>CM062230.1:30970066-31570066 GCA_031216235.1 Syzygium jambos
CATATATGTATTATATAGAGAAACACACGCACACATATGGATATGTACGGATTCATTATAAGTAATGTCATTATTAATTCCCTAATTCTGGAGATGTGCAAAAGGGAAAAGTGCAATTGGGAGATACATGTCCATTCTCTGTTGAAGTAGAGATGCACGCGAAAGTACTTGGGGGTAGAGACGATTCCCGCCTTCAATTTTTATTAGGTTATTCGAGGAAAAAAAATAAGGAAAGAAACGACAAAAAAACTCTAAATTTTGTCCACCGTGACACATTTACTCTATACTATTTTCCGTGACACTAAAAACTCCAAACTTGCACTCGTATGACACATTTACCCCAAACTTTTTTTTCATGACACCAAAAACCCTAAACATAAATCCGTGTAACACATTTACTTTTCCAAACTTTTTTCCACGACTCCAAATTTTTAGGGCACACAAGTTTGAGGTTTTGGGTGTTATAAAAAGAAGGTTCGAGTAAATGTGTTACACTGTACAAGTTTTAGGTAAACGTGTCATATATGCACAAGTTTGAAGTTTTTTGTATCACAAAATTTTTTTTTGGGTAAACATGTTACATTGGGCATGGTTTATAGTTTTTTGTGACTATTACCCGAAAAAAAAAAACGCAGTGAGAATCTCAACTTTATGTGAGAGAAGATATTGTATTCTGTGGACATTATCATATTCCACTTTAATCACTCGAAGACAACATTAATCAATGCGTGGGAAATCTCGTTTAACATCAAATTCATTTAAGTTAGTCAACCAGATTCCTTAAAGCTCCTTAAATTCCGAAACATTAATTAGATATTTCGTTTGGATGATGACAAACATGTGAGATGTTCTTCCCTCGGCTTGATTGGAATCTTTTGATCCTTGTGCGGGACACTCCATTGCGTCACTTTATGCAGTATTATTACAACTTTGGCTTTTGCATAACCCAACAGCGATTGTAGGAGGTGTTTTAGACGTAACACCATACATTGCTTTTTGAAAGATGGATTTATTGTGTATTTTTTTAAGGATGAAGATTGATTGAAATTGAAAATGGGTCTTTTCGAGTGCAATGTAATGTGTGACATTTTCATATTATCATGCATATCTTTGCTTGTACGACTGTGTTTATCATTATATTATTGGAAATTGACACGAACAGTTTCTAACCTTTGGCAATTTAATGTGCAATGTGGTCCCTAAACCTTTAAGCTGTTTAATATGGTCCCAGAAATTTTTATACATATTCAATTTAGTTCCCGAATTATATGAAAATGTTCAATATAGTCCTTTCATTCATTTAAGTTCAGTAACTACATTGAATATTTTCATATAGTTCAGGGATTACACTGTACAAGTACCAAAATTTGAGGGATCACATTGAATAAATTAAAAGTTCAGGGACCACGTTGAACATTAGGCTAAAATTCATAGACTAAATTGAATAAATAAAAAGTGTATGGATCATATCATATATTGGGCCAAAGTTCAGAAACTGTTCGTGTCATTATTCCTTATATTATTTCAAGTAAAAAAAATCTTAGCTAGATGCTGCAGTTGATGAAAATATTCATGAAGAAAACTCGAGACACGAAAAAACAGGAAGGAGGGTCCAAATCAATAATTGGTAGCTTTATATATATATATATATGTTATATAGTATAGTTTGATTTTCTTATATTATGTGACAGTAGGAGGTCGGGGTATGCCAACTTTGGGTGAGGAATGTTCACAAAAGTAGCTGCTTATATTAAGTCTCGCACGCCTAATCGAATTTGAATTCGTAGGTGCACCTCGAAGCTTAGTCGCAACAGTGGGTTCAACTTTTGAGGGATGCCACAAGCAATGCGAATGCCAAAAGACGACTAACAAAAAGAAAGGAAAATATGACAAACTAAGCAATGATTGTTCTGAATGATCTTATATTATATCCTCATCTTTAATTAATTTCCTTCCTCTGTACTCGACCAATTTCACAAGAACATATACATGTCATAATTAATCCATGATACTTGGTCTGAAATTCCAAAGTATTTCATACTTGAATTAGGTTATCTACCTTGCTGCTCCCCAATCCGGGTTCCCATGTCGGCCGCTGATAACACAAAAGAATTGACTGCGGATAAACACAAGCACGTCCTTGCACGAGATGGATTGTCCATGCACTTGTTAAGTAAACACGAAGAAGACCGCTTGGTATTTCATGAGTTTGCTCGAGGGATGGCACTGCAGTTTATGCACTCGAGCAAATTGATACTTACCTAAGTAAGCCATTAAAACAAGGGTAAAAGGTACGCAAAATTTCTAAAATATACTCATTGCGATACATTTACCATAAACTTTCTTTTACGAAGCAAAAAATCGCAAACATGTACCCGTATGACACATTTTCCCTCCATCAAAATTCTGTCAATGAGAATCGTTAAAAATATGTATACATGGATGCCATAAAGCAAACAATATTAACATGGATGTGCTTAAGTTAAATAAAAATGACGTTGTTTTAGCTAAACAATCATCTAACGGAATATTGACGGAGAGTAAATATGTCACATATGTACAAGTTTGTGGTTTTCTTATGTCAAAAGAAAAAAAAGTTTGTGGTAAATGTGTCATGGTAGGTATAGTTTGAGGGTTTTTGACGTAACAATAAAAAAAGTAAGGGTAAACGTATTACAGTGAGTATAATTTGAGATTTTTTAATGATATTTTTCCTTAAAAAAGTTGATAAATTATCCGCATTTTAGTAACAATTTCATCGCTCGGAACCGCCATGTTTCCTCTCTTTCAGTGATGTGCATGCGTTCTCAAAGGGTCGGACCATGCAGGTCCTATGGCTAGCGATTCTTTCACAAGGATTTCTTCTTTTTTTTTCGTATTTATTAACCAATCGAATATTAAAAAATTACGACTTTTGATGCAACATTTGTATAGAGAGATCAAGAACATTTCGGGGGTAGAGATAAGAGGGTTTAATTAAGTCAAAAGTATAGCTTTTCCTTCTGCTCGGTTCAGCAATTCAGAGCTCCCCCTTCTCAAAAGTTGAACCCACCTTGGACTCTCAAGGACGCAGAAAAACTTCAATTTTCAAAATGTAAAGTAAAGATCGATAAAGTTTGTTCATAAGGGCACGCGCGAAATTTGTTTATTAGTCCTAAAAAGATTCGTTAGGATCGACAGGAGCTGGTTTAGAGCCTAATCATGCCATCATTCGGGTCATCTGATCTGATCAAGCTGGGGATGTTCCCTAGGCTCCGACTGAGAGTTAGGCATGAAATGTTGAGATACCCACACCGATTTGGTGTTTTGAGTGGTGAATTGCATCATGTCAAGTAGCCTTTGAATTGTGTATGTACAATCATTCGTTGATTATTGGCGCGGTGAAAATCTACAACAAAACTATACATGAAACGTAGATTACCATCGTATATCGATATCTAATTTTAGTTTTCGAGATTTGCCTCGCGGGTCTTATTATAATCAAGTATGTACGTATGTCTCGTAGAAAAAGAGAAAAGAATAAGGAGACAAAAGTATCAATTGGCACTGACTAGATTCAATCACATTGTTGTGTTACTCGCGTCTTGAATTTAAGCATAGCTAACATTGATTCACTCGTTGAGCAAAGTAAGAATCGGAACTATTTGAGGTTACCTTATTTTTTTTTACCGTTGCTATATCATCTAACCTTTTTCTTTCATGGTTGATCCGAACTAAGCCAATGCTTATTCACCAGTCAAGTAAAGTAAGAATCAGAACTATTTTGGGTTCTTTCTTTTGTCGTCTCTATCTCATATAACATTTTTTCTTTCATTTTTTATATGCTTGGAGAGAACTATGTCACGATCGATTGATCCCTTGATCGTCGCTATTGATACTAAATCTAATTTATCGGTGTTTAGAAGTAACACTATTGTCTGACTCTAATTGAATAAGTAAGGCACGATAAATCTCTTACATAAAAAAATCACAATGCATGCGGTTTGTTTTTCTCAGGCCTTGTCTAAGAACCAAAACGGCCCACCATTTTTGGGCTTTGTAAATGGACCAAGGCCCACGAACCTTGGGCCGACGTTGGGCCAAATAATTTGAACGCCCATTCAATTTCCGGAAACTTCATTTGGCGACCGGAAAATACTGGTCGACGAACTTTCCGTTCTGTTCATTCTGCAGAGAGATGGAAAGATTTCCGGCGATCGCTCCGGTCGTCTTCTTCGTCGCGATCTTCCTAGGGCTCCAGTTCACGTTCTCCTCTGCATCTCCAGCTGAAATCGATCAGGTCATTCTTTCACTTCTGCCTCTCTCTCTCTCTCTCTCTGTATATTTATCTTCGCAAGTAGAAAAATTGTGGAGCTCGTGATGTTCGTAGTTAATGTTTGTTCAAGTGGACGATGTTACCTCAAAAAGGAACCTGGGTGGTTTGGTTTGATCTGTGTTAGTTCCTCTGTCAAGAACATTTGATGCTGTCCATTTTCCAACTTATGTGGTTTGATGCTTTCATGTAAAATATTGCAAATTTCAGTTCGTTCTTGTTAATTTCCCGGTGAATTGACGAAAAACATTTCATATTCTTAGGAATTGACGAAGTCTGCAGCTGCAAGGTGATCTCGCCTTCTTAACAGATTAGCCTGAATGATGATGTCTTATTTTTATCATTAAGGATTGTGAGGGATAGGATTGAATCAAGGTCACTTGTGATGCTTCAAGATTGACGTTGGAGTCCTCGATAACTTATGTTATTCCTGGCGAGTAGATTTTGCAATTTTAGGAGTGCTGGCAATCTAACATTCCTGGTGTGTTTGATCTTCTTTAGAAATCTTAAGCAAGAACAAGAGCACGCTCATGAAGTACATTGTTCTAGAGAAAGAAGTCGGGCGGCGCGGCAAATTGTTGAGGAGGTAATAGCGACTTATTTTTTTCTTTCCCTATACCCTGCCTTTTTATCTTTGTACGTGAAGAGGTCTTTTTCTTTTCGTAACGTTTTGTGTACATGGTGTTTGGCTTGTGTAGTATTTGATGCCGTTTGTGAAACGAGAAAAGTTTCAGATGTCGAGTCCATGTAAGCTTCACCCTGATAATGACATGTTCCGAGATCAAGAGGAGCATAAAATTCATGTCGACATAAATGAATGGCGCTGTGGATACTGTAAGAAAAGCTTTCGTGCTGAGAAGTTTATTGATCAGCATTTCGACAACAGGCACTACAACCTTCTGAATGTCGTATGTAAATCCTCATTCCTTGTCCTTAAGTGATTGGGGGGTTTTATTAGATAGTAAGCGCTACTAAATGTTTTATCACATAGTGAAAATTATATGACATAACAATCAATGTAAGCGAAGACCTTACAATCATTTCTTTCAGATGGCAATTGCCTCTGATTACTCTTGGTGGCCTGTGATGAATAGATATTTCTTTTGCAAGAGAGAAGGTGATCACTGTGGCTGTAGCATATGCATATTAACAGGAAGTAATACCTTTTGCTTGTTGCTGGTCCTTGAATTGAGAAGTCTCTACTAAATTTTGAAGTTACAACCTTTGTTTTAGAAATTTTGTTTTGTTCTCTCACATTTCTCAATTGAACCAGAGTCGTAACAAATGCTTGGCTGATCTATGCGGCGCATTGCATTGTGATTTTTTAATCAATTCAAAGTCACAAAAGACTAAGTGCAATCCTGCTGCTGCAGCCAGGAACCGCCACCTATGTGAGGTTTACCTGCAATCTTGCAACTCCCATAACAGATATTCACTTTTCTGCCATCTTTTTAAAGTTTTTCTTGTTGGCAGAGTCTTGCTGATAGCTGTTTTCCTGTAAATCAAGGTCTTTCAGCAAGCCGACTTCATGGTAATATCCAGTAGTTCTTTAATTATTCCAAGAACACTATTTGTGTTGCTAACCATAATTATATACTTGCATTGCTAGAGTTGTTTGTGCACCAATTTTGTGATGCTCACACTTGCTCTGAAAAGAAAAGGCCTTTTCCAAGAGGAGGACTGGTATGGATTGTTTTCTTTTGTATTAGCTTGTGATATAGAGCCCACATTGCAGTTGCGAAGCCAAATCTCACTAGTAACCAGGCAGAAGCAGTAAACCCCGTTCCTCTTCCTATTTCTTTCTTTGATTTGGATAAAAATGGTTTTGGGTTATTGTCCCCACTCCAAGCCTCTCCATTGGCAAACTAGAGGCTATATGCTTATATGTCAAAAAGTACCTTCTAACTTTTCCCTTCAAACTAGAGGATTTATGAAAAGATTTACATGATGTCAGATATCAATATCTGTATGTTTATAGGATCTGAGATGTTTGAGATTACACAAAGGTCGAATCTCAAATTCTTGAATGCAAAAGTCATTCCAAACACACATGTCGACGATGTTTGTTGTCCAATGATGGTGTGGTTCTGAAATTCTTCTCATCTGCAGAAGCAACCTAATATATTGTATCTCGCAACTGCAATATTGACGCTGATGCTCCTTCCTATTCTCTATATCATTGTATTCTTACATCAGAGGTACCATTTCTCGCCCTCTTTAATTTTGGTGTACTCATTTTTGCTTAAAAACATGAGGCAGCTTGATATCCCAACTAATTGCGTGTTATATACTCTCGTATTCCAATATATTTTGGCAATTTTGCTGGCTGCCTTTCAGTTTTTCGGTTACAATAAGGGAATAAGAATTATTGTTTCCAATTTTGTAGGGACATGAGAGGAAAACAAGAACTTAAGCGCATAAAAAAGAGAACAAAGCCTTCGTAAGTGGTGTGTTGACTCGACGGTCAATCGGGCACACAATAGCTGCATCATTACAAAAGCAGGACGGCATGGCCCAGCCATTGTTTTTGTGGAATATGGAATCATGCAATTCAAAACTTGGCGGTTGCTTTTGAACCTACTTGCTGAGGTCTTAATCTTCTTGGGCCGAAAGAAGTATACTCTCTCCTGTTACCTGGAGTCTGGTTTATATAAATTCAACATTTTTTAAAATAAGCTTGGTGTGGCTTTATCATATCTGTTGTAATAACTCGTAAATATGCATTGTTTTGCTAAACACAATCTGTATTAGACTAGTTGAAAGTAGTTGTGCAATTTTCACCCACCATGCTTCAAAATATTTCCATCCTTTAATAATGACTCTGGAGTCTAGTTTCATATTACAGCAAAAATTTGCCAGAAATGTTTCTTCTCCTGTCTCGTTCTGGTCTAGCCATCAGGCAACACCTCTTGGATCCTTTTGGTGCAATGTTGTCATGTTTGCAGTCACGGTGTAAAGTTGATGAGTCTGCTGTATCCATCTTATCTCTTGGTTCCATCTCTTGATCTTCCCAATCGGTTCTCTATTCTCTAAGAGATAGCTTCATAAACTCTGTATGTTATCATTCATGTAAAGCCGGACAGCATCTGTCCTGATTATTACCTAGCAGGCGATCGGCTTTCATGCTGATTAGTGAGACTATTTCTGAATTCAAATTCACCAGCAAATGCAACCGAAGCAATCTTCTGATTTCTCAGCAGCAGGCAGCCTGACAAGAACTGCTTGTTGGGCTGTAGGTGTTGAGGCATATGCATATCTTACGCCAATCACAGTTTTATGGAGTTATGACCCCAAATGCAAGCGATATGAGTTCATTTGACAACAGAAAACCATCTGGATCGCTGAGCCTCATATAAGCTAATCTTCTTGTGATCTCGCCTTTGTCCATCAGCAGGGTGTTCAATTCCCTACCAGGCATGACTTTGCAGTCCTTGTCCATGAAAATCATGTGCCCACTATCTAAGTAAGGCTCATAGACCTTGCAAAGAGAGAGGAGGAGGGAGTCGCCAAATGCTTCCCTGAATGATCTCAAGTCCAAACCTCTTGCAGTTCTCAGAGAGAGCATCACAACATCCATGGCCAAATCATCAACTTCAACATGATCATCCCCACACGAGTCTTCCATTCCCTCCTCCAACTTCTTCACATAATCCATGTATTCATTCATCCTCCTTGGTCTTGAGAACCTCAACCCCTTAACATAACTAGCAGAGCCAAGGCCAAAACCATAAAAAGGCAAGTTCTTCCAGTATGTAAGATTGTGCTTGCACTCAAATCCGTCTCGACCATAACTGCTGATCTCATAATGGTTGTAGCTTGCATCAGATAGCATCCTTGATGCTGTTCTGTAGAAATCTGCAGATTGTCCATCTGAAGGCAGCGGAAATTCCCCCGGTGAGTACCTGCAGCCACATTCAACAATCAGCTTCAAACTTATTTGAATCACTAAAAGCTACAACCTTCATGCGTGACTCTATGCTTGGGCAACTTACAGTTTGCCAAATTTTGTGCCTTGTTCCACTTGCAAGTCATAGACAGAGACATGAGCAGGTGATGCTTCAATCGTCAAATGCAAACTTTCCTCCCACATTTCACGTGTCTGATGAGGGAGAGATGAGATGAGGTCCATGCTCCAATTCGCAACACCACAAGACTTAACGATTTGAATAGCCTCATGAACTTCTTCAACACCATGTGCCCTCCCACAAGCCTTCAACAACTCTTCTTGAAATGCCTGAACACCTAATGACACCCTATTTACACCCAACTCCATCAAATCATTCATCTTTCTTGCATCGAAAGTGCCAGGGTCCATTTCCATCGATATCTCTGCATCCACCACCAACCCGAATTTTACTCTCAACAATTCCAAGATCGAAGAAACAAACCTAGGCGGCACCAGAGACGGCGTGCCACCTCCAAAAAACACAGTTTCAAGAGGAGGGTTGGTCTTGAATCCGGCTCTTGTTGCCTCGATTTCACGTGAAAGCAATTGTATATAATTCACCATCCGCGGGTCATCCTCCTCCTGATATAGTGACCCCAGAGCAACAATGGGGAAGTCACAATAGTGGCAGCGCTTTCTACAGAACGGAAGATGGACGTAAGCTGACTTGGGGGGCTCTAGCACCGCTTGGATTGTAGGAGGAAGAGTGAGTGCGGCATTTGGTCGAACATCTGGCGAGACGTCTGAGAAGGTGCAGGCAATGGGTCGAAGGAGCGAGTCCTGAATTCTGGGTCTTGCGGGGAATGTTAAGAAAATGGGAGCGAACGTTGATCTGAGCATGATCTGAAGCTACGATGATAAAATAGCAGAGCACGAGCGAGGAAGATGAACCTGTCCTTCAGTGTTGTGTGAAGCGAAATGCTCGCGCGCTTCAGCTATTAGTGTCCCGTGCAAAGAAGAGAGAGACATGTATATGGGCTTTTTGTCATGGACCGAGTTCTTATGGTGTGGGCTGGAAGACGACCGCGCACTAGTAAATGAGCCCATATAGCTCCTGAATTTATGAAAATTAAAAAGGAGGGAAAATTCCATTTAAGGACCCCAAGTGGGGTCAAATTCTCAAAAAAGGGTCCAAAGTGATTATTGCGTCAAATAAGGGCATGAAGTGCTCAATCAGTCTCAAATAAGGACCCGAAGTGCCCAAAAAGTCTCAAATAAGGACCTGGGTCCTCGGCTGGTCAAGATACCTGCCGGCCGGCGAAAAAGTTACTATTCCGGCACCGGAACAGTAATTTTTTTATTTTTTTTGTTTTTCCTTTTTTATTTTTTTTATTTTCCTTTTCCTTTTCTTTTTTTTTTCTTTTCTTCCTCTGCCGGCCTCTGGTGAGGCGCGACCTCGCCGGCGTCAGGCGAGGCCAGCTTCGCCCAGCCCAGGCGAGGGAGGCCCTCGCCCGACGCTGGCGAGGGCAGCCTCGCCTAAGGCCGGCAACCTCCGCCGGCGGAGGAAGAAAAGAAAAAAAAAGAAAAGGAAAAACAAAAAAAATTTAAAAAAATGAAAAAGTTACTATTTCGATGTCGGAACAATAACTTTTTCCCCGGCCGGCACGTATTTGGCCGGCTGGGGACCCATGTCCTTATTTGAGACTTTTTAGGTACTTCGGATCCTTATTTGAGACTGATTGAGCACTTCATGCCCTTATTTGACACAATGTTCACTTTGGGCCCTTTTTTGAGAATTTGACCCCACTTGGGGTCCTTAATTGGAATTTTCCCTTAAAAAGGATAAAGATACAAATATTCCTTGAAATTTTTAATTTATTTAATATAATCCATAAACTTTATCTTAACGTGTAATATCGTTCTTGAAATTTGAAGTTATTTGATGTAGTTCTTGACTTTTGATACATATTCAAGTTGGTCCCCAAATCATATGATTATTGTTCAATACCGTTATTTCATTAATTCAAATTTAAAGATGATATTTCAAAAATTCAGATATTATATTAAACAAATTAAAAAGTTACCGTTAGGCAAATGTTCAAGAAACATTTATGCTATGTTCCAAAATTCATATTTTTTTTTACCATTTCTTTGTGGCATCGGACCGGAGCCAGATGAAAACCCCTTGCTCAAGTCACTTCCGTCCCCAAAGCTCCGTCCCACCCAAGCACTCTGCGCCAAAACTCCCACGAACTCGAAACACCCGTCGTCGCCGGAGCGATCAGCGCCAATGGAAGGCGAAGAGGGATCCCAGCAACCCCACCTCGCCCTTGCTCACAAGCTCTTCCTCCTCAAGCACCCCGATGTCCAGGACATCGACAAGGTCCGCCTCAAGGAGGAGGCCCTCGCCCCCATCAAGTCCGACGGTAATGACCCCCGCCTCGATTCGCTCCCGAGATTTCCTCTTCGTGGCCGGGGTTTTTTGTTCCCTGACTAGCTTGCATCTATCTGCGGTGGCCGTGACCAGATATGGCCTCGCTGTACGAAACCCTGGCGGCCGAGTCGGTCCTGGAGATGGACGAGGGGCTCTTGGGTTCGATGCGCGCGCGCATTGAGGAGGAGCTGAAGAAGCTTGACGAGAAGTGGGTTTCTTGAGCTTCGATTCGTCTTTTTTTTTTTTCAGTTCTATTCCTATTGATGTCGATGTTCGCAGGGAATGTGTGCGTTAGCTTAGCGCTTGAGCTGGGAATGTATGTCTTCTCAATTGGAATTTGTCCTAATATAGTATATCGTGTAATTTATCTTACTTTTGCCACCTCAATCCCATAATCACCCGGGCTTAATGTCTTTAGAGAACGCAATGATATGTACATGCATGGTGCTGGTAGCTTCAATATTGGCATTGAAGGAACAGCTAGGTTCACAAAACTTTGAATCGACAAAGTGTACCCTTTACTTCCCTGGAGCTGTATGCCTGGGATGAATTTTCACCTGGTACCTAATGTGGGAGCTCGCTCAAAGATGGTGCATTGCAATTCCTTGGATTAGTCCGTGATTTTAGTACGGGGTGGTTGTGGAAAAAAAATCTAATTTTGCTTGCATTCTCTTATACCACCGTAATTTCGATAGCTCTCAAATTTAATGAAGCTCAAGCTCATTTCTCTCATTTCTTTTGGTTTCAAAATTCGTGCGATTAACTGTATGACTGAAGAAAATACTTATGGTAATAGGAGCAGCGATTTTGTTATGAGTTAGTTGCCCAAATGTGAGACTTTGATATTTGACAATTGATTTTCTTGCGGAAATCTAATCAACAGTTGTTGATTTGGTTCGTTTGGAAGTATACTGTTGCATGGTGATTGGTGATGCATTGATTTGAGTGATGCTGTAAGGAAATGGTATTATGGCTTAGGTCTGATTGATCTAATAATCTGAGTTATGCCCTACATCACACATTATGTTGGTTGTTTAATGAGCCACTTTAGTTACCTCTTTCCAGGATCACTGATGCTGAAGAAAACTTGGGGGAAAGTGAAGTTAGGGAAGCTCACTTAGCTAAATCCTTGTTTTTCATTCGAATCGGTGACAAGGTAAGGTTTTGCAGTTCTAGTTATTTCTGCTGGGTGCTGGCCATATATGATTTGCAATTGGAGTTTAATCTCGCACGAGCTCGCTCCTTTTTGCGATAGGAGAAAGCACTGGAACAACTCAGGGTTACAGAAAGCAAAACAGTGGCTGTGGGGCAGAAGATGGATTTGGTCTTCTACACCCTTCAGCTAGCTTTCTTCTACATGGATTTTGATCTCATCTCCAAAAGCATTGATAAAGCCAAAAAGTAAGCCATTCTGTTAATTTGTTTTTTCTTTCCCGGCTCCTTAATGTCCAATTCTACGAGATTAAAAGCTTATTACATTGCCAGCTTATTTGAAGAGGGAGGTGATTGGGAACGGAAAAACCGTTTGAAGGTGTACGAAGGCTTGTATTGCATGGCGACACGAAATTTTAAGAAGGCTGCTAATTTATTTCTGGATTCCATTTCAACCTTCACAACTTATGAGCTCTTCCCTTATGACACCTTTGTATTCTACACAGTTCTTACTGGCATCATATCATTGGATAGAGTTTCCTTGAAGCATAAGGTCTGTTCTTTGGCAGAAATAAAATTATTCTTTTTCCTTTATGATATCAGAGTTTTGGCAGATTTGCATCACAGCATGAGTGTTAAAAATAGCATGCTATGGGCAGGTTGTGGATGCTCCTGAGATCTTGACGGTGATTGGAAAAATCCCCCATCTTTCAGAGTTTTTGAATTCTCTTTATGATTGTCAATACAAATCCTTCTTTTGTGCTTTTGGTAAGTATGTGTCGACTAATTTCTTCTACCTTTTCTAATCAGTTTTCTTATAGTACAGTGCCTCCTTTTGTTCTAATGATGTGGATGTCCTCGATAGATAGGCATACTTTCCTGTTCTTTCTCACCGACCTGGGTATTTGAAATTGCTTTGCGTTATGGGCTTCATTTACCTAACAGTTGGATTTGAGCATCTAACAGTTCTTTCATTTCCTTTTGCTTAGCTGGCCTGGCTGAGCAAATAAAATTGGATCGGTATTTGCACCCTCATTTTCGCTATTACATGAGGGAAGTCAGAACCGTCATTTATTCCCAGTTCCTGGAATCCTATAAGAGTGTTACGATTGAAGCAATGGCAAGAGCATTTGGAGTAACAGTGGATTTTATTGATCTGTAAGTGATTGAAATGTGGATTCTTTTCTAGACCTTGGATCTTTCGGTTGCAGATTCGTTTGATTTTGGTTTGGCTTCTTTTGGAGTAAATAATTGTGTATTGCTGCCCTAAAGAGATCTGAGTCTTCTGCAGAGAACTATCTCGATTTATTGCTGCTGGCAAGCTTCACTGCAAGATTGATAAAGTTGCAGGTGTTCTTGAAACCAATCGACCAGATGCAAAGAATGCTCTTTACCAAGCGACCATAAAGCAAGGAGATTTCTTATTAAATCGGATTCAGAAGCTTTCTCGTGTTATTGATCTGTGAGGTATGTGGAAGAGTAATGAACTTGACAAAGCTGATGAATATGTTACAAGGTACTATATGATGTTGTCTCTTGGTTACATCATTTGTAGATTGTTATAATGAAGAGTAAAATAGTGAGGGTATGGGTATCTAAATGTGATTCTGATACTATATTTACTTTACAATAAATTTCGGAGCTTAGTTAGAACATTGCATGAAAACTTGAGGTTGTGGTATACCCTACTCAGTGCATCATACTCATTACGTACCAATGTCTAGTATATGTACATAGAGATCTTGATAGATTTGATCTATAAAAAGGTTATGGTATTAATGCTTCATTTTCTTTCGGTATGCACTGAGTAGGGTTTTTTTTTTCTGATAATTTCTATTCCTTTACATTTAACATGAAGCATCATATTCATTACGTACTTCCCACGAGCATTGTGATGCCTTGCTCATCTCATCTGAAATTGGAGTTACTTTTATAATGTTCAGATACAGAAGTCGGTGGTTGTGGGATTGTTGCGATCACTTGGAAATTGAGCGATGGCATGCAGAATGATAAAATTAGTTACTATTTAGGCAGAGTGATGAAACTCTGAACTGGGAATATGACATTGTACCAAGAAAGATTTGTTTTGTTGCTGCATGAGCATTGTGATTGTTTGTCAGCTTTCGTAGCTTTTAAGATGCTCATGTTGCTTTTCTTGGCTGATGACTAACAAGACAGTTGTCTGCTTGCGCAGCTGAAGAGTTATTGTACTGCTTTGTTTGGCTGGAAGGATTATTGGCCACAAAATTTCTTTCGAAGAAGCAGATATGTAGAGAATGGAAGGTAGAAGTTTCGCTCATGGGGACATGAAACTTCGTTTTGGGCCCCTTACAATTGAATTTTCTAGATTCCGTACTTTTTTCAATGTTAATCTGAAATGATTTGTAAGAGAGTGGGAGCGGTTTGTATCTTATCTCATTTCTTGAAGGATGGGATCTGGTGCTTGATACTTCTTTTCCTGGCATCACCCCATTGGCGATTTGTCACTTATCCACGGGACACAATTAATGTTGTCAAATGGACCATCTTAACTTGCAGTGCTCATACTGTCTATTCTAAGTGAGTTAAAGAAGAGTTTGCGTGCAAGCGTGTGGCAGAGAATCATCTTCAGGGAAGCAGGGATATTGGGCCCCAATAATTGGGGCTGTTTTTGAGCTGCTCTGAGCTTTGATATAATAACATTCCCACAATCGAATCATTCTCTCTTGAAACTAGGAATAGACGAACAAGTATGTTGGAAAGTATAACCGGTGACTCGATCGGTGAAAGCCCATGATTCTCCTGTGAACTAGTGTTTGAGTCGAGTATATGTTGTTTCTCTCGATCAGGCAGGACAGCCTCTTTTGCAGCGCGAGCACCCAAAGCCCACTTCCCTGCATCAACACCTTTAAAAACACGGTCTGTGGTCCTAGTTTGAGTACCTGAAAATGCAATTTCGCTGGTTTTTGTCCTGGTTGGAATTACAAAGGCATCGTCCTGTTCCGGACCATGTTATCTCCATTATTAAATCGCTAATTAACAAGCCTTACATAAGATGTCCACGGGCGCCGAAGGGACAAGGGAGATTCCTTTGTCGAATCATACTGAAATATTCTTTCTACGACAGGTTCCGACACCATGGCAAGCGAACTTTTACATAAACTTCTTGACCAAATTGACATAGATTACGGGACGTGTTTATTTCGAGGAAAATTTAATGTTCGGGAAATCAAAGGAATTTCATTTTCGCAAATTTTAAACATGCATATTTTCTTCGATCGGGCGTGATTTTCCGTAAACTGATTATTTGCATTAAATCCCAGAAAACAAATTCGTTAGAAAATTCTGTCAATCAAACAAATGCACCCTACCCCGCGCAACTTCTGATTAAAGAGACTGGTGCTTGTTGGCGGCCTGTCCTTATAGCTCATCGCCTAAGTAATGAATCCACCCAATGGGAGCACGAACTCCCCAGGCATCACCTTCCCTTGCCCAAGTGCCTCGTCCTGAATCGGCGATGGTTCCCCGTCCTTCCCCCTTGCTCCGTAACATGTACTCGAGGCGAGGACCGAGGATTGATCGAGGGCGAAAAGAAGCCCGAAAGGAAGGGGGCGATAGATAAGGGGGCCTGGGGTGATGTGGTGGGGAGAGAGGGGTGACGCCAAAAGCCGAGAGCTCGGGACCGCTTATTTTTGCCGAATCCTTTTTCCTTTTGGCACTACAAACCTTCCAAGCCAAGCAATTCGAGCTCGCACGCTTCGAGCCTGAAGTGGGAGCTGTCCCTTCCCCCCACAACTTCGGCTCTGTTTCACCAGACATATATGTATATATATGGTACGCGCCTTTATCGGTTTCTCAGCCACACTTCACGGATGCACAGCTGATGCCGCATCAAGAGCCACTGGTGCCAGATACGACGACCCATGTCGTTTGATTAGTTTGCGAGTCGAATGGGAGCTTGCCGGTAGTACATGGGTTGTTGAGCGTGGAGTGATTTGACCAGGAGGCAATTCGGAATGCTCGGGAAAATGCCTCCTTTTGATCTCAGCAGCATTCAAGAAAATCTCTCCACCCAGTTTAGGCCTTGGCAGCGTTCCTTTCAGTTCTGGGTGCGAGCGGTTGATATCTACGCTGGTTACAAGGTGGGGAATTCGCCCCCCACTTTATGTCGACCTCTGAAATTTTTGTCTATGTTCTTGAAATGCGTGCTGATTGGAACATGGGTGTGTGTGTGTGTGTGTGTGTGATTTCTTCTCCCCTTTCTTTCATTTATTTAAGGTGCTCCAAGTGCGAGTGTGTCTCGAGAAGGATAAGCAGAAACAGGAGGCAATGTGGGAGAGGCAACACGAGCTTGCGGCTGACAAGATATATGCTATGTGCTCCGACCTTGGCGGGTTCTTTCTTAAGGTAACTAGGCATTTCGATTTGCGATCTTAAAGCCGGTTTTCGCTGTACTTACTGCGCATTCAGTTTCTTTTGTGCAATGCCATGCTTAACTGGATTTTAGTTCTTTGCTCATGTGCACCAACCACCATCCTTGTCGTGTTCACACGCTTTTAGATGGATTTTGGCTCTTTCTTTTTGTTTGAGTGCCTCTCCATTGAGTATAAGCTTCAGTTAGATTTTGGTTCTTGGACGGACTGATATTTGATGTTCATTTTTTCTTTGTGGTGCTTGCGTCCGTTGTGTTGCTTGTTCTCTAGTTGATGGAGGGCTTTTTAGTGTTCTTATATGGTTTCGGGTATCATCCTTCCATGGGAGAGAATTGAATACTCGCAATAATTCAAAGTAGAGGGATGTAAGTTTCCTGTCCTTCGGCATATTCAGAAAAGTGATTGCATACGCATATGCATTCTCATACATGTCTGTGCTGGCATCCCTGATCTCATGCCAAAATTGCATTTCTCTGATGATCTGTCATCATCATCTTCTCATATTGGGGTAGCTAGTCATGGATCTTTTTCATGAATACAAAATTTATTGATTTGAGAATTAGTGGTTCAACATAGGTAGCCCAAATCATTGGGAAGCCCGACTTGGCCCCAGCTGCGTGGGTCAGAAGACTTGTTACACTATGTGACCATGCTCCTGCTACACCATTTGATGTTGTTCAGTTGGTGCTGGAGAGAGAGTTGGGAAGAAACCTGGGGGAAATGTTTGAAAAAATTGACATAGATCCTCTTGGTTCTGCTTCAATTGCACAGGTAATCAGGCTGCTTATAGCTACACCTACTTTGAAGCATGATTGTGTACAATTAGAAGCTTTTTGGTTTTTTTATCCTTTTCCATTGGAGAATTTCCAATAATTGGCAGCAACAGTTATGTACAATTAGAAGCTTCACCACCACATGTTGTAGTGGGAAATTTTCCGGTTGATTTGACAAATAACATCCTGGTGAAGTTCTCTTGTAGACGCTAGATCAGAAACATCAATGATCTCTGAGTTCCCGTATTGCATGTTAAATATAATGGCAGTATACAACTAGACACTTAGTTCAACTCTTTGTTCAATTAAAGCTTAAGTGAGTAGATTCAACTGTGATTACTTCCCTGTTCCTTCCATAAGAAACTTTATCCTTTGACAAAAGACTTTGTGTGATTAAGAAGTGAAAGAAACTCTGATTAACTTCTTAGTTCTTATACTGACAATCTACTCTGACGGTCTGTCCCATAATCAAAAGAATCTAGGTTCTTTGATTTATCATCTGCTCAGCATCTTTAAGAACTCCTCAATCCTGCTTCTCAAGTAGATCTTTCTTTATAATGGAATAGTCTTTATATGTTTTGATGCTTTCATTTGAGAGTAGGGATATATAATTAGATTGAGACTGGGATAGTGATGTATGTCAGAAGTTGCTCGTTACTAAAACATGTTCTTGGAGCAGACTGATCTGTTTCGTGCATAAATTAGGTACATCGGGCCAGACTGAAAGGTGATAAGAGTGATATAGTTGTGAAGGTAATGAGAAATATGAAATCTTCATCATGTTGATTTGTACGAATCAATTGTAAGTTTGATGCTGTGTGATAGGTGCAACATCCTGGAGTTCAGGAGCTGATGATGACAGATATCCGCAACATGCAAGCATTTGCTTTGTGCATACAGAAGACAGACATTAAATTTGATCTTTACTCAGTTACGAAGGAAATGGAGAAACAGGTGTGAGTGTGAGTTGGCTTTTAGGTGATCATGTCTCATATTTGCAAAATTGATTGGAAAGTCGGTTATATCCGGAAAACTTAGTGCATAATTATCAGAATGGGTTGCTTCTAGACTTCTAATGATTAGCTTTGATTGTGTCGATGCTCGATATTCTGAATTTGACATGTTGGGTTACCATCAATTCTTATCACCTTACAGAGTATCTGGCAATTTACTGCAGTTGCATGTAATGTTCTATGTTCCTTTTTTATTTAAATTTTGGTGCTGCAGATGATAGTAGATGAGTTCTTTTCCCCCTTTTGTGTTAGTGCTGAATCATTGAGATATAAGAGAAGCATGTGACTAATCGTACACTTTTGGATTTTATTGTTACTGCTGAAGATTGGTTACGAGTTTGATTTCGTGCGGGAGGCTGATGCCATGGAAAGAATTAGACGTTTTCTGTTGGAGTCTAATAAAAGATCTCCTGTATTGGTCCCACGGGTTGTAAGGAATCTGGTCACAAGGTATGTATTGCCTAGACATTTACAGAATTGAAATAGCAAACAAGATTTTCTTTTTTTCCTTTCCTTTATTTTATTATTATTGTTATTATTTTCTTTTTTCTTTTTTTTTGGGAGGGGGGGGGGTGTGGTTGTTTGTTGCTCTTTTTGGAGATATGGTTTTAGAATAGAGGTAGCTCAATAGTGCTACACAGGGCCCTGAACTGAACCCATCAAATGGGAACTGGTTCTTCTTTTCTTGTTACATATGTCATGGAATGTCACTGTTATGCTAGATATTTGGTTCTTAAGTCGTGCTCCTCTTTTCCATTTTGAGCTCCTTTTAGATGCATATGTGTCAGAACTCTAGGACCTCCTTCTAGATGCGTAGATTTTATGCCTTTGGGTTATAATTATCGTCACTATTGTTTTCGTAAGCCACGCTTTTGCTTGTTCTGTTCCCACTCATCGCTACCCCCTGGAATATAATGAGCTTTACATCACAGATTATTGTATTTTCTGCTAGTGTAGGAGGGTTTTAGTGATGGAATACATTGATGGAATTCCCATCATGAATCTTGGTGAGGAAATTGCAAAAAGAGGAATAAATCCGCACGGCAAAGTTGCAGCAGCAGCAAAGCAGTAAGCTTCTCAACTGTCCCGGAGAGTATGCTGTTGTCATGTCTTTTGTTGTTCTTGTAAAGTAATTGTTCGTAATTGTTGCAACTTATTAGCTTGTTCCTTTTTCAAAGCATTGGCGGATTCAAGGACCAGAAAGCTAGACATGTTTGGTAGTTTGGCTGGCTTAGGAGTTGCTCTTAGCAATGGTTTTTCTTGTCACTCAAGCGACTCGGATGTTTAAAATTGAATAGCTATGGCTTTAGTTATGAAATAACACGGTTCAAAAGCGTTTATTGAGAATTTTCAAGCGTGCAAATTGATTTCGGTGAATAGGATTTACTAGTGTCTTAGAGAAGGCACCGGAGGAAAAAGTAGAAAGAGCTGGGAATGAGAAAATGAATGGAGGCTGCGAGAGGAGATATTATGTAGGTAGACTTGTTTAATAAGGTTTAGATAATAATCTAAATAGCATGCAATAATTCATGTAGTTGATTTCACCTGGTGTAAAAACAAGTTTTGTTGATGAGAGCATGTCAAAATCATAACTTCTCATAACTTCTCAAATATGGAGTCTTAGTTTTCTCGTTTTAAGAATAAGAAACTGCTAACTCTCAATTGTTGAATGCCTCATATACAGGAACATCCTTAGCAGCTTGACAAAAGCATATGGTCAAATGATTCTGAAGAGTGGCTTCTTCCATGCAGACCCTCATCCAGGAAATATTCTCATTTGCAAAGGTTCACAGGCAAGTGCCCACTAACAAATCCTGCTTTCGCCTATGATCTGTATAAATTCTTGTTTTCCTGTGTAATTTTCTCTGAATGTAATATAGTGATTACCTAGACTGCTGGTCGGGCTTATTGATGGGTATTATTTCTACACTGAGCATCATTGGCGTAATAACTAGGCATAGTGAGTCATGATTTATGTACAAGTAAGGCAAACATTCTTCCCTGTAATTTTAGGAGTAAATCCAATATGACAGATCAGGTAGCTTTGCTGTTTAAGATGGCTTTGAAGAGAATGGAAAACCAAATATAATAGTTCGACGTGTTGCATTTTATCATCCTTTAATTTAAATTCAACTATATTCAAATGCTCAAATAGATGGATCATGGGCTAATCTTCTGGGTGGAAGACCATTGTGTCCTCCTTTTTAGAATAGATTTTACAAGATAAATAATGGTAGACAATGTCTACTAGACATGAAATGCTCATCTTCTGATAGCTTGTAAATTCAATGTTCTATTTGCAAACTAGTATTTTCAAATTCAGCTTGTGATGTTCCCTAATTACAGGTGGCCTTGCTGGACTATGGGCAAGTGAAGGATCTCCCAGATAAGCTGAGACTGGGATACGCTAATCTGGTTCTTGCTATTGTGAATCGAGACCCTGTGAGGGCATCTGAGAGCTACAGGTGTGAGATCTTACTTTTTGATGCTCAGTTTTGTCATCCCCTTTGTTTTAACATTTCAGAGTAGAGATGGGTGAAACGGAGCCTGGATTTTACAGAGGAAATGTAATTCTTAGTAATGCAATAATTAAAAAATTTCTGATGACTGAAAATATGAGTTGTAAAGTTGTGCTCACATTATCATATCTAACTATGCATCTGATTCTTAGGGAGCTGGGCATAGATACGTTAAGCAAATGCCAAAATGAACAGCAGGAATTGTTCAAATTGGCAGAGACGATGTTTGATACGAAGTTGCCTCCTGGTGTTGTGACGCTGCAACCGTTCTCTGAGGAATCTTCTATAAAAAAAATTGCTGTTCAGGTAGTGGATCAAATGTATTTATGACCTTGTTACTGCTTCGGTTGTTCATTACTTTAGTAAGGGTGTATATGGTTGTAGTGCACGAGAACTCTTCTCTGCTCAAGATATCAGTGGGCCCTCAGTTACTGCAGCTTATCTTACTCTGAACTTTACTCGTCTGCATGGGTTAGAATTTCGTTGATCACGCATTCTCTAGTTTTCTGGAAATTAAAGCAATTCTTTTGATTCAGACAGCCTCTCTGGAAGAATGTATATCTTTGGCATGCAGTGGAGGATTACTTAGACTTGCTAACTTTTGAATTCTTTCCATCTGAGGGATCTCACTGTCCAGAATGCAGAAATGAAATTTCGTATGTCTGACCATTCATAAGAAGATTAGCCACTAAAATTTATACTGGTGTATTTGTTTACTAACTATTCTTACTTTAGTCTTTGATAGTTAAAGCATTTGTTACTGATATACCATATGAAGATCGCTTTCACATGCAACAAGAAGCTTGTTATGAATTCAGTTTGCAGATCTGCTAGATCATCTTGTGTTTATCGATGTTGAGTATCCTGACATGTTGTGTGAAACTGTAGGCTTTTCCAGAGGAGCTATTCTCTGTCCTTCGGACTGTGCATCTGTTAAGAGGTCTGAGTGTCGGTCTCGGAGTCAACTACTCATGTGCTGAACAGTGGCGACCCTTCGCAGAAGAAGCTTTGATTGCTGCCGGCAGATTAGAAGGTAAAACTTCTATGATTTTGTTTAGCCCGAGATGCAACAATCCATGTCTGATGAGAAGGAAATCCTTCGGTCGAAGATACGGCATCCCCGTTTTCTTTCCATGTCTTGTCCGGAAATGCTTTTGAGCATGCACTGTCTTGTTTTCTCTGCATTATCTTCTTACTTCCATGCCACTAAATGTCGGTTCCTATTCAGGTTAAGTCGGAAAATTCTGCAGGAGTCCCATTTAGATACCTCGTATTGGCGTTTCCCCACTGACATGTCCAAGTTTCTTGTTTCAGGAACCAATGTGAAGCCTCGAAGGCGTAGACGCGGTTTGATGAAGAGATTGTTGTGGAGAGGATGACCAACTCCAGGAGGAGTTCATTCAGCAACTAATAATTATTTACAGGTTTAATGGGTCAGCGATTTTTGGCGTGCCTTGGTCCATGTTATCTGATTTCCTGTGTAGAAAGACTGCCATTTTTGTTAGTGCTGTTTCTACATTTTTTGTATAAGCACTATAGTCTCGATCCTGTAAAGTTTTTTGGACAGAGCTTTGCCGGTTTTTCCAGTTCCATTTCCCCCTTGATGGCGCAGTTCCTTCCTCTACAAATCCCTTCTCGTGTCAGTTTTATCCCATGACGACCGTATAAATCATCTTTACATTAGCAAAATCCATCATAAAAGATTAGAAGTCGATACTTTCTATGAAGAGAAACGATTAAGCGACGGTCCTAGATCACCAAAAAAAATTAATAAATAATTATAAATTATCGTGAGGTGTACTCCTTCAAGAATACTTTACAGTATTCCAAAAACTATTACGCTAACATAACCCTTTTGTGAATAAAGTTATTATTTATTGAGTGTGAATATTACTAACCACAATCCTATCAATTCCTACTTTGTGCCATGTTGTTAAGTCACTAGCCGCAATGCATTGCAAAATAATTGGTTAATGGTAGTGGTCGCTCGTGCCTTTGTAGCTATTGGAATAAATCACTTTGCTTAATGGGAAGTTGATATTCACGTGGAAAAGGTCCTAGTCAACAATCGCTAATCCTAACGGCCACGGCGGCAAATCCACCGAACATAATCGTTTTATTGACTTTTCAAGTACGAAAAGTAAAGCCCCGAATCCCCCCAAGAAAAAAAGAAAAAAAAAAAAGGTTGCGGACATGGGCCGCAGGTTGGAGTGAATTAGACCGGCCCATTAGAAAGCCCAATTAGGAACGAGACATGGGTCGACGGGCTGAAAATCGGGTGGGCCCGGCCCAATATCGGGGAAGCGCCTCTGGTCCTCCTACTCTCCTTCTTCTACGTTTCGTCTTGGCGCTCCTCTTGAAACCATTTCCCGCGACCCAAATCGCCATAAATTCTCTCTCCTCTCCTCCCCTCTCCTGTCACAGTCAGTGCCTTCTTCTGCATCTTCTCTTCTGCGTTTCCACAGAGAGAGAGAGAGAGAGAGAGAGATGTTGGGAAGAGTGAGGGCGCCGTCGTCGTCTCCGGATAGCTTGGAGAGGTCGACGGCCAAGCTTCTCAAGCACGATCCTCTCTCCATCTACGGTACCCTGCTCTTGATTTTCGCCGCCTTTTCTCCTTCCTCCGATCGTTTTCGGATTCGAATCGCGCCGTGTGCTCCCTTTGAATTGCTTGCTGCGGCGGATTATTGAATTAGCTGTGTGGGTTGGGGGGGGGGGGGGGGGGAGGGGGATCTATGTATCTAGCTTTCTGTCGATGTCTCGCGGTCTAGAGAGTACCCAAATCTATCCATCGGATTGATGGGTTGTTGTGTATCGATGAGGACGATGCAATATTTGGACGGCGACGTTCCTCCCAGAAGCTCTTCCGCAATGATGGAGATCAGTGACGGGTTTTTTTTTTTGTTTCCGCCTAATTCCGGTGTCCCCCTTGTCATCACATTGTAAATTGTTCATGGAACGCTTTTAGATTCTCGCCTTGTCGCCGAATTGCGAGAATAGCTCCACTCCAGACTGCTGAAGTATAAAATCTCTTCGGAACTTGATGCCTCTCTTGCCAAACTGCTAGACTCTAGCACTGGGTTTTGACATGACGTGACTGCATAGAGATAATCACGGCAGAGAGGAACCTTTTCTTCTGTCTCTTATAGGATTTGCACACTTCTGATTGTCTGTCTGAACACTTGAAAGGAGATGGGTCATCCTCATTTTTCCATAGTAGACACTAAATTTGTATACTAACTTTTTGAAACAAAAGCAAGCTTGTTGGATTTTCGACACCAAATCTAAGAGGTAATAGAAAAAAATTGGTAATCATGTGGGCTGAATGCAGTGGAAGGAATTTTTAACGAGCTTGAATCTGAAGGTTTACTAAAAAAATTTCTTTTTGTTCTTTGGGTGCAGAAGCAACACTTCTTAAGCTTAAACAGGGTTCTCAACAAATCCAAGGATCGCCAACGAGTGAGTTAGTGCGGCCACATGATTACTCTGCAGGAAGCTCCAACTGTGGGGATACGATGACCATGGAGTGTGACTGTAGTTGTCCAGATCTTTCGCATTCACAACTCTCATTGTTGCATGAAAAGAATCCCATAACCGTAGATGATGCCTGTATCTTGTCAAGTACCAGTGATGCTCATGTGATCGTCAACTCGAAACAGCGAAGCAACGGTGATGTATCGATTCTTCATCTGTTTTCCAAATACAAAAGCTCACAGCATTCTTCTTCAAATAGCAAAATGGTGACGATGGAGACTAATTGTTCGTCGATCGTTCCCCCAAGTCCTGGTGATTACCTATCTCTCGGAAACATGGAACAAGAATGTATGGGCTCCTGAGCAATAACAGTTCTGTGATTGATCACTTAGAATGGTGGTCTTGTGTTATTTGTAATGTTCATGCACAAACTGTGTGCTTCATAGCACTATTAGTTTATATTAACTTGTAAAACTTACAAACACAACCTTGAGGTCAAAAGATTTTCATGCTGATAAAGATGATATGAAAAGCGATACTGTTATATGTGCTATTTTCCTTTTCTTTTTGGTGCAAATTCCACTCCTCTAAGTGCTTGTTTACTTGATCTTGTACTCACTTGGCATAATATTTAGGCGAAGGTGATCTTTTACCGTCGTATCAAATAAAGTCTCATTTCGTCGGGATTCGATTGCCTATATTTTGTCTGTTTGTGATTATCTTATGTTTTGAAGAATTTCAGGGTTCACTATGAAAAAGTTTCTGACTTGTGAGTTCGGTGACAAATGCTTTTCTGTCCTTTAAATCTGTATGAATACGCATCCAGTATTCCAAATAGCCAAAACTGGAAACATGTCTCTCTAATAGCAATAGATCATGGTTCCAGTTTACTCTTTGAATTTTCTATCGTATGCAAGTATGTTCTTCAAACTTATCGGGAAGGACTTGGCCTCCACATAGATCTATTAACATTTAAATTCATCGAAATCGATCAGAACTTGGGTATGTTTTTATTGAGGTCCACGTCCTTACCACCTTGTGGCTTTGGACCTCCAATCGTTGTTTTCTCATTGATACCATCCTTGATCATTTTTATTGAATTATTTGTTGTTTGTCTGGTTTCCAATCCAAAATGTTCAATCAAGTTACGAGCTCATATCTCAATGGTTGTCAATTCCATAGAAATTTGATCATACCTAGCTGCAGTTTGTCAAGTTTATACCTCAGTTTTGATGAAACAAATTCTTGCGTAACCAAAGTAAACAATTACGGTTATTCAGGTTTTCCACATTATGACAGCTTGAGAGGAACCCCAAGTCGTAAACAAAGACAGACTCGCTAGCCGCGGTACAAAAGTTTTTCCAAGTTTCTCTCTCAGATTACAAGGTGATCCGGATATTTAAGCACTATTAACTCAGACAAAGAATACAATCTTGATATTACAGGTGGTCAACCAAAAAGCTTCTAGAATTGCATGAATATTTCATCACTCCCTTAGCCATGAAGCTTGAGCAGGTGTCCATTGGCACAATTCGCCTTCTTTGAACCAAAGAGCTGTGGAGAAAGGTAATTACTTCTCAGCAACACACTCGTAACAAGAAAAATCAACAAAGTAGCTCCCGTCACATGATAAGGCAACACAACAATATTAGAGCAGCAGTCAAATTATCCTCTATACTGTTTTCCAATTTTCCAATGAAAGAGAAAAAAACTATGATGTCAAGGAAATGGATTCCAATTACCCTTGACCCCTTGGCTAGATAAAGGGGAAACTACCTAAATAAACAAGACAACATTGTTCGTGATCATTCCATCATTGACCAGTCACCAAGTATAAATATACTCGGGTCCATAGAATCTTCGAAACACCTTGAAATACATATGTTCCATCATTCACTGAACGTGAGTTATCATCATGTGGAGACCATCTACACAGGAATCAGTATATCCGTGCACCCATTAACCCTAAATGATGCTTCTATGACTCAAGATCCAAGTTTCTCGCTTCAAAATTAAATTATTTCAAGTGAAGATGGCATATGCAACCGATAACGATCTATTAAGTTTATAATACTAGAACTAGTGTCTGATAGAACGTACCAATTTCACGTTGGCCATTCTCAGGGCTGTCGCTGCCATGAACCACATTCCTGTCGAGACAGAACAATAAATTGTTGTAGACTTAAAACTAAATACGCATAAATGTGGATTAATAAACAACAGTAGAATACCAATTAAATCTTACACCAACTGACATCCAAGAAAACAAGCTCGCTAAGAATACTAAGTGAAACAACAACCTTCCAGTTTGCACTGCAAAATCCCCTCTTATCGTTCCAGGCTCAGCTTGAAGAGGATTTGTTGACCCTATTAACTTTCGTGCAGAGGCAACAACACCAACACCCTCCCAAGCCTGCAAACATGAAGGCCCAGTAAGTTCTTAGGCAGCTGATAATGAGTTTTTGAAGTGAAATTTTTGAAAATCAAAAAAGAAAAGAAAAGCGACTCCAATTGCCAACAAAAAGCCAAACAAGCAGAAACTTTGAGAGTTATTCGTAAACCATACCATACAGACGACTGGTCCAGATGTGATATACTCAATCAATTTAGGGAAGAACGGCTTGGACTGAAGATCTTTATAGTGTTCCTGAAATCACAAACGAATGAACAAAGTATTCTTGATGGTTCGACCATGCAAGAGTAGAGAAATCATTTCAAAATCTTCGTGGTTGGTGATGAGGGCAACAGACAATAGAAAAAAGGGGCCAAATATGGGCAATAGAAAGTTTTGGATGCTCTGAGCAGGTAGAAGAGAGAGGAATAAAACCAAAGGGTATGCAAGATGAGAACCTCAGCCAATTCTCTGGGGCACCGGAAGAGCTTCAAGCCAGTCAATTTGAACCCTTTCCTCTCAAACCTCGAAATTATTTCCCCGACCTATCGCGAATCCGCAATCCAGAGAACGGAAGACGAACAACGCCCGTAAGTTTTTACGTTACGTGGACACCACACATACGTAAACCCCACTTCATTCCTTGGGGCGAGAGCGAAAATTCAACCTCGACATTCAAAATGGAATAGGCTCCACACAACAGACAACTCTCCATAATCAGGGGGATGCGAAAAGAAGAGGGAAAGCTTACCAGGCCGCGTTGAACACCGTCGGGCTTTATCATAATGTAAGTCTCTTCCACTTGCTCCTGCACGCAGATAAGAAAGGAACAGACCAAACCTTCAAAAAAGAGGGTCAAAGCAGAGACATTGAAACGAACGGCCACTACGTCATCGCGCATTCGTTAAAAGATTGACTTCCGACGTGAGAAATTAGAGCGTCAATTGCAGAATCTCTTCCCCCAATTCACCCAAAGAACGAGAACACACACAAGCTCCTAAGCCATGGAGCTCGCACTCTAGCGCAATCAATACTACAAAGAGAGAGAGAGAGAGAGAGAGAGAGAGAGAGAGAGCGGACCGAGGAAGCGACCAAATGAGGGAGGAAAATGCGAGGCCTGGTGCGGCCGCGGGAAGCGCGCGGAGCGGCAGCAGGGCAGAACAGGTGCGAGGTCGACGGGGACGGCGACAGGCGGAGACGGCGGTGAGCGGAGGCGCGCGGGTAAGGGGAGGACGGGGCGCAGCAGGGTAAGACGGCCCGAGGTCTGCAGACGACCACTCCATCTCTTCCGCACGCGGCGGTTGTTGGAGATGACGAGACGACGCAGCGACTCGCGCCTCCCAATGCTACACCCTCCATTCTCTTTCTCCCTCTACTCGCTCAGCTTTGAGGTCTGTTATATAAAATAGGGAAAATTTCAATAAAAGACCCAAGTGACGCCATTTTCTCAAAAAAAAATCCCAAATGGGCATAGTATCAAATAAAAATTTAAAGTGCCCAATCAGTCTCAAATAGGGATTCAAAGTGATCAATTAGTCTTAAGTAAGGGCCTGGATTCGCTGGCCGATCAAATGCTCACCAGCTGGCAAACGCGGTTACTATTCCGGCGACCGAAAAAGGGCAATTCCGCCTTTTTCTTTCTTTTTTTTTTCTTTTTCTATTTTTTTCCCTTTTCCTTTTCCTTTTTTATTTTTTTTCCTTCTCTTCCCTCCGCCGGCCATAATCGAGGCCGGCGGAGGCCGCCTTCGCCGGCATCGGGTGAGGGCTGCCCTCGCCTGGGCTGGGTGGGCGAGGGCGACCCTCGCCAAATCCGGCGAGGGCAACCCTTGCCCTCACCCTCGTCGGATCTGCCGAGGGTCGCCCTCACCCGCCCGACGCTGGCGAGGGCGGCCCTCGATTGGGCTGGGTGGGCGAGGGCGACCCTCGCCCTCGCTGATGCTGGCGAGGGTTGCCCTCACCCGCCCGACACCGGCAGGGGTGGCCCTCTACTAGGCTGGGCGGGCGAGGGCGGCCTCCGCCAGCCCCGACTATGGCCGTCGAAGGGAAGAGAAGAAAAAAAAACAGAAAAGGAAAAGGAAAAAAAATAGAAAAAAGGAAAAAAAAAAAGAAAAGGACGAAACTGCCCTTTTTCGGTCGCCGGAGCAGTAACCATGCTCGCCGGGCGGCAAGCATTTGATTGGCTAGCAAATTTAGGTCCTTACTTGAGACTAATTTGGCACTTCGGGTTCCTATTTGAGACTGATTGGGCACTTCAGATCCTCATTTGACACTATATCCACTTGGGGTCCTTTTTGGAGAAAAAGGCCCCATTGAGGTTCTTAATTGGAAATTTTCCTATAAAATAGGTTAGAACCTCAATTTGCTGCAACTTTTGCAATTAGGTCCCTGCATTTTTTTCTTTGGCATCTACCTACCTCTTAAGAAAATAAGATAAAATAAAACATTCCGCGGCCAAGGGTTCATAAGATTTAGCATATCTACGATAGCCATAGTTTTTAAGGTTAATACCACAAAAAATTTCAAATTAATATATTTGTGATAAATTTACCTTACAATTGTACTTTTGCCTTCAAAGATCTAGTTTGAGAGACAATAATGTGCTTTGCTAATTGCCAAATCCAATTGTACTTTTCCCATGTTTGTTGAATGATTGATGTTTGGAGGTAAATGAATTTCACCAATTTCAAACTAGTCAATTCAAATTTCTCATAGTTTCACCCCACAATCAAACCTCTATCTTTAATGGAAGGTAAATTTATCACAAGTGTATCAGTTTGAGATTTTTTGTGATAAAAAAAATTAGTTCGGGATAAATTTGTTACAGGTAGACTAGTTTAGGATTTTTCGTGGTATTAACCTTGATTGATGCATAGATTAATTGTGTCATCGAAACATTTATTATTTAATTGGTGGATTTTTTTTTCCTTCTTTCTAATTGCCAATATATAGTCAATAGAGAGTAGGACGGGCAAAGTATTAGTGAAAATGACACAAACGGTCCATGAACTTTTGATATATATTCAACGTGGTTTTTGAACTATATGAAAATATTAAATATAGTCCTTCCATTAATTCAAGTTCAGAGATAACATCGAACATTTTTTTATAGTTCGGGGACTACATTGAACATATACCAAAAGTTCAAGGATCACATTGAACATTAAGCTAAAGTTTAGGGATTAGATTGAACAAATTAAAAAATCAGGGATTACATTACATGTTGGGCCAAAATTCAAGGACTGTTTGTGTCATTATCCCTATTTCCATAGCACAACTCCCAAAAGCTCCACGTTAGAGGGGCAAAAACAAAATTTAATTTCCAGATTCGACCCCTAATGGTGCAAATCTTAATTAAATCTTCGTTCTTGACTCACATTGGCGAGTAGAATCCTGAAGTCATCGAATTGCACAAGACTAGAATTCTAGAACCCGAACCTATTTTATCAATGGCATCTTCGAAGCACGTATGCCTGCGGCAAGAAGACAGACACCCTCCTTTTAACCTTGTTCCTGTTGTTCTTTTCCGTAAGAAATACAGACAAGAGCTGGCTCGGACTCTCGCGTCGAAGTCCAAAGAGAAATTCCAACCGCTGCTTGCCAAGAAAACAGGGAACTCCGTGTCATGCCCTTTCCTGTCTGTTCGGTTCCTAGCGGACAAAGATCCAATTCACCAATGTCTGTCAACAACATGACAGTTGCTTGGAGGAGATCCAAGTTCAAAATAGCATTCTTACTGCAATGCTAATTAGAGAGAGGACTGCTCTAATCTGCTCAATCTCATTGAAACATAATTCGTTCCGTAGGGGCAATTCTTCTCAGTACCCAGATCAGAATGCGACGAGCGTGTTCCTGTGCGATCTTCTGCTGGATAGAACTGCGAATAGGTTGTCGTTGTAATTGGGCCTCAAGATGGAACTCATGTGTTATACAGCAGTGCTTTCATTGCAAAGGTTAACGAGTGTTCACAACTTCACATGCCAAACAAATCGTCCCTCCATATAGTCTTATTATTTCATCTGTTAAAAGCACCGGAAGAGGTCGCACTCAAGCTCATATGCGAGCGCGACTTATTTATATCCAAATCCAGTGTTCGCACCTGCCGGATCACGACACAGCTACAAACCCATGTAGCTTAGCAGGCGTCGATTATTGTCATTACAGAAAAAAGAGAGGGAAGCCATGTTTATTGTCCATCGGAAAACGAAATTCATGGACTTTGTAACTGTTCCTTGAACTTTACTGGAAAATGCCACCCGCAGCAAACATGGTTCAAGGTGGGGTTCTGTTCTTAGCATTTCCAGCAAGAAGCAGCCACAATGGGCTTGGAGTTCCACCCCAGAACAAGACACCCTTTCTCTTCAACAACAGTGTAGCCCTCACAGACCTTGTTCTTGCCGAGCCACTGCTTGGCCTGAGCCATCATCTTGATTGGCATCGACTGGAACCCGGCCCTGCTCATCCTCCGCCGCCACTGGTCCACCCTCTCATGCCGCTCCACCCTCGCTGGCCCCTCGCAGCTCACTATGTTCTTGATCTCCTCCGCGAAATAGAACTGCTCCACCTTGGCCCTACGGGTGTCGTACCTGGGCAACATCGCGTCCAGAGAGTCGAAAATTGCAGAGTAGTAATGCAGAGCCTCCATGAACCTCCCAAGAAAGAAAGGCCCATTGTGGCTCGAATCTTGCTCTACCAGGACCAGAACTTTGGGTGACAATTCACGAATCATTTGAAGCACAGAGTTCAGAGCTCCTCTGCTCTCTTTGACAACACAATGCAGCTGAAGAATGCTGTTCACAGCAAGCACTTCACCTTCACAGATTTTGATGTCTTCAGCCCGCAGATTCTCCAGATTGGTCTCCACCACAGAGAAGTCCAGATTGATCCTGAACTTGAGCGCGTAGGCACCGAGCTCGTCCCCGATGGAGCGAAACTTCTTGGCACTGAGTCCGATGGCAGTGATGCGGAGGCGGCGCGGTGGTTGGCCGTGGCGGCCCGCGAGGCTCTGGATTAGCCGCTGCCACTGGTACCCACATGGCAGGCCCAGGGACATCCCCAAGTCTACCACGTGGACGTAACTCTCTCCCTCAAAGGCTTCCAATATTGATGTGTTCGCCACGAAGTGGCCGAACTGTATGTACGGGCAGATCTCGTAGGCCAGCCGCAAGGCCTCCTCCTTCTCGTCGAAGGCTGCGGCCCCAACTGCTGCTGCCACCACCGCCGGCGAGACGAAGCCCGACGTCCCGAGTGGCTGGAGCAGGGACAGTCGGTCAGAGAGGCCCTGGACGAAGCACGAGGCCACTCGCTGGAACGAGGTACCGAACACCAGGGCTCGAGACCGGAGCTCCGACAGCAGGGATGATGCGTGCGACTTGTCGCGGCAAGCCACGGCCTCAGCGCACGCGACGAGCAGCTGGACGAGCCTCATCCCGTCGGCGGACCAATCCTCCTCACCAACGCCGATGACGGAGGCTGCCGCCGCCTCCTCGACAGCCTCCGCCGCGAGATACTGCTGCGAGTACGTCCGTATGTGGTCGCGGATGTGGAGCCTTGGGAGGGTGTCGAGGCTGCTCGTGCTGCTGCACTGGCTGATCCGGCTGCTGCCGAAACCACTGGTATAAGCTCCAGGGCTGTTGCTCCCGACTGATTCGGCGAAACTGTAATTCCTCTTGAGCCTCTTCCGGCCTCTCGCCTCTTCTTCCTCTTCCCGGTCACAACACGCGAGCATGTCCTCGTGATCGATCGAGCTGGAGCTCGTGGAGAGGTAGCGAGTCAAGGGCGACGAAGAAGAAGTGAGCTCGAGACAACTCACAGAGTCGATGGTAAGGTCGTCTATGTTAAGGTACGACTCATTAGGGACCTGAATAGGAGCATGAGCCATCTATCTCTATTGCTGCTGCTGCTTCTTCTTCCTCTTCTTCTCAGAAGAAGATATTCAATGACGCTCTGAAAGAGTGCAACACCGGCCATGGACAACTTATATAGTTTGGATTTTTGACATGTCCCAAGTAGTTTCTTGTTCGGGTCGAATGTTCCTAGGCACAAGAGCACCACAAGAAAGTGGCCAAGCAAAGAAACGAAATACACCAAAAACAAAAATAATCTGGAAAAAAAAATTGGTTTTTATTAGTTGTCGCCTTGTAAGCCGGGCATTGCCGTGTGAAAAGGGGAAAATGCTTCGATCAATCATATTCTCTTCGAGATTCCTCGGAATTTTTCCTTTTTTTGGATTGCATCCCTGTTTCTCTCCCGCTTTTCGGTGGCAATATCTCTTCCACTTCTGGTTGTGTATCCTGGAGTAAATTCGTTCTTTCTGAACTTTTAGATTTCGCCTACAAAGCATAATGATCAGCAGCATCCATTAGTGTTAAAATTAGGTCTCGATTTTGAGCCCGAAAAGAAAAATTTCCTAATTTAAGTAGATTTCCTAATTGAATGGTTTCTTAGTTGGAAAATGTTTTTTAATTGGAGAAGGTTTTTTCTAAAAAGATGTTTGCTGCTTTGTATCCACTTCTTGCCTATAAACAAGAAGGGGATGTTATTTGTGAAGATCATCAAATAGAGTTTCTGCTAGGGAATTACACCCTGACGATATCTGAGTGTGTTTGAAGCTGAGAAATTCTTGTGGTTAAAATTTGTGTTTAATTCCTTCGTGAGATTACGAGATAATTTCGTAAGGAATTGTGGAGCTAAACACTCCGTGAGTTATTGGGTGTAATTGGAGCTTGAGTGACTCGAGTGTGGCTATAAGTATCGCTTGATCTATAGTAGAATTTCATACTACTTTTCTCGTGAACGTAGGTCATTATGATCGAATCATGTAAATCTGGTGTTCGATTTATTTCCTTGTTCTGTAAATTTTATTATTCGATCACTTGGCTTCCGCAGTAATTAGGCCGATGTTTGTATCCCGAGCATCAATCATCTCGATGAATACCAGGTTTTTGTAGAGACTAACCTTTGATTAAGGATCACTAGGAATGATGAGTACCCCCCAGCAAGAGGCGGCCGGGTCTCAGATTCTGGTTCCCGCGCGCACATGCGCTAGTGCTGTGCTAGGTCGGAAGACAACATCAAGATAGTACAAAACTCGCGTGAGGACGGCAGCGAAAATTCTTCCGCGCTACAATACCAGGAACGAGTCGAGTACGTCATTGCGTGCGTTGCACTGTTATCTGAAGGATCATTGGCCTTGCTGGAAGCCTTGTTCATCACAGCCTATGCAGGCGTATTCATTGGCTCGGGTGTCCAACAAGAACAGAAGTTGTTAAAATTTTTTAACTTACACGCGAACCAAGTCAAGGAGAATTCCCCGACGTGGCGTATGATCCACTCTGTTATCGCGTTATACAACAAGAAACCGGAGACTGCGCATTCATCGAGAAATGCATGTAGTCAATAGACTTTTGAAAGAGAGAGCAGAGGGAATGCATCAAAGACTAGGGTAGAGCTGGATTGTGCTTCGGCAGACAGAATTTCGGGGACGAAAATGAAATTGCGGCAAATACGTTCTTGCATTTTTAAGAATTTGCGACTTTATTTCGCAGCTTCTCCTAGTGTTTGCCTCTTTAACAATCGCTTTTAATTCATTCTCACACACGTTCTAGTCCACGGGTAAAGTGAGTTTTCATTTCTATTATCTTCATTTCTGTGTTGCGCGTGGGGATTCAGGGAGGCGGTTCAGATTGAGATTTATTCGGATGGGAACTCAGGGTTTGCCAATTGTTAACGAGGTAATTCTTCGAATTGAAGAACTCAAAGGCGAGAATTCGGTAGCAGACAGGAAGGGCTCTCGGTTGCTGAAGCAAATGCAAGAAGCTCTTGGTTCCTCTCAAAAACACCCGCATCTTTTTCTGCCATGGTCACCCAAGCTTCAATTCCATCGCCGTATCTCGAGTCAATCAGGACGACAACGTTCTTGAAGATCAGGCCAGCGCTGCTCACCCAGACTGGCTTCCCCCAACCGAAATCAGCTTCATATAACTGGAATTTCCCTAGGCTAGTGAATCTGTATTTGTCCACGTTCGCTGAAACCAACTCAACTATCTGTTTGAGAGACTCAAAGATGAGGGGAAAACCGCTTTCACCCTGCATTTTCCTAACATGTTCTCTGTCAAATTTCTTTATTGACTTCCTGATCTCTTTCACCAAGTCGTGCAATCCTATCTGATCACTACCAGGTGCCATTGCCAGCCAAAGGAGATTGCCAGCACAAGATTCTGAGAGTGGCAGATCGAACCTGGCTTGCAAATTCACTGTCTGTGTCAAAACAGACGAAACAAAGGAACCCGATCTTGCTCTATATGCATCCACAGCACACTTCCAGATAAGTGCGGAGATCACCTCGTTGCGACTAGGACGGTCCCCGCAAAAATGGCTCGTGATTTTCTCTCTCAGTGAAGCGATTTAGAGCCATTGAACACGAATATTTTTGTAATGCACTTGTCTTTCGGTATGTCTAGCGTGGGCAATAAGCCTGACAAGTCTTTTTGTGGGAACAACTGCGGCCCGACAAAGGTGGGAGACAAATGATCACCAGAACCTCTAGACTTAGCAGCCCAAGCATTTACTAGTGAAGTGAATGTGACCCTATCAATAAGCTTGTGCAATGTGCAGAAGCCGATGGCCAATCCTCCACAGGTAAAAGCATTTACTTGGACTGCTAATTGGAATTCCGTGGACGATCTTGCGATGTGGTAATCATGAGGAAGTAATTGATCTAATAACTCGACCTTTGGCAGATCTCCAAGAGGGGACAGTTTACTTCGGCCTCGATGAACTCGGCCCCGTGGTCGTTGCGCTCCACGAATTGGTTGTCTCTGACTTTCCCCGCGAGCGGGTAGAACTCGGCCAGGGCCTCTGATAAGGATTTCTTGAGGCGACCGATCTTGGCTTGAGCTCGAAGTCTGGTACCATCATCAATGTCAGCATAGTAAAAGATCATCGGGACATATTCTGGAGGAGAGAGCTGATCTAGGAGAGAGAGTTTCAAGTGTCTGAGGCTGAGGTGTTGGAGAGAATGGTCTTATGGTGTCTTTTCATTTGATCTCAATTTTTATCACATCCATCTCTTGTGGTTTCAAAGCTAAACGAGGAAGGGGGAAGCTTTGATGCTTCGAAATGCAGTGCTGATATAGTTATTGAATTGTTGATTGCGGGTCATCAGAGCATTGGATTAAGTGATGAACCAGGTCTCCATTCTGGATTCGACGGTATCAACCAAGTCTTTTGCTCTCTTTTGTTGTGATTTTCTTGGACTGCCCTTGGAGTCTTCATCGATGATCCAATGATCATTCCAATTTTATGTTAGAGTTGCGTTTGAAACTCCCCGAGATTGCAAAAGTACAAAAACCAGACCTTGCACTTAATCTCTTGTTCCTTGGATGTTACTACGGGAACACACTAAAAACTATAGAAAAGAACTTTTAGTTGAAGGAATGCGACAATTTACAGAAGTAAAGCCGAACAAGTACAGAAATACTAATGGATGAGTCAGTGAGGAAAATGCAAATTCCATTCTCAGAATGATATTTTAGGATCTATCCCGTTTTTTTTCCTAGGCCATTTCATATGTCAATTGCAATTATCACGACTCGGCTGTCTCGTTTGTGAATGGGACTTGTCGATTCGCATTTCAATACAAATTATGAACTATTTAGATACAAACTATGAACTGATTTATTACCACCCGCCTGGGTGGCGCTGCTGGAGCGCGCACTCTTCCTCTCGCAAAAGGTTGAGTGTTCGAATCCCGGGCGCCGCAGGGTGACTTAACCGGTGGCACGTGTGTGGTGGCTAGCACGTGTCGCCCCCAGGGTTTACTCCCCGGCTGTCGGCCGTGCGGGGTTCCCTGGGTTACCAAAAAAAAAAAAAAAAAAAAAAAAAAACTATGAACTGATTTAGACTTATCAGTAGACTTGGTCTAAGGGATTATTTATTCGATAAATTAAGAGGATCACAGCCAGGACGATGACACTGAACCTTTAGGGAAAAAAAATGAAAAGTGAAAAGAAGTTCAACAGGGGGGCCATCACTGGTCAACGTGGGGTCAATTGCTATGCTAAGTCCGGCCTGAGCCTGCTCTTCTTCCTTGGCATTTTGGCAGTGTCACTGTCATGGCCAAAAAATCGTTTTATATTGGATTTTTTGCTCAGAAGTAATTTACAGGGTAAATATTGGATGAATACTTCATACACAAACTAGAACCTGCCTGATCAGATCATGTCATGCGATCTTTTCATGTAACTTATGCATTTACTTTGGTGGTGAGATGTTGGCTTTGCATCAGCAATTCAGTCACTTGATTACGATGCTGTGGTGTTCCATCTGGATTTGTGTTAAAAAAATCTTAGGAAATACGAACACTTCCATCTATAGGTCGTGCACGAGTACAAGCCTATTACATGTGAAAATGATCACTCACGTCGCAATTTGCTTGTCTGCAATGATGGACTGCTGAGTACTGAACTTTCTCTTGGATGAAGAGAGTATCAACTATCTGGTTTTGTACAATGAAGAGAAGTGATCTGAAGGAAGGTGACCATAAAGATAAAAAAATCACTATTGAAAGATGACATCTCTTATGCAGAATTAATCAGGGAAGGAATAATGCTAATGGAAGGTACGCGGTACATGAAGCAACGAAAGTTACCAAGTAAAGGACAATTATTTCGTTTCTCACACTAGCTAACATAATGTGTTTTGCATACGTATACTTACAACCACAACAACAGCTCTATATACATGTTAATTAAAAGGGAGGAGTACAGGCGATGCAAGCGAGCAAGAGAATGGCGGAGGAAGCCCCGTCTTCTTCGAGATTGGAAGAGCTCCTCTTGAACTTGGAGGCCTTTCCTTTGTTGCACTGCATCAGTTGCTGGTGGTTTTGCTGCGGATGATTACACTCTCTGCCCTTGTGCTGTTGCTGCTGCTGCTTTCTCTTCATGGCCTCTTCCACTCTAGAAACCATCTTTTCTCCCTCTCTCTCTCCCTCCTTCCCTCACCTGAAAGTATTCAGAACTCGCTCAAATATAGTATGCTTCGAACAACCATATGCCTCAGGCTTTTTATAGGGACATCTAGAGAGAGAAAGATGGGTAGTCAGAGAGAGGGTACCTGTGCATGGGGAACAGCCGTAGATACATGCACCCGTATTTGTTTAATGACATTATTTTACCACACTCCAAGGCTTTTTTGGATCTCCCCACGTCCAGTTTCCAAGGCAAGCTGACCTTAACTCAGTAAGCAAAGCATGGGCGGTTTCTTGAGTCGAGGGCACTAGTTTCTTGTTCATGCACCTGTTCTTTTCTGGAAATAAATTTATCTGATGTGATATGAATCACATGTAACATGTAAAAACTGTCAACCATACGTGCAAGAACAGTAATCACTGGCAATCCTGAGTCGTATTCAGCACAGGTGGTGCTGTAAAAATAAATGGCTTCGAATCAAAAGAGTAATCAAATTGGATTTTGAGGCGTGATATCACTTTCCTTAAGGATTTATTTGCCCCACAATGTTGCTAATGGTCACGGACAAAAATCCTCCGGGATACAACAAAGTCTCAAAATTGAGAATACTATATAGCAATTCTAGTATTTCTCCAAGGTCTCTCTAAGAAACAATTGAAAAATGATGGTTGCAGTTTTTCTTGAAAAATACTTGAAATGATGTCGTTCTTCTTCTTGCCGAAAAACTGACATATATAGAAATCGGTCTTAAAGAACATAGGCAACTCTTCAAGAAAGGTTGCAAAGTTAACAAAGATATCTCTTCGGAAGAAGTTGCAAACTGAACAAATGCAACCCTTCGGGAAAGATTAAAAACTGAACAAGTATAATTTTCAAAAATTGTCTTGAAAAGTCACATGTAAAATTCGGAATAAAATAAAAAATATATATAAATAAAATTCCTAATTTTCATAATTTCAAAAATTATTTAATAAACAAAAAACAACCTTTCAACTAATAAAGATTAATGAGATAACCTTACGAAATAAAATAAAATAAAAATAAAGGGATTAGTGCTAATTAATCGCGCCAAATTCGCGCACCCGCACGCAGGTATTGTGTGAACTAGCACACACCCTATTGTCTTCACTCTAAGGAGCAAGAAGATATTCACAGTTATAAAGTGGCACACTTTCTCAAAACTTTCTTATGTGGGACAAAGGAAACAACATTATTTTGTTTGTTTTGCAAACAAACATCCAACAGGTGGTGCACATAAACTTGTATTATTTTCATTCTTCTTTCTTTCTGCAATGAGTACTTTAGAGCACGTATTCTGACGCTTAATCACTGTTTAATGTGGAATTACCATTTTTTTAATATGGTATATATTCAGACTGGATGAGTATCCAAAGAGGGACAGTCGGGTGTAACATGGCACTCCATTTTCTTGAAATAACACCCGCACATGAGTTTCTGGTCTTGAAAACGACAACTTCCGTTTCGGCGAAAATGTTTGCCATAGGAAATGCACATGCGTTGCTGTTTTCTACATCTACCTATTTAATTACAAAAATAGATATATGAATGAGCTCTCTCGACCGTCCTATCATACACGGGTATTCAATTCAATAATAGAGAGCTTAGGAAAATTCTTGATTAAATATATTGACCTTGTAGTAAAGTAATTAAACAAACACAATCTTGTAGGCGCATGCAAGCATTTAATTAAAATTTGACAAAATGGGTACTGATAAGATATGCAGAAGATGAAATTGTACAACTTATGTGTATTCCATAGTGAAATATACATGAGCATATTTATAGGTTTTTCAAGATATTAGAATGTCAATTACAATTAATCAAGATTTATTAAGAATATGCATAATCAAACGAGATACATGCATAATCTTGAGAAATAAATAAAAACAATATTGATACGCAGAGTAAATGAGATATATAGAATCTCCTATATCTTTGACCGGTACTCATCCACCTCACAAAAAATTCAGTTCCTCAACACAAAAATAAAGGTACGATAATTTCCCAAAAAAAAAAAGAAGTATTGTTAAGCTACCCAACTGATATGTCAGGTGGGGAAATTACTCAATCAGTCATAAAATTATTTTACGAATTACAACTCGGTCCTAAAATTTTCGATTTTGCCATTTTAAGCTTAAATTTTTGTGTAAAATTCCAATTAGTGGTCTAGTCATCACCGAAAGTTTAGGATTTAGGACTGATTGGACAATTTCCTAGGCCATAACTGCACTATGATGTCTTATATTATGTGTTTTCTCATGAGGTATTGCATGGGTGAGTGGTTTGCCGAACAAGTAACAAAGCGTAAAAGACACATTAATGCAATCGAAATTGTACAGAACAAACGCACACTTCTGTCTCTTGGCATTCCACTAATATTGTATGCAAAGCCAATTAATGCAACTCTAATTAATGACCTAATTAATCATTTGGAATCAGATGAAAACTCGATCCAGCTGGAAGTTTGGGGAGTTCGGCGCATTGGATTCTCCTGGAACTCAAAGAATAAGTTACCCAATAAGAGATTGAATCCACTTCTGATAGCTCTCTAACTTTGTCTTCATCTGCCTGGCCCCATGTCATGATACTCCTATTGGCGCAGATGCGCACAAATGTAGCTTAGATCACAGCTAGTATCTTATGCCGTGTATTAACAGCGGAGAGAATCAGAATTATGGCCAAAACCCCTGATTGTTTATGATTGGTTTCGCGTAGAATAGCAAAGAATTGGTGTCGATGACCACAGCACATACAAACGCATATAAACTAGGGAAAATTATCTAAAAAGTTCTAAACCTGTTGCACTTTTGTCAATTCAATCATAAACCTTTCGATTTTATCAATTTGTCAATTGAGTCTATCTGACCAATTTTTGCTAGAATTCGTTAACGTGGACGCCAATCGTCTTGTGTCGCACAGCGGGCACTAACGTTGACAAATTTTTAATTTTTTTAATAATTATTATTATTATTTTATGATTTTTTCTTCTTTCTTTTGTCGGTGATCGACCATTGGTCATGCCCCGGCAAGTTGGCCTCGACTAGGCGAGGATCATGTCGCCCAAGCTAGGGTTGCCTCACCAGATCGGGCGAGGCTAGCCCTCGCATAGGCTAGGGCGTCCTAGCCAGGATTTGGTAAGGGGAGCCCTCACTGAGGCTCGCCCTCGCTCGGCTAGGTCTTGCTTATGGCGAGTGATGGAAACCCTTGCCAAGGCAAGACCAGCCCGCCCGACCATCGCATCAACGGCAAAAGGAGGAAGAAGAAAGGAAAGAAGAAAAGAAAATAAAAATAAAACTAATTAAAATATTATTAAAAATGGTCAATGTTAGCGCTGGCCGTGCTATATAGGACGGCCAACGTCCATGTTAGTGAATTCCGGCCAAATTTGGCCGGGTAAACTCAATTTGCAAAATTGAAGGGTTTAGAACTCAATTAGCATACGTGTAATAAATTTAAGATTTTTTGGACAATTCTTTCCAAATTATAGACATACAATCCTAAGTTCTCAAGTACGTCTTAGTTTGAAATTTTAGGAAATGGGCGAGAAGGAGAATCGATCTCGCTCTCTTTTTACTCTTTCTAAAAATTGTTTTTCCTATTGAATCAAGTTAGGTCGATGTGAAGATGGTACGGGGTCTTCATCATTGCGACTGTTGAAGGAGAGAGGGTCCTCATGTGCAAGGGCCATGTGACCATGTGTCCATGTTCTTGTCCTCTTCACCAAGCTGACCCGCATCCATGGGGCCCAGAGCTTTGCTTCCGAGTCTCTCATTACTTTTGTATCTTACTACAATTCCTTTTCCGTCCGTGTTGAATGTTGTCCATGGTTTTCGGTTATCCTGGAGTCCATGTGCATGAACTAACGACCATAGATACCCAAGATCAGCACCACTGTCCCTTGGCAAGAGACGTGAATGTCAGTCCCTCTTTCATCATTTATAACCAAGCAGGCGTGGAAGACAAGACGATATTACCTAAATTCGTTCTATTCGAGCGAACCTGCAAATTTTTCGAAAATACAGCAGGGCCACGCTTGACCCTCGAAAGTCGACAGTCCTCTTCATCATTGATTAAGTGATTTGGTCACTATATCATGTCAATCGTCTTCTGCGATCTGTTTCAAATCCTTGTAGTGCACTAATGGATTAATATCTTGATAACCTTTGAGGTTAATGGGCCGATTTACCCCTCCCTTTCTTGAAATCATGACACAAACTACCAGAACTAGAAAGATTTTGTAGTTACTCGCATATCAATTGCCTATTTCCGGTTTGAGTGGTTTCTCCTATGATCATAGATTCAAATGACACACAAAATCCGCATCCTATACTAGAAGTATGACAACAATTGACACGAGATAACTAAAACAGAAGAGTGCATGATTTCGTTCAATGGGAATTAACTTTTGCCCGCATAGCCTGTGCATAAGGTCCATGTTTATATGTAGATAGAATAAATTACGGCCAATGCATGACTTAATCCTATCAACTTCAAGAAAAACTACAGCAAGAGTCGTTGTGTTAGGATTCTAAGCCATCTAGAGAGCAGAGAGCCAACAGAGAGAGAGAGAGAGAGAGAGAGAGAGAGAGAGAGAGAGAGAGGCACCAAGGAGCAAAGCATTAACTGCTGCTGGCACCTACAGGCTCTGCAATGCGGATAAGGCCACACAAGCATGGTCGGGATAAAAGCTTCACAATCAGAGTTGAGCCGAGAGTAAGAGTAGTACGGAGTGTAAATGCTTCTGCGGCGACAAGAACAGGCAAAGGACAAGCATTTCATGGTGAGAGACAAGGAGCCCATAATTCTCAACATTAGAAGGGGCCATGCTTTGGAAGATGGGATGTTTGCCATTCTGCCTACAAGCCATTTTCTCTTGGTTTCAAAAGGCCATTCACTTCAAGGAGGACTTCGTTGATTCCTCCTCTTCTTTTTTTGTCTTTTTGCTGGCTGTTGGCATGGATATTACATTGAGAACATGCCTATATGAGAAGTATCGTAGTACCATGTGACCGCACACATGTAGCTCAGTCAATGTCGATTGCGCAACCATGGAAGAGATGACACAATTCAGACTATACTGAATACAAGGAAAAGCTTCCAAGAATCTTATGATCCAGGTGCCTAGTAAAACGGGTCAATATAAATTCTTTATGTGGCTACTGACTTGAATAAAGCTCTTCCGGTGTATCAAGCTTTTGAAGATCAACACAGACCAGTCACCTTATCAGGCGTTTATACTATGGTGATATTATCTGTCTGAGATAATATTTCTTTTCGGAGGACACCTGGGTACAATGTGGCACAGCAAAGGGAATTTTGTCCTGTTACTTGTACTAGGATGACTTCTGCATGAAAAAAAACTAAAGTTTTCCAGCTTGGTTCGGGGTCAAGATGTGTAGAGTTGGTATTCTTAATTTATCATTCTATACGGTCTCTTTATTTATGACATTCTAGGCAAGGGTAAGACAAGGTTGTCCGAGGCTAGACATTTATTCATGCATATACACAAGAGTATTAGACAACTTTCACAGGTAGGGACAATTACTGTTTATATCTTATTCGTTGGCTATGCGACCATTATCATCCTGTAGCACATCTTTCGCAGCTTACTGTCCAAGTCTCGAGTTCTCAAGCTTACAAAGTTGAAAACTGAAATCTGAACACCAGTGGAAATATAAGATGGAAATGTTTCAGCTGACTAGCCATTGATTGCAGAACTGGAACTATTGCCTTGAACGTCATCAACACATTACCCACTACCAATGCTGTTGGTCTCCAAAAGACGACCCGATATGTTGTAAGATGATGTGCTCTTTAGATTGGGCATTCATTCACATTCAGCCATACCGTGATTCATAGCTCAGGAGATACCATAGTCCATACCTCGAAGTGCTCATCAAATGTGAACATGTCGTACACATTCTAGTATTGCTGGTAACGAATATTGCATAAATCTCAGCGGAACTTGATCTCTCCGTGTCAAGCAACAGCAACTCAAACTAGGCATGTACAATCACCAGTGTGCAAACACAATTGAGCTAAAATTGACAAAATCAACCTGCTAAGTTTTTTTTACGTCCAAAAAAAAAGCAGCTAAGTTTTTTAAACGTCCTTAATAGGAAGTAAATCGTCACGACAAGTTAACCATCAGTGACATACCTAGGGAATGCCCAGGCTTTTGTTTGGCAAACAGGGTCATATTGATGACAACGATAGGGAAACACCTTCCCGCTGCTTTGTTTGGGCAAAGAATCCAGCCCATGTTAACTGCTTTACCGAAACTACCTGCAAACCCCTGCAAATGCGTGTGGGCTTATGAACAGAAAACAAAAGCGTACGAATTGCTATACGACTCCCTTCACATGAGACCCGTATCATCCCAATATCGACACATTGTGTTTGGTGATGTTACATTTACTCTTTGACTATTTATGGCTCAATGAAAAGATAAGTGTGATATGGTCATAAGATGCCTTAGTATGCTTTGGAGGGAAAAAATAAAGAGAAAGATGATTGTGTGCAGGTTTTTTCAATTCTCCGATGTACTTTCCACATTACATAGTTTCGAAAAGATAAATTTACTACTTATGTTGTGGAAACATAATATACCCATGGTAACCACTAAACTAAATCAATATTACATAGAACAAGTGCGCATCATGATTTCCCTTGCAGGAGTCCGGCTTGGTCTTAGTAGCTATTGCTTGGATTCAGTGTGAGAAAACTTATAATAGTTTGTGCGCATTGAAACTAATTCTTGATTTTTCAGAAGTTTAGCTTGATATTGAAACTTGGGCAATTAGTAAGCAATGCTGCATACAGTCATTAGCCATTAATGTGTGATTATATACTCACATACTCGGGCTAGCATCACTTGATAGATGTGCACTGCACATTACTAACATCTTTCAAGAACCAGTAAGGACAATACAGAAAATGGTGCGATTTTGCTTAGCAGTGTCAGCTGCACCCAGCAGCAGCTCTAGTTACTTGATGTTTGAAGTCTTTTAGATCGGTGATTCTCACGTTATACGGTGATAAACAATATCATGAAAACTGAAAAGTCTAACCTTGTTGGAGTAGCCACTTTAGTATATCTCAGAAAAGTTTGATGAAACATGCCGATAATCTGGAAAATGAACAAAATTGTTGATAGCATAAGAACAGATTGAAACCTGCTCTCAAAACACTTCTGGCCATGCAAATGCTCAAGTCATTAGTTAAAGCAAAAAAGAGATACCATGCTCATTATGATTCCCAGTAGCTACATTCGAGAGAAAGGGGATGGTTAGGAAAAGAAATGGATATAAAAGTTGTTGACACCTAAATTTTGATTATCCATTTAGTGATTAAGGATTAAATTTTAACCCCTAAACAAAAATATTAAAATTGTATAGCATAAAGTTTAGGTTCATATAGGTTAATTGCATTCCACATCGAATCAGCGGTGGCAAGTAAGCTGAAAATTCATCATGTAAACTGAGCTCGGGCACCAAACGAAATTCCGCTCATTCAGAGGATGGGGCAATGAGTCTTGGTTGTCTTATTTTGAGCTTAAATTAGCCCATTGAGCTTAATTAGAGAAAAACTCAAATTAATTGAAATTAGAGAAAAGCTCAAATTAATTGAACCCATTTAGAATTAAAATAAAATTAGATGATAAAGCCTAAGCTGAAGCCCACTAGGATTAGAAAGCCTAGTCAATTAATCTAGGTATGCGATATAAATATATCGTTATGCGTCATAATCAAGGGAGACTTTGATAATTTTTAAGATCAGAGTTTTCAGAGAGAGCATGAGAAACATGTGAGGGGACAGGAGACGTTAAAGAAGAGAGAGGCGTGACTATAGAGGGCATTCTCTGGGGAAGCTTCAGTGGGTTTGCTGGGCAGTGGATTCGTGAATTTGTGGACATAGCAAGTCCGACTTTCACCAAGTCCAGCCTTAGCGCCTTGTTGCCCTGCCATCAACGTTCATTGCTTCAGCGACTCCAGAACCAACAATTCGAACAACAACAAAGCAGTTCCCAGTTGCACTGCAAACACGGGACCTTATCTAACATCGACGTTGTTTCCTTCCTGGCTGACAACGAAGAACTTGTTGTTCCCGTTCCTGCCGCGCGTTGTTGTTCTGTCATTGGCGCCCCGCTGTTGCCATCAGTGGACCCGCTCCCACTGCACCAAGCCCCCCTAGCCAGCACTCCTGCTATCACGTCACCCTCGCGGCCGACCCCGTGGTCGCGAGTCAGTCCGTCGTCTCGCTCGTGATTCTGTTTTGCAGGTGACGAGCTTAAATTCCTGACGATCCGCAAGCGACGTCGTCGTCGTCGTCCACTGCCGTTGTTCCCATCGTCGGCCGCCCATTGCCGCTCATCCCGACCACTGACTCGATCCGCCGAGAATTCAAATTTGGAAGTTATCCGCAAATTTGGTAAGGTTATTATCCGAATATTTTTTCTAAATATTTAATTTCTTAGTTTTCGGATAATTTAGATATTTCGTGAATATTTGGTGGATTGCTAAATCTTAGAGATATTGTTTGCTCTATCCGCAATATTCTAAAACACTCAAAATTAGGAATAATTTGGCAACATATCTGGACGATTATCCAACCTTATCCATAAGGTATGATACGCGACGATACGGAAAATCGTTATCTTATCTATAATCACTTGGATACGATAATAGATTTTATTCGCTTTCCAAATTCGAATAATCAGTTTCCGTTGATATCTATAACCCTATAGATATGACTGTTAATTTGATTTATTTTCCTAATTCAAATTTGATAAGATGAATCTTGCAAATTGCATGGATTGTTTGAATGCGGTTGTTATCTTTGTTTGATTGTTTTTTTTAATAAAGAAAATCCAAAAATATGTTAGTTAGAATTTAAATTAGAAATTTTGCATGTTTAGAGAACCCTAAATGTATCTAGAAGATAGGATAATTATTTAATTTAAATTAGGACTTGAGATAATTTATTTCCTAGTTTGAATTAGGTGTTATTCTAATCCTAATAGATTATTTAGTTTATTTTAAGATTCCGAATTTCCATGAAAATTCCAAAAGAATGAGTTATTTTAGGATAGATTGGGATAGATTGCATTCTTAATTTGAGTAACTTTTAATTTCGAATTTTAATAAAAAAATATCAAAAAAAGAAGTTAAATTGCATGTTATTTTAGATATTTTTTTAATTTCGAATTTCATTGGAAAAATACCAAAAATAAATCATTTGTCCGTCATTAGAATTAGATCATGTCGTCGCATGACATATAGTTCGCATGCTAGGTTGCATTAATCGCATGTCATTTTTTGCACGTTATTGCATATATGTTAGTTTGCATTTTAATAAAGCGCAAACCCTAAAGAATACCTTGAGTGTCTTACTTTGTTAATTAGAAATCATATTAGGATTGTCTGTGTGATTTTCTACTAACAATGCAAATGCTTGCGTTGCTCTAAGGTACGTCATTCTCCTAATCTTGTAATTTATTTATTGCTTTCTTTAGTGTTAAATTGGTGATTTGCGCACCCGTATGAACACCTCACATGTTAGTGATTAGGTAATAAAATGGATTCAGATTGCTTGCATAAACATTTTTTGAAAAGAAAAGGTACCGAAAGGGCGTTAGACTAAATCTAGCGTAACCAAGTCTCCGAGCTTAGAATCTCTGATTCGTAGGAATAAAACATATCTTCTTATGTTTTATTTAGGTTTCTAATTGATTTACCACAAATAGATTAGTGGCAACTCAAAGCATGAAAAACTTTTGCATGTTAAAAAAAACTTAAACCTTGAGTTGCGAATTGGTAAGGCTTGGGAGGGCCCGAGTTAAGCTTACACTTAATAATCTATTAGCCTGAGAAATTTAGGTCGCGAGTTTTAACATGCAAAAGTTTTCCCCAGTGGAGTAACCAAGCTGTTGCAATCTAAATTTCTCAAGCTAATGGATTATTAAATCTAAGCTTAACTTGGGCCCTCTCAAACCCTACTAATTTGCACCTCATGGTTTAAGTTTTTTTTAAACATGCAAAAGTTTTTCATGTTTGGAGTCGCCACTAATCTATTTGTGATAGGTCGATTAGAAACCTAAATAAAATATAGGGAGATATGTTTTATTCCTACGATCCAAAGATTCTAAGCTCGGGGACTTGATTATGCTAGATCTAGTTTAACGCCCTTTTGGTACCTTTTCTTTTCAAAAAATGTCTATGCAGGCAGTCTGAATCTATTTTATTACCTAATCACTAATATATGAGATGTTCATGCGGGTGCGCAAACCACCAATTTAACACCTAAGAAAGCAATAAATAAATCGCAAGATTAGGAGAATGACGTACCTTAGAGCAACGCAAGTATTTGCATTGTTAGTAGAAAATCATACAGACAATCCTAATATGATTTCTAATTAACAAAACAAGGCATTCAAGGTGTTCTTTAGGGTTTGCACTTTATTAAAATGCAAACTAACCTGCAAAAAATAATATGCGATTAATGCAACATGCATGCGAACTATATGTCATGCGACGACGTGACTTAATTCTAATAACGGACAAATGATTTATTTTTGGTATTTTTCTAATGAAATTTGAAATTAAAAAAATGTCTAAAATAACAAGCAATTTAACAACTTCTTTTTTTGATATTTTTTATTAAAATTCGAAATTAAAAGTTACTCAAATTAAGAATGCAATCTACCCCAATCTATCCTAAAGTAACTCATTCTTTTGAGATTTTCATAGAAATTCGGAATCTTAAAATAACCTAAATAATCTATTAGGATTAGAATAACACCTAATTTAAACTAGGAAATAAATTATCTCAAGTTCTAATTTAAATTAAATAATTATCCTATCTTCTAGATACATTTAGGGTTCCCTAAACATGCAAAACTTCTAATTTAAATCCTAACTAACATATTTTTGGATTTTCTTTATTTAAAAAAAACAATCAAACAAAGATAACAACTGCATTCAAACAATCTACGCAATCCGCAGGATTCATCTAATTAAATTAACAGTCATATCTATAGGGTTATAGATATCGACGGAAAACTGATTATTTGAATTTGGAAAGCGAATAAAATTTATTATCGTATCCAAGTGATTATGGATAAGATAATGATTTTTCGTATGGCCGCGTATCATACCTTATGGATAAGGTCGGATAGTCATCCAGATACGTTGCCAAATTAAGAATAATTCCTAATTTTTAGTGTTTTAGAATATTGCGGATAGAGCAAACAATATCTCTAATATTTAGCAATCCACCAAATATTCACGAAATATCTAAATTATCCGAAAACTAAGAAATTAAATATTTAGAAAAAATATTCGGATAATAACCTTACCAAATTTGCGGATAACTTCCAAATTTGAATTCTCGGCGGATCGAGTCAGTGGTCGGGATGAGCGGCAACGGGCGGCCGACGATGGGGACAACGGCAGTGGACAACGACGACGACGTCGCTTGCGGATCGTCAGGAATTTAAGCTCGTCACCTGCAAAACAGAATCACGAGCGAGACGACGGACTGACTCGCGACCACGGGGTCGGCCGCGAGGGTGACGCGATAGCAGGAGCGCTGGCTAGGGGGGCTTGGTGCCGCAGGAGCGGGTCCGCTGATGGCAGTAGTGGGGCGCCGATGATAGAACAACAACGGCGGCAGGAACGGGAACAACAAGTTCTTCGTTGTCAGCCAGGAAGGAAACAACGTCGATGTTAGACAAGGTCCCGTGGCTACAATGCAACTGGGAACTGGTTTGTTGTTGTTCGAATTGTTGGTTCTTGAGTCGCTGAAGCACTGACCGTTGATGGCAAGAGCAACAAGGCGCTAAGGCTGGACTTGGTGAACGTCAGACTTACTATACGTCAGACTTACTATGTCCACAAATTCACGAGTCCACTACCCTGCAAACCCACTGAGGCTTCCCCAGAGAACGCCCTCTACAGTCACGCCTCTCTCTTCTTTGACTCCTCAAGAACGTGTATTCTCCTCAATGGTCAACGTCTCGCTGTCCCCTCACGTGTTTTTCATGCTCTCTCTGAAAACTCTGATCTTGAAAATTATCAAAGTCTCCTTTGATTATGACGCATAACGATATATTTATATCGCATACCTAGATTAATTGACTAGACTTTCTAATCCTAGTAGGCTTCAGCTTAGGCTTTATCATCTAATTTTATTTTAATTCTGAATGGATTCAATTAATTTGAGCTTTTCTCTAATTAAGCTCAATGGGCTAATTTAAGCTCAAAATAAGACAACCAAGGCCCATTGCTCCATCCTCTGAATGAGCGAAATTTCGTTCGGCGCCCGAACTCGGTTTACACGATAAATTTTCAGCTTACTTGCCACCGCTGGTTCGATGTGGAATGCAATTAATCTATATGAATCTAAATTATATGCTATGTAATCTATACAATTAATCACTAAATGATTAATCAAAATTTAAGTGTCAACAAAAATAAACCTTTTGGGTCACGCCCGCAAAGTTCAATCTGTGGCTTTGTCGGATAATATCCTCAAAAGTGATGATGCCATCCCGGCAAAAAGCTTTAGAGTGAAAAGAAGGAAAAATTGAAACTTCTTGCTTAAAAGTTCAAGAGGCCGCTTCACACTATGAGTTCAATTTGCTGCAAAACAATAGCTTCTTCTTTCCCCTCTGAAAAATTTCAGATAAAACAGTAATGAGGTGCACAAGTTTGCTCCCTAGTACTACTATCTTGTTCTTCGGTAAGTTAAAGTTCGCTTGTTCTCACTACCTATGCGATCGCCGCCCATTCTACTTCATCCTGATTCGCCCAATTTGACCATTGTATGCGTGGGAATGTGGTGGACATGAAATAAAGTCAGAGTTGTGTCAGAGCAAGAAGACAATCTAAATTTGTACTATGTGGTGCGTTCGAAGTCGAGTGCAAATGATTAGGTATGAAACCATGAGTCCAAATTTGCTTTCTTAGAGCTTAATTCGGGTATAAAGAAGAATAAATGAGACAAAGAATCAAGAAAAATGTAGCCCCATATGCTGTTACCTCACTTATTTAAACAATATTACGTACAATCTGTTTCTCTTGACATGGTTCAAAATTTCTCACTTTGGGGGCAAAAATCTTGATAATAAGTATCGAATATATTGTGATTAAACATGTGTACATTATATGCCTCCAAGTTCTATACCAGGATACAAAACTCTGAACAAAAAACCACTTATTTCGCTAATGTAGTGTTCTTTCTTGCAGTTTAATTGGCACGGAAAGCTTGTGTTTTGCAGGAGCTATTATCGGCTAATGCAACAGAGAAAAGCGGGGTATTGTCCCGCAGGCTTGCAAGTCCTTTCCACCTTCCCTTTATCTTTCGTTTGAGTTGTTCTTGCTCGTTGAGTTCTATGCTTCGCAGAATTCTGTGCATATTTTCACGAGTACAGCGTTGGTGTGGTAGCATTAAGTTTAATGTAGACAAGCAGATTTAAAAGATTGGGTGTATTTCCTGCAACTCCAGACCACCATCCTCCTGAAAACAGTAATGGGTATTATGCAGGTCACAATCCTAAGTCTCCAGAGTCTCCACCAATCGTTACAAAAGATTTCATGTCATCGTATGCATTGCAGGCCGCTACCTTCCAACAAAAACAAAGCAACATCGACGATGAGCGATCCAGCAAAGCTTTGCACATCAATTGTTATGTCTCCAAAAAGAGTTAGGCTGACAATTGGCTTCACCTCACTCCATTAATGCCGGCTCTTGTTTCGACTTCGTGGAGGGGAAAAAACATGCTGTCGGGTAAACCATCTCAGCCGTGCAGAGCACGGTGGACTAGCATGCAAGTGCCCTCGAGTACATGTAACTTCTTTACCTTTCGGCTAAGACACTTCCGGTCATACAAAAGGAAGTTCTTTCCCAACCAACGATCACAAGTAGCACTATTGCAATCAATGTCGATAAAAGATGCGGAATGGGGTTTCCCGTGACTAATTATTATCGCGAAAGATATATTTAAGAGATTAAGGAACATTCTGTATATTTCCCTTGATTAGTAGTCCCAATTGATTGTATTTGATATTACGCTACTTTGGATAGTCATCCTGTAAAGCCTACAAATAGGTTCGTGTACTCCTCATATGATAATGAACAAAAGATTACATTTTCTTTCGTCATCACAATCCTCAACTTGGTATCATAACCATATTATTTTTTTTAGGAAGCAACCATCAATTCTATATCGTAACAATGCCAACCGAATTGGATGCGTCCCTCAAATTTCTCTATAAGATCTGCAACTGCTATTCGAGACTCTTTCGCTGCTCATTTCGAAGAACCGACCCACCATCAAACTCGCCACTCTCGGAAGAGCCAAAACTTGAAATTTCGTCACCAAATGATGTCAGAAGCCTCCATACACGCCGTCACGTCTCGTCTCAAACCCACCAAGATTGCCGTTGTTGAGTGCTGATTTGGACATCTTCTGCTACTCGTTTCAAAAATTGAATGCCACCACTGGATTTGCCACCGCCACCGCCGCTTGCCAAGCCAACTTGTAAAATTTCGCAGCTAGCCACCTCCACACTTGCCTACACACATCACTAAAAGCTTTGTGCGTGAAATCCACGCGCCTACCGCTTGCTGATGTCAACCGTGACATCACCCTATGCCACATCAACAGTCCTCTCCAGTTCTGACAGTTGGCCAACCATTGATCGTTGACCAATCGTTGACCCATCATTGACCGGCGTTGATCGGTCTTTGGGTGTCTTGGATACACAAGATGTTTTTATCACTACATCCCTTCAAATCATTGACCAACGTTCCCTTCTTCACCAACACTTCAGTGAATTTATTCCCTAAAGGTACCAAACCTCTATCCACTTGTGAATCTTCCTCGTATTATCCACCAATCGACATTCCTTCATCCTCTGTCTGCCATTGCCCTAGAGTAAGTCCCAACTTCTGTTTGACTTCGTAACTAACATTGTTACTCTGTCATTACTTCTCGTTTTTGCACTTCGCACATAGAGAGAAGCTAGCTCTAATCCTCTCTAGCAGCAAGTAATGGCGGATGAGTTGCAGGTTTTAGACAAGTCCTATACATGGAATTTGGTTGATTTGCCTCCTGGTAAGTCCCCTATAGATTGCAAATGAGTACATTAGATCAAAACAAAGGCATATGGTATTGTGGACGATTACACAACTCAGCTAGTGGCGAAACATTTTACTTAGGAATACGAAATTAATCATGAAGAGACATTTGCTGCTATTACACATCTTACTTCTGTCCGCAGTCTTCTTGCTGTTACCACAGTTAAGCACTGATCTTTATCCCGGATGGATGTTAAAAATGCATTCCTAAATGGTGATATTATCAAGGAAGTTTATATAGTGCCTCTTCTTGGATACACTCATCCTTCCAAGTGTATCGATTATGTTGAGCGTCATATGGCTTGAAAAAGACTCCTCGTGCATGGTACACCCAGTTTAGCTCCGTTGTGATTTATCTTGATTTCAAATCTAGTCCTTGTGACCATGCTTTCTTTGTTTGGGGCATATTTCGTGGGTTTTTTATTTTACTCTTATATGTGGATGACATTGTTATTACCGGTGATGATCATATTGACATTCCCAAACTTAAACAATATCTCAGTCAACGGTTAGAAATGAAAGATCTTGGACAACTCAACTACTTTTTAGGCTTGAAGGTTCATTCAAATTCCTCTAGTATGCCACTGATCTCATCTCTTCAATCAGACTCGTTGACAACAAGGTCGTTACAATTTCTATTAAGACCGATGTGACCCCTCTTTCGAATCCTACGCTCTATCGACAATTATTTGGCAGTTTTATATATCTCAATATTACTCGATCTGACATCGCCTATGCTGTTTATATTATTAGTCATTACATGACAATGCTCAATAAGACTCATTTTGATGCAGTCCTTCAAATTCTTCGCTACATCAAGGTTATGTTATTTCATGGCCTTCACTTTTCTGTTCATTTTACCTTGGAGTTGAAAGCTTATTCTAACGCTAACTTGGCTAGTAACCTTCAAGATGGTCACTCCACTATGGGCTAATGTTTCTTTTTTAGCACCTTACTTATCTCATGGTGTAGCAAGAAATAGACCATTGTCACTTACTCTAGTACAGAAGTAGAACATTGAACTCTTGTTGATATGACATTAGAGTTACATGGTTGTGATGGCTACTAGAAAACATGAGAGTGTATCATCATAACAAAATAGTCATTCATTGCGGCGACAATCGAAGTGCTATCCAAATAGCGCATAATAATATTTTTCATGAACGCACCAAGCATATTGAAATAGATTATCATTTCATTCGATATCATGTTCCTCGAGGCACTGTTTGAGTTGGCTCTACTACATCTACTGAACAGACTATTGATATTTACACAAAACACATCCACCTAGGTATTTTTTTGGATCTTTTCTCCAGATTCAAGTTGACTTCTTTCAAATCACCTTAAGATTGATGAGATGTTAGAGATATATTTAGGAGATTGTAGGACATTCTATATATTTCCCTTGATTGGTAATGTGTAACTGATATTTTACTATTTTAGCTGGTCATCCTGTAAAACTTGTAAATAGATTCATGTGCTCTTAATTGGATATTGTACATAATATTACATTTTTCTGTCATCTCAATTCTCAACTGCTAGAGTTACTAAGTAAACAAGCAGTTCAAGAAATTGCCCATTTTAGCCCTTTTGCATCACATCTAGCATACCTGCTGAAATTACAACAACAAAGAGGAAAAAGTAGCCTCCTGATTATATTCCTCATTATATGACGAGTTCACTTATAAGTTAGTAATTTGAGAGTAGTAACAATATCATGATGGTGAATACCAACTAATAATCGGGCCCTCTTGTAAAAGTATAAATCGATTTGTAACCTACTTTAAGACTTGCGGTTCACATATTCATTATTTTGTCGGTACGATACTAAATAATGGACATGTCCGATTTTCAAATTCAAAATACTTGGTAACCTACTATTGAATTTAAGAAACTGAACTATAAAAGTAGTGGGTAATCTTCCATTGAATATTTTTTTTTTGAGCGACAAAATTTTTATGGTGGTAAAAAAACTACTTAATGAAGGGACCACTTATAAAATTCAAGAACGATTGGCAAACTACCACCGGATATGACTACGGTGAAATCATTAAGTCATTGAAACCTTACTAAACAATTGAAAAAACCAATAAGTTGTTACTCATTTTTCACTTACCAACAATATTTGAAATATACTAGCTATTCTCAAAATTTACCACAACAGCACTCTGTTTTGGTTTTTTTCATGCGTGAAATTTTAGACTTTTGCCGCAAAAAATAGTCTCTAGTGTTTTTACTTTTATGGGTTATATTTGTCATTTTGTGGATTCTGTGGATCTTACTTGGGTGCAAACCGTTTAATAATTATGTGGAGCGAGTTTACATGACTTTGGCGATGAATTCGAAATTGTAAGTTTTTGGTTATTAGATCATGACTGGCCAATTTTATGATTAATATTGTGTGTCGTTGCGATTTAAGGGCGGCAGCATGATAGGGCAATTCATATAAAAATGGAGTTGCAACCGTTGTCTCTCTCTAATTTAATTGCCATACCTACTCCTCCTCTAAAATTTTCATTTTACCTAATAATGGAGTGTCTATGGTACGTTCCTTTTTTTTATATGTCTGTTCTAATGTTACGTGTGGGTAGCCCAAATAAATGGACATAATTGGCTGCACACCCTTTTTTTTTGGGTCCTATTTGCCAAGATTGATTAATTTTACGAAAATTTTCTATTCATGACCATTCAAAGCAGGATATTTTAGGCTCAAATGGCCGACTTGATCCATCAATCGATCGAGATTTTACTTTAACATCGGTGATTGGCAAAGTTTCATATTTTTACGGTCCTAAAAACTGAGAGAATCATTAGGAATTTGACATGAAATTTGGAACAAGGACGACGAATATGTTCGCTCGTTTGAAATTATCTTTTAAATGAATCACATACTCCTCCATTTTCGGATTTCTTGTACCGAGATGTTTTTCTTTTCCAAGTGACATAGATTTACTAACTTGACAAAAAAATAGGGCCAATTAAAAAAAAAAGCACAAACTTTACCTTGAGTGACAATTCTGGTCCGAACATTTTTTTTGTCTCAATAAAAAGCACTAACTTTTACTGTAATCCCAAATCTGACTCCCGTGATGTGAAATTTTCAAATTGTTCGGATCAGATTTGGGATGTAAGTGAAAGTTGGTGATATTTTATAAGACAAAAAAGATTTGCAAGAATTATCACTCAAGGTAAAGTTTATGCTTTTTTTGCAATTATTAATGATGACAAAAAAAATAGCTAGAAAAAGGACTCTAATTAGGAAATAAAAATTAGGTGGCCGGATTATGATATCTACCTACCATGCTTAACCATTTGAGGACGGCAACAAAATCAATCAAATTGACTGTCGATTTTGATTTTTAAACTCACAATTTAGCAAGGAATTCATGATTTACAACGGTCAACACAATAAAAGCGTGGGAAATTCCGTCCTCGAGACCTGTTTATAAGTGACTTCCTCTCTCTCCTCTCCCCTCTTCTCTTCCGCCTACCTCCAAAATTTCAAAATTGCTTTCGACCTCTCCGCCATCCTCCTCCTCCTCCTCCTTCGAGCTTCCTCCTCTTCCCCCCCCTCTCTCCCATTCGACTCCGATGCCGGCCATCGATGTGCAGCGATCCTGAAACCCTAGCCGTCCCTACCCGTCCCGAGCTCCGGCCGTTGACCGGGTAGAAGCGTATCATGTCGTCGCCCGGCCGGTGAGGTCGCCGGCGCTCGGTTGGGGCTGGGGGGGGGGGGGGGGGGGGGGGGGGAGGAGAAATGGCGACGTCGGCGTTCAGGTCCACGACGAAGCGGGCGCCGATCGGGGCTTCGCCGGCCTCCGCCGACGGCTCCGCTGCCCCGGACGGGAGCTCGGCTCACCGCCGGTCGCGGAGCCTGAGCCGGTTCTCCCGCCGGCTGCCGGGGTCCGAGGACCCGTTCGCCGAGGGTAGGCCGGCTCCCAGGGGGCGGTTCGTGAACACCATGCGGGGATCGGGGTTCCCGGAGATCAGCCTCGATGATCTCGCCGTCGAGTTCTTCAGCTCCGGCGGAGATCGAGGCCGGTCGAGCTCGCGGGACACTGACGTCAGCCCTAAGAAAGGGGAAAGTGCTTCGCAGAGGCGGGGGAGGTCGGTTTCCAGGCAGAGCTCGAGAGTTGGCGGTGGGAAGGGTAATGCGTTTGAGGGTTCTGGTGCGGGAAGGGTGGCTGCAGAAAGTAATTCACGACGGAGGAGGTCGGTTTCGGTGGTTCGCTGCCAGATTAGCGATTCTGAGGTGAACTTAACGTTCTTCCCTCCACATGTTTTGAGTAGTTTAGTCGTGCTTTTACTGTAGATCACATGTTTTTTATTGGGCAAAATAGCTACTTGCTACTGAGCTGCTTAATCTGCGAGAATTTCCTGTTATGTTTTGTTCCTGAATCTGAGAAATGTTTCTTTGTATTCTGTAAATTCGATAACGGCGAGGATTGAAAGGAGTATGGATTTGCTACTGGCTTTTAAACGCAAAACCATACACCAATTCCAAGAGTGTGTCAATTACAAACAGAAATTGACTGGCTGTCATTCCATGTTCTGTCCTACTGATATGAATTGAATTTGTTAGTCTTTCTGTAATATAGGATCGAATGGCCCATTGTACTTATTCATTTGCTTGTTTTTGCATATGATAGAGTGATGTAGACAATTCTCGTAGTTCTCTTGGTTATGCTAATAACAAGATTGTGGGTAATGGAAACAACCAAAAGCTGCCATCACACAAACCCTCAGCTTCAAGCAACAGACAATCACTGAGAAGGTCTTCAAGCCAAAAAGATCTCAAGTCCTATGATGGTTACTCTGTAAGTTTTCTCATTCTGCCTGTTCGTAGCTTTCAAATTTAACGATAAGTGTCTGAGACGGCATGGCAGTGGCTAACTTTCAGTTTGAACCGGCCTGCTGGCCAATTTATGTGCTCCCCTAGTGTAACTATTAGGATATAAATTATACTTCACACCCTCACTTATTCTTATTAGAGCCATTCGTCTGCACTGACCGATGATGAAGCGAAGGATGCTTATTCTGGAAAAAACCGAAGTGAGAGAACAATTCGAACAGTTTATGCCCAGAAGACTGTAAGTATTTCAAAATTAAAGCTATCGTGTGTGCTAGCACACTGCAGTCCTTTGGCCTTTTGCTCACGATACTCTTCCTTTAGGCTGCCCACCCCACTGGAGGGGATGTTAACAGTGGGTTGTGCGAAGCAATGCGTCAAGAATTCAGACATGCTATGGAAGAGATCAAGATGGAAATTGAACAGGTCTTAAACATTTCTGTCTTGATGGAACTGTTTGCTAACTTGATTCATCTCCAGTGAGTCCACCATTTGATTTTCAAGTAGTCTATCATCAGAACTTCTCTGTACTTTGGCAATGCTTGCAGGTTGTGTTAAGAAGTAAGCCCTCCGTTGGAGCACAAGACAATTATTTAGCTTTAGAAAATTCTGATGTTCATCAGGCTGTCTCCACTGTAAGAAGAAATTATGCAACAAAGCTAGAACAGGTATGTCAGATTACCTCAGCATCCTGCTGATGCTGATAATTATCTTATTCATTCAACTATGCAATCTCCTGCTGAGCAATTCCATAAGGTGACAATTTTTGAACGTTTACTGTACTGAGACATTGATCCTATTACTCTATCGTCAAGGGATATTTGAGCAAGGACTTCTTTAGTACTCTGTCTTCTTGGAAGAACATCAGTCAATTGATTTCATTACAAATTTCATTTTACAAATTGACAGACAGAGAAGCGTAAAAAAGATTTATTAGCCGAAATTATGTTGGAAGAGCAGCGTGGGAAAGAGCTCAGTCAGATTGTAAATGAATTACGTCCTGATACAAAATCCCCTGTACTGGATAAACCGTCGCGAAATAGAAGGGTAACATTCTTTCTCTTGATTTTTATTTTTTGTGAATATTTACTATTAAATTCTCCCACTTGGTGACTTTAGTTCTCTATTTTTCTGATAAAAACACCAGAGGAGTAATGACAAAAGCAGGATGTCTAATAATCTGGCTGTCGAGGCTGAGAAGTATATTCAGGATTTCATTTCGAATGTGGAAGATACAGATATATCATCGTTAGATGGAGAAAGAAGTGATACGAGCTCAACTTTAGGAGGAACGACTAAGCTAGAGACGTTTCAAACTCCCGCAAAATCCATGCCTCTTCCGATTGAAATGGATGGGGTTGTATTGCCATGGTTACAATGGGAAACCAGTAATGAGGTTTCTCCACTATCGAACAAGAAAAAGATGCAGTCACCGATGGCATCAAGAGCCGGAATGTTGGATGCGGCTCAGGTATGATAGATGCTGCCTCTGTCCTTTTGTTTCCTTGCGGGGGGAGGGGGTCACTAATTTGTATTACTCACAAAAAATATTGACATTTGATTTTTTGCCGGGTAGTTGTCCTTGTATTTGTTGTCCACCATCTTTTCAATAGTCTGTGGAATTTATGTTCTCGTGGTTATTCCTCTGCCCAATCCTTGTTATATCTGTTTCATCTGATTTAATACCGTATCACCTTTGTGAAATAGGAAGTTAATACTGTGCGGGACCCGAGCTATTTTTCCTCCAGCAGTCATGGTAGTTGGAGTCCAGGAATTGTAGATAGCCCTATAGTGGTGGTCGGAGAATCCGTTGGCAGTCAATCTGGAGAATCTAGAAGTTATGGTGGTAAATATCACTCAGGCTGCCAGTTTGACCTGGATAAGTATCTGAAGTTTCCGAATGACGAAGATTTTCTGGTAGAAAGGTGGAGACAACGGCATAGAATCAATTCGGGTGGTCTGCTTCCCTGTCATCAAACATTTTTTTGACCATCCACTTGTTAAGTACTCTTCCTTTCTATCTATTTTATATGCTGCATCTCTGTATAGACAATCTGCAAGCATAAATTGTCAAGTATTGTCAGAATAAAACTTAGTTATTCTTCCAAAAGATCCTGATAATTTTGTGGCTTCTGCTGATGTTTTCAGCTCACTGTTCATTTGAAACTTGTGTTTCTTTATCCTGAGATGGCTATTATGCAGAGGATGGAGAGTTGAAAATACAGCATTGAGCAGCTAAGTTGTTCTTTTATGACCTAATAACTATGAAAATTCTCGAACTGATCAAACCTGCCCTCTTCCAATTCTCTCCAGCTGCATTGGTAGCTCCCACTTAAGCATCTAAATCTTGACACTTGATTGGGGTACTTCTCTATTTCATTACTAAGAGGAACAACCTTGTTATCCTTATATAGATTGTCTGATAGACAAGACTAATCTTGTTACGAAAATGGCTGCTGTATATCCCTCATTTGTTTCTCAGAGATTTGCTTAACTTGCTTGCTTGTTTAGCCTCTTTTATCTTTTATTATCACTCAGTCTCTCCTGTGTCAGAATGTCCAGCCGGCAAAGAACTGCACCAATCTCATTGCTTTTTCTGTTTATGTCCGAGTAAGCACAAGTCACGGCTAATTTTAGCGGAGCTATAGTTTGTGTAGAGATTACTGTTGAGGAAGAGAGATACTGGATTTGACTACTCCTAAGTTTCTAATCGATCGCAACGTGGAGCATAATTTCCTCACACCATCATTGGATGGAAAGGTAGACGGCAATTGCTTATACCAATTTGCTGTGTTATTTATTGCCAATCCATGGTAACTCCGACCAAAACATACTTTTCCAAAAGAGATTAAATTCTATTTTATGCACCCGGTTTTAAAATTCAAGTCAAGAGAGTAATTTCTAGTTCCTTCCTTTCATTAAGGCTCCGTTCGTTTTTGGAAAAATATTTTTCCGGAAAATATTTTCCGTGTTTTCCAGTGTTTGGAGGCGGAAAATATTTTCCGTGGGAAAACATTTTCCTTCCCTACCCCCAAATCCTTTATTGTTTTGAGGAAAATGATTTCCTCTCCAAAGTCAAGGCAAAATTGCCCATGGAAGGGAAAATGTTTTCCGTGGGAGAAGAAGTTAATCGCCGGTCACTGCCATTGCCCGCCGACCACCGACTGCCAGCGTCGGCGTCGGATCGGCGATCGCCGAACATCAGAAAATATTTTTCGAAATTTTTTCAAATTTTAGCCGAACACCAGAAAATTGTGTTCCAGGAAAATATTTTTCAGAAAAATGACTTTCGGAAAAATATTTTCCAAAAGGAAAATATTTTCCGGCAAACGAACGGAGAAGGTCACAATGAGTCCAGTCTCCAGTGGACTAAATTTTGTGCCGAACTGTCCTGCAGTCTCTTTTCTTTTAATCGAAACTAGTAATGCACGAGCGATTGCACGTCGCGGAAAAGAGGCGATCATTTTGTATGACAATTAGGAAGGAATCGTGTCTATCTGGAAGACACCAAAAAGCTAATGAAAAGTAAGAACTCGTAAAAGAGAATCTGATTAGGAGACAGATGGCGGAGATTATTGATTAGTAACCGAAGATTAAATGGTTTGATGGAGGTTTATGGGTAACTTTCGGTAAGTTTCGTTACCGCCATGGAGTTCTTCAGTTACATCCTCTTATCTCAACAAAAGAAAAAGCTATACGATTCAAATACATGGTTTGAGCGCCGTGACTCAAATGATTATGATTCCATCCACAAATTTGTCGCCGATCAAACTTTAAGCTGTAATGGCTTATCAAATCAGTCAAATTTAAAGTTGCTTGTCATGTAATCTTATCATTCGTCTAGGAGCTAATATTGTGAGGATCTCGTCTCTGTACTTGCCATATGTAAGTTCTCTTAAAATTACATTGATAGCAAAATAGCTTAGCAATTTTTTTTTATATCAAACACAAGAGATAGAGACAGAAATCAATTGTATACATATTTATACAATTCAAGATCACTTGGGGGTATCTAGCCACAAGAATGAAATCACTTGGCAGGAAAAAGAAAAGCAAAACCAAATCAAGTCGAAGGCTCATCAGTTCCCTACATTTTGCCCTGAAATTGACTTGTTCGCTATCAAGCACCGACTGAAAAATGAATCTACGATAATGCAATCAAGGGCTAGAATATGATTCCGATATAGCTTTGCTAGTTTAATGGATTCAGATGCTAATTTTCGGCAAAAGATGGGGGAATAAATTACACAGACACACACAGAAAGAGCTGAACAAAGGTAGCTTAAATATTCTTAGGCTTGGTCACATTCTCGTATCAGTCTGGAAGCCACATCAAATTCCATATTAGCCTCAGTCCAAAGCGGATCTAAGCTTTCGCTAGAGAGCTATGCAGTATAGGATTGGATGCACCAATTCATGCTAAACTCACTACATCGTGATCGTTAGATCATGTGAATCCGACACCGGATCCAACAAAATCAAGGGCTTTGGTGCATCGACTCGCACAAACTCGACGTATCCAGAAAAATTTTCCCCGATTGTTGGCAACACGTATCTTCTGTTGCTAACAGAATAAAAGATCCCGAGATATTTCGAAGCACTTAGCTAGCTATCTTTGCTATCTTGACACACCTTTACCTGTTCACTGGCTCTTTCCATAGAACTCCCGGATGTGAAACGAAAACAACAGAAAGAGAGAGACAGAGATGGAAATCGAGGATCAATCGCTCAACAACAAGAAAACGTCAGAGAAAGATCTCAATGACTGGCTTCCAATCACCAAGTCCAGGAACGCAAAGTGGTGGTACTCTGCCTTTCACAATGTCACTGCCATGGTTGGAGCTGGGGTCCTAGGGCTTCCTTATGCCATATCTCAACTTGGGTGGTCAGTTTTTCTTTCCTTTTCATACGTCAACGCATCATTAATCTTCTCATCTAGGTCCAGGTTCTTGTCACGTGTGACTTTGGTCAATGTCTTTCATTGTTTTATCTCGATGATCTGATTATCAATGTATACTGTTCTAGGGGGCCTGGGGCCGCTGTTATGATTCTGTCATGGATCATCACGCTGTACACTCTGTGGCAAATGGTGGAGATGCATGAGATGGTGCCGGGGAAGAGATTCGACCGGTACCACGAGCTAGGACAACATGCCTTCGGCAGCAAGCTGGGGCTCTGGGTGGTGGTGCCGCAGCAGCTGATGGTCGAGGTCGGGGTGGACATCGTGTACATGATCACGGGTGGGAAATCGCTCCAGAAATTCCACGACACGGTGTGCCCCGACTGCAAGCCGATCAAGACGACCTACTTCATCATGATCTTCGCGGCAGTCCACTTCGTCCTCTCTCACCTCCCCAGCTTCAATTCCATCACCAGTGTCTCTCTCGCTGCGGCCGTCATGTCTTTGAGGTATTTAATTCTTCAGATTACCAGATAACTTTTTTTTTTTGTCTTCTTATTGTAACTATAGGAAATTATATTTTCTAAGAATTAATAGTCCAAGCACTATTTTTGGTTCTCATTGACACGTCCTAAAGTATGAAATCATAAAATTTGGCAATTGCACACTTTAATATCAGATAACATTGCCTTTTATAATTACAAATCTCTTTAAACCTCTTAAACTGTAAATTTATTGGTGAATGTACACACAACATGTTCCTCATTTCATCTATTTTTTCTTTAGTGACTTTTAAAGTAGCTTATAATCATGTTACCTATCCAAAGTTTCCCCTTCTGTATTTTGATGTGGAGCTTTCCTATGAAGGGACTGAAAATTGCCTCATAATAGCTAGGCACCTCATGTCAAGTTAATTAAGAAATTTGATAATCCTGCACTTTACTTGTTTGTTGGATAATCTTCTGATGCTGAAAGGATGCCTTTTGTTTCACTTTGGATACACTTAGAATTAATCTGGTAGCTCATGTCGAGGTAAATATTAGGTAATTCCGTCTAATTTTTGCAACTGATCAAGCGCTTTTGTTGTGGATCAAACACTGTCTGTGAAGTTTTCATCATTCAGCATGCGATTTTTTCATGGCAATGTTCTTGAAAGAGCAATCATAACATGTAACCCTACAGTTACTCGACAATCGCGTGGATAGCATCAGCACACAGAGGGGTTCAACCAGACGTTCAATATGGAAGTAGGGCTTCGACAACCACAGGCCGAGTTTTCGGATTCTTCAGCGCACTGGGCGATATCGCTTTCGCATTCGCCGGTCACAATGTCGTACTGGAAATTCAGGCCACGATCCCTTCGACACCCGAAAAGCCGTCAAAGAAACCGATGTGGAAGGGAGTCGCTTGTGCTTACGGGATTGTCGCCTTGTGTTACTTCCCAGTCGCATTTGTTGGCTACTGGATGTTCGGAAACTCAGTCCAGGATAACATCCTCATATCCCTAGAGAAGCCCTGGTGGCTCATTGCCGCGGCTAATATGTTTGTTGTGATTCATGTAATCGGGAGCTATCAGGTACAGATAGCTAATTCAATCCCTTCCCTTCAATCGATTACCTATGTCTGTACACCTTTCTTCCGTTTTCTTTTGCCGACAAGATGTCATGTGGATATCAGGTGTTCGCGATACCGGTTTTTGACATGATGGAAGCGTGCTTGGTGAAGAAAATGAAGTTCAAGCCGACTAGGATGCTCCGGTTCATTACTCGCAACGTATATGTCAGTGAGTCATCCAAACTTATTCCCACCCTAGCTCTCATTTCATCATTTTATCAGATAGTTTTCAAAATTTTATTTTTGATCACTTAATTAATTGGATATGAATTGTGTTTTGCGATCAGCTTTGACGATGTTCCTGGCCATCACATTCCCATTTTTCGGAGGGCTTCTCAGCTTCTTCGGAGGATTTGCTTTTGCTCCAACAACATATTATGTAAGCAATTTGCTCTACATTCATTAACCTGTATAAATCATAACTTATATGCTGATTATTTTTTAACTTTTGTATGATAATTTCAGCTGCCTTGCATCATGTGGCTTGCTATCTACAAGCCAGAGAAATTCAGCTTCTCTTGGCTCGCTAACTGGGTATGTTGCTTACACAATTTCTTTAATGCTACGACATCTTGCAAATGATATCGATTTGGCACTTTATGCAGCAGCTAAATCTAACATTTCTTGATGAAAATGCCTTTTTCCAGATCTGCATTATACTTGGCGTTTTGCTAATGGTGTTAGCCCCCATTGGTGCGTTGAGGGAGATAATAATTCAAGCCAAGAACTTCAAGTTTTATTCTTGATACATAGTTCTATTTGATGGATGACAAAAATGAAAACTAATTGTGTGTCTGTCTTACATCGATAGAGTTTTTCTTAATCGATTGGGTATCGAAATACTATTATGTCCATATATTTCTGGCTTTGGAGACAAATGTCTGGATCATTCACTTTTATCAAATTATGTATCATGTCTATACATTGTTTTCCTTCTGCTCTTCCGATCCCATCTTCTCTCGAGAGAGAGATGTCGAACCAAAGCGATATCTCGGGCGTACTCCAATTTGTTCATCATCCGAATCCCAACAATGCTTCAAAATTGAACGTGATTGAAATGCGAAGTTAGATAGATTAAAGCATTATCTTGTTTGAAATCATAAGAAAAGCCAATGTTTCAAAGGAGGGAAAAGAGCAGCCACAACACAAAGATCTTGCGAAACAGCAGATATCATCACACATTCACAACTTTTGAGCGTCCCATGATTCTTGTTTGCCCATTTTCCTTTCGTTATTCCTCCTCTTTTGGTAATTATATAATTATAGTCCCAAACCGAGAGTTAGAGCGGCATCGACGTCAAGCCTCCATGCAAAACCACCGCCATCCATCCTCCACACATCGCACGGCACCGTGAGCGAGCAGCTCCTCCCCTCGCCACTGCTCGCGTACTGCATCCTCACCCTACACGTGAACGCCGCCATCTCGGGCACTCCCTCCTTCACCACCAGCCACACCACGAGCTTGCTTCGGTCCTCCGCCGCACCCACCATCCTCCTGAATGCCCCGTTAGCCCACGTCACCCTCCCCCACCCGTCGGATGTGAATCCCGGACATGGGTCCCTCTCCAGGTTGCTCCTCCTCTCGGCGTCCGTGCGCCCTAGAGCATCCGAAGCCACCCACGAGTCGGTCAGCCATTCAACGCTGACCGTTGACGTGACCGTCGGATTCCGCGATGTCGCCGGGCTTTGGACTGCTGACATCTGATGCGCCGGACTGAGCGGACGTGGCGTCATCGACGTCTTCTCGGGGGTGTAGCTCTCTCCGGCGTGAGCTTCGTCTTGATTGCCGAAGCAGAGCCACCCGAGGGTTTGAGGTCCTGGAGTCTCTCCTAAGTCTGCGCGAGCCATTACAATCAAAAGTAAAAATTGGAAACACTAACTTAACAATTTTCACTGTATATAGACGAAATAAAAGTTCATTGATTTTCCCATTTGTGTGTATTTTCGTATGCTAGATACTTGCATTGTTTGGAAACAAGGGAAAGATAATGAAGGTGTTAAGGAATAAGAATTAGTGGAAATTTAGAATTTTCCCAGCAATAACTCTCATGAAAATTTGAATAAAACCTTCTCAATTTTCGACAACCACTTTCGTTCCCTCCTTTTTCCTTGGTGTCTCCAGCAGAGTATAAGGAGACATGGTAGATATTCATGCAATTGACTTTGATTTCCTTACACGTGTGTTGACCATACGAAGAAAACCTAAGATTTCCGTGGGCAGAAAGTAAAATGATATGTTTAGCTCTCTCACATCAGCAAATGCAACTATATATTAATCAGAAAGAAACTGGAAAAGAAGATGGAGTTGTATTTTATACTAAGGAATAATGACGGTGATCCCTGAACTTTAACTGTACAATGTGGTCTTTGAAGTTTTAATTTGCTCAATATGTCCCTAAACTTTAATCTAATATACAATGTGGTCACTGAACTTTTAATTTGATTAATATAATCCCTAAATTTTTTATATATGTTTAATGTAGTCCCTAGACTATATAAAATTTTTCAATATTTTCATTCCATTAATTCAAAATTAGGGATTATATTAAATATTTTCATATAGTTTAGGGATTAAACTGAACATGTATCAAAAGTTCATGGACTACTTTGAACAAATTAAAAGTTTAAGGACCACATTGCACATTGGGCTAAAGTTCTGGGATAGACCACGTTGAATAAATTAAAAGTTTATGGATCACATTGCACATTGGATCAAAGTTCATGAACCATATCTGTCATTTTCACTTATACTATGGCCATTATTTCAACTTAGACCATCTTTTTCTCCTTTCTGCCTGCGCCTGCTCCTCCGCTTGAAGAGGAATATTTGTGGAAGAAATTCTTTTAAATATAATTAAAGTGGAAAAAGAAGTTATGGTCATCGTTAATTTTTCAAGTGAATTATTTTTGCATCCTTGAAAGTACTTCGATGAATAAGAGAAACAAACGGCGAAGGACTTCTTCCTGTTTAATCATTATTCTTAATCATCCATCATAACTTCATATATTAAGAGAAATTTTAATGCATCATCCTCTCATATATTCATGAGCTCAATCTTTGCATCAATGTTGTTGGCCAAAAACGAAATTCTTTGCATCAACTGTTGCCCGTCGGCAAAAAACATTACACGCACGCGCGTGCACACACGAGAAAGAGCAGTTCATCAAAAGAACATGCATGTCTTAAAACATGAACCTATTTTCATTGGTATATTAATGGTGGGTGTCTTTAGAATTTTTTTAAGCATACTTCAAAAAAATAAAAATTAATGAATTCTAAAGCATAATCAGATAATTCAAGAGACAAATCGCATAGAATTTGAAATTACTAACACGTGCCGAATGGGAACAGTGTCAGAAAAATCCCAAACCTTTTTTTAGTGCCAATTTAATTTTAAATCTTTTGAACTAGTGTCAATTTAGTCTTCCGGCTAATTTTGGTTGGATTTTGCTGATGTGGATGGCAACTGGCCTACGTGGCATCGCCTGTGTTAACGTGGATAATTTTTAATAATATTTTAATATTTTTTCGATTCTTAATTATTTTTCTGATTATTTTTCTTTTTTTTTATTTTCTTTCTTCCTCCCTTCTGCCCTTTGCCAATGACCAGCCATCGGCCACAGGCGATGGCTGGGTAGGCCACCCTTGCCTAGGCGAGGGTTGCCGTCACCCAACCAAGTTGGGGGAGCCCTCGCTCCCCTCGCTAGATCTGGTGAGGTCGCCTTGGCCTACGCGAGGTCGGCCTCGCTAGACCAGGTCTGGGCGAGGTTGATCCCTACCTGTGCGAGGTCTATCCCCAACTGTGCGAGGCCGACCCCCCGACGAGGGTTCAAGCCTCATGCTAGCTTAGGCAAGGCTTGCTCTCGCCGGCCATGGCAAGGGTTCGAGCCTTGCGCTGGCCGGCAAGGCTTGACCCTCGCCAAATCCAGCAAGGGCGAGGCTCACCAATGGCCGGCGGGGCTCGCCAAAGGCCCCTATCCTCCAGCGAGCCTCACGCTGGCCAACGAGAGCGAGCCTTGCCCAGCCACGGGCGAGCCTTGCTGTCGCCATCGCCGACGAGGGCGAGCCTCGCCAATGGCCAGCGAGGCTCACCAGTGGCCCCCTAGCCTCCAGCCAGTCACAGGACCGAAAAAGAAAGGGAAAAAAAAAGACAAAAAAGAAAAAATCGAAAATTATTAAAAATTATCTACGTCATCGTCGACGATGCCACGTAGGCTAGTCGGCGTCCACGTCAGCAAAATCCAGCTAAAATTAGCCAGAATGACTAAATTAGCACAAAGAAAAAAAGTTTAGGGCTGAATTGATATCGAAAAAAGGTTTAGAACCAAATTGGCACAAGTGTAAAAAGTTTAGAATTTTTTTGACACTTTTTTTCGCGTTAGATAATTGCACTTATAACGATCTGGGAAAAGAAAAAAAGTAATGGTTATATATATATATTTTTTGGTCCGTAGGTAAAGGTTATTAAAATAATCCATTTCATTAATTAAGCCAAGAGAATCTGTCTCACCTGATGATCCATACATGATCTTTTCCTCACAACCCGACTTTCGTTTTCTGTTGTGGCGTGAGCCGGGCTGCTTCTTGCCGTCATCTTTCCCGCGCTTGCTGTATCTTCTTCTCTTTCTGATCGCCGGCTTGACGTTGTAACGCCCACTGCTCTCGGGCGAGGAACAAGATCCGCCGGAGCCCGACCCACTGGCCACCGGCCTCGGGGCGATCGGCCGGAATCTGAGCAAGATCCTGTCCATCTCCGACGACGACCGAGAATAATAATAGCCACTTCTCTCGGTTGCCATTTTCAACACCCCTTTCCTTCTTCAATACGTTTCACTGTATATATCTACAAAACACGTACACACAAAACTATTCCTTCAAGGATCTGAGCTAGTTTGTGTTTGCTTGAGGTCTGAGCGATCATCGGAAGAAAACAGGGGGCTTTTATTTGCATGGAGCTATGACATTTACCACTATGTATACACAAATATATAGAAGAAAGTGTAGGCACGACGACCCACGTGATTGCGGACGCGTGTTGAGTCAATGTAGCGATTGAACCATCCGATTGGGGAAGTAGAGTAATTATTGGTTGGAGAGGGTTCAAACTGGGACCCGCTTGGAGAGACGTGTCTCATTAGTCGTTGGTTGAGGTAGACAACAAAAGGGTATCATTGAAAATCGGGATAATTATATTAGAAGTAATAAAATTTACCACGAAGGTATAATTGAGTCTTAAAATTTTCAAAAGTGCAATTAAGTTTTAAAATTTGTCAAGTTGGTGCAATCAAGTCCTTTTATTAACTCCGTCCAACTTGACAAACCAAAAATTCTATCAAGTTTTAAGACTTAATTGAATCAAACTTAATAAGTTTTAGGACTTAATTGCATCAAATTGATAAGTTTTAGAAACTGATTACACTTCAGTTGCACTTGAATAATAAGTTTTAAGATTTGATTGCATTTTTAAAATTTTAGTATTCAATTATATTTTCCTAACAAATTTTAGGACTTTCACTATACTTATCTCTTGAAAATTATTATAGGCTCACATGAAGGGTAGTTTGTTCATTTTCTAGTGATTTTGGATTTAAGCTGATGCAGAGAGGGTATCCTTTATGATTGACGAAAACTAATCCGGATACGATTTGAATTCTAAACAATCAATAATAATAATAATAATAATAATAACAACAACAATAATAATAATAATAGTGGGGCGAGTAAGGGACTGGCCTCGGCCAAGATATTATACAATTTTCGAGAAGTTAGGCCTTGGGCAAGATTTTATTCAATATTCAAGAAGTTATCTTATAAGGATTTATATCATATTAGAATATCACAAGAAATAACTCGTTCTGTGCATTTCATTTGATACTATTCAATGTGCAACGATGCCATATCATTTAGAGAATGAGTCTTCTCAACCTCTTTTTCATGAAATATATAGCATTGGTGCACGTTTTATATATACTTGCCTCCGCACTAGTCTTTTGTTCTTCCGTGCATTAATAATTCAAGAAATCCGTGGTTTATTGGTCTTTTCATGAAGTTGCCGGTGCCAAAGAAAGAAAAAATAATAAATTAACTGGAAATTACTGGCTAATTTGGATAATTATCATCTCTAATTAAAATTTACCAACCATAAATGAAAAGTTTGTGATTTTGTTCAACCGTTTTCTTAGAATCTTAGTTTATGCTAAGGACGATACATTTTCCCAATAAAAGAGGGCGAAGCAATATGGCAATACTTGTTAATTCATCTACAGCGAAAACCAATAAATAAGTTGCTCAAGTACGTACGGTTCTATCGTATCATGATTAGTGCATTATTCTTTGCAACCCTTAATGCTTTTTTGTTGAATTATTTCGTCATCTTAAAGTTGCTCCAAAGTTTGGTTGACTCTGTTAAAAAAAAGGAAAATAAGGTTGGCGCTCTGCAACAATCTTAAGTTATATCTCTACCAAAGTCACGGGGGAACTTGTTTAGATACGGAAGAGATCAATATTTTCATGATTTACATCTTTAAGGGGTCGAGTGTCATGTTAATTTCACACGTTAATTTCAGTCAAGTAAAAACACGGAACAATCTAATTATAGTTGTCGGCCGATGGAACCGAGTCCTATACTTCCTTTATAAGTTCACATATGCTTACTTTCATAAGTTCTACTGGCAATCCACGAATACGAGTTTGCTCATTGGTTGGTCCAACGAGGATCATCTAGAACAAAGAACAAGTCATTCTTCAATGTTGCCATAGAGATACTTCAAGACGAGTGATGCATGCTTTAGATTATAATAAGGAAAGCATGACATCATGCCTTACGCGTTTCCTTTTCCATTTGAATTTCGCTAGATGTTTCGACCTCTTATGAGACTTGATTAATCTCATCGGTTCTCAACACGCTCTATCTATATCGCACGTGTTGAAATCACTAGGGCAAAAGGCCCCTTGGCCTGGTCCTAAGAAAGTTACTTTTGATGGTGCTCCAAGTCATAAAGACACTCTTCGAGCCACCAACATGATATCGCTTCCTAACAATTCAGCAAAACTCATGAAGATATATCGTGTTTTATATAGATGGTCAGTGGGAATGTAAAATGATTGCATTATGTGAGCATCACATATCTAAGTTTCGGCATTCACCCATTTCTTTTGGTCAGTGCACCAATTACACAATAATTGACGTGCTTATGCTTAAGCATCAGGCAAGAAATTTCAGTGAATACTTCTACAACGCACGGATTGAAATCCTTTGGACTCCTGAGTTCTTGAATAGATAAATAACTCTATGCTTCAAAGCAGTCAGCTTCACATCACAATAGCAAAGTCACAGCCAATGACCAAAAGCAGTTTAGTAGCCCACTTACAAAAGAAGAAAAGCAAACGTGTCGCCGATGTCTATAGCACACCATTATATTTGCATCAATCTAATCGGGAATCACGAACAATATCTCAGGACGGTGTAGATAAGTCCAAAATCGATGCATTTTCTCTTCTTCTTTTTTTCTTTTCATAGGCATCGATCCTCCAGAGACATTTTGACACGTCCTGTTTGAGCCGTACATCACTTGTCATGGAATCATAAATTGGCTCTCTCCAATGCTTGCAGGCCAACTGTTGGACTCAATCATTCAACGTTTATCTAGAAGTTTGAGATAAGGCTTCTATTCCTGCGCCATGTGCCCCGAGTAAATTATTGAGATATAGGCAGCACCAATTTTGTCGACGATGACGAGGACCTAAACCTTCCTTCGTTCAAGCTCTTGCTATTTGTCTGTCATTGGCAAGAACGGAAGAAGACAAAATGGTCTGCGCAAAATCTTCATGGTTCCATACATCCGTCCTTAGCCTATCTTCGTCAAGCAGTGCTATTCCAATGTGGCCGTTCACTAGAACAGAACCGAAATGGTCGGTACGAAGGTAGGATGTTTCCCCTAGCGAGAGAGACAGAAATCCGTGGAGGTAATGCCACAAGGCAGATCACTCTTGTTTTGTTAGAACATGAATAATTATTTTGCGTGGCAAATTGAGTTGATCAGGCAGCTTCCTGCATAAGCAAAAGTTATAACTTAAAAAATGCATCTAATGTCATCCTCATTACAATTCAATCGATTTTAAATAATCATACATCATCTTATAAATGGTACGATAATGATATGCATACATAATTTATCATGTGGATTAATTTAGTATAGATAAGTCACGGATGAAGTGACAAAGAAGGAAACTTCCGTTGCGTATGTCCCTGGTCTCGGTGAAGATAATCATCTATGCCTTGGACCAATTCGTGTGAAGAAATCTAATCTGCCACTTAGATGGAGTTATATCATTGGAGATGAATTTTATGCTTTAACACTTTTATAATCAAAATCTTGTGGATGGGGTCTTACATCTTTTCTTTATAGTACATGCTTATTACATTTCACACCAGAAGAAAAGACCAATATTGACTCTCGGGTTTCTTGTTGTTGGGAAAGAACCTATATTCTTTACAGGAATGACAGCTCCTGGAATTCGGTTGGTCCAACATGACCCAATTACGTGACCAAACATCTATTGAAAAGAGATAAATGTATGTCATGTCTTGTCTCATAGCGTGTACCTCCCAAACATATTATTATATCCTAAGAAACACATCATGCGTGAAACTTGCAAAACCCTAATAGATCACTAGTTACTTCTTCACCTCCAATTACAAGAGCATTATATATATATATATATATATATATATATATATATATGACCACATATCTCATGGTCTTTTGAAGTTTAAGTAAGCATACTTTATTAGTGTTAATCAATAAAATCTAGAGAGACTCGATGTGAACGGTACACATACATTTATCATTAACAAGTCATGAAAGAAATGGGTAAAGACAGCCCTAATTGTGGAAGTTAGGACCTATCATTGATTCATTTGACACTTACTGAAAAATGCTTGCCATGACCATGTGTCTGGCCAAAAGTTGCAGATAATGTGCGATCTTTCACCTAAAGGCGTTGATTATTAAATTGCCCTAAAGAGGAACAAAAGTCACGAAAGTACAACGCTCCCCGCCGATCCTGTAGATTTTGTTGTCGCTGTCCTTGGAAGGAAATCAGATCTACCGCTATGATTTTTGCTGTGTCAGCCAATGGTTGTAAAGCACGTCGAACGAAAGAATCATGAGTCGTAAAGTAAAGGACGACGTCGATAATTTTGACATTTAACTAAGTTGGCAAATATCCTCGGAGCAGCGCCATGTGTCCGCATGGATACCAACTACTCAGCACTTGGGAATTTAAATATATATAAGCGAAGGTCGACCGGACAGGGATTAGATTTGTATTAACTTTGAGATAATGATATTTTCCCATGAAGCCGCCAGAAACATTGTCTTTCTACACCACCCGCCTGGGTGGCGCTGCTGGAGCACGCACTCTTCCTCTCGTGAAAGGTTGAGTGTTCGAATCCCGGGCGCCGCAGGGTGACTTAACCGGTGGCACGTGTATGGTGGCTAGCACGTATCGCCCCCAGGGTTTACTTCCCGGCTGTCGGCCGTGCGGGGGTTCCCTGGGTTATCAAAAAAAAAAAAAAAAAAACATTGTCTTTCTACTCTAGGGCAACGAAAAAGAGGCACAACCACCGGTTTGGATCATCTTCTTTGTTTCAAATTATATTGAATAAGACCTACGTTTAGGGCAACCCCTAAATCCGCGGATGCCGCATCGTAAGGACTCATTTTTTTAATTCGAGTACAAAGGTTGGAGAAGATGACAATTGCTTATCTCGACTAATAATGGCTCAAGAATGTTGAAGAATCGCTTACAATTTTATCGTTCATGAGTCGGAGAGAATTTTAAATGTTCTTGTCCATCCAAATAATTTAGAGTGTAAAAATATTAATTTAGAAGAAAGGATTCACAATACTTACCGAATTTTGATTCGCTTGGGTAGATAACGATGACATACACTACAAAAAAACTGTTTTTTTCCGACGAATTTTCCAACGAAAAATTTGGAAAAATTCGTTGGAAAACGAATTTCCAACGAATTTTCCAACGAAAAAAAATTCGTTGGTAATAGGTCGTTGGAAATTTTTCCAACGAAAAATTTCAATTTTCGTTGGAAATTTGCGACGAAATTTATTTCGTTGGAAAATTCGTTGGAAAACTCGTGGCTAAATTCGTTGGAAAAATTAAAAAAAAAAAATTTCGTCAAAAAATCGTGGAAATTTTTTTCCAACGAAAAATTTTTCGTTGCAAAAATTTAAAAAAAAAAATTTTGGCCAAAAAATCGTAGAAATTTTTTTTCCAACGAAAATTTTTCGTTGGAAAAATTTTTTAAAAATTTTTTTTGGTCGAAAAATAGTGGAAAGTTTTTTTCCAACGAAAAATTTTTCGTTGGAAAAATTTTAAAAAAAAATTTGGTCAAAAAATCGTAGAAATTTTTTTTTCCAACGAAATTTTTCGTTGGAAAAATTTTTAAAAAAATTTTTTTGGTCGAAAAATCGTAGAAAGTTTTTTTCCAACGAAAAATTTTTCGTTGGAAAAATTTTAAAAAAATTTTTTGGTCAAAAATTCGTAGAAATTTTTTTTCCAACGAAAAATTTTTCGTTGCAAAAATTTTTAAAATTTTTGGTCGAAAAATCGTGAAAATTTTTTTTCCAACGAAATTTTTTTCGTTGGAAAAATTTTTTTTCGATAAATCGTGGAAATTTTTTTCCAACAAAATTTTTTTTTCGCTTTATTTTTTCGAATTTTTTTTTTCGAATTTTTTTTGAATTTTTTTTTCGAATTTTTTTTTGAATTTTTTTTTTCGGAAATTTTATTTCGGAAAATCGCCCTCGCCGCCGGCGAGGGCCAGCCTCGTCGCCGGCGAGGGCCAGCATCGTCGCCGGCGAGCGCCGAGCTCGCCCAGATCTGGGCGAGCTCGAGCTCGCCGGCCATGGCGAGCTCGGCCCTCGCCATGGCCGGCGAGGGCCAGCCTCGTCGCCGGCGATGGCCGAGCTCGCCCGGATCTGGGCGAGCTGGAGCTCGTCGCCGGCGAGGGCCGAGCTCGCCCAGATCTGGGCGAGCTCGGCCCTCGCCGGCGACGAGCTCGCCCAGATCCGGGCGAGCTCGGCCCGCGCCGGCGACGAGCTCGAGCTCGCCCAGATCCGGGCGAGCTCGGCCCGCGCCGGCGACGAGCTCGAGCTCGCCCAGATCCGGGCGAGCTCGACCCTCGCCGGCGACGAGGCTTGGTGGCGTCGGGGGCGTCGGGGGCGGCCCATGGTGGCCTCGGGGGCGTCGGGGGAGTCGGAGGCGTCGGGGGCGTCGGGGGCGGCCCCGGATGGCCGCGGCGGCGCCTTTGGGGAGGGAGCTGACGTCGCGGAGGAGGAGGGGGGCGGCGGAGTGTTGGTGTCCATGGCGCCGGACACGGAGACGGACCGGAGCCGGAGCCGGAGGGGGCGCAGCGGGGGAGGAGGCGGAGACAGGCGGGAGAGGAGGCGGAGACAGAGGGAGAAGGAGAGAGGGAAACAGGGGGAGACAGAGAGAGAGAGAAGGAGAGAAGGAGAAGGACAGCTGGTAAAGAGGGGGAGACGGGGAGAGAGAGAGAGAGAGAGAGAGAGAGAAAAAGAGAGAGAGAAAATGAATTTTGAAAATAAGTGAGCGCGAAAATATAGTAAGAATTTTCGTTACAAAATTCGTTGCAAAATTATACATATTAAAATAATTGCCGGAAAATTGAAATTCGTTAGAAAATTCGTTGGAAATTTCCAACGAATTTTTTTTCGTTGGAAATTTCCAACGAATTTTCCAACGAATATAAAAAAATGTGGAATAAAAATCAATTTTTTTTAAATCGTTGGAAAATTCGTTGGAAATTTCCAACGAAAAATATTTCGTTGGAAATTTCCAACGAATTTTCCAACGAAAATTGTCCACTATGAAAAAATTGCCGGGAAATTGAAATTCGTTAGAAAATTCGTTGGAAATTTCCAACGAATTTTCCAACGAATATAAAAAATGCCGAATAAAAATGAATTTTTTTATATTCGTTGGAAAATTCGTTGGAAATTTCCAACGAAAAAAAAATTCGTTGGAAATTTCCAACGAAAAAAAAAATTCGTTGGAAATTTCCAACGAATTTTCCAACGAATATAAAAAATGCCAAATAAAATCAATATTTTTTAAATCGTTGGAAAATTCGTTGGAAATTTCCAACGAAAAATATTTCGTTGGAAATTTCCAACGAATTTTCCAACGAAAATTGTCCATTATGAAAAAATTGCCGGGAAATTGAAATTCGTTGGAAAATTCGTTGGAAATTTCCAACGAATTTTCCAACGAATATAAAAAATGCCGAATAAAAATGAATTTTTTTAAATCGTTGGAAAATTCGTTGGAAATTTCCAACGAATTTTCCAACGAATATAAAAAATGCCGAATAAAAATGAATTTTTTTAAATCGTTGGAAAATTCGTTGGAAATTTCCAACGAATTTTCCAACGAATATAAAAAATGCCGAATAAAAATGAATTTTTTTTAAATCGTTGGAAAATTCGTTGGAAATTTCCAACGAAATATTTTTCGTTGGAAATTTCCAACGAATTTTCCAACGAATATAAAAAAGCCAAATAAAATCAATATTTTTTAAATCGTTGGAAAATTCGTTGGAAATTTCCAACGAAAAATATTTCGTTGGAAATTTCCAACGAATTTTCCAACGAAAATTGTCCATTATGAAAAAATTGCCGGGAAATTGAAATTCGTTGGAAAATTCGTTGGAAATTTCCAACGAATTTTCCAACGAATATAAAAAATGCCGAATAAAAATGAATTTTTTTAAATCGTTGGAAAATTCGTTGGAAATTTCCAACGAAATTTCCAACGAATATAAAAAATGCCGAATAAAAATGAATTTTTTTAAATCGTTGGAAATTTCGTTGGAAATTTCCAACGAATTTTCCAACGAATATAAAAAATGCCAAATAAAATCAATATTTTTTAAATCGTTGGAAATTTCGTTGGAAATTTCCAACGAATTTTCCAACGAAAATTGTCCATTATGAAAAAATTGCCGGGAAATTGAAATTCGTTGGAAAATTCGTTGGAAATTTCCAACGAATTTTCCAACGAATATAAAAAATGCCGAATAAAAATGAATTTTTTTTAAATCGTTGGAAAATTCGTTGGAAATTTCCAACGAATTTTCCAACGAATATAAAAAATGCCGAATATAAATGAATTTTTTTTAAATCGTTGGAAAATTTGTTGAAAATTTCCAACGAAAAAAAAATTCGTTGGAAATTTCCAACGAATTTTCCAACGAATAGAAAAAAATGCCAAATAAAATCAATATTTTTTAAATCGTTGGAAAATTCGTTGGAAATTTCCAACGAAAAATATTTCGTTGGAAATTTCCAACGAATTTTCTAACGAAAATTGTCCACTATGAAAAAATTGCCGGGAAATTGTCCTCTTGGGCAAGCTTTATTGGGCAATTTGTTTTTAATAATCATTTTAGGAAATCTCTAGCTCTTGTACATATATTGTTTATGCACGTGCGCGCATATATATATATATATATATATATATTCGATTTCAAATCTTTTGTGTGTGTAGATATATATATATTGATTCTCTTTATAAATAATTGTATTTTGATAAAATATTCCATGATCACATATTTTGATAAAATTTTCATGATTGCACATATTTTGTTAAATTAGGTGAAAAAATTTATAATCCATGATAAAATATTCCATGATCGTACATATTTTGATAATTTTTTTAAAATAATTGTATTTTTTTCTATTGAAATTTCTATGTAAAAATGAAGCTGAAAAAAGGAAAATTAAATGTTAACAAGGCTTTTCACACATCTAAGTTGTAAAAAGAAGAAAATAAAAGAGAAACATAAAATCTCAAAATGTTATATTGCAGATATTTCAATAAATCTCTAATCCCGCATCTCTATTTCTTATGCATGTATTGTTTCTTTATATATAGATTCTATGTTAAAATATCTATAAAAATAAGGCTGAAAGTTATATTCCATGATTATGAATATTTTTTAATATAAACAATTAATAATAAATTACTCATTGGTACAAATAGTTTATTGAAAAGGACAATCACTTCAAAAGGACTCTATGACATGATAGTACATAATGCGTCAATAAATGATGTTAGAGCAGCATTAAACATTATATAAGAAGACACCTATATTTGATAAATAAATGGCATTAGAGGATCAATATAAACAGTCATCGCTAACGAATTATAACTCAAATAGTTCAAATAATTGGGTATTACAAAGTTAATAAAATAATTATAATAAATAAATCAAAGAACCCATCACTACAAAAATTTATAGTATACTTTTGAAAAGTCGTATTACATGATCGTACATATTTCATTAATAAATATGACTAATAGCGTAATTTGTGGTAATCCTTATGATTATGCACAATTAGAATTGACTCATATAATTTTGCAATTTGAATATTTGTTAAAGAGTTGAAAAACATATAAATATGCAATATAGATGGTGTTTTCAAAATCAATGATATCATAAAAGGAACTATATGTAACTCGATAGCTCGAATTTGAAGATTTAGTGATATTATAGAAGAAAACATATACCTTTATTGCCATCTTTATACATAGATATGAATTAACTCTAATAAGATTTCTTAACACATTTATTAACATATTAATTATCAACAAGAACAGAAAAAAAATTAAGGGCTTTTTTTATTTCACTGAAAAATTTCTTGTCGCTGAAAAATGTTATAATAAAATTCAATTTCAGAGAATTTGAAGCATATTTTTGCATATATTTGTGTTGAAAGCAAGTTGAAAAATCGATCTTCTTTGTTTATTATGCAATTCATTGACGTAACAAGAGTTTACAAAAAAAAATTATGAAATCGTATTGTAAAAATATTGTATATCGTTTTTTTTTAAATATAATACTAGACAAGATTTCTGAAAAAAACTAATGAAAACATAGAGAACCAAGAATATAGGAAATCGACAGGGAGGGACATATTCCTTTCACTTAAACCCGCAACAAGAAATAAAAGATATCGATTTTCTTCCTGCCAATAGGGAAGTTGTTACTCCCAATCTAAATTTATTGTTTTTAGTCCATAGAAGACACTTTTCTGTCGATTAAGTAGTTTTCCACCTTTCAAACTTCGGAAAGTCCGAAAACAACTTCCTAGAAATGTGTTTTCATCAAACAAACTGGCCCTAATGGTACGTTAGTTTAAAACATCCATATATGATATAATTAATCATCAAAGATTATTCCTATTATTTTATAATACACTACAAAAAAAACGGATTTTTGCCACGAAAATTTTCCAACGAAAAATTTTCGTCGCAAATTTGCGACAAATTTTCCAACGAATGACAAAATTCGTTGGAAATTTCCGACGAAAATTTTTTCGTTGGAAAATTCGTTGGAAATTTCCAACGAAAAATTTTCGTTGGAAAATTCGTTGGTAATTTCCAACGAAAAATTTTTTGTCGCAAAATTCGTTGGAAATTTCCAACGAATTTTCCAACGATTTAAAAAAAATTCATTTTTATTCGGCATTTTTTATATTCGTTGGAAAATTCGTTGGAAATTTCCAACGAATTTTCCAACGAATTTCAATTTCCCGGCAATTTTTTCATAGTGGACAATTTTCGTTGGAAAATTCGTTGGAAATTTCCAACGAAATATTTTTCGTTGGAAATTTCCAACGAATTTTCCAACGATTTAAAAAATATTGATTTTATTTGGCTTTTTTATATTCGTTGGAAAATTCGTTGGAAATTTCCAACGAATTTTTTTTCGTTGAAAATTTCCAACGAATTTTCCAACGATTTAAAAAAATTCATTTTTATTCGGCATTTTTTATATTCGTTGGAAAATTCGTTGGAAATTTCCAACAAATTTTCCAACGAATATAAAAAATGCCCAATAAAATCAATATTTTTTAAATCGTTGGAAAATTCGTTGGAAATTTCCAACGAAAAATATTTCGTTGGAAATTTCCAACGAATTTTCCAACGAAAATTGTCCACTATGAAAAAATTGCCGGGAAATTGAAATTCGTTGGAAAATTCGTTGGAAATTTTCAACGAATTTTCCAACGAATATAAAAAAATGCCAAATAAAATCAATATTTTTTAAATCGTTGGAAAATTCGTTGGAAATTTCCAACGAAAAATATTTCGTTGGAAATTTCCAACGAATTTTCCAACGAAAATTGTCCACTATGAAAAAATTGCCGGGAAATTGAAATTCGTTGGAAAATTCGTTGGAAATTTCCAACGAATTTTCCAACGAATATAAAAAATGCCGAATAAAAATGAATTTTTTTAAATCGTTGGAAAATTCGTTGGAAATTTCCAACGAAAAAAAATTCGTTGGAAATTTCCAACGAATTTTCCAACGAATATAAAAAATGCCGAATATAAATGAATTTTTTTTAAATCGTTGGAAAATTCGTTGGAAATTTCCAACGAAAAAAAATTCGTTGGAAATTTCCAACGAATTTTGCGACAAAAAATTTTTCGTTGGAAATTACCAACGAATTTTCCAACGAAAATTTTTCGTTGGAAATTTCCAACGAATTTTCCAACGAAAAAATTTTCGTCGGAAATTTCCAACGAATTTTGTCATTCGTTGGAAAATTTGTCGCAAATTTGCGACGAAAATTTTTCGTTGGAAAATTTTCGTGGCAAAAATCCGTTTTTTTTGTAGTGATAGTTCATGAGCACCTTCAGATATTTCCGTGGAATAACTTAAGGTAGACTCGTCTCTCCTGATCTACCTACATAGATCTCAGGATGAGTTTACATTCCAAATGATAGGGAACCATCTTCACTCTGCCTTGAGCAAAAGAGGCAAAAGAGGCAACAGATGCACAAGATAAAAACGAAGACAAAAGAATGAAATAGAAAGTTAACGTGGTTCAGCCGCTAACCTACGTCCATGAGTGGAGGAGGAAGAGCAATTCCCTCAGTCGGGATATGGAGCATAACAAAAGAGAAAAGCTGTCGAAGCCTTAACATCAAATATACTCAAGATATCTGAAAACCCTCTAAGATATCGAAACTCAACATGATGTGCTAAAACCCTGAAAAAAAGAACACGAGAGCAACCAAATTGGTCCTTGTAGCAAGGCCCTAGGCTCCATAAAATGAATTCTTGCTTGGGTCACAACAAAAAGATAATCATGGGAACTAGATCACGAATCGTTCATGTACATTAAGGAAAACGAAACCAAGTCATCATCATCGTTTTGAGGAGGGAAACGACATTAAAAAGTCTTGCTTGTGCAAAGAGTCATATTAATTTGTATAATCAAGTAATCTTATTTGTTAATAATATGTCAATGTGCATGAAAACGAAGTTAATTATTGGGGAAAAATTGTCAAAAAAATCTTAAACCTATTGTACTTTTGTCAATTCATTCCTAAACGTTTTAATTTTGCCAATTGAATCCTAATCATTTTCACATTTTGTCAATTGAGTCTATCTGATCAATTTTGGCTGAAAATTACTGACGTAAACGTTGGCTATATAAGACGGCCGGTCGATGTTGACGGAACAATTTTTAATGATTTTTTAAATATTTTTTCCCAGATTTTTTATTTTATTTTTCTTTTCTTTTTTTTCTTTTTTTCCTCCCTTCTTCTTTTGCCAAGTGATCACCGGGCTTGGGCAATGGTCGGCGACCAGCCAAAGGAAATGACCGGCAAGGGGCGACCTCACTGGTCTCGAACTTTTTGGACAATTTTTCCAAATTATTGGTGATATCTCGTGGAATTTCCTTTTCTCCCCTATAGACTTCCTGTTTGACAAGGTACACTTTGTTGTGTTAAGATGGGCCACCTCGGGCCCATAGCTGACTTATAAGCACAAAAAGCGGGACGAGCCCATCAAAGATCACTTTCTTCACTCTTTTAGGTACAAAAAGCGGCCAAGTGTAATTCAAATGATGCATGTTCCTTGTATGCAAAGGAAGAATACTGCTTAATTTCACGCGAACCATTGGTCTATCTTGTACAATTATTCTACCATATCAAAGAAAAATCATCTTAATTTTGCAGAAACAGAACGACCAGTGGTAGTCATACACGCAATTTATTCATACATAGCAGCAGCGGAAATTGGTAAAGACAAAGCAATAAATGTCCCTTGGCCATTCATAAGAGAGAAGCAGGCTCTCAAAGCCTGGAAGACCCCCTAGGATGATGCAGGACGATGTGATTGTAGGTGTCGAGCATCAGGAAATCGTCCAGCACCGACGCAGTGCATTGCCTCGTGAACATCTTGCCAGCCTCCTTGTACAATCCCTTCTTGAACTTGTCCTTCCCAATCTCTCTCTCAATCCTGGCCATCTCTTCCTCCACCACCCTTCCGAACAGGTCCAAGCTCACTCTCACTCCAACCCCGTCTCTGTCCAGCTCCACGCCGTACTTCAGCCACTGCCAGTTCTGGACTCGGCTGATCTCGGCAGTTGCGGCATCCTCCATGAGATTGTAGAGGGGTACCGACCCCGTTCATGTGAGCTAGGCCGCCAGGTATTGGATTCCGACCCTGGTGTTGAGCCGGAGACCTTCAAAAGTTCGGACCCCTCTCGGCCTCTGGAGGAGGTCTTCTTCAGTTATGTTGGCCGCGTCCTCTCTCTTGACAGGTTGGATCTGGTGCAACGCGTTGCCCATGTGATTCATGAAGACTTCAATACACACCGAGATTAACCCTGGGTGCGCGGCCCATGTCCCATCGTGCCCGGCTCTGACTTCTCAGAGTTTGTCCTTCCTTACTAGATCCAGTGCCGCCTCATTGGCCGTCAGATCATCTCTGATTGGGATTTGAGCTGCCTGTCAAAAAATTAGGACGACAGATTTTGGTTGGACCTAGAGATGGCCACGGTTCAGGAACCGCCGGTTCCGGTTCGTGGCCATGAATGAACCGGCGGTTCCGGGCCGATTCCGGTTCCGGCCGGTTCCTTATTTAAAAATTAATAAAATAATTATAAAATAAAATTTGCAGGCTTGGTCCTCCGTTGTTCGTCGCTCGGGCTTCGCGGCCTTGGCCACGGTGGCGGAGGCGGGGTTCAAGGTGGCGAGGAGATGAAGTGGGAGACGGGGGCGGCGGCGAGGGCGAGAAGGAGGGGGCCGGGAGGGGGACGGGGACGGGGAGGAGGAGCGGGGGGTCCTCCTCCTCCGGGGTCGGGAGGAGGGGAGGAGAAGGGGGCGTCGGCGTCGGCAGTTGCGGCCATGGGGGGCGGCGGCGGCGGCGGCGGCGAGGGTTAGATCTTGGGAGACGGGGAGACGGGGGGCCGGCGGAGGAGAAAAGGGGAGGAGGAGCAGGGTAGCGAGGGGGAAGGAGGAGTGGGCGTCGGCGGCTGCGGCCATGGGCGGGGGCGACGGCGGCGAAGTCGGCGGGGGTTAGATCTGGGAAGACGGGGGCCAGCGGGTGGGCGGAGGAGAAGGAGAGAGGAAAAGGAGAAGGAGAAGAGCGGAGGAGAAGGAGAGAGGAAAAGGAGAAGGAGATGCACTGATGCAGAGAGAGAGAGAGAGAGAGAGAGAGAGAGAGAGAGAGAGGGGGAGGGGGGCCCGGCCTGCAGGGGCCTGCAGGCTGCTGCTGCTGCAGCGTGGCCTGCAATGCAGGCTTGCAGGCTGCGCTGCACCCTGCAGCTTCTTTTTTTTTTTTTTTCAAAGAACCGGCCCGGAACCGCCGGTTCCGGGCCGGTTCAAATTTTTCTGGAACCGGAACCGGGCCCTTATGCCACGGGCCGGTTCCGGTTCCGAACCGCGGGCCCGGTCAACGGGCCGGGCCTGGGTTTGACCGGGCCGGTTCCGGGCCAAAATCGGCCCGTGGCCATGTCTAGTTGGACCAATGGCCAAAGGCTCCACTCTACTTCAGTACTCAAAAAATTCCATACCATGCCTCCCATGGCATGAACACCGCGCCGATGGCAAGTCTGGATGAGGAGATCGGAGTAAGACCTCATGAAGTGCTGGGTCATCCCCACCAGAACTCTGTCAGGCAGGAGGAGATCGGGATGAGCCTGGAAGGTCTTGACATAGCTAAAGATGTAGTCCCATCTTCCGCAATTCAAGCCGGCCGAGTGATCCCTCAGCTCGTACAGTATCTCGTCCATCTGGAACGCTGCGGGTAGTGTCTCTATCAACACTGTTGCCCTTATGCTCCCTCTCTCGATACCTGCCATCTTCTTCGCCCTCTTGAAAGAAGTTGAAGAAGTTTTTTTGTATTGTTTTTCTTCTCATTGTATTGTCTTCATGTACGATGTCAAGTATATATAGTACAAAACGTGAAGAAAGAAAGGAAAGAATATATCTATTCTAATCCTAGATTGATTCTTATCAATCAATTACAATCATTGATTGATTATACATATCAATTGTAATCGGGATAGCTGACACAAATCTTCGGCATATCTTCCAACACTCCCCCTCAAGCTGACGGCTTGTATATGTCCAAAACGCCCAGCTTGCTCAATAGATATGCGTGTTGTCTTTGACACAAAGGCTTGGTGAAGATATCCGCAGGCCGTTCTTTGGTCCCGATTCCTCTTGTCTCGATTATCCCTTCTTGGATCTTATCTCGAGTGAAATGGCAATCAACTTCTATGTGCTTCGTTCTTTCATTTACCATAGGATTCGCTGCAAGTTTGAGTGCTGCATCGTTGTCACAAAATAGTAGGGTTGGTCCTTTAAGTTGTACCCCAAGGTCTAGAAGAAGGCCTTGTAGCCATACTATCTCACAAACAGTTTTAGCCATAGCTCGGTACTCAGCTTCAGCAGATGATAAGGATACAATGGATTGCTTCTTTGTTTTCCATGAAAGTAATGATTCTCCAAGTTTAAGACAAAAACCAGTGATAGATCTTCGGATCATCGAATAAGTCGCATAATCCGTGTCATAGTAAGCTGTCATCTCCATGTTACATTTTCGAGAAAGAAGTATCTCGAGTCCAGGGCATTTCTTCAAGTACTGTACAACCTTCAATGTAGCATTCATATGGGATTGTTTTGGACTATGCATGAATTGACTGAGTGTCTGTACTGCATAGCATATGCCTGGTCTGGTCATAATGAGATAGATAAGCTTTCTGACAAGTCTTTGATAGCTTGCTCGGTCTTTGAGTAATGGATCATTATCTGGAGATGATAAACCCGCATCATAATTAGCCAAGGTCAATTTGGCATTCTGCTCGATGGGAATAACAGCTGGTTTGCATCCTGATAAACCTGCTTCTTATATAATTTCCAGTACAAATTTTCCTTGGCTAAGGGAGATTCCTTGTTCTGATCGGGCAATCTCAATTCCAAGAAAATATTTTGGTGATCCCAGGTCTTTAATATAAAAAGCGGAATGCAAGTATTCTTTAAGATGCTTGATAGCATATTCATCGCTTCCCATAATAAGTATATCATCAACATATCTCATTAAATATATGGATGGCGTACCCTTCGTCCATGTGAATAAAGCATAATCATGTCTGGCCTGTTTGAATCTTGCAGCTGTAAGCGCGTTGGTAAATTTAACATACCACTGTCGGGAAGCTTGTTTGAGACCATAAAGGGATTTGCGGAGATGACATACTCTAGACTCTCCCTGTCTCCGTAAACCCTACGGGAGATCCATATAAATTTCTTCGTCCAAATTACCATGAAGGAATGCATTATGAACATCCATTTGATGTAATGGCCAATCACGAATAGCAGTAATTGATAAGAAAGAACGAACTGTAACGTCCTTCGCCACTGGGGAGAATGTCTCATGGTAATCAAAACTTTCTCGTTGCGTGAAACCTTTAGCCACTAATCGAGCCTTGTATCGTTCAATGGAGCCATCTGCTTTATATTTAATCTTGTACACCCATTTGCAACCAATCGATTTGCGATGAGAGGGAAGTGGTACGATATCCTATGTCTGATTTTCTATCAGGGCATGTAACTCTGCTTCTATAGCCTTTTGCCACCGTGGATCAGTAATTGCCTCACTATAACAAGATGGTTCTTGTTCCTCGGATATGCGGCTAATACAACACATATGTTTTGACGATAGCCGATGAAATGAAATATAGAAGGAAATAGGATAATGAGTACTTATGAATTCAAGGCTCTACAAACATAATCTTTAGTCCAGGTGGGTGGACGAGTAATACAGCCGGAGCGTCGTGGTGGATTACCTCAAGGCTCAGAAGATGACTCATCAGCATTAGTGGGTGCTGAAGGAGACCCCATTGAGGAAGAGTTTGAATTATCTTCGGTTGGCATGGCAGAATGTTCAATCGAATGCTCCAATGTCGATGTGGATGCAGAAATCTCATCAATCATTGGAGGTGATGCTATGGTCGGAATTTCTGGAGATGCAACAATAATATTTTGTTGATCACAAGATAAATCCTCTTTCGATAGAAATCTTTGAGAAGTTGTCGTCGTGTCAAAATGATCAGATAAAGATGCCTCATCTTGAAAAGAAAATATATTCTCATGAAAAATAACGTCTCTGCTTACAAAGAAATCACCTGTGGACGCTTTAAAAAAAAAACTATATCCTTTTTGGAGACTTGGATATCCCATGAATATGCATCGACGGGCACGAGGGCCCATTTTGTCACGAAGGCCCACTATGGTGACATAACATAAGCAACCGAATACTCAAATGATGAAGATCTGGTTTCTTCCCATAGAGCAATTCAAATGGAGTCCGTCCGTCAAGAACACAAGTTGGCATGCGATTGATCAAGTAAGCTGCTGTGACCACACAATCTCCCCAAAAAGTTTCAGCAATAGAAGCTTGAAATTTCAAAGCACGTGCAACTTCTAAGAGATGGCGGTGTTTTCGCTCAACAATTCCATTTTGCTATGGAGTGTAAGTGCATGAGTTCTCATGTAGGGTTCCATGAGAAGAGAATGAAGATGTACACTCACTATTGAAGAATTCTCTTCCATTATCGGTACGAATACGCTGAATAGACTTCCCAAATTGATTCTTTGATAGGGAAAAGAATGATTTCAGATGAAAAGGCACTTGACCTTTAGATTGTATGAGAAAAACCCATGTGGCTCGAGAGTAATCGTCCACAATTGTAAGAAAAAAACGAGAGTCATCATGATGTGGAGTGTGATGTGGTCCCCAAACATCAGCATGAATCAATGAGAAAACACTCTTGGCACGAGTATTGCTGTTTGGAAAAGGTGCACGTGATTGTTTTGCTAGAGGACAAATATGGCACTGAGGATAAGGAATGGATGCATTGTGGCCCAATCTTTGATGAGAAAGAAAAAATTTATCATTGGTAGTAGTGTTACACAATGATTGGTTATTTAATTGAATACAAGATATATCGAAATTGCTTGGAAAATTGATCCAGAAAAATAGCCCTTGAGAGATGCTACCCAAGCCCATCAGTTTGCCAGTCGAAAGGGCCTGAAAGAAGCAATTATTAGAATTGAAGAGAACTCGACAAGAATTTTCTTCACAAACTCTTGAGACAGAAATGAGATTGAAATGGAAATCCGGAACATAAAGGACATTCCGAAGTATAATGCGGGGGCTAAGGTTTACTGTGCCAGTCATCGTGACATACGTGACATTTCCATTTGGAAGTTGTACTGAGACGGGAATAGCTAATTCTTTATTGATATAAGAAAGAAAACTTTTATTGCAGATAATGTGGTCACTAGCACCTGAATCAATTATCCATGCATAATTGGAAATGGAATTCATCAAGCAATAAGAAGTACCTGAAAAACTTTCCATTTCGTCAGAAAAGTCTAATTTCCTCAAGGTCTTCATAAGTTGCTGGTACTGATCATGGGTAATTGGCTGATTAATTTTGTCTGTGCTTTGACCAGTAACTTGATAAGCTGTTGAAAATTCCCTTTGTTTCTTTTTCTCTAGGTTTGCCATGTAATTTCCAGCAAGTATCAATTGTGTGATGCGGACGTTTAAAATAATCGCAATATAGTTTTCCCTTGCCTTTAAAATTATTCTTTGACGACGTGGCAGAATATGAGCCATTGGATGGCTTGAAGATGGGGCTTGTCATGGCTTCTTGAAGACCGTTCGATTCAGATGATGGTGGAGCATTCCGTGAGCCATCTAATCGTGTTATGCCATTTGAGCCATCCATTTCATTCCCTTTAAAGCCTTTTGTTTCCTCCTCCAGAAAACCTAGCGTCCCCCTTCGCCTCTCTCCTTGTCCTTTGTTCATGGTGCCTTTATGTGGGGCGTTTGCATGAGCTGCGAGCACGACTCCATCTCCGATCTTGACATATTCCGACGAGGCGAGACGCTGGCTTTCCTCTTGGATGGTGAGCTGGTAGATCCGACCAAGCGTCGGCATGGGCTCCATGGCCAAGATCTGGGACCGGAATGATAGGTACGATTCATTCAAAATCAAGAGAAATCTAGTTACCTTTTCTCTGTCTTTCATCACCTGATACTGTTGTAAGGTTGATTCCGGTCCTTTGAGTTTTTCTTCGACCGCCTCTAATTCATTCAAGAGGGCTGATAGTTTGTTGAAACATGCGGTAATGGTCATGTTTCCTTGCTTTAGATCCGAAAGTGCTTGAGTTAATAAAAAAATTTTAACTCGATCGAGTTTTCCATACATTTCCTTGATGTTTTCCCACATTTTCTTCGAATCCCCTGTAGGGGAAGTCCGGCCGCGACTTCAGGAGTGATGCAATTTCCGATCCACGTTCGGACTAGTTGATTGCATTTTCTCCATTTTCGCGCTAGACGCTCGCCGAACGGCATTGGGACAGTCCCGTCAAGAAATCCGTCTTTGCCCTTGGTGACCAGTGCTCGTCGGAACTACTGCGACCAAGCTGAGTAGTTGTCGAGGCCGGATAACTGTTGGGTAATGAGCCGCAACTCCGGTCCATCAGCCGTTGATGTGTACAATGGGTCGCCGAGTTCCGGACGGCCGCTGGCGGTGGAAAATGCATACGGGTAAAACCCGGGTTGCAATCCCCGGTAGGGATTCATCCCTTGATCTGGTGAATGCAAGTCGGGTCTGTGACCCGAAGGTGACCATCCGGACCCATTTGGTTGGGCTCCGATATTTGCATCTTCTACAAACGGCCCTTGTTGGCCCATTTGCTGATTTGGCCCAACAGCCCATTGGCCTTGAACTGGAATCCATTGCATTGTTGGCCATTGGACATACCTTGGAGTCTGCATTGGAGCTGGAGGATGCACTGGAGCAGGAGGATGCTGAACAGAGTCACGTTCATTGAGTGTTGGATCAACTTTGTCTGAAGTCTGATCCTGAGGTAGGTTGTTTGATGATTCCTCCCCTGTGGTTAGAATGGTTTCTTGATTTTCACTGGTGGTTGACCTTTTGTTCCGATTCTTTGGCATGGTGTATCTAATGTGCAGGTAATCCGAATTCCTACTCGGAGCGCTAATTCGTTTTGCCGGATGAGATTTGCAACAACGAAATTAGAGAGCTATCAAGGGCAACTCGGAAGAATTTTGGCGGATGCTAGTTCAGAACCGAAAGCTCTGATACCACGAAAGAAGTTGAAGAAGAAGTTTTTTTGTACAGTTTTTCTTCTCATTGTATTGTCTTCATGTACGATGTCAAGTATATATAGTACAAAACGTGAAGAAAGAAAGGAAAGAATATATCGATTCTAATCCTAGATTGATTCTTATCAATCAATTACAATCATCGATTGATTATACATATCAATTGTAATCGGGATAGCTGACACAAATCTTCGGCATATCTTCCAACACCTCTCAAAGACGCAGTTCCATATCTTGGCTTCCCTGCGGATCCCGATGTGACAATGCCTTCAGCTAATATTCATGGAAAAGTCGAGGAGGCACTCTGGCCTAGCAAACCACGGTAATATCTAAACGTTCTTTATTAGTTGACTGACTTTTAAATAAAGTTAATATACCTTCATATACTAAAAGATCATCAAATCTGATAAAGAAACTTATTTTTAAACTGACTAAAAGATCACCAAATCTGAAATCATCCAACGGTCCCTTTCATTGTTCGTCAGGACGATCGATATGTAAGAACAACCCGTCATGCAAAGATTCCTAGTTATATACCTGGAATGCTCCATCCCAGGGAGATAGAAGAAGGGCCCGAACCCTGCACCCTGCGTTTTCCTGAACGCAACATAGTTGTGGAAGAAGTAGAGACCAAAGTCGACGAGGCAACCAGTCGCAGGCTCGCTGTCAATGAGAATGTGAGACTCGGGCAGGTGCCAACCTCGGGGCCTGACAAAGAGCTTGGCAATCTGTTCATTGAGCTTGTAGACCCTGTTTCGGTCCTTGTCGTGGAACGTTATGGTCCCATCCACCGCATCCTTCAGGTTCGCTTGCCCTCTCATCAGGTTCTCCCAGCTCGGGGATAGCGCATCTTCGAAGTCCGCCTATTTATACGGACGAAACATGTCGTTATCGTGATCATAATCGACTTCAGACTTGAACTCTAGCACAAGTAAGTTCATCAAGATACTCCTAAATGAGTTGGAAACGTCGGCGTTTTGTTTTCATGGAATGGACATGAAGATATAGAATTCGCTCACCATGAAAACTTTGGCGCTGGAGTTGAGCGCGTTGGTGACCATCTTGCGCTCGACGAGGCCACTGATCTCTACCCTCCAGTCGGCCACGGCCGACGGGACTGGCGCACGTCCACCGCCTTCCCTCACGTACCTAATGGCGGGGTCAAACCCGGGTGGCGCGCCCGCATTGTAGCGTCGCTTGGCGTCGCAACGGCACTCCATGGCGTACCTCATGGGGCCCCGGAACTCCCTCTGCAGATCGGCGATGAACCACAGGGCGTCCTTGGCGAGGATCTTGGCGAATTGGGCATCGTAACGCCCTCTAATGTCCACTCCCTCAGGGACATTGTTCCCGGACTCGGTGTTGGCCCTGTTGTTCGCCGGCGATTGGTATGTGAATGACCCGCGATCCATCATATGTTCCTGAGTGATGGTGCAACTTGGCAAGTTTTGAATGTTGGTGTGAGGACTAGAGGTGCTAGAGGGCGGTGGAATTATATAGTAACAAAACACTAGGAGGCAAGTGGATAGGTACAGCCTGCGTCATCGTTATGGTCTATATTTGGAGTTTTTTTCTTTTTTTACAAAACACCAAAATCATTCTCTTTAAACCTAATTACTAATAAGGGTAAGCATAGTCCGAATGGCGGTTCTCACCTTGCGCTAAGGACCAATTTCGAAAAATTGGAACCAAAAATCACCTTTTTGGTTCCATGGATCCACCCTAGAACAGAAGCGTCGATCCGGATCCCGAGCAGGTTCATGAAACTAGTCCCATCAAGTTTCACGCAAATGAAAATGATCGAGAGTAAGAGAGGAAGGCGATGAACGGTTGGAAGCGTAGCCGTGAGTCGATAAGTATTAAGCTTGAGAGTCAAAGCCATGAGTGAGAGAAAAGAGACGTCTCAAACAAGATGAGAGTGAGACGAGATAATACTCGGTTGATGGGCATTGAGTTTCAATTAGAGATTTTAGGGTTTTCATTTTACTTAAATTTTTTTCTTTTTTTGGGTCGGAAATTTTTCTTACAAATTATATATATATATATATATATATATATATTACCGGTCCGGTCCGGTCCGGTCCGGTCCGGTCCGGATGGGCGGTTCCATACATAGAACTGGAAATCGAACTAGTATCCACCGGTTCCAAAAAATTAGAATCGGGAACCGAACCGGTTATGGGCTGGTCCGGCCTAGTTTTGGGCAGTTTCTAAGGGCGTGCATGATAACACTCCCAGCTAACTATTTTTCTATTTTTCTACTCCCGGGAGTAGGTTTGGAGTAGAAATCTGCATGATAACATTTATTTATATTTTTATTCCTGGCATAGTTTTTTATTCCCGGGAGAAATTTGAAGCCAGAAGGAGAAGTTAGAAATATCTACTTTTCCATTCTAGCAGAAATAAGCCCGGTGTGCTTTTCTCTCTCCTGCTCTCTCCCACGCCCGAATGTTCTGCAAACCCACGCCCGACTGTTCTCTCTCCCTGTGGCTGCGTCATTTTCCCTTGCCATCCACTCCAAATCGCACTCCTTGCGTCCTTGCTTCTCTCTCACTCCATCTCCTCTCTCTCTCTACCGTGAGAATTTGTTTTTGGTTTTGGTTCTGGTTCTTGTTGGTGTAGCCATCTCACCAAAGGAGACTCCGGAAGCTCGCCCGCCTCCTCCTCCTCCTCCTCCTCCAATCCGCCTCCCCCGGGCATTGTCAGAGGATCGTTCCCGGGGGGTTCGCGCTAGGGTTTCGCGGCGATCCCGATGCGCCCTGCTTCGAGGCCGAGCTCGCTCTAGTGTGGGTGGGTGGGTGGGGGGGGGGGGCGGCGGCGGCCATGGAAACGGAGCGGCCGAGGTCGGAGAATCCGGCCATGACCTTCGACGAGGTCTCCATGGAGCGGAGCAAGAGCTTCGTCAAGGCCTTGCAGGTTGTTTTCCTTCTCTCTCTCTCTCGTTCGAATCCTTACTTGTTGAGGTTGCTTTTCGCGAGGATGCTGAGGATTGAGGGATCCGTTGCTTGTTTTCCTGCTCGAGCTCGATCTGTTTCGGGAGGTTTTGGTCGCCGGTTGACTTTACAGCTTTGTGCGCAATCGCGGAGAGTTTGATTGCCAGTTGTTGATTTTTGTCGGGAGCGATTAACCGAGGCTTGTATCCGTGTTGGTGCTGTGTCGCAGGAGTTGAAGAATTTGAGGCCTCAGCTCTATTCGGCTGCGGAGTACTGCGAGAAGTCGTATCTCAATAGCGAGCAAAAACAAATGTACGATCTTCATCGCAGGACTAAAAAGGATGGGCTTCTTTCCTCCTCCTTCTTCTTCTTCTTCTTTGGGGTCTGTTGTTTGGTTGATTTGCTGATTATCTTGCCGGGCTCCGTGTCCGGATCTGGAGGCTGCCGGCGGCTCCTGCTCTCTCGCGCGCTCGTTTCCGCGGCCCCTTTTCCCCTTTTGTTTGCGGTCGTTTTGGTGGCTCCCGCTTCTGTGTTCTCTGTAGCTGTGAGATGGTTCGTCGGAAGGAGATTGGTAGCCCCTGTTCGCTGGAAGTTTCGGATCTTCCGTGTGCGTGAACTTCTGCGGTTGTAGCTTGATGTCGGTTTTTGGTGCTGCGAATGCAGCCCGATTCGGAAAAAAGTTTGTTTGTTTGTTTTCTCTTCTTCGGTCGTTATATCTTGAAGTTTTTTCTTGTGGGTATGTTCACTGATGGTGTGCTCGTTGATCTGGAGTTGAAGTTTTTCTTCGACAGCCAATAGTTGTTTTCGTGTGGTGTGTTCGCTGCTGCTGTGCTCGTCGATGTGAAGCTAGTGTTGGTTGGAGAATACTTTCATGAAACCGTGTTCGCGGTGTCGAGCTGTTTGCTTTGCAAAGACACTATGGATGATACGTCGACCGAGGAAGGAGTCGAGATGAACGTGCTTAGGAAAACTATTGCCAACAAAATGGCGAGGGATCGTCATATGGCCGAGATTCCATGACTTTGTTTTTTTAATATTCATAATGTACTTTGTTAGTTATATTCGAGAATTTCAAATTTTCATTGTTGTAATATGATATTTGAGGTTTCCAATGATTCAATGATCTATGTTTTCCCACATGTTCGACAAAAACAAGCAAGTTGACGCTGAACATCGCGTTTGGTTTTCCTCTAGCGAAAGAACTACAAAGCAAGCAAGTTATATTAGGACAGAATTAACTCATGATGATTTTTACGGTGGTAAAGGAAATAATTTTTCTTTGTCTCATGATGATCATACAAGGAACAGCTCATGATGATCATACAAGGAGAGGTAAAGGAAAGGATCATCTTTCTTTGTCTCCGCCTTTACAATAAACTTGAACACCTCACACCATTCTCCAATCCAAGAAATTCAGCCACTTTTTGTAACAAAAATTATATAACTCTTCAAATCTATCGTGGAAAATTAACAAAAAAATTATAGTTTTTCTCAAACGAATTTTTTGTCCCAGGAGAAAGAATTTTTACACTTTAACAAACGAATTTCTATTCCGGGAATAGAAATTTCATACTGTTATCAAACGCCTTTCTCAAATCAAAAAATCATCCCTGGAGAAGAAATTGATTTTTCAATTTCTGGCCAGAAATTTTGCCCGGGAGTAGAAATGTTATCATGCACGCCCTAATTCTTTTGCACATCCATAATTACTAATATCGTTCACGCATCCCTAAGCAATTTAAAACATAAGAAAGTTCAAATTGCTCCCATATGCCATCACAATGTAGCATCTTGCTTATAGTTTTTTTTTTTGGTCGAAGCTCATAGTTTGTGTGGCTGGGTCATTACTCGATTTTGGATATTGTGAGCGGACATGAGAATTGTATGCTCGTCATTCTTATGAAAGACAAATGCCCTTTTTAAGGGTGTAATTTAGTTACAATCACTCTACTGTCCCGACAGGTGTCATAATAAAGTAAGTCATACTTACCCAAAGGTCAAATTAAGCCTAACATCTTCACACACCACAAAGCAGTAAGATCAGTTTCGTGTGCGTTGTCTTTTTTTCACTTTAATCCAACAGAGTCGGGACGTAAAATTGAGTCAAGCAACGCCCTGTAGATTGATCAACTTTCTTGATCTTCAGTGCGCTTGAGCTCAAGTCACCTAATCTTATAGTCGTGCCAGGCAGGAGGAGCTCATCATCAGCTTGATTTTCGCCGGCAAAGTTGATTGTTCTTTTTCTTTCTATTTACTTCTTAAAGAGTTAAAAATCCTCCCGGACAAGTGCCAAACTGCATTGCGTAATTGAAAGTGGGGAGGAGATGAGACGATGAGGGGGGATGTCTTGGTCTTTGTGCATGCCTTGGGAGGTGCACCTTGTTTGGATATGGTGCAAGTGTGGGAGAGCCGAAACGTGGCATGCAATGAGCCGTTCGATGTCCGTCACTGTTCCAGGGTGTCGCCCTAGTTTTCGCACCCGCCGATTCGATTCCAAGAGATAATACAAACATTCATCACATCTTTTTGTGAAGTGACCAATCTGCGCTGTCCCAACGGAAGGACCACGATCGAACTTCGAGTACAATGGTTTTGATCTAGCAGAGCTCTTAGGTTCAATTCGTCCTACGGGGAGTCAGACTCGGAAATTTCCCAAATTTCTTTGCGGCTAACCTTAGAGAAACATTGAAAGTTATCGACCTCACAAAACGTGGTACAAACTAAGGGGGTGCATTGATCTCGATCCAACCCGGGAACCAAATCGAACTAGGTCGAACAAGGCGGTTCCGTATGGTATTGAGGGGACTGGTCTATGTTCAAGTTTCCAAAATTTTGAAATTGAAAATAACTAGTTCGGTTCCCAGTTCCACATATGAAACCGACCGGACCAGTAGACTGGCCAAGATTTCATAATTTTTTCTTTTAAAGTAAACTCTTATTAGTAAATTATTGTTTTCTTTTAATATTGGGAAACTTTCTCTTGTTAGAAAAAATTACCGGTTCCGGGACTAATCATGGTGGGCCGGTTCTCGGTACCACAAATAGGGAACCGACCCTGCCCAATCCTATCCTAAGTTCCAAGGTGGGAAACGACCGACCACCCTAGAACCGATCGCCCCAGTACAAACTACGTAACTCATCCGATTTTTAACGCAATGGATCCCATCTGCTTCGTGTTTTTGCAGCAACATGCACATTTCAAAAAATAGATGGATGTTAATTCGTGAAGGGGAAATAATACTGGGCCTACCGAGTAGCGATCTTGTCTATTCGGCCCATCCACCCAAGGAATGCACAGTTCGATATAAAGATGGATGTTAATTCATATCGGCCTGGCCCGTTATGCCAGTTAAGGCCCATAAGCCCAAGCACGGCAGAAATGAAAGAAGGCCCAAGCCCACGATCTCACCTTCGCCGCGGGGTCAAAAACGGGAATATCACAATATTTGGGGAGCAAAACGAAAGAGGACAAATAGGGGGAGCCACCGACCTTGACCCGACACGGGAGAATAAAAGCAGTGCCGTCCATCGAAGGCAGCACATTGAACGCGTTGAGTCGACGAAGATTCTCTTAGGGTTCCGTCGTCCCCTCGAAGCATCCCGCGATTGCGATCGGTACAGATCCTCATCGTCGCGACGCCTCTCCTGCGTGTCTCCTGCGCGTCTCTCTCTCTCTTCATCCTCCGGTAAGGCCTTCAGTACCTGCGGATTTCGAAGGAGTGACGGTCCGAAAGCCTCGTGTCTTCGCGTCTAGGTTTTTTCTGATTTCCCTTCCGGTTTCGTTGCCGATCTGTCCGAATCGGTTCCCGGTTGTCTCTCAGTTGCCGATTGACGTCCGATCTGCAGCTTCCGTTTCGTGTTCTGTCTCATATACTTTTAGATTGCAACTAGGTTCCTAGATGATCTGCTGTTGACCGGAGGGAAAGGGACAAAAAAAAAAGAAGGAAAAGTAGGGTCGGGCTATTGGTTAGGTTCCTGTCGCAGAATTGTGTGATTTTTATGATTGGGTTTTGAAAGGGTGATCCGTTCAATTATTTCATTTTTGCTGTCGTTTTGGGGGATCGTGGGTTATTTTTTGTGTGTTGAGACGTCGGTGTGGGTTTTTGATAAAGGGGGTTGTGGTTGCAAACAATATGGCAACAGGGAAATCCCGTGTCTCTAGCAGATTGGATTGTTACTCTTCCTCCAGAAGGGATGGTCGCGATTCCGTCCACGCAACTTGTCGCGGCGAATTTAGCCAGCACCGTGGCCGTGCGGCTAAGCGGAATGATGGGCGCAAGATGGAGTCCAAGAATCGAGATAAGGAGCATCAGCTTATTGAGGTGCAGAGTGGTGCCAAATTGTACCAAGATGGTGTCCAGCCTCCCTCTGAGAAGAAGAGGAAGTTCTCCCCGATTTTATGGGACATCGAGGACAGGGAAATCAGGATATCGTCCAAGAACAGAGTGGTTTCAGCTAGCACTATTTTAAGCCCTCCCATGGCTCCATCTACAATGTCATCGAATGATGAGTCAGGTGGCTGTGTTTTGAACTTCTCTATCTCATTGGATCAGGTACATGGATCTGATCTTCCTATGGGTGATCAATCTATATCTATGAATGGGTCTGGATGCAAGGCTCTGGCATTGCATCACGAGCAAAGTGAGGGTGGTGATCAAGACGACAGTATGGTCGAGGATGGAGAATTTGTTCATGAGAGAAACATCTCAATGTCACGATGGGCATCCGATAGTGATTCACCGAGACTTATCTGTGCATCCGACGATGAAGAAATGACTCTGGATAATAGAGCATTGGTCACAAAGAGGTCAAGTCCAGAGAGTGGGGAGTTTCTGCCAGGAGGCTCGGTTCATCGGACCAGGTCCTCTGGATCTGATGAGATTGGGCTGGCTGGTAGAGCAAGTGTAGGTGAATCTGAAGATGGTGGTGAAGCTGTCGTCATGGATGGTGACCACACTTATCTTAGCAATGCAGACGACCGGGATGGCACGGATGATGAGAGCAATAGAGAGGATCAAGTGTTTCAAGTGTCCTCGTTGCCTGCAAGACGAAGTATAAACATGCTTGATTCTTGCAGAAGTGTCTTTGAATATGAAAGACTGAACAAGATCAATGAAGGCACTTATGGTGTTGTCTACCGTGCAAGGGATAAGAAAACGGGGGAAATAGTGGCATTGAAGAAGGTGAAGATGAACAAACAGGACTCTGACGGCGGTTTTCCCCTAACATCATTGAGAGAGATAAACATTTTACTGTCTTTAAATCACCCTTCTGTTGTAGGTGTTAAAGAAGTCGTTATGGGTGATGCTGATAGTATATTTATGGTGATGGAGTACATGGAACACGATCTCAAGGGGCTGATGGAAACAAGGAAGCGTCCTTTCAGTACAAGTGAAGTCAAATGCCTGATGCTTCAGCTATTGGAGGGTGTCAAGTATCTCCATGATAATTGGGTGCTTCATCGGGATTTTAAGACATCGAATCTTCTTTTAAACAACAAGGGCGAGCTAAAAATATGCGACTTTGGGTTGTCAAGACAGTATGGGAGCCCATTGAAGCCATATACTCCTCTGGTTGTTACCATGTGGTACAGGTGAGCCGCATACCTTTTCTAATAATAAAAACACGCGACAAGTGTAGGAAATTGGGCCATCCTTACTTCTTGAGGATCACAAGAACCAAGTAGCATGTTACCGATTAGTGGTTAATAATACTTTGGAATTCATGAACATCTATTATTCCACATCACTTAATTTAGTGCTCTTCTTGCAAATTTCCATTTGCTTTAAAGATTGGAATTTCCAATATGCCAGCCTAGAGAATCCTGCACTTGTTTATTTTTAAGCTTGATCTTCTTGGGACTCTACTTGGGTACATAGAGATAGAGATGGCTTAGTCATGTTATGGTTCCTTTTTGTACGTTGTAGTTGCCTTTTCTTTTCTCTTTTCATGCAGAACACGTTGGTACTTCTGAACTTTGCAGTATACAATTGTGGTTGAGCTTTGGCAGTATTTTCTGATGTGCAGGGCACCCGAACTTTTATTGGGAGCAAAACAGTACTCAACAGCAATTGATATGTGGTCAATAGGGTGTATTATGGCTGAAATGTTGGCCAGTGAACCGCTATTCAAGGGAAATAGTGAAGTCAATCAGCTTGACAAGGTCGAAACTTAGGCGTAATAGGTCCTTTTTCTTGTTTTGTCGGACTCTTTGTTCGGCGATTTTCTTATTTGAAAGCTGTGCTTTGCAGATTTTCAGGACTCTTGGCACACCCACTGAGAAAATATGGCCTGGATTCTCTGAATTGCCTGGTTCAAAAGCAAACTTTGTTAAACAACCGTAAGTGTTCTGTAGTGACGGTATTCTATCTAGTGCTTGGCTGTGGCTCTTTTTAAGACAGCATGTTATCTCATTGTTTGAATATGATGTGTACTCTTCAGGTATAATTTGTTGCGAAAGAAGTTTCCAGCTGCATCTTTTACTGGAACTACTGTTCTTTCCGAATCGGGGTTTGACTTGCTGAACAGGCTTCTGACATATGACCCAGAGATGGTATTTCTTGTGAAGCTTGTGTTTTACAACTTACAAGTACGCCGTTGTTGTCCGTATTTATCAATTTCTTTTTTCCACATGCAGAGAATAACAGCAGATGAAGCCCTTGAACATGATTGGTTTTGTGAAGTTCCACTGCCTACTTCTAAGGATTTCATGCCGACATTTCCCCCTCTGCATACTGTTGTTAGATGATTGCCTGCGGCCAGATTGGATTTTTGGACGAAGAATTTAACCTGCCATTGCTCCCTGGAACAATTTGATTTGTTTGTGATGGATGTCTTTTTAAACCTCCTGCTTTGATTTTTAGGCATCCGGAAAGATTATCTCGCTGCAGGAAGAGTAACTGCAGGAATGCATAATTGCATTTTCTGTCCTTGGCAGGAACCTAGACGAATCATTGATGGTAGTAGCAGTGGGAAACTGCTCCAGTCGAACAATTTACTACTGTTACATCTTCACACCTCCCTTGAGTTTGCAAGGTGTGCAAGTTGGTTCCCAACTTTTTCTTGTCTTTTCTTTTGGTTGAACCATGACAGGTTCAAGCTCGTGTAAATATGCGAAAGTAATAGTCAAATTAAGTTCTGACGCAACTGTCTTTTTTCTGATAAATGATGTTCACATCATGATTTCTTGACATTATGTCTAGTACTCGAGCTTACCAACAGACGAAGAGATGCAAGCGATACTAGGTATTCGTGCCTATGAGAATTAAATCCCTTAAGGTATTGAATATGCAATGATCTGACAAAGGTTTTCGATTCCTTTTGTATAAACTCATGCTTCTGTTGTTGTGAGATGGCGGGTTGCATTTAGTTGCTTCTCTCGGTATTGGTTAATCCATCTAACAGAAGTTGAGATGACCGTTTAGATTTCTTAGGGAGTTGCAGAAGCCCTGAAATTCCATTCCTTGTTAGTTGGAAGACAAACTAATTTATGAGGCTTTATATTGAATGATGATATGTCAGCATTTTTTCCTTCGTGGCATCAACTGACGGAGAGGGTCTCTTCTATCTTTGAGTTGACTTCTTCCTATGAAGATGTCGAGTTCCTTTTTCTTTATATCTCCATACCTGTTCTCGTGCCTCTTTACCTTAAATTTAAAATTTGCCTCATGGAAGCTCCAGTCGTTTTACTGCTTTGCCGTTTTACCTGTTGTTGGAACCGTCCAAATTCAGTAAAAAGGGATTGAAGTCCTAAGTGCTCTAGTTGAAAATGCCTCTCTCTCTCCTTTTAGTCAATTTGTAACATCCCTCGTCTTGTATTTATCTTTTGAAGGGGGCTCTTTTTGTACTTATGCTTCTAGAAGATCCACTGGATGGTGGCTTTGGGAGCGCAGGGATTCTTCAATTTAATGCCTCTGAAAGAGTGGAAAGCTTATTTATTTGGGATGTCTTCTTGTTATACCATTAGTTTCTTTTTGGGTGTGGTTTACAATATTCTTTTTATTGCTGTGATGAAGGTAGTCAATTGGCCTGCAATTGATGGAGCAGTTTCATCTTTGACAGCACTAGTTGGATGGCGTGCTTCTTTTCTCAAACCTGCGTTTATCAGGGGGTCTTAGTCTTTAGTTCTTTTGGCAATGCTTGCTTCAATAAGTTTGTGTTAGAAGCTGTTGTTTCTACCATATGTCATTGCTGCTACAAAATTCTTTGAATAGATCTTTTATTCATCTGTCTGTATTGTTCTACAATGACAGCTGACTTTCGCTAGATCAACCTTTCCAGAACGACAGCCATACAGGATCACCTCCATGTGAATATTCCAATTCGCCTGTCTGTTCTGCTCCACAGGAATTTATCAATTTAGCACAAACAGTTTTCTTGCATATGATGAATTCTCTTCATGTTAAGTCTACTGGGTTGTATTGACAGATGTATATGTTTAAGAAGGGCATCTTATGGAGCTGGTGCTGCTGCTATAGTGCGAGGCGAGTGCTTCAATCTCAACTTCATTTTTTTCTCAATGGTCTCGTTACTTGTTTCCTAGCAATGTTTGTGTCATACTACACACAACAGATAACCAGGAGGGCTGTTAAATTCCATTACTAGGTAGTTTTTCTGGTATTTTTTCCCAGACGGAGATCAAGGAGAGATGTAAATCACATGTTGTCGCCAAGCAGTGCAGAACTGAGGTAGACTTGCCTAATATGCTTTGTTGAATTTGGTGAGTTAAGCGTGTTGGTGTCGGATAGTTGAGGCTGTCTACGTGGTTTTGTATCCGGAAGTAACAGTTACGTCTAACCCGCATTGCACGCTCATTGCTTTTTCCTTGCAAAATTTTTAGTTGAGGGTGATAATTGGTTGGCTGGAAAAGTGAATTGGTAATATGAGGTGGATCTTTCCTTGTAAAGAATCATAGGTAGTTCTTGTTGGAGAAGGCGTGACTATGGTTGGAGCAGCAGCTTTTGATGGATGATCGTGAGAGTTGTCTGTGCGACACCTGGAACTGTCCCTAATCGTTTGCATGCGGAAGCCACTGATGAAGTTACTACTCATCTCTAGTCTCATCACAGGCTAGAAATGGCAATGGCCATTGACTGGCAGTTGCATCCGTCCATATCTGGGATCAGACCTCCGTATTGAGCTTTACGGGGCCACAGCCAGGCTCGTTTATGTTCATGGGCCCAATTGGAGGCCGAATCTGGGCCTTTTGGTCGATGTGCTTTAGGCCATGGAGTCAAACTCATTGGAGGTTGAGGAGCAAAGGCCGAATTACCGAAGCTTCTTAGAAGCTAGAGCCATTGCTATTCGTCCCGATCCAATTCATTTCCCCACCCCCATTTTCTTCTTTTCATTTTTAATTATGATGTAGGTGTCTGAACAATATTCAGTTGCGCGGATATATTTGCCTAATCGTAAGGTAAACTTTCTTGGTTGTCCCTTAACAAGTGACCCCACCTCGACAGAGCTGGAAAAAAAAAAAAAAAAAACCTCATCCATTCTCGTAGGAATGGATGGAGGAATGGATGGCTACCCAAAGCCCATAAAAATTGTAGGCTAGAAATAGCCTCTCGTAATCTCAAGATATGAAGGCAGACTCCAAAAACACTATGCAAATACAAAGACAAGCTTACCGTACCATGCGTGTCAAGAAAACTATTTTGTGAACGCTTTAAGAACTGTTGAACTCGTCATGGGGAATTCACTCTTTGGTTGTCATTGTACGGAGGATGTGAAGTTTTTGGAAAATGTTTTTTAGAGAGATTTTTAAAGAAAATGATGATATTTTCCGTTGTTCAATTGGGACATGAAAATGAACTGGAAAATACTTTGTCATTTCGTATCCAATTTGATATTTTAGGAAAAATTACCAAAAAAATCCGAATTTTTAATTTACTTTTTAGTTAATTTTTTTTACTTTTTCTTCCTTGGCCTATTGCCGGTCATAGGCGAGCTAAGTGGGGCTTCAGGTTGTCAAATGTCGATGAGGCTCTCGAGATCTCGGGCAAGGCTCAACCTATGGCCGATTGTCGACCTTGACGTGGTTGACAATCAGTTGAGAAAGAAGAATAAAAAGAGAAAGAAAAGGAAAAACGAAAAAAGAATAAAAAAATTGATTTTTAAAAAATATAAATAAAAGGAAGTGGTGTTATTTGAAAAAAAAAATGAGATGAAAAAAGATATGCAAAACCAAAGAATGCAATTGGCTAAGAACCGCACCAACTGCCACATTAGAAGCATCACAATCAACTTCAAATGTAGAGAGTAAATTATTTCCCTTCCCATTAGATGGTTTAGGGTTCTCTCTATTTTGGAAGGACAAAGCTGATTTTGACTCCATCTTTCTTAAAAATGTAAGTATTCTTGAACCCACCATACTTGGATTTTTTATCAAATTTGCCAAGGCCTCCCAATAAGCAAATGGCAAGCATCCATGGGAACAACATCACACCATATTTTATCATTATATTTTTTTCCAATGTAGAATTGAACAAGAAATCTTTTATCAATAGTTACCTCATTCCTTTTGCGACGCCAAGAGAGCTTGTAAGGTTGTAAGTGATTCTCCATCTTGAGATGCTACTTTTTCCACCATTTCGCTAGCTATTACGTTCCCGCAACTTCCTCCATCAATGTTAACATTGCACACCTTTCCGTGAGAAGTGCATATAGTGTCAAAGATGTTATTGCGAAGCCAAGCACCGTCTTCACTAGGAGTAGCATACAAGACCCAATGAAGAGACTCTCCTTTATCGCTATAGGTGACTTCATCTTCCTCCTCCGACCCTTCATTGGAACTAGGGGAGTTTTCATGGTTGTCTTCTTCAAGCTCTTATTCTACAAGAGAGACAATCTTATGATTTGGACAATCGGAGGCAATATGGCACAGGAGACACTTGGTGCTCCATCATTCTTTTGAAGTGACTTTGAAGCGGTTGCCTTGGTATTAGAAGTTGAGATACTCTCCCCTTTGAAATAGCCTTCTTTGTTCAAAGACCGAGAGCTATTACCACGTGCTTATTTTAGTTGTCGTTCCACCTTAAGTGCAAGTTGACAGACTTCATTAGAAGTCCAATAAGGTTGAAGTCGGATAACATTACCGATTTCTGATCAAAGTCCACCGATGTAACGAGCAACAGTTTACTCCTCTTGCTTAGAAACATCACAAAAGCATCATGATGTGATCAAATTCTGTTATATATTCTTCCACGAATAGCTCCTTTTGTTAGAAATTGTGAAACTGGAGGAAGGAATTTTGACAATAGTTTATCGGTAAGAACTTTTTCTTCAATTCTTTCTTCATTTTTTTCGAAGTTACGATATGGCTTCTCCCTTCACGATCTATTTGTTTCTTCAAATGCTCCGCCATTCTGAGCTTGGTGGAGACTAGCTTCACCTTTTGATCATTTGGAATTTCTTTGTAGTCAAAAACTCTTTCTACAGCATGCAACCAATCCATAAGTTCTTTCGATTGCATGTTCTCTTCAAATTCAGGAATACCAACCTTTACATAAGAATTTTGCTAAATTCCATACTAACATCAAGGATGTCCTTCCTCACTTGAAGCATGACTTCGAGTACCAGCAAAGGGGTCAACATCCTCTTCATTGAATAGAGCATCATCTGAATCATGATACGGATCATCATATTCCAGAAGTTCAAAGTGTTGCAAACAATCCTATAGTTTCTGCACTTGTCTCCTTAAATCATCCACCCCACGTATTGTAGGTCTGTTTCTCAAGCGGTAGAAGACTCGACATTTGGTCCATGTCGATGACGACCAGCCATTGAACCTTGCTCTAATACCAATTTGATACCGAAGAGAATATAGAGAAATATGAGGTAACACAATTGAGAACTTAATGGATAGGTCGCTCGTTACCCATAAGTTATCAACCTAAGAGACAAGAGTAATAATCGTCACTCATAGGAATCCACCTAGGGATAAAGAGCAAAATAAGAAAAACTTCTTGCTCTCAAGCCAAAGGCTCAAATAGTTTATGAATCAACCAAGTTGCGTCTTTTCATTCGTCATAGCATGCTTATATAGATGAGCATGGAACAACCCTCCAAGCATGAGTAATTACTATGACTGATTGGAAAGACAAAAAGACAAAACTAGTTTTACTAGAAAAACAACTATAATTAAATAAGGACTCACTAAACCTTGAAAATATGAGAAACGTGTATAGTTGGTTGTGGGTCTCCAAGTTGTACTAGTTTCAAGGTAACTTAATTAATGGCCTTCAAGGAGTGCTCCGGCATCAACCTGGGCCTCAAAACTGCTCATCTCTCGTCTCACAACCCACCACTTAGATCAATGTTGGCTGAACTCGAGCTCCCTCGGATGTGACGGCGGCTTGATGCCCAGACTCAGCTCCAAATGGAGTTGACTCTCCGGACTCTCTTCCACCGACCGGTCGAGTTTCAGCATCCGGTTCGGCTTGCCTAGGTTTGCCAGTGCAGCCTCCACGGTCTCCTCGAAGAAGATCCTCTCGGCCTCCACGCTGTCCTAGTTCGCCACCACTGCTACCGCGGGCATCACCCACGAGTTGTGGCTCGTCTCCCCGTAGATGGGCCCTGGTAGATCCACTTGCTCCCTTCATTGCCGAACAGCTCGTCAGTAGACCTGTTAAATAGGTGTTAAATAGGTGAGTTGGATCGGATTTGGGTCGGTTCATAAATGGTCCGACCCAAATTGACCCATTAATGTGTAAATATACCAATCCGTATCCAACCCGACTCATACCCGACTCGACCCATATTGCTAAAACACTTTTATATTTAACATAATCTAGGAATACTTGTTTCTTATGATTTTTTTTAAATTATACTGCTAAAATATTTTATGCAATACAAAGCTAGTGAAAAATTTTTATAATTTTTTTAAAAATTGAGGTTCTGTTTGTTTTGCGAAAAATGCAACATTTCTAGAAAATATTTTTCATAAAGTCATTATCCAAGAAAATAAAAAAAATTTCTTACGTTTGACTGAAACCTGAAAATAAACTAGCAAATATTTTTCGATATTTGGTATATAAAATCCGATTTGATTTTACTTTGTGCATTCATTTTAATAATATTAATATTTTTTATTTTTTAAATCGAATTTTTAATTTTTTTTTCCTTTATTTTTGGCCGATCGCCGGCCGCCGTGGCCGGCAACCGACCACAGGCGAGGCTCCAGCTCGCCCGATTCCGATGAGCCGAGTCTCGCCAGCCTCAGGCGAGGCTCCACCTAGCCAGATCCGGCGAGATCAAGCTCACCCTAGGCCGGTGAGCTCAAGTCTCGCCAGATCAACGAGGCCGGATCTCACCACAGGTCGGCGAGGCCTTGGCCTTGCTGGGATCGAGCAAGCCTTGAGATAGCCGGAATCGGGCGAGCTCAAGGCTCGCTAAATCGGTAAGGCTCGAGTCTCGCCGGAGGCAGGCGATCTCGAGCTTTGCCGGCCTTCGACGAAGTCGTCCCGCCCCGGTGGCCGGTCACCATGGCCGACCACCGGCCGAAATTAAAAAAAAAAAAAAAGAAAGAAGAGAAAAGAAAAAAGAAAAAATAAAAGAAAAAGAGAAAAAAATAAAAATAATTAAATTTCAATTTTTTTAAACATTTTTGTAAAGAGGGAGAGAGTGTGTGGATGGATGTAGTGGGTGGGTTGGACATGGGTTCCAAATTCAACCCATTTAGACCCATTTATTTTTAAACTTTAAAATTTAAAACCCATTTAAGATTGACTCTTTAAAATTAAAGTGACCCATATATGACCTATTTATTTTTAAATGGGTCACATATAGATTTAAGATCTATTTTGACACCTCTGCTCGTCAGGTTCCATCTTCGGCTTGGCCTGATTCGATGGCCGCTTGAACCGGGTCCCAGTCCTGATCTTGTGGAGGTCTCCGGAGCCGGATGTCTTCCAGGCGTGGCAGACATCGCAGTTCTGATGGTGGGGCCCCGTGGAGTCGAGCGAAGGCGATTGCAAGAACTGGGAGGAGCCCTGGAGCACCGCCTCGACGACCGACTGGCACTGGGCCCAATTGCCCGACCAGAGCAGCTCGATCGAACCGTAGATCGGGTCGATGATCCGCTCGCAGGCCTCGCACAGCAACGAGCTGAAAATGGCTGTCCAAGAAGGAAGACGCTCTCAGCAACCCTCGACCGTGGCAATGCGAACAGATTTACTAAGCGCATCTCCATTCCCTTGATACGATAACTCAAAGTTTAACCTATCATTTCCTCTATTTCTTTGAAGTAGAAGGATTTGATACCTGGGCAAAGGTGGTCGGGGCCGGTGGGAAAAGTGTTAGAAAAGTTTTAAAGCTATTGTATTGATGCCAATTTAGTTCTAAATATTTTTTTGATGCCAATTTAGTATTAATCTTTTGTTTTTGTACCAATTCAGTCCTTCCAGTTAATTTTGATCGGATTTTGCTAACGTGGACGTTGGCCGGCTTACGTGACACCGCCAGCGATGACACGGACAACTTTTAATAATATTTTGATATATTTTCGAATTTTTTTTAAATATTTTTTTCTTTTCTTTTTTATCTTCTTCCTCCAGTCGGTTGCCGATCCGACAAGCAGCTGGAGGCTAGGGCTGGCGAGCCCCGACGGGCGCTAGTGAGGCTCGCCCTCGCCAATGGCCGCGAGCTCGCGGCCTCTATCAGCGGCTGGGCAAGGCACGACTTTGCCGGATCTAATGTGGTCGGGCTCGATCCTCGCCAACCCAACATGAGGGCGGCCTCGCGTTGGGCCGGCGAGGGTTGAGCCCCACCAGCCATGGGCAAAGTTTGACCTCACCAGATCCGACGAGGCTTGCCATCGCCATCGCTGGCGAGGCTTGCCGGCCCTGCGCTCTAGTTGGTCACCGATGGAAGAAGAAAGGAAAAGAAAAAAAAGTTAAAAACTTTAAAATATATTCAAAAAATATTGAAATATTATTAAAAGTTGTTCACGTCATCGCCAGTAGTGCCACGACCATACCAAAAGGTTACCGTTTAACTTGAAAGCACAATATCACCAACCTTCGCATCTAAAGCTACTCGAGCAGTGAATGGAGCTCAACCACTTTAGATAAGTAAAACCAATAACTAGTATTAAATTCAGTCATCGGTGTTGTTGAAATATCCCACGCTTCTTGACAAAAAGACCTATGTGCTCTTTATATACATGATATTTGAAAGCCAAGTCACGTTTATGAACATCTCCCTCGCCACAAAATCGCCAGATTAGTTTCCCTAGATCAACATTGCAATTCGACACAAGGGAATAAGCAAACTAGCGACGCGGGCAATAGAGACTAGACGCTTAAACAGAATGTACACGTTCATAAGAGGCTGCCCTGTATTGCGGATTCATAATATGTCTTCTGTTAGGAATGATCAATCATTTCCAGCAACCGTTCTGCATCCCACGGAGCACCAAACACAGAGGTGATGACAATGGCATATTTCATCCAAAAACAATGACAAAACACAAAACACAAGAATATAGGCTCATCTGTCGCATCCAACTGAAGGACTCTAGTGGGGAATCGAACTCAACCACTTTAGGCCAGTATTAACAAGCACGGCTTCTCTAATGAACTGGTATAAGATTCAGTCGGGATTTCACAATTGGCAGGTTTATGTTTGTCTTCAGTAAGGCATGGTCAATCACTTCCAAAAACTAAGTGCTACATACACACCATGGAGCAGCAAATTGCCAAATACAGAGGAGAACTGATAATAACGGCCTGTTGATCGAAAACAAACTGGACTTCTTTTCCTGGTCAAAGATTTTACAATTTAGCTGAACCAGCAGATAAAGCATGACTGATGAGCTCCCTTCTCAAGATCTTTCCTGCGGGATTCTTGGGGATGCTGCTGATAAAAGCAACACGCCTTATCTTCTTGTATGGAGCAACCTGCAAAACCAGTTTCATGTAATCAGAGAAAAGAGTGGAGTTGTCTATGGGTCCGGACAGGGCTGAACACCCAGCAAATTTGATTGTGCTATTCATATGGGACAAGCCATCCGATCGAGCTATGTTACCTATTTAAGCTTTAGCAAGTGAAACAAGGGTATAGTATGAAAGAACACATCAATCTTGTTGGTAGATCTAGTAGCATTGACCGCTCGCCGAAAAGTAATGTGACAAATTTGGGTTAAAGTGGAGGAAAAACAAAAACATTAGCAGCATGGAATAGAACTAGAGTTGGAGCAGAAGCTTTCTTAGGCGATATTAAAACTCGATTTCCTTATTGAGGTACTCGACCGATCGCCCCGCATGCTGTTAAGAACCAGGTGCCCAGCAAGTCAGTGATTGGGAATCAAATAGTGTCCCCTATGTAGAGAAAAATAGAGTCCTGGTTGTTCTCACTGCCAATGAATAGATGCCTCAGCATTTTCATTTAACATCCGCAGGACATCAACTCCTCTAATTCCCCGGGAAAATTTAGAAACTGAAGAAGCGTCTTCCAAAAACAGATGAATCCAGGAGGACCATACCTGTTCAGCAATGAAATCCATGATTTCAGATTCTGCAACATATGCACCAGGCTTCCTCACCACAAAAGCCATTGGAACCTGCCCTGCCTCTTCATCAGGATACCTGATGCCAAGCAGTAGATTTGGATTTGTCTCATTGGTTATTTACACAATGGGCCACTTAGCCGAAAAGAAAGCACATTTAGGGATTTCACAACACACCAAAGTTTGACAAGTACATTTTAAGCAGATAAAGATTTGCTTCAAAAGTAAATGCGGATCACAATAGGACATCTTCTATCAATCATCATCTCGCACAATGATAGGACACACTGGACCTTTTTAAACATTGACTCACCAATACTTTGCATGTCCTCCAAATAATATAAAGATCAGTGAATGGTGAACAAAATTAAGATAGACAAACTTTGGCTCATGCAAACACAATTCATTTATGAAGGTCATAACACAAGCACTGGAGCGTACGGTATCACCGCGGCATCCGCAATTTGAGGATGAGATTGAAGTAAATGCTCCAATTCAGCAGGTGGGACCTGTAGGATGGGATGAGAATAAGATAACAAAATCTGATTAAGGAAAAATGGGAAGCATCAGATTTCATCAGAAAAAGATTCCATATGACAGCAGCTACCTGATACGCCTTGTATTTTATTAATTCCTTCAGCCTATCTACAATGTAAAGGAACCCCTCCGAGTCAAAGTAACAAAGATCACCAGTTTTTAGCCAACCGTCAGCGTCCAATGTCTCAGCCGTCGACTTGTCATCTCCAACGTAACCTACATGGAATCAGGAAAGATTCAGCACAACATCTGAGTTTCGCAAGTGATACATGAAGCTCAAAAGGAGTTTTCAAGCAGTGAAAAGAGGAATCCTTATGTCGGCAGCATAGTAATTGTCGATGTCAAGAAACCACGCAGTAAGCAAGTCAGTAATTCAATAGAAAGACAGGCATTTCCTAATTTGATGTGCTCGAACAAAATGTGCAACAGAACTCCAGACAGGTTTTCTTCACAGATTCCAGGAGGAAAGCAATCCAGGATGAGAGATTGTGGTATTACTATTGACCTTTCATGATGGCTGGGCCACGCAGCCACAATTCGCCTTTGCAGCCAGGAGGTAGAGCTTCTCCAGTAACAGGATCGACTACTTTGGCTTCCGTATTCTCGGAGAGGCGACCCACGGAACCGTATTGCTTGGTCTCATCAGGCCCCATCATCCGACTTCCTAATAGGCTCTCTGTCAATGCATAACCCTGAAAGATTCATTCAGACATGTCACAGTTGACAAAGCCATTAGTCGTTTACATCTATTGATCTTTCGCATCCATCAACTCAAAACTATGTGCGGTATCTACTTCCTAATATTCTCCGACTCTTCCGTGTCATCATCATCCAAAATTGCTGTACGGGATTGTCATGGTATGCACGCAGTACCTACCGGGGTAAGCTTACTGGTACGAAATTGAGATTCAGAGTGCAATTCTATGTAGGTAATGCGCCGTTTGATTGATTCATTGATTTAGTATTTCTGATGCAACAATGTGTCTTTAACTCCTAGACTCCGTCGTCGGGTAATTTGACATTGAGCTCATATCATACAATTAATTATCCTTAAGCAGACGCAGTGCTCAAAACTCATTAGCATCTTAGGAAAAACTAGCAGCGTATGAAAGCAATAGTATCGTGTCGTAAAAATGTCCTTAAATGAATAAAGAATTCATGCCCGAGCATTTTGGCATGTAAGTAATTGGTCCAGCAATAAACGATTTGGGGCTTAAGACTTTAGTTTGGCCTTTACCTCATCATTAGAAATAACAGTAATTTCTTACACATCCCACATGTATTGCATGTTTATCTCCCTTTGATTGTGTATATCTTGATATTTCAGAATAAGAAATTTATCTTTTCGACGGGATTGAAACGGATTTATTAAGTATGCAAAAACTAACCGCCGTCACCTTGACATAGCATGAAACAGAGGAAAACAAAAGGATCGTGTTCTGTATGGATTACTAACGATGTCCGAAGCCGGCAGCTATTTCAGGTCGACTTTCAGTTTTATCGGTGAATCGGCCATTTCTTTTTCGGGATTAAAATTAAGGGGTTAATTATCTATTTGGCCAAACAAATTACAAAATATGAAAGCTAATGTTAGTTTTAATGTCTTTAGCACTACTAGCATTTTACCTGCACCAGCTCCACGTTAGGGAATTTCTGCCGGAACCGCTCGGAAACCTCCTTCCCAAGCGGCGCTCCGCCACACACGACGGTGCGGAGCGAGCTGAGGTCATACTTCCCGATCAGCTCCGACTTCACCAGCGTCAGCACGACCGGCGGCGACACCGGCATCGTGTCGACTCCATACTTCTCCACGGCCTTCAGCATGGCCTCGAGCTCGAATTTCCCCATCAAAACCGCCGTCGCCCCAATCCCAAACGCTCTCAATATCGCCACGAACCCGTACACGTGGAACAGGGGAAGCGGAATCAGAAAAACGGACTTCGGGCCGGGCTCGACGGACGCGTCTGGCTCGACTTGGCGAGCGCCTGCGATCCCTGCGATCATGTTTCCGTGGGTCATGAGTACGCCCTTGACACGGCCCGTCGTGCCCGAAGAGTAGAGAATCGTCGCGGGGTCCGCCTGTGCGACCCGGTTGACATTGCGGAGTATGTGATCGGTTTCCTTCGGGCCGTCCCGGGTGAAAACGGACTCGAACTCGGGCGAGTCGATGAGGATGGTGCCATGCCTGAGCGTAGGCAGCTTCCGAGCTGCTTGGGAGGTGGCGAAAGCGACGACGGGGTTGCTGAGCCCGACCAGGTGGCGGATCTCGGAGGCGGAGCTCAGGGGGTTCGCGGGGGACACGACGATGCCGAGAGAGAGGAGAGTGAAGTAGAGGACGGGGACGTGGAGGGAAGGAAGCGGGAGGACGAGGGCGACGTCGTTCTTGGAGAGGGAAGGGAAGCGGGTCGCGAGGAAGGAAGAGAGAGCGCGGCATTGCGAGATGAAGCACGGGTAGGTGACCCGGCGGTCGGTGGCGGCGTCAATGAGGAAGGCGGAAGAGGAGGAGGAAGAGGAGGAGGACGACGGGAGGATGGAGAAGAGGAAGTCGGTAAGCGAAACGGGGAGGGAAGGAGGAGGGAGAGGGACGGAGGGCCTGAGGCTGTGGAAGGTCTTGGTTTTGGCGCAGAAGCCATTGGTGCGATCGAGTTCTTTAGCCTGGTGACTAGCTTCAGCCATCGTGAAAAGATGAAGAAGAAGATGATGATGATGGCGACGACGACGAACACTCGCTATTTTTCCTTTTTGTCAAAACCTCAAAAGCACGAGATGACATGACATACGAACAAAATTACCAACAATTAATTACACTTCCCTTACGCTTACACTGTTCATGGCAGAGAAGCTGACGGGTGACGTTCATGCGCTCTCCCCAACAACACTTGGCATTGACGGTGCGGGCAAGCCTTCGCATTTCGACGTGCCTGTTCTACTCCGGACAATCCGCCCATCCGGGAGGATTTTCTCTTCCTGTCTGGGATGGATGATGAATCCTGTCATGTCATGGGAAGTGAAAGGAGAATGGGTAAAAAGATGAAAATTCAGAAAAAAGAAAATTTCCTTGCGTGGAGTTCAAAGTCAGCATCAAGTCATGAGCAAAAGTCAAAAATCATAACTAGGGAAAAATACCTCAGATGGGCTGTATCTGAGATAATGCCCTTTGACATCGATTACGAAGCTCGAGGGTACCGTTTGAAACTAATGTTCGTAGGGTATTTTAGGCCAAGGACACCTCTTCACGTTACAAACATTTCATATCTTCTGTACATTATAACACGCTGCTTCTTTCTTTAATGGTCTAAAAGTTGGATCCACGTGAAGCACGACATTTCAGATTATGGGCCTGGCAATTTTTTAGCCAAAAACAAAAGGGAAAGAAAAGGATTTTGCCTCAATCATAGACGTTCTATTAAACAATCGAGAGGACTATTAGGTTTGGAGTGTAGGAAAATTTCTTAAAAAAGATGAAAAATAAGAATAAATATTCGAGGCATGCAAGCACTATCTTAAGGATTATTTTGTCCCTTGAAATACAAAACTAGATGCGTCAGACTCAAGCGGCTATAGTTTCAAGATACAACATATGTTCGTTTTTGCTCTGCACAAAGTAATCGAGGGAACAGAAACAAAACGATATGATATGTAAAACCAAGCATATAAATGGAAAAAAAAGGAATTAATTTCTTATTTTTGATATATTTTGATTGTGATTTGAAGATTCTCTTTATAGGCTAATGAATAAAGGGTTAATAAATAAATAAATCAGACGTTATAAAGTCGTTATAAAATCATTGCAAAATAATCATTTTTTAAAACTGTTACAAATTGACGACAGTCATCACTTTTGTCAAGACCGTTACAAAACAATTGCTTTAAGATTTTCAAAACTGTTGAAATATCCAACAATCCCCTACATATTTCAAAAAGTTTTGAAAAGTAAGGAAAGATATATGTTGAGTTAAACTCAATGAAATGCAATGCATTGGTTATAGTGCCTTTTGGGCTACCAGACCTAGAAAAAATGAAAAATAATTCATGAAATCATGGGTGAAGTTTAATACTTTTATGAAGAATTTCTTGTGTGAATTATAATTTTCACCAATCACATTACACCTCCATAAATTTGTTGTTCAACATGGCTGTGTGACAATAGGCGATGCACATGCCTAATTTATTCGTAAGTGCTTTGCAGATTTTGCCAAAATTCTCATAGAGCAACCCCACTCCACACTTATATAGGTGAGTATATTCTTTTTTTTTGGTAAGGAGTGAGTATATTCTTCAGTTTAATATATCACCAATAATGGCCATGGAATTTATTAAGAGATTAGCTCAACTACTCTTTCATTGCAATCTTGCACTATTTTAATAGTGCATGACTAGATCAACAAGTGACTTGTTATTACCCATATGAATCTAATTTATAGGATTGTCAATCACATAGATTGGGTTATCATCACTGTTGATTTTCCTCAACTAGCTTAAGTCTCATTCCCCTCGATGTATAGTTAGAGGATCGGTCATATTCACTTCTAACTTCATATAATTAACGGACATAATTCCATATTTAAGCAATTGCTTTAATTACCACTCAGATCTCAACCGGATGTCTTTTTTTAATGTTGAAAGATTCATTTTTTGCAATGAAAAATATTTTCATCGTCCACGAAAAAAATTAGGCATAAATTATTGTCAACAATAAAAGCATTTTTTACTAGCTAATTAATTCAAGTGATATAACCAATCATTTTTAGAAAAATGTTGTCTAAATCGTTTATTTTCTGCAAAACAAACGAATCCCGAACATCATAAGAGATCCGTTGAGCTAATCATAGTATTTGTATCGCTAGAGTAAAAGCAAATCTCATCACTTCGGGTGGTCAAACATATTCCAAGATCCACCCACCACTTTAAGTTCTATGGCCTTTTACTATGGTATAAAGATGAGTGAATTATGGAGAGCTATCAAAGTTTTCGATTCAATTTTATATGTATAAGTATATTAAAAGTCCTAAAACTTATCACTAAAATGCAATTGGATCATAAAGCTTTCAATTATATTTTCGTGATAAATTTTAAAATTTTTATTGCACTTACCCCTAATTTTATAACAAGCGGAACGGAAAAAACATAAAGCCGTGAAGTGACATGACATCAAATTATAGATCTGGGGTAAACCGTTTTAACAGAGGTAATGGTACAATATGGTGTCTTCTATAAGGTAGAATAGATACGATTGTCAAGAGATCAAACGTTGCCACTTGTACCAGTACAGGAAAAAGCTTGTTCATGATAGAGCGCAACGCCAGACTGACATCAACGTGGGACCACGAGAATCGATTTATCTGATTTCCTATTAATTAATGTCAATTAAAATAAGAATGCATTATTCAATTATCTCTAAGCTCACCAATAATGACGGGACCAGATAACCCAGCCAACCACCACGCTATAATGCTAGGGGAAAGTTTTACGCCATGAAACCACAGGAACTGCTTCCTGTCACATCTCCCCGCAAGCAATCAATCTTTTGACGGATCGATTATCATGCACACCACTTTCGCAGATCCTAACATCTGATCTCCACTTAAACAGCAGCAGACAGGGTAGTCCCATGTGACGATATACGTAAAATCATACCTGTCCTCCTGAACCATGCCGACAAAAACCATGCTTGGTGCACAACCATGCTGCAATTTTTCAGGGCAATACAACGGCTTAAGGCTATATTATTGTGCATCCAAGTCCAGCAGGAGGTTAAATTTCCATGCAAGCATCACTAGCTGAAAGAAAAAATTGTCAATCACAACGCGAAAATATACAAATCGAGTCGCGATCACTCAAGACCTGCCAATTACGGTTTTGATAGCATGAAAGCAAACTTCTCAGGAACTATTGCGAAGAAATCGCCACAAGACAAATGAAATGGGGAAAGAAAGACCCAACAACTTGCCGAGAGAGAGAGTCAAAGCGAAGTGCAGGAGCTTCAAGGCAGGAAGTTGTGCATATACCAATTGATGTGCCTAACGACTTTAGTATTTATTATGAAAAAATTTTAATTGATGAGCCTAGCAACTTGACTATATATTTTGAAATAACAGCTAGGTGGACATTGACATTAAGCATGACATATACAATAAAACGACTCACATCGTTAAATTTATTATTTTTTATATCAATTTTAATACATTCGATATTGTTCAATTATTAAATCCTTCCTTTGATGCATTTCAGACATTGGATCAAGGGAGAAAAATTCAACGATAGTGCTCCATATAAGTCTTGTAGCTAATCTATATAAAGTGACTGATAAGATAGGTTTTGTATGCATTCATACCTTATGAATTTTTCATCCAAAAACAATGATTGGAGCACCAAACACAGAGGTGATGATAATGCCATATTTCATCCAAAAACAATGAGAAAACGCAATAATGGGGTCAATCTTCGCATCTAATCGAAAGAATCAGATGGAGAATCGAACTCGACCACTTTAGGCAAGTATTAACAACCATGGCTTCCCTAAAGAACCGGCATAAAATTCAGTCGGGAGCAGACATTTCGCAGGTTCATGCTGGTCTTCAGTAAGGAATGGTCAATCACTTCCAAAAACAAGTGCGACATACATACCGTGGAGCAGCAAATTGCCAAATACAGAGGAGAACTGATAATAATGGCCTGTTTAATTTAAAAAAAAAATTAGACTTCTTTTCCTGGTCAAAAATTTTACAGTTTTGCTGAACCAGCAGATAAAGCATGACTGATGAGCTCCCTTCTCAAGATTTTTCCCGAGGGATTCTTGGGGATGCTACTGATAAAAGCAACACGCCTTATCTTCTTGTATGGAGCGACCTGCAAATCGAGTTTCATGTAATCAAAGAAAAGAGTAGAGTTGTCCATAGTTTCGGACCGGGCTGAACACCGACATGTGCTATTCAAATGGAACAAGTCATCTGATCGAGCTATGTTATCTGAGTAAGCTTTAGCATGTCGAACAAAGGTAGTACGAAAGACCAAGTCAATCTTGTTGGATGGGTCTAGTAGCATTTACTGCCTGCCGAGAAGTTATGTGACAAACTTTGGGTTGAAGGGAAGGAAGAAAAAAACATTGGCGGCATGGAGTAGAACTAGAGTAGGAGCAGAAGCTTTCTTAGGAGATATTAAAACTCAATTTCCTTATCGGGGTACTCAAACGATCTCCCGCATGCTCTTAAGAACACCAGTTGCCAAACAAGTCAGTGATTGGGAATCAAATAGCGTCCACTATGAAATCCAGAAAAATAGTCCTAGTTGTTCTCACTGCCAATGAATAGATGCGTCAGCATTTGACATCTTCAAGATATCAACTCCTCTCCTTCCCCAGGAAAATCTAAAAATTGAAGAAGCATCTTCTAAAACAGATGAATCCAGGAGGACCATACCTGTTCAGCAATGAAATCCATGATTTCAGATTCTGCAACATATGCACCAGGCTTCCTCACCACAAAAGCCATTGGAACCTGCCCTGCCTCTTCATCAGGATACCTGATTCCAAGCAATACACTTGGATTAGTCTCGTTGGTTATTTGCGCAATGAGCCACTTAGCCGAAAAGAAAGCACATTTATGGATCTCACAACACACCAAAGTTTGACAAGTACATTTTAAGCAGATAAAGATTTGCTTCAAAAGTAAATGTAGACAAAATAAGACATCTTCTGGCAATCATCGTTTCGCACAATGGTAGGATTACTCTCGACCTTTTGAACATCGACTCACCAATACTTTGCATGTCCTCCAAGTAATCTAAAGATCAGTGAATGGTGAATAAAAATAAGACAGAGAAACTTTGGCTCAGACAAACTCAATGCTTCTATGAAGGTCATAACACAATCACTGGAGCTTACGGTATCACTGCAGCTTCCGCAATTTGAGGATGAGACTGAAGTACATGCTCCAATTCAGCAGGCGGGACCTGCAGGATGGGATGAGAATGAGATAACAAAATCTGATTAAGGAAAAATGGGAAGCATCAGATTTCATCAGCAAAAGATTCCTTATGACTGCAGCTACCTGATACGCTTTGTATTTTATCAATTCCTTTAACCTATCTACAATGTAGAGGAACCCCTCTGAGTCAAAGTAACAAAGATCGCCAGTTTTTAGCCAACCGTCAGGATCCAATGTCTCAGCCGTTGCCTTGTCATCTCCAACATAACCTACATGGAATCAAAAAAAAATTCAGAACAACATCCGAGTTTTGCAAGTGATACGTGAAGCTCAAAGAGGAGTTTTCAAGCAGTGAAATGAGGAATCCTTGTGCAGGAAGCAGCATAGTAACTGTCGATGTCTGAAGAAACCGGGATATCGAATTTTGCACGGCAATTTTTTGCAAGCAAGTCAGTATTTCAATAGAAAGACAGGCATTTCCTAATTTGATGTGCTCGAACAAAATGTGCAACAGAACTCCAGACAGGCTTTCTTCACAGATTCCAGGAGGAAAGCAATCCAGGATGAGAGATTGTGGTATTACTATTGACCTTTCATGATGGCTGGGCCACGCAGCCACAATTCGCCTTTGCAGCCGGGAGGTAGAGCTTCTCCAGTAAAAGGATCCATTATTTTGGCTTCCATATCCTCGGAGAGGCGACCCACAGAACCATATTGCTTGGTCTCGTCAGGCCCCATCATCCTACTTCCCAATAGGCTCTCTGTCATTGAATAACCCTGAAAAATTTATTCGGACATTTCACAGTTGACAAAGCCATTAGTCATTTACATCTATTGATCTTTCGCATCCATTAACTCAAAACTATGTGCAGTATTTGCTTCCTCATATTCTTGGTTCTCCAACTCTTCCGTGTCATCTCCCAAAGTTGCAGTACGGCACTGTCATGGTACGCACGCAATACCTACCGGGGTAAGCTTACTAGTACAAAGTTAAGTTTCAGAGTGTACATTTGTACGTAATGCACCTTCTGATTGATCCTTGATTTAGTGTTTCTGATTCAAGAATTTGTCTAACTCCTAGACAACGTTGTCGGGTAACATGAAATTGATCTCATATAACACAATCAGTTGTCTATAAGCAGACACAGTGCTCATCCTAGGAAAACACTAGCCGCCAATGGAAGCAATAGTGTCGTGTAGTAAGAATGTCCTACTAATAAAGAAATCATGCCCAAGCATTTTGGCATTTGAGTAATTGGTCCAGTGGTAAACGATTTGGGGCTTAAGACTTCAGTTCGGTTTTTACCTGGTCATTAGAAATACCAGTAATTTCTCGCAGATTTCACGAACTTTGGCTTAAGAAAGTTTACCTTTGGACTGGATTGAAACGGATTAAACATGCAAAAACTAACCACTATCACCTTGACATAAAATGAAACAGAGGAAAACAAAAGGATCGTATTCTGTAGGGATGATCAACGATGTCCAAAGCCGGCTGTTATTTCAGGTTGGTTTTTAGTTCTATTTGAGAATCGGCCATCTTTAGACTACTAGCATTTTACCTGCACCAGCTCCAAGTTCGGGAATTTCTGATGGAACCGCTCAGAAACCTCCTTCCCAAGCGGCGCTCCGCCACACACGACGGTGTGGAGCGAGCTGAGGTCATACTTCTCAGTCACCTCGGACTTCACCAGCGCGAGGACGACCGGCGGCGACACCGGCAACGTGTCGACTCCATACTTCTCCACGGCCTTCAGCATGGCCTCAAGCTCAAACTTACCCATCAAAACCACCGTCGCCCCCAACCCAAACGCTCTTAATATCGCCATGAACCCGTACACGTGGAACAGGGGAAGTGGAAACAGCAGAACGGAGTTCGGGCCGGCCTCGGCTGGGCGAGGGCTGGCGAGCCCCGCGATCATGTTTCGGTGGGTCATGAGTACGCCCTTGACCCGGCCCGTCGTGCCCGAAGAGTAGAGAATCGTCGCGGGGTCCGCCTGTGTGACCCGGTTGACATTGCGGAGAATGGGATCGGTTTCCTTCGGGCCGTCCCAGGCGAAAACGGACTCGAACTCGGGCGAGTCGATGAGGATGGTGCCATGCCTGAGCGTAGGCAGCTTCCGAGCTGCTTGGGAGGTGGCGAAAGCGACGACGGGGTTGCTGAGCCCGACCAGGTGGCGGATCTCGGAGGCGGAGCTCAGGGGGTTCGCGGGGGACACGACGATGCCGAGAGAGAGGAGAGTGAAGTAGAGGACGGGGACGTGGAGGGAAGGAGGCGGAAGGACGAGGGCGACGTCGTTCTTGGAGAGGGAACGGAAGCGGGTCGCGAGGAAGGAAGAGAGAGCGCGGCATTGCGAGATGAAGTACAGGGGGGTGACCCGGCGGTCGGTGGCGGCGTCGACGAGGAAGGCGGAGGAGGAGGAGGAGGAGGAGGAGGGGAGGATGGAGAGGAGGAAGTCGGTGAGCGAAACGGGGAGGGAAGGGGGAGGGAGAGGGAGGGATGGCCTGAGGCTGCGGAAGGTCTTGGTTTTGGCGCAGAAGCCATTGGTGGGATCGACTTCTTTAGCGTGGTGACTAGCTTCAGCCATCGTGAGAAGACGAAGATCAAGAAGAAGATGAAGACGGCGACGACTAATTTCCTTATAGTCCTCTCGATTGTAGATGAAGACGACGTCCTCTCGATTGTCCAATCGAGAGGCCTATTAGGCTTGGAGGACATGGAGGACATTTCTTCTTACTCTGCTGGATAGGGACTCTCCATCCACGGGAAGTACGTCCTTCTTTTAAGGTGAGCATAATTCTAAGATAGAACATGAAACCTTAGAACCAAAAAGAAGAAGATGACGACGGCGACCGACTAATTTCCTAATAGTCCTCTCGATTATCGGACTAATTTCCTAATAGTCCTCTCGATTATACACAATCGAGACGACTATTAGGTTTGGAGAACATGGAGTACGTTTTACGTTTCTTCTTACTCCACTGGATAGACTCCTCATCCACGTGAAACACGATCTTCTTTTAAGGGTGAGCATGGTTCTAAGATAGAACATGAAACTTGAGAACTTGTCCGGTGGGAACCCATAGGTTTCAAGTTCCAAGATATGCAAGGTAGATTTCAGGTTTCAAAAATTGAGGAACCTATTTTGACGAGTAGGTTATAGGTTTTAGGTAAATGAAACTTGAAACCTAAACAAGTTTTTTGTGTTTTTTCTTGGTCCATATCTTCACGTGATACTGCGGTGTTTTATGGCGTTAGATGACGAGTATAAAATCTAAAACCACTAGTCTGAGCTTTCATTTTATAACTTTTTAATGTTTTATATTTTTCGTATGTCTAAATATAAGTTGTGGTCAATGGATTCTAATAGCAAATGGTACTCATTAAAAATGATGATTCACTGCAATTGTCAATTAATAATACAAGTGAAACCTAGATAGACCCTGGAACATGTAATAGAGTAGGTTCCAAGTTCTCATGGGTATGTTCCAGGTTCCAAGTGGAATTTGTACGGAATATGAAACCACTTGCCCCTAGTATCGATTCATGCAATGACTTATCATTTTGATTGTATTTGTTTGAATTGTAATGTCAAGAAAACTAATATTTTAAATTTTCTTTGGTGAATGACAAACTTGTTAATTTTCGTTAGGGGTGATCGGTTCCAGGGTGGGTTGGGTCCGGACCTAGAACCTGAAACCAACCCTGTTATAACTGGTTCTCAATTTTTGGAACCTGAAACCAACCCTGTTTTTCCTAGACCCTATTTTGGAACCAACCCTGTTTTTCCAGCCCGATTTCAGGGTCTACCCGAGAACCTATTTTTTTTGTTCCTTTTTTTAGTTTCATTTTTTTCTAGCAAAATAATATAGTTAGCAATGAAACAATTTAAAATAAAAGATGAATAACAAAAACTACTATCCGCCAAAAGTAACAATCCTCAAAATGAGCAATTGAAATTACAATCCATCAAAATCAACAATCCAAAAGCACTATGTGGCAAGACATAGTCCAATCGCATAAATCTTTAAGAGTCACATTTCCATGGAATTTATTCAACATGTTTAGCTCTTTATTTTGCGCCATGATGAGATAACTGCTCACTTCTATTTCCGAATGAAATATCTTGAAAGAAAAATCAAGAGACTTAGCGGTAAGGCATATGCTCTTACTAGAAAAATGTCTATATATCTCATCTGAATCACACAATATTTAGATGACTTTAAGGGCCGTGTTGTTTCACTCATAGTTGTGAAACATATTCGAATATTAAACCGGAAATCGGTTTTAAAACCGGTGAAGTAGGGTAACGTGATATAGGCTTTTTACTTTTTTGTACATTATCTCAAAACCGGTTCTAAAACAGGTTTGGGTTGGTTTTTACTTGGAACCGAAAACCAGACCGGTTCTAACCGGTTCCCAAAAAATGGAACCGGTACCCGGACCGGTTGTTATTAGAACCGGTTCCCAAACCTGTTTTTCGGGTGGGTTGGTCCGGTTTCCAAGTAAACCCGATCCGGTTACACACCCCTAATTTTCGTTGCGTTTACTTTCGTTTTGTTTAACTAAAAATTAAATTAAAGAAGAAGAACCTGTTAGACCCTATAACCTACCTGGAACATGTGATAGGGTAGATTCCAAGTTCCAAGTTCTGACTGCTAGGTTCCATGTCTCAAAAAATGGGAAACCTGTACCAGAAGGTAGGTTCCGGGTTCCATGTGGAACCTATAAGGAACTTGAAACCTCTCACTCTCTATCTCCTATAGTTTACTCAACAGCTCCTCTAGTAGTACCCCCAATGTGCATAGGATCGATATATAACATAAGGAAACGAGGAGTTCAAGGAAGCTTTAGATCAATAACTTAAAAGAGAAAATATTACCAAAAACACCAAACTATACCACTTGTGATGAATTTACCCTGAACTTTTTTTTGCGACATGAAAAACCCCAAAATATGTTACTTATGACATATTTACCCCACAATACTTTTTCCAAGGGCATTTTCATCTTTTTTCCTTTTTCTGTTTTCTTTTTTCTTGTTTTTTTTTCTTTTCTTCACTCTTCCCTCCGCCGGCCATGGCGGAAGGAAGCCAGTAAGGGTAGCCCTCACTAGGGTTGGGTTTGGGCAAGAGCTGCCCTCGTCGGATCTAGCAAGGAGACCCTTGCCAGCGTTGGGCGAGGGTCACCCTCACCAGAGTCCAGTAAGGGCTGCCCTCGCCCGCCCTCGCCGGCTTCCCTTCGCCATGGCCGACGGAGGGAAAAGAGAAGAAAAAAAAGGAAAAAAAATAGAAAAAGGAAAAAGACGAAAATACCATTGGGCAAAAGTATTGTGAAGAAAATGTGTCACAAGTAGCATAATTTGAGGTTTTTCATGTCACAAAAAAAATTCAGGGTAAATTTATCATAAGTGGCATAATTTGAGATTTTTGGTGGTGTTTTCCCAACTTAAAATCAATAACCCGAATCGAATGCTATCTTCGGTTTGGTAAATTGATTGCTCGATTAATTTGGTTTTGATTTGACTTACCTCAATCGAACCCAAGGATATGCGTCTCCGAATTATTTGCCTTACATCAATGCACTTACATAATCACTTGCTCAGATTAAACAAGAATTGAAGGGTGAAGATTTCAAACCCCATGCTTGATACATCAAATTTTTTTTGAATAGGGAACAAGAGAACGTTCTTTAACTTAAGATTGGGATCAGACCTAAACCCAATCGAACAGATTTGCTCTTAACATGAAGTTTTGTCAACCCGATTCGTTAATCAGTTCCAAATCACCTCCAGAATCCAATTCAAATGCATTACAGGCGTAAACCCGCGAAAATACAGGCACTTCTCATTGCTCACCGACCCACAGGATTAATTGAATCCTGATGCAATAGCACCGGCCACGTCCTACTACAATGAAACCGGCGCTTGAACTAAACATAGAGAGCAAAATGACTAGACCAACATGAATGTGGGACCGCGAGAATCGACTTATTTGATCTCCTGTTAATAGATGCACATTAAATAACTTTGTTCACCTCTCGCGGAACATAAGCATGCATTGTTTAATCATCTCCAAGCCCACCAATTATGATGGGGACCAGATATAACCCAGCCAACCACCAAACTAAAATTGCTAAGAGGAAAGCTTCCACCATGAAACCACGTGAACTGCCTCCTGTCCCGTCTTCTCACAAACAATTAATCTTAGGATAAGTGCATTAAAAGTTTTAAAGTTTACCACAAAAGCGTAATTGAATTCTAAAACTTTCATAAAATACAATCAAGTCCTAAAACTTGTTACGAAATTACAATTGAGTCCTTAAACCTTTAAAAAAATGTTATTAAATCTAAAACTTGTCAAATTAATACAATTAAGTCATCTCATAAATTGCACATTTTGAAAGTTATAAGACTCGATTGCACTTTCGTGATAAGTTTTAGGATTTGATTGCACTTTTTGAAAATTTTAGAACTCAATTACATTTTCGTGGGGGGAAAAACAACATAAGTGCCAAAAGTCGTGTACGGAGCTCACTTTGGTGCCAAAAGTTTTATTTGGATCACTTAAGTACCAAAAAAATTGAAAAACGATTTTTTAAGTGCCAACTCCAATCAGATTGGTCAGAAATCTGACGTGACAATTTTTTATGAATATTTGAAGCCAACGTGGCTCATCGGAGAGTATAGTCAGCGTGCAAACAATAAAACGACGTCGTTTTATTCACGATACCTATACGGCGCCATTTTATTTATCTTCTTCTCCCCAAAATAAGAACCATAATCCCCAAATTGAAATATGGAGGGCGGAAGCTCAGCAGCGGCTCAAGGGTCATTTGTAAATAAAGTGTGTTCCTGGTCTGCTGCAAATTGTATGGAACAAAAAGTTTTGTTCCAATTTATGGTGGAAATGGAAGGTTAGAGTTGGAATTCATTGGTTGTAAGCACTTCAAATATTTTTTGCTTGGTTCTGTATTGTATATATTGGTTTGCTTGGTTTTTGCATCAGATGTAATGGTTTGCTGCAACCATTACTGCAAACCATGAAGAAATTAAAGGGTGGCAACAATTCACGAGTGACTATTTCAATGCCATAAGTTGTAAATAGTGATCGTTTCAGTGCCAAGTTTTTTTGAAAGTGATTATTTTAGTGTCAATCGCGATGAAAAAGTGATCACTTGTGTTGCACAAGTTTAAAAATAAGAACAAATCAGTTTTAATTATGTTCCCATTGGCTTGCACTAGTCGTGGTGCATGTTGTTGCACTAGTTGAGTTGCTGGTGCATCTTGTTCTTGCACCAGCTCATACAAGTGTTGGTGCAAGAAGACGCACCAGCACCAGAGTTGCACTGAGAGCTGTGTTAGTGCAATAGGATGCACTAACAGCCACAATTGCACTAGTGTTGTACAAGTGCATCTTGTTCTTACACCAGTACTTGTATTTGCTAGTGCAAGAAGATGCAGCACCCACAACTTCAACCAGCAACAATAATCAACCAACCACTTCCAAAAACAACATCAGCCTCATAACAATGTGCAAGACAAGAAAATAACAAAAACATTGTTGCTATTGACATTGATTGGTTCTTTACAAAAAAAACATGTCCATAAAAAAACATTAGTCCCCTAATCAGTCAATGATCCCCTCCCACCTAATATGTCAAAGTGAACACATAAAAACAATGGCAGCAATCCCCATAAGTGAAGATACCATGTCCAACACCCTCCCATTAATCAATATGCACAACACCCTCGGCTCCTTTTCCTTTTGCACTTTTGAATTGATTCATAATTCGAGTACTCTTTCAAACTGGACACGTAGAAGATTCGTTAACTGGAATTTCTATCACATTCTTCTTAGCATCAACATTTTTTTTGTAGCACGTGTCAAGTGTGGAGACCTCTCCGTAAGAACATTGGTCCCATGATCAATCGGTTGAGATGGAACTAGTACTGGTTCTGTTGATTGAGATGGAACCGGTGCAATTTTATTTGTTGATGACTGTTTTGAAGCTGTACTCACTATCTTCTTCTTCTTCTTTGTACTCTTCTTTGACTGCGCCCTTAACTCTTGAGTTGGCCCACCTTGAGAGAAAAACACCTCCGAACTTCTTTCATGCTACAAGAACATAATTATATTGTTAACCAAATGAATTGAAATACCATAAATTAAATACATGAGTCCTACAAATCTTACATTGAAAACAATCATTTCAGTACGTTCATCTGTGTAAATTCCATAACCATATTGCCTTATTCTTTTTCCAAGAACCCCTCTTGTTCGCTGCGGTGCATCACTTTGAGCAATTTGTGGGAAAGCAATTTGTGCAACTTGTGGGGGAGCAAACTGTGGGGCTCCCTGTCCTTGTACAACTTGTGCAGTTGGTCATCTTTTCACCCGAGAAACACATAACAAAATTAAACTCAGTCCATAAAAGATAAACACAACAATATATAGCTTACTAGATATTTTTTCCTAGTTTGTTCAACAGTGGACTCAGTTGTTGTTGTTGTTGTCTTGCCTGTAGTTGTCCCTGCACTTGGGCCTAGAATAGGGCCTTTTGTTGGCCCTTCAGTAGGCCCAACAGCAACCTCTTCAGTAGGTGTTGTTCCTGGCCTACAATCAGCTCTTGCAATAACTTCTTGTTCACATTGCCTTTTCAACTGACAACATTTCTTATTGTGCATTTCCTTGTGACAATAGGAGCATTTCATCTTCACCCCGGTCCTACTCAGCCTCTGACTTGATGCCTCTCCTTCCTGTATTCTTCGTTTTTTCTTTGGCCTTTCTATTTGTTTCTTTAGTGGCAAAGGTAAAGGACCTTCACGATCTGTTGGCTCCCAAAATTTGCTACTTCGGATAGGCTGCATCATGAATTGGTGCGAATTAAGATACGAGCTTTTTTTGTACCAATCATGTAGGTAATCTTCTGGCCTTTCTTGCTTCATCAAAAAGGCACAAATAGCATGGGGACAAGGAATTCCACTTAGTTCCCAGGCTCTACATGAATACTTTCTTCTATCTAGGTTGACCACATACTTATCATTATTGTGAATGATCTCATATCCATTTTCTCCATTCCAAACTGGATGGCAGAACCTACTAGCAGCAACGTTTGCATTCAATTTCTTTACAATTCTAGGACCGCATTCTCTGCTCTACTTGGTAGTCTCATCTCTTTGCATATGTAGTCTGATCATGACCATAATGCGAATATCATTAAGCATGATGATGATTGGCTTGCACCTGGCCTCTAAAATTCTATCGTTGAAAGCTTCACTGAGGTTGTTGTCAATTATATCACATTTAAATTCTTCGCTGAAGAAGGCCCGACATCATTACTTAGCTTCTGTCTGGAATAGTGCATCAAAGTCTTCATTTGTCAGCTACAACAACCCCTGTTTGGCTAATCTGAAATCAGCCATGTTGATACTCTTCGCTATCTGCCAAAACTGCTTCTATAGCATATCTCCTTTATAGTTCTTTGCCCAATTTGCATATATGTGCCTTGCACACATTCTATACTCAGCATATGGCATCAACTCAGCCAATGCAGGAACAAGTCCCTATAAAAATTCAAATCAACAAATACAAGTCAGAAAATACTCGAGTAATTAATATTAAAAGGGAATTAATCGACAGTGGTATTACCTTATGTTAGTCGCTCATGAATGCCCATCCTCCCTCATTGTTTATGTCAAGGTCAACCATTAAATTCTTGAGGAACCAAGACCAAGTATCCTTGTTCTCAATCTTGACAACTGCCCAAGCTATCGAAAACATTTGATTGTTGGCATCTCTCCCCACAGCAGCCAACAACTCCTCCTTGCATAAACCCTTAAGGAAACATCTATCCAATCTTACAGCTCTTCTACAACCAGCCAAAAAGCCCCGTTTGCATGAATCAAAACAAACATAAAATCTACCAAACCTAGGCCCACAATCAGGCAGTGGCCTCTTTACAACCTCAGCATATACCCTACTAGATGGGTTTTGAACCATGCATTCACGGGTATAATCCCATACCTGCACATATTCTTCCTTGTACCGACCCATCAAAATTTGCATCACCCTCTGCTTAGCTCTCTTACACTGATTCCTCGACACATTAACTCCTACCTGCTCCTTCGCTAACTTCTTAAACTGAGGGCATTTGATCGAGGGCATTGCTTTGATTGTATTGAAAAAATGTTTTGACAACCACACACTTGTTACCCTTTTGTTATCAAAATAAATTGAAGTATGTTCCTCCTGGAAAGACTTAATTTGGAATGACCCCTTCCTACTCACAAAACCGTACAGTTTCCAATAACAATTGGGTTGTGAGCACTTAGCTCTCACAAATTCCTTCATATTTTTAATGAATTCTACGCTCATCTGTTCAACAATAGAGCTCTCCACAATAGCTTCTTTTAATTGTTTTGCATCATTAAATTTCATGCGGACACACAAAATAAGTTTATCGACGTTTGGATCACAGCAAGGGTATTTACTTTTCCTTCGACGAACAGATTCTTCATTATCATTCTCCGAACCAGCAGTTTCATTGCCGCAACTTTCTGTATCTTCACTTCAATTACCTCCAACTGGAACTCCATCCAACTCAAGCTTTTCTCTCAAAGCTGGGAGTTTTTTTCTGAAAAATTCCCTTTGGTTTTATCTTGACTGTTGGAGTTCATCATCGTTTTCATCACTTAGAAAATTAACAATTGGCAAAGCTTCATCTTCTGACACACTATATTGAGCAACTTTCCATTTTAATCCAACTAAGTCTTCATCAGCCACATCTTCAACTGAGACTTCACCCACATTTCTATTAAAATCTGTCTCCCTCTCATCTCTCACTTGGCTCTCATGTTGCTCTCCATCTAATGTAGACTCATTCCCAACCTAATTACTATCATTTCCATCATCCTCATCAGCTTCATCATCACTATAATATTCAATATAGACCTTAGCTTCATTGCCGTGAAGATAATGGTAAATGATATCCTTAATACCATTATCGTCACTAAAAAATCTCAAACAATCCTTCAATTCCTTCCCAGGAACACAATAGTGCAATTTTTGCACTTTGCATCGAAAAAAATACACCAAATCCCTTACAAAATCAATATATGATAGCTTCCCAATATTGACGTAAATAGTACCTTCGTTCCCACCATAATATTCCCAGTCGTTAGCACCAATAACAAACTCTCTATCATAGCAAACAATGACGCTTACATGATTCCCCTCCATTTTGATGCTGCACCCAAAGAATAAAAATAAAAAGTCATTCATTGGGACCACATAGCAGAATCATCAACAACTTTACATTTAACTGATCAAACAATTATCGAAAGAAACAAAGGAAGCCAATTCATTCAATTGATTAAACAACGTGAGGTCCCCAACACCCATTTTTCAATTCGACCTCGTTCAGTCCCCACAGAAACACTAACTAAATAAAGTCGGGTCCCCAGCACTCCAACCAGTTTTCCCTTGCGCTGAGCCCTCATTTTCCCCTCCACGCCCTATTTTTCAATTCAGTCACATTCGGTCCCCACAATTTTGCCCTTAAACAAAAGTAAGGTCCCCACCATTTTTCCCTCACCATAAAAGCAGTCCAAGCCGAGCCCTCATTTTGCCCTCTGTGCCTCAATTTGCCTATCGAAATCCTAAATTCTCCACCCAATTGATCCACAGCAAGAACATGACAAACCTGAGTGAAACGGCTAAGCGACAGTGGGCCAGCAAACAATGGCGCATCTACGACGACGGCCAATCGACGGCGGGTGAGCGACGATGGTCCAGCAAACAATGGCGCAGCTACGACGACGGCTGAGCGACAAAAGGCGATCAAGGGAGCTACAGTGAGTGAGGAAGTGATGTGAGAACTCAAGATCCGAGCCCTTATTTTAGTCCCCTTTCTTCAACGACGTCATTTTTTAAACGCAGTCCACGTAGGAAAATGAAGCGACGTCGTTTCTTGTGGAGGATGGAAAACGACGTCGTTTATGCCATTCCACGTGGACTGCAATTTAAAATATTTGCCACATTAACTTATTTTTCTTTAATATAAATGTCACGTATTAATTTGGTCAGAATCTCTCGCCGTTGGCACCTAAGTGATCATTTTTCCTCCGATTTGGCACTTAAATGATCCAAATGGAACTTTTGGCACCAAAGTGAGCTCCGTATACAACTTTTGACACTTCTGCTATTCTTCCCCCCATTTTTGTGATAAATTTTAAGACTTAATTGCATTTTTTAAAAAGTTTTAGGACTCAAATGTATCTTCGTGATAAGTTTTAAGACTTTTAGTGCACTTATCCCATTAATCTTTGACTGATGGATTATCATGCACAACACTTTCATAAATCCTGATATCTGATCTCCACTTAAACCATAGCAGACAGGATAGTCCTATGTGACGATACCTATAATCATACCTGTCCTCCTGAACCATGTCGACCAATACCATGCCTAATGCACAACCATATTGCAATTTTTCAGGGCAATGCAACGGTACGAGTCATATTATTGTGCATCCAAGTCCAACAGGAGATCAAGTTTCCATGCAAGCATCACTTGCTGAAAGTAAATCGTCAATTACAACGTGAAAATATACATATCAAGTTGCGATCACTAAAGACCAGCCAATTACTGTTTAGATAGCATGAAAGCAAGCTTCTCAGTAACGAAATCGCCATAAGACCAACGAAATGGGGAAAGAAAGACCCAGCAACATATTATTGCGACGAGGCTTCATCTTTCTTTTGGGACAAGTACCTATAACAAAGAAAAGAGCAAGTCACGCAACGTTTACCTGTTTATGCATCTCCCAGTCAAAGCCACGACGCAACTAAAGTCAAATGATACAAATCAAACCTAATAAGCTAAACAGATCTATAAGTGCATACTTGAGGTGACAGGTGGAGAGTGTATTAAACCAGTGTTGCAATAGGAACTTACCCCTGAGCCCTTGCCCAGCGTGATAGTTGATAGAGCTGGACAGATTCATTTGAGACATGGCATGCAAGAAGTAGGTAGTTCCGAGGCTGCACCATCCACGCAAACCTCATAAACAGTGCAGAATATATACACATGGCTGCAATCAAGACACAAAGGTGAACACAGAGTCTGGCTGGACATGATAAGATAATAACATTGATTACTTCTTTTGGAGCGGAAATTGTTAACCTGCTGTCATGTTGCCAGATATCATCTCTGGCGGTTTCTGCATGTCAACCAATCCCTATTGGAAGCAACAAATAAGTTAAACATTAGTGAAATAGCTGAATATCCAGGCTTTAGGATGTTTCACTAGTGACATGTGACCGCATGTGGAAATAGAAATTATGGAGCAGAAGTATACAGCAGCCACAAATCCCCAGTTTGCAACTGGTCCCCAGAAATGAGTAGTTTTGGGGCCAACAGGACTGTTCAAGAAAGCTCGGAAAGAAGCCATTTATAGCAGGTAATTCCTGCAGAAAACTCACACTGGATATATCAGAAGCTTGCCTCCCAATAATATGTAGAGGTAAATCTCATGCAAACTTGGAGAATGGTCAACCACAAATCGGGGAACAGTTTTCTTGCAAGAAATAGGTTAAATTTCTGAATGACAGGAGATAGCCATAGATCTAGAAGCAGTCTGTTCTGCGCAAATCACCATCTATTGCTCACTGGGTGCTTATACTAGGTAGAACTATGGCATCCTGAGTGTGCAAAAGCCCACTATCTTCTCGATTAAGTTCAAATAAAAGCTACAACAATGGCCACACTAGACAGACAGCAATATCATGAACAATCTAACCTCTTACAAGGGCAATAACTAGCAAGGACTAAGGGCAAGCATAGATACTGGCCCAAAAGATAAAGAGAGAGAGGGGGAGGGGGTACAAGCTAATTGTTCAAAAAATGTCGATTCACTAGCCTTTCCTGCGCATTGTTGAGTTGAGCTGTAACACCCAAAACCCCATGATAGCGCTATGTGCAAATGCCAAGGGGCTACTATAAACCCACGGAGCGAATACATCAAAGTATAATTTTATTGAAAAGCAGACAGAGTCCCCCCTACATAGCTGATATATCAATCAACCTGTAAAGGAAAGTCCTAATTTTTCTCATAGCATGCATATATAATAGGTACACAGCAGGCCATTTCAAAAACAGACCCAAGGCTTGGGTCAGACTTGGCTGATGTACAAGTCTCAACATTAGAAAAGCCTGGAAGGCACACAATCGGCTGATCAATAACGTAACTTTAACACATTTACAGGACATGAACATGGAGGATCACTGTTGGCCATGATGGAACTAGTGATATTTGTACGACAAAACAGGGACTATTGGCCCACGTAGACCACAAATCAATTATATACATAAATTGGCAAGGGGACACACTAAGTATTTGTTGATCAACTCTAACTCCAACTAAATCCACTCTGACTTCTAGTGCCTGAGAATTTCCCAGTAAACTCTCCAGAAGTGACGAAGACACCCTCTAAGCTAAAACTGAAAATGTTAAATAAGGGGAGAGCAGCACCAGTTCAATCAGTGAAATTTCAAGGTCTGAAAGAGATAACTTGATATAAGTAGTCACCTTCACAATTGACGCAAGGTACACATGTATCAAACATGCAGATGAAACGAGTTTCACATGAATGCTACAAACAACATATTAATCAAATGAGGCACACAAAAGTGGGTTCGTATAGAAAATTTTAGGGTCTGGCTAGAGACTCATCCTGCGAGCAGAGTATTGCTCTCATGACTATTGAGAACGAATCAAATCAGATGGTTCTACTCCTCAATCTTTTTTACTTGCTCCTACGGAACAAAGGTCAAAAATTGAGAAAAAATCAGTCATTCACAACCATTGATGAAGGATTCCTCGAAAGAGTGGCACTTATCCACTTAGCCACAACTTCTTAGATTCCACGATCAAAAGGTGTTGATATAAAGGACTGAAGTCCAGTCATATAACATATAACACAGGTTCCCATTAAATCACATAGAAAGTCATTTTAACGACCTCGCTCGTGAGAGCGGCAAATAAGAACGACAACGAGGTAATAGCTAAAACTCACATAGACCAATTTGCACACAATGTGATTCGCATCAATCCACATGAGCATATACCATCAGCCATAGTCATATCGCCACAATTCATCAAACACGTGTAATGGAATATACTCACTGATCATATATTACATGCAGCGCACATTCACTTGAGGAGAGACACAATTCACCATAGTAATATTTAACTCCAACACTCAATCACTCGAGTGCTAGGGGGATCAAACAATTTCACACCAAGAGAGTTAACTCACACAAGGTCCAAGAACTTGATTTCAAGACGGCCCAGCAAATATTCCCTTAATCCAAGTCACCTAAAATCACCATTTTAATCATCCATCGTCAACCAATAACTTCTTTTTTTCTTAACTACATTTAGATACTTAAATTTAACCTCTCTTTTTTTCATGGATTAAGTACCAAATCCAACCCCTTAGTCCAGCTTCGGACGGACTGCATATCATTTTAATTCTTCAAACTTCTCGACTCAAAACTCATTACCTTGAACCCTAATCATCAAATTACTTCAACAACTTATAGGGATGAAAGTTGAGTGCATTTTCCATTCAAAATGAAGCTTCAGAAGTCTATTTCCAGCACTCAAAGTTCACGGCCAAGCTAGTCCAGGTGCCGCCCAGCTTTTCTTTTCTTTTCTGTTCATAATTTTCCTTCATATTTAGCACATCAAGCTTACAAAATAAACTCACCAACAGTTACAGCATCAGACCACTTAGTGCTATGACTTACTAACTTATTTCAAGTCTTACGGGAAACGAAGCACAAAAGTTTACCCTTACAGCTGGACAACCTAAACCAAAATCATCCGTCCAAATAATCAACCAAAAATTCTACCCGCTCAACAGCAAGATCACTACTTTAGCCCATCTTACAAAAACCCCTTTGAAACCACGCTCAATGAAATCAGGGTTCGAATCATCTTGCCCAATCCAAGCTTCTCCTTTTACAGCTTAAATCCCAAATGCAACCATCAAATCATAGAAGCAAATAAAACCAAAATTTAGTACAAAATCTACAGGGGCTCCATGAAATCCGCGAAAAAGAACAGAGTTCGGAAGAGGATGGCACTTGCTGAGCATTACCTCAGAGAAGATATTCTTCCGATATGATGCTTAATCACAGATTTCGTATCAACAACCTTCAATTTGTCACCAGCTGTGCAAGATTCGCGCTTGAAATCTCGAAGGAAGGCCTCTCTCCCCTGTTTCTCTTTCTTTGACTCTGCTGGTCTGACTGTATATCCCCTCCCTCCCGTAACTTCGGATCCGTATTTAAAATACACTTTTCTAAAAATTATCGCTTCAAATAATTAACTAATAAAAAATATTTTATTTATCGAAAATAATTTATGTTTAAATATTTAGTAAAAATATATTTTCGTCTATTCATTCTTGTGAGCGATATGATCAATCATTTTCGAAAAAATATTTTCCGAATCATTCATATTTTGCTATACAAACGAAACCTTCATTTCTTCGTTATTTTCTTTAAAGTCGAGGTTTCACTTACTTTATATCATCAGATAATCTAATAAACATATTTAAATTTGGTTATATTTCGATGTGTTCAAATAATTTCGGCTTAAAGCCACCATGCCACACTAAATCCCCATTATCAATAATCGAGTGAGTTTCATCGATCCTCGATGGCATTCATTCGCAATTAATCTAACACGTCACTTACTGCGAATTTTAATATGCTAGATGAATAGTGAAAATTTCCCCATCAACTCCGGCTTCATTAATTTGAAGCTTTTGGCAAATTATTCATTTTCAGAATGCAGCAGATTCATAGGCCCAACAAGCTCTACAAATGATTCATTTTTCGTTTCAGTGTTCCATATGTCATGTTTACAAGCATATACAAAATAATTTAGAGTCCGTTTGGATTGACTTTTATCTTTTTAGTTTTTTTTAATCTGATTTTTGCGATATACGCATTTAACTTTTTTCAAAATTTGAAACACGCGAGACCTTTCAACGTACAAATATTAACAGGTAAATTCACATATATTGGCCGGTAAACAAAAAGAAAATTACTTTTTTAACTTTTGCTACTTATCAAACAAAGCTTTTTTCGGTTTAAATAATACGTAGTTCTTAATAACTGGGTTTCCTTCGAGAAGGCTTTTGCTATGCAACCATCTATATTCGGATTGGATATTAGAATGCTACTAGAGAGTTGGGTTGGGAGAGGGAGTAACAGGATTTGGTTTGGAGAGTCTGTTTGAGATGTAAGGGTACGATTCAAGTAGAGTTGTAAGATGAACGAGCTTTTACCATGTTAGGAGCGTTGGGTTTGAAGTTGGTTATTGCCCTCTTCTCGTTCCTGCCTTTAAAAGGAGATTGCATTGGGGCATTCAGTAACTCACCGGCCCCAACTTTCTCTTTTCAAATGCTTCATTGATCATGCCGTCTTCATCACCATCAACAACAATGGCCCTTCTACTCGCTTTCTACTTCCTCGTTTCGCTTGTTTTGGAGGCGGCCAATGGTTGGTTGCCTTTGGTCTCTCTTTCTCCTTTTCTTTTGAGTGCATCTCTTTATGAATTCTAGCATGGGACATGTCAGATACTCAAGTTTAGAGGATAATCTCTGAGTAGATTTTCTGCATGTATAATGCATGGCTAACTTTTGTGATTGACCCAAACGCGTGTTTATGTTTATTAATAGCAATACAGGAGAAAGAATGGTCTAAACGTCCTCACTATGTCCTTAATCCTTTCGGAAACTACTTGATCTTTTCTTTTAGTATCTTGTGCAAGAATATTCTAACCAGCAGTTCAACGATGTTTTTGCTACAAATCAAACTAAGCTTTTTTCGGTTTAAATAATGCGTAGTTCTTGTAAATTTTTTATGTCGTCAATGGGTTTCCTTGGAGAATGTTTTTGCTATGCGAGGCCCTATTGTTAGATTAAAGAAAATGGATTAAACCATCCATATCCGGAGTGGAAATTAGAAGGCTACTGGAGAGTTGGGTTGGGAGAGGGAATAACAGGAATTTGGTTTGAAGAGTCTGTTTGAGATGAAAGGGTATGATTCAAGTTCAAGAGTTGTCAGATGAACGAGCTTTTACCATTTTAGGAGCGTTGTGTTTGAAGTTGATTATTGGCCTTTCTCGTTCTTACTATTAAAAGGAGATTGCTTTCTGGTATTTAGTTCTTCACCCACCCCAATCTCTCTTTTCAAATGTATCATTGATCATGCCATCTTCGTGGCCATTGCCCACAATGACCCTTTTACTCGCATTCTACTTGGTCGTTTTGCTTGTATTGATCTCGTCGGCATCGTCGACGGAGGCGGCCGATGGTTGGTTGCCTTTGGTCTCTCTTTTTCCTTTTCTTTGAGTGCATTTCTTTTTGAAATCTAGCATGGGAAATGTCAGGTACATGCATGGCTTACTTTTATGGTTGACCCAAACGCATGTTCATGTTTATTAATCACAATACAGGAGAAAGAATGGTCTAAACGTCCTCCTTAGTCCTCAATCCTTTTGGAAACAACTTGATCTTTTCTTTTAGTATCTTGTGAAAGAATATTCTAACCGGTAGTTCAACGATGTTCTAAATCTTTCAAAGATATTAAGGTTGTCTTTGTGCAGTTATAGAAGAACCAACTGTCAAGAGGTCGGACTTCCCAAATGATTTCTTGTTTGGAGTTGCCACTGCTGCTCAGCAGGTGAATATCCATTTCAACATGATAAATGTATGAAGACTTGTATGTCAGTATTTGTTCAATCTTACATATACATGTCTAGAAAATGTGAGTTCATGTTGATCAATTACATGATTTATTATGGCCTAAAGAGCAGAACAAGTGTGGCTTTTTCGTTTTTCCTGCGTAACAAGCACCACAAATTGTTATTATACAGATCGAAGGATCTGCAGCAGGAGGTAAGGGACCAAGCGTGTGGGATCAGTATGCTGCCACTCCAGGTTCTTTCTTTCTTTCTTTCTTTCTTTACTTCGACTATTTATTGTTTTATTATTATATTTCTATATGCCTTACAATTTGATTTTCCTGTAAGCAGCTTTCTGATTATAGCTAAACATACTGACTTGTTTTAGTTTTTCCTTATCTTGTTCCCTGAATTTCACAAACCCAGGCAACATCGATGATAGGAGTAATTCATTGGTTGCTATAGACTCATATAATCGTTACAAGGCGAGTCGAATTCCATCTTTTTTTTTTAACCATAGACAACAACATAGTTCATTGTACAACGTGAGATAAATCAGTCTTCTGCATATGATAAATTTATCATCATGTGTACAGGAAGATGTAAGAATCTTGAAGGAACTCGGGGTAAACACGTACCGGTTCTCCATCTCCTGGAGCAGAATTCTTCCTCGTAAGTACCGTACTGGTACCATTTGATCTTCCAACCGTCTGTTTATTGCATGCAAAGATATCAAGCATTAGCCGATGAAGAGACTCTAATGCTGGTCTGGTCTGCTTGCCACTCTAAATTCCCATGCAGGAGGATCGGTCAGTGGTGGAATAAACCAACAGGGTATTGATTATTACAACAATTTGATAAATGAACTGGTAGCATCCGGTAAGACAATGACGATGACACCGAGAGATACCGTTGTATTGGGAAGTTGTTTTGTCCTATTCTTACTCTGTGATTACTTGCAGGCATCAGACCTTTTGTCACATTGATGCACAATGACTGCCCTCAAGCCTTGCAGGACAAGTATGCCGGATTCTTGAGCCGTTCCATATTGTAAGCACGAGCTACTCTGTAGATTAAATGGCTTGAGGATTAGTTCTTGACAATGAAGCACAAGTTTTGGTTTGGTGTTTCCTTGGATATGCAGGAACGATTTTAGGGACTACTGCGAGATCTGCTTCAGGACATATGGAGATAGGGTAAAGAACTGGATTACCATGAATGAGCCACTAGTTGCAGCACTCTTTGGGCATGACATTGGAGTAGCTGCACCGGGTCGTTGTTCACATTGTCGAGCCGGTAACTCTTCTACAGAGCCTTACATCGTAAGCCACACTCATTTGCTTGCACATGCAACTGCTGTTAAGCTCTACAGAGAAAAATTTCAGGTGAGTCAACGCACAAAATGAGTTCCCTTATGCATGCCATTAAGCACCAGTTCAAATTAATGCTGGGTTTTTGCCTTCATTTTGTCCAATCAACACTCTGCGCAAATGTTGGACTTGTGTGTTTCTGTTCTCGCAGAAATCTATTTACCCAACGGTTATATACTACTGCAGGCTGACCAAAAAGGAGAAATTGGAATTACCCTAGTGGGAAAAAATTGTGTGCCATACTCTGATAGCTTAGATGACAAAGCTGCATCAGAAAGAGCAATCGACTTTGCTTTGGGTTGGTGAGTGAACTTTCCATCTCCACATGCGGACGTGATCAGATTTACATACCTTCTTCTTATATAGCTACATCGAATGAGATTTCGGATGTCTAATGACATTGTTCGTACAATTATAAGTGCATATACTTGGTTATAAGACATCGTTTCAGTTACCTATCTAGTCATGGTTTTCCACATTAGCCTTGCTTAAGTCACATAACCAAAATCATCTCTTGGCATTCAAATGACATATTTCAGAGATGTTACTACTCGCTCATCGAAGGGCACTAAATTTGAAGCTCGCCTCTGTCAACAGGAGAGTCCATCCTTTTAGTCTTGGTCGAGTCATTTATTGATGCTGCCACTTGGGCATTACTCAATAGAGGATGGGTTGTGTATCAATTTTTTTTACCCGTATCAGGGAGAACACAAAAGGCCCTTACTATTGCCTGATGAATTGCCTTTGCAAATTGAATCGATACAGAGTTACCACTACTTCTGCTCTTGCTAGCTAGGGGATATATTATTTCATTTCTATCAATTCCTTTTGAATTAGGGGGAATGCGTAACGTTTTTTCTACTTCTTTTTGTCCTATTCTGGGCATCCATGTTGACGGTACTACTTAGATATAAGTTGAACAACCAGCGGCCTTTCAGAAAATAGATGCCACATGAATTTTGTGCTAGTTCATTCCCCATTCAATAGTTCATTTCGGAGAAGCTCGACAATAAGCCATTTTTTCTCAATAGGTTCATTGATCCTTTGGTGAATGGAGATTATCCAAGCACAATGAGAAGCTTGGTGAAAGACAGATTACCCACTTTCACTGCAGAGGAGAAGCAGCTGATGAAGGGGTCTTTCGACTTCATCGGTATCAATTACTATTCATCGACCTATGCTCAAAACGTCCCAGAAGATGAACGCAAAGTGCCAACTAGCTACTCTGCCGACTCATTTGTTAAGGAATCTGGTAAGACGAGCCATATCTTTACCATGCCAAGATCATGAAAGATGTGTTTGGACGAGTAGGTATGATAATCCGTCATTTTTAACCCACTTCTCTGATTTTCAGCAACCAAGAACGGCATACCAATTGGTGCAAAGGTACATATGCTTTTACAACCTCATTGCAGCACATGACAGTTGAACCTTATTACCAGAATAAACGAATCTTCATTTTCAGGCTGAAGGGATTGCGTGGATATATAGGTATCCAGATGGTCTGGTGCAAATTTTGGACTATATAAAGCGGAAGTACCAAAACCCAAAGATTTACATTACTGAGAACGGTAGGAGTCGCTTTTCTAGATTATATATTTGGACCTCCCATATAGAAGTAACGCATTTTACTCGGGAAACATGTTTTATTACAGGTGTCACTGAAGCAAAGGTAGAGGGCCGTCCACTGGCCAGTGCGCTGAATGATCCTCACAGGATTGATTGCTTGAAGCAGCACCTCGCACGTCTCCTTATAGCGATGAAGTAAGTACTCAACTCCATCACATTTGCGATCGTTGCTAGTTCGGTTATCTGCCACTACAATGCAGCATCTTCTTAACCGTGTGTTGGATTTGCTACATGTGTCAAAAGAGGGTGAGGAATATTTCTTTGCATTCACACCAAGGTATCGGTTATTCGTGATTGCATATGTGTGGCAAGTCATGGCTTGATCCACTTTTACTATGGCGACTAGTTTAAATTCTTAATTTAGCTCTACTCGAAGCCAACACCCGGTAACAACTTATCAAACTGATCAATTTGGGCAATGCAGGAACGGGGTGAATGTGCGAGGATACATTCATTGGTCACTCGCTGACAACTGGGAATGGGCATCGGGCTTCGTACCGAGGTTTGGGCTCTACTACACTGACTATAAGGACAACCTCAAACGCATTCCTAAAGAATCTGCCAAGTGGTACAAGGCTTTTCTCCAAGATAACCAATGACCAACCTTAACTGGCTGCTCTCAACTATTGTCGCCTTAGTCTGAATATTCTGTTTTTATCTTCTTATCATATAGTGAGTTGTACTACTGTTTATCAGAGTGATATCCTCTTTGGAAGTACACGTTACCTTGAGGATTGTCATTTGTTAGACTAGTACTATAATAATTTGAAGAGTTTCAATAATTCACCATTGCCACAGTAACCGATTGCCCTCATGGAGTCTGAATGTATAATGTGGCATTGGGACTGCATAGATGAGATGATCTTTAGAGGGAATCGGCCGCAATTATAGGCAACTCAATCCAAATTAATGATCATATATTCCAAGGGATGACCCCAAAAATCTCAGAATGAATAAGAATACTACACATTCATCAGTTTTCAGATAACAAGCTAGATCGCCATTACCGAATATATTCATCTCAAAGTCAACAGTGGTATTTCACAAAAAAGGGTCTCACTTTTCAAGAAGCTCTCAATCGATTCACTAGAATAACTTGTGATTCTCTCTTCATCCATAACCTATCCCAAGCCCAAAAACTGAACATTAATTAACTCGAATCATAAAGACCAGGAAAAGATGGAAAATCGAAAGAGTTCGTGAAGTATGGAGTCTATATTTCAAGGGAAGGAAGGCATAATCAAGTAAATCAAGACCTACTTTATTGTCATCGATGCTTATCGAATCTGGCGTTTACAGAAGAAACGACCAAAGACGAGTAATTCTATACTGAACTGTATTTCGGGATCATAAGAAAAATCCCTCAACAATTTGACAACAGTTGCCACATTCAATTATACAACAATGGAACTAGCAACTCAAAGGTTCATCCTGTAAAATTCAGCATAATTGTTGGAATTCTCAAGTGGGAGCACCATCTTCAAGAAGACAAAACCTTCTCAAGCTCGGCCATCACATCCTTAGGAGGTTTTTCAGCATGAAGATTTGCAACTATTCCCTTCTTGGAGTAGTAGTCAATCACCTGTATCCAAAGTGCACCAATTAGACAGCTAACTAAACTAAAAGAGAAACACTATTGGCTTAAACAAGCAGGAAGGAGGAAATAAGCAATGAATGCGAGCTTGTGAAATGGATTGTCTCATAATTCATCCAACGTCTAACACATGAAATTGAAGAAGGCACTAGAAGGAAAACGTGTAAGAAACCGGTTCAGTTTGCTTATGGAATGCCTCAAGTCGAGATTTGAGAACAGCTGCAGTATCATCCTTGCGCTGAATCAAAGGTTCTCCAGTAACCTTCAACGGAATAAACAAGTAATGAGACGCGGCCGGAGTTAAAAACAGATCAACTTTAACAAACAATTTAATAATTGAAGCAAAACAACTGAAAAAGGAAAAGGACCCTCTCTTAATGTACAGTAGGCCATCTTGCACAAGAACTTACAGTTTCCTAAACCTTTTAAACCAAGGAAAGAAAAATGAGCATCCAAAATGCTTACATCGTCAACCCCCGGAACCTTTGGAGGAGCAAATTTTGTATGGTAGGTCCTGCCACTGGAAGGATGGATCCACCGACCAGTTATCCTCTCCTCCAAGATTGAATCGTCAATTGCAAAATTCAGAACTTTATCAATTTTGGCACCTTGCTTTTCTAGCATCTTATCAAGCTGTCAAAGAAAAAACAGAGTAGCCTGTGAGAAAAATAAGACAATACAGGAAGTTGACGTACAAAAGACGACATATTTGATAAACTAAAGTACTAATACATAACCTTCTGCGCTTGCATGACGGTTCTTGGAAATCCATCAAGAATGAAACCTTTTTGGCATGAAGGTCTTTTCATTGCTTCATCTATAATGCCAACAACCAAGTCATCAGAAACGAGTTCTCCCTGGAAAGCAGTTTTGCACACCAAACTACATACCGTAAGACATCATAGAAACAAAAAGAGGACTCCAAGTGGAGAGGCCAAAAATAATGTAAAAGAAGTCATGCCTTGTCCATAGCTTCTTTGGCCTTGAGACCAAGAGCGGTCTTTGCAGCAACAGCAGCTCTTAACATATCACCAGTAGCCAAGTGGCACAAGCAGTATTCATCCTTGATGATCGGTGATTGAGTACCTTTTCCAGATCCAGGAGGGCCTGCATTTTCTCAGAGGAACCACAAGCCAAAGCCTATCCATATTAATATCTAGACAATAGCTTACATACTGACAACCGCTAAGATGAGCTTCAGCACCAATGAAACAAGAGACTTTCAACATCTAATAAGAACAACATTTGAGATTAATAAACAAAGGCCCGACGCTTATAACTTGCGCTTCAGTACATCTATTTCTTTTTCTTTTTTGTTAGTGCCTACTAGCTATCTCAATAGCGAATCTCGAAAGCTGTCATAGAGATATATAAAGACAAGGCATTGTCTTTGAAAATAGAAGAGTGTATATAGATAAGTAAACAAATATACACAATTTATGAAGTTTCACACATGCAGGCATGTGCAGAAATTTATGGGGCTTAAATCTCAAAAGCTCTAGGTATACATTCAATCAACGTGACAAGAAGAGAGGAAGCTTAACAAACATGAGGAATCAGCGAGCACCAATCAACATTATCATATTATGACTAAATCCGAAGGCCAGACTCTTTAGTAGAAACCGAAATACCCACTACGCTTGATATGATCTTTCTAAATGTGAAGGGCGATTTTTGTAGAGAAACTATAAAATTAAAAGGTCCCTTTTAGATTGGTAAAAATTAAAAGAAGAAAACAAGGTATATGAAGTGTGAGTTCAATCAAGATACATTTAAGCTAGCGGACAATAACAAACCTTCTTTTCTCCCCCAGAAACCTTACAAGAATGCTATATTCAGATACGCTTGACATTGATTCCAAGTATGTTAAAGCTTTAACATGATATTGGCTAGAGTTTTGTAGGAACATCTTGCATGAAAGAACGGAACTGATATGGCCAAGAAAGTGTTTGAGCACATCAATTTTCCAATGACCTCTGTTTTATTTCGGTAGAGAGGCAAGAACCCTTGAACAATCATTCCCATGAATTGACCGTAATTGGGGACAAGTTCTCTGTGTAGAATATGTCTGCCGAAGCCCAATCCGATAGAATCACACTCATGAGTACTACAAATACAGAAGTGACTTCAGCCCATAAGACAATGAAGCACATAAGACAATGAAGCACATAACTCTTTTCCTCCTTTCCGCTTACCAAGTTTGACTTCAAAAGAACATGACATTGCACTCAAACAAGACCCTAACATCGAATGATTATGAAGCCGGCGACACCACGAATGTCCAGCGAAACGTGCGAAACCAAGGCCGAACTTATTGAGTTCATTCAAAGTAGGCCACCGCATGATGCTTCTTCTCTATCCTTGCATTTTCTCAGCGAGCCAACAGAGCCTCTAGTTACTAAAGCCCAGCCAAAACCCTCACATTCGCCAGTGACTCGTGAATTTTGACGGCACTGGGCCTTCGAACGTCACATAAATTCCGCAGATACGACCTTACTCGCGAGACAGAGACGTGATCCAACGAAAGAATAAACAGACAAACACTTGCTACGAGAGAGCGAGGCAGGGATGAAAGCGAACTACCGATGAGGATGACGCGCTTGTCGGGCTTAGCGGAGCACTTCATGCGACGGAGGAGCTCGCTCATGAGATCGACCGACGGGACATCTTCCAGGTTCACCGCACTCGTGCCCGCCATCCTCGCAGTCGCTTCTCGCGCGCGGCGATTCGGGTTTTTCCGCGTCTCGAAGAAGAAAGCGCGAGCAGAGAGAGAGAGACAGAGAGAGAGAGGGAGGAAGGGAGGGAGTAGCTAGAGACAATAAAGAGATATTCTTCCCTGTCATGGAGAGTCGTAGAAAAAGCCGGAATAAAGAACGACAATAATCTAAGGCGAAAATTTCAATTAAGGACCCCAAATGGGGTTAAATTCTCAAAAGAAAATTCGAAGTAAACATAATATTAAATAAGAATTTGAAGTGTCTAATTAGTCTTAAATAAGGATTCGAAATATCCAAAAAATCTCAAATAAGGGCCTAAGTCGCTTGCCGGCGGGCAAGAATGTTACTGTTCCAACAGTAACTTTTTAATTTTTTTATTAGTTTTTCCTTTTTGTTTTTTTTCCTTTTCCTTTTTTTTTTCTTCTCTTCCTCTGCCGGCCATAGCCGGGGCCGGCGGAGGTTTGCTGCCCTCGCCTAGGCTCGGCGAGGTCGGCCTCGCCAGTTGCCAGCGAGGGCTGGACCTCGCCAAAACGGGTGAGGCTCGACCTCACCGTTGCTGGGCGAGGTCGAGCCTCGCCAGATCTGGCGAGGGCTTGACCTTGCCGGCATCAAGCAAGGCCAGCCTTGCCGTTGCAGGCGAGACCGGCCTTGCACGACGCCGGCAAGGTCGAGCCTTACCAGCGGCCGGCGAGGCCAAGCCCTCACCAGATCTGGCAAAGCTCAACCTCGCCGGCAACTAGCGAGGTTGCCCTCGCCCAGCCCAGGCGAGGGCGGCCCTCGCCCGATGCTAGCGAGGGCAGCCTCGTCTGAGGCCTGCACCTCCGCCGGCCCTGGCTATGGCCGACGGAGGAAGAGAAGAAAAAAAAAGAAAAGGAAAAGGAAAAGAAAAAAAACAAAAAGGAAAAAATTAAAAAGTTACTAACATTCTCGCCGGCCGGCAACCCAGGCCTTTATTTGAGACTTTTTGAACACTTCGAATCCTTATTTGAGACTGATTGGGCACTTCATATCCTTATTTAACAATATGTTCACTTTGGGTCCTCTTTTGAAAATTTGACCATACTTGAGGCCCTTAATTGAAATTTTCCCGAAATATAAGACCCCTCTCACAAAAAGCCACCAATCATACCGAACCACGTATCAACCGAAAACCAACTACGTCACCTTGAAAAATAACACAAATGAAATTGAACTTTGGCTCCACGTGTATATATTCGGTTAGATTCCTAAACTTTAGCCTAATATATAATATTGTACTTAATCAATATATTACTTTTGATACATATTTTTTAAATTATATGAAAATATTCAATTTTGTCCTTCCATTAATCCATATTTAAGGATAATATTAATCATTTTTATAGAAATCAAGAACTGAATTAAACATAAATAAAAAATTTAAAGATCATATTGAACAAATAACATTATTTATTAGAATAAAGTATAGACAAGAAATTGGGAGCTTGGACCACAGTACGGTTGGACCTCTCTATGAACTCGCCCGCAGAAAATAATGTTCTCAGCATCAATGTTCTACAGCATGGACAACAAGCAGGGGACAGACAGGAACTCCATGAATCTGGGCAAGTAAAAATGATATCGTGAATGCCATTGCTCGCCGCTCTGGATTCAGAGCTTATGCGTTGGCTTGGGAAGAGCATTTCATTGTGTACCAAGCCAACTACACCTCATGAACTAAATATCAAGAAGTAGAACTAGCACTGCCATATATGAAATAATGAATGCCACAATACCTCGCATCATCACATGATTGAAAAGACGACAAATTTCGATAACCAAGTTCCTTAGATACAGAGGTTCCAACAAAAACAAAAACAATTCAAAACGCAGCCTACTTGCTGGCGCTACCAGGCTGCCACTACCACTTCACAGCAGTCGGTCATTAGGACTGAGAATCATATCCCCGGAAACGCCCTTGAAACGTCACTCATCCTCTCTTTTCGACTTTTTCTTCTTTTTCTTCTTCATATCACTTGCAGCCTCCAAATCCGCACCTTCTTCAGCTTTACTCTTCTTCTTTTTCTTCTTGGTTGTCCCATCCTGGTCGGTATCAACGCCATTCGTTCCATTAGATTTCCCATCTGCTGCAGCTTCCTCCAGCTCATTTTCCAATTTCCGCTTCTCCTTTTTCTTCTTCTTTTTCTCTGATTTAGGTTCCTCAGTAGCTTCCCCATTTGCAACAGGCTCAGCCGTAGTCTCGTCATCCTCTGCTACAGCAGACTTCGATTTCTTTTTCTTGGTTTTTTTGGTTGAAACTTCAGAGGGCACTTCCTCAGTTTCCATCTCCACATCTACAAAAAGCAACAGGAGGCATGAGCATATCTGTGTCAACTTTTGTTTGGTCGTGGTAGTGGGATCTAGAGAATCAGAGTTACAATGCAAGGGAAAGCATTTCTCCGGACATTGACCAATTTTACTTCAAAACAATTTAAAACCAAACAAATTAATCACATCTCAGATTGTGGCAAGAAGAAAGTCATTTAAGATACAAAATGAATCGATTACTTTTTTTTGATGGTCAATGTTTGGATTACTTTTTCTTCTCACTTTTCCTTGTTCCTACTAAAAAACTTGCATGCTCCAAAAGGTACCTTTGTTTTGAGTACTCTCCAGGGCGGCTTTCATCACATCAATATTCTTACGAGGGGCAACTCCCTTGTCATAGAAGTCAAGTCGCTCCTCCACTTGTTCACGAAGTTTCTCACCAAAAGCAGTTGTTCCTCTCTCTACATATATTCATCATGCAAATTCATCAAAACCTGTTGTACGGGCAAGCGGAAGTGAATTGGGAGAAAGTGCCTAAAAGAAATAGAATTTCACCAGAAAAGCAGTCAATCCTGGAAGCCATTGAACATTTATTTGCCAGATAGCGAGCCATGCGGCCCTTATTACGTGCAGATGCACGGCCAATGAAAGAAGAATGGAAAATGAGACCATACTTCGGTGTGTTTCCTTTAGTCTTCAATGCCCTGAATAAAGATAGGGAAGTCAGAAAATGGATCAAAATCATGATGGCGAGATTTTTTTTCCACAAAATCATTGTGAAGTCACACAACCAAAAGGAGGGGAGGGAAAAGCTCCGCTTGATAGCAGAGCTTCCTGCTGTTACACTAGATCCTATTAAAACTTGAGAGTAACAAAGAAATATCGAGTAAATTCAGTAATCCAGCTCCAGATGAAAGATAATTGGACAGAAGTCTTTAGACAACTAACAAACCTGAATAGAGCTTTTTCTGCACCGAGTATCTGAAGGGTTGAAGAAGGGCACTTAGCCAAGTTAGTCAGACTACCTGCATGAGAAATCAAACGAGCACCGACAACTTCACCAATCAAAGAGGCAAGATTGGGAGCAATGTCATTCATCTTTGTTACAAGATAGTCGTAAAGCTTCTTCCTGTATTCGGAGAGGTCCATAACCCTCTGTGCAAACTGCTGGACGTTAATTAAGTCAATTGGCGACAGCTCCTGTCCTGCAGGAATCATAGACATGAAGTAAACAAAAACCCAATGAGGGCTAAGCAAGTAGAAAGCGCGTATGAGGAATCTACCCATGGATGCCTTGGCAGCTTCTACAATTTCCTTCGCTTTGTCTTCGTCCCCAACTATGTCCGTTAAACCAGGGATTTTGTCATCAGACAACTTTGACCTCTCCTCTATAAACTTAGCAACTTTGGCATATAGATAATTGTCGTTAACAATCTTCACCAGTTCTGGAAAATGCCATGAATACCATTCTCTGGAAGAAGGTAATTAACAAAAAAAAGAAGAAAAAAAAACTTTCAAGAGGATGCAGGAAGTACCACAAAACTTCCGGACAACATTAAAACCGTAAAACAACAGGCTTTTTTGCTGCCAATTGCAAGCAATCAAGATGAGCAATAAAAGTTAGAAAAGAATTTCCTTTGCATAAATTTCAGCGACAGACCTGACTCTCATGGAGAACGAGTTTACATCCTTGTCGAGAGTGTCCAAAAGAAAGATTGCCTGTATAACCATATTGTCGACTCTGTTGACATTGAATTTGACCTTTGCCCTGCTATAACTGTGCCCTAGACCAAGTTGTGCTTTTTCCAGGTCGCCATGCTACAGAGATGAAAAAGGACCCAGAAGCATTTCATCAAGAATGGAAGACTTTAAATCATTTGCCAGGAGAGACTAAAAAAACGCTGCAAAAACGAGCTCAGCAGAGGAAAACAGAGAAAGACCAAACCTTCAAGTCCTTGATAAATCTGTCAAAATGAAGCCGGACACCGCGGAGAAGCTCAAGAACGTACTCGTTACTTTGGCAAGGGATTTTCGTCTCCTCAGAGATGTGAGATCCTATCTTAGGCTCCGCAAGTCCTAAACTAAACTTGGGCTTCTTACCATCCTTGACCTTTGGTAGATTAAGCTCCAAGAAGTTCCTCAACTCATCAGTCATAAGCCCTGAGATACAATTAAAGGGAAAAAGCGAATACAAGCTCGTCATATCACCAGTTAATAGTCTACCAATTACCATGCTACCTAGAGTTTGACATCGCACGTAGGATTACTACGCCACTGTCTACTATCAATATGAAGAAACACGACAAGACCAGGTAACAGATTCGATCATCCAAAATAGGATTAACGGGGCACTAACAATCTGTTCGTACGGCCAATATCGCATATTTTAAGTTTAGCTCACCTGGCCGACAATGACAAACCAAAATCTAGATGTCCATTACGAAAAGTTATTCTCATGTACCAATCGACAGCGCAAACATACTATAAACCGGCCAGTCGAAGAAAGCCAAACATGTCAAACGAGAGCCCGAGAAATAAGTACAAACGACCGTAGACACGAACCCACATTGACTAGCCCATGCGAGGCCTTCTTCCTGTACCTTCGGACACGGAGTTGCACTGGTTGAGGGCATCGAGCGCGGACTCGAAGGGGCTGAAGGCGGCGAGCCTGACCACCTTCCCGAACCGGTTCAGGTCGGCGACGGAGCTCCGGACGGCCTCCGTGTTCTGGCCGATTTCGTCGAGGCCGTGAGCTTCGAAGAGGGAGTAGCCGGAGGCGGACTCGTAGAGCAGGTAGAGCGCCATGTGGGGCGGGGCGAGGGGCTCGCGCTCTCCGGCGGAGCTCCAATCGACGGTGGGAGGAAAATGGAGAGAGAGAGAGAGAGAGAGAAAGAGAGACGAAGCGAGGACGAAACTACTAGGGTTTATGGTTTTTGCGGGACGCGCAGACGGACAAGAGTATATTTATTCCCCGTTTCGACTGTTACGTGGCGACCAGCGCACGCCAGTGTATTTACGGTTCTATCCCCCGTCGGAGATATGCCTCTATTGGGCCAATCTCCTTCGTCCTCTTGTGGATTTGGGCCCAGAGTTATTTGAAGTGAAAGCCCAAAGACTTGAAAGTCTCCTGTTTTGGTCGCGAGTTTTACTCGTTTTTTTCTCTCTTTTAATTACCCCAACATGATAACGCGTACGAGATTATCAATTGAAATAATCTCCCATGTATTTTATGGGATCGTAGCAGTGCGCGAGCTCTTCGTCGGCGCAACAGATTGCACGTGTTAGTTTTAATACAAAGTAGTTAAAACATACTTTGACTTTTGGATCGTTTGGAATGCATTATCGCTCACATGATCACGTGACAGTATTGGTTTTCGCATTGTGAATGGGAGTCCTGATGTTTTCCTACCGCGAAAAGTCGACAGAATAAACCCAATTCACCGACTAAACAAACAAAATCCATGGATCTCGGGTATCATCAGTCTCTTGTAATAAAAAGTAGGAAGGATCTGTAGAAATTCAATTACTAACCCGATCGGCTGGAGCTGATTTGCTGCATCAATAGTGGTGATTGTGCATCGGCCTATGGGCTTTTTAGCTCTTGGACCAATCTAAGACACTGGCCTAAATGTGATATGGGTTTATATGAAGAGTTAATAGCACAAAAAAGCTCAAAGTCTCGAACTAGTAGATACGCGACAATTTTATCTCAAATTAATTTTTTAATCACCAAAAACCCTAAATTGGTACACCTGTGACAAATTTACCCTCTGTTAAATTGGATTAATACCACGAAAAATCACAAATTGATAAACCTATGACAAACAGAAAGATAAAACTCCAAATTGGTATACATGTCAAATATCGCGTATTATCCAATTCAGAAATTTGACGGTAAAATTTAACGGAAATTAACGAAGGGTAAATTTGTCACGGGTGTATTAGTTTGGAGTTTTTGGTAATAAAAAAATTAGTTTAAGGTAAAATTATCACAAATGTACCAATTTGAGATTTTTCATGATATTAACCCCATACATAATAACACATAATGAGATAATACAATATAGTACTGGGCTCTCCGCTAAAATTACATTTTATATCATAGTAGAAAATCAGTTTTTTTTTCCTATACAGGAAAGGGTAAAAAGCAACATGAATCTTTTCATTCACCAGGGATCTGGTACGGATTCATTCGCACAAAAGAATTCATTTTTTCCGATTTTTATTCAAGTAACAAATTGGAACTTGGAAGAAGAAAAACGAAGACGGGCGGTTTTGCACTTTTTCTACTCGTCACACCCACCAGCCGCCATGTAGCGATATCCGTATTTTTTTTTTTTATCATTTCAGTTAAGACACAATAAATATCCACTAAACATTTTATTTGAGCTGAAAATTCACAACTCTCTTTGTATATATCGACAAGCTCTAATATTAGCTTTTCTACCTCTCTCTCCTTAAACAAGAGTTTATATTGTCCAGTCCTGTCAAGCACTCCACCCCACTCCTCAGCCCTCTCTTGCTTACAGCTACCCATTTTTACTATTCGCACTAACACCAGCCTTAAGCCTAAGCAATGATCACTAGTGAATTCCGGGCAAGTTTCACTATACACATAACATTCAACCATGAATAACATAATTTCTTTTTTCACGAGTTACAAATCACAAAAGTACAGTTTTGTCAAATTTTTGGGACGAGTAATGGATAGCATCGAGTTCAAAAGTGAACTAAATGCTAATACAAAATGCACATGATAAAAATGTTTCATAAACTATCAGGCATTAGTGTGTGGATCTTCTTGCTGTTTTTTTTCCGAAAATGAGTTGCTCAATCCCAACCAAAATTGATTAATGGGCGGCCCGACACCAAATCAATTCGGGCTTTAAATAGTGACAAGGCTTTATGCTTATCGGGTCTAAGTTCGAGATGGACAAAGCCATACTCTGTAACCAAAATCCGCATTTAAGAACAAAGAGACCTCCAAGAACTCACGAGTGGGTGGGGTAAAGTCCGATGAGCTAAAAATTAGGCAAAGCCCGCTCATTATATACCGCTAATTCCTGATCAATCATCTCCCTCAAATTGGAAACGTCACTGAGGAATTCAGTTTCTGTCGTATGTTCTTCGTTGTCTACTGATTTTTCTAATTTTGAAGTCAGTTTTGCTTTTCCTGTGTCGAGCTATAGGAGACAGGCAACGTTCTCTTTTCTCCCCGTTGTGAAATTGGATTGGACAGATGAGAAACTAGATAGCCTGAATATACTTTTGCCCTGTAATTTTTGGTTGTGCAAGTGACTCTATATGATACGGCAAAGGAAGTTCCACATCCCTAAGCTGTCATCGCTTTTCCCATTGTTGAAGCGGGGTGAAATCTAGGTTTATGCTGGAGTCAAATTTTGAATGTGACGTAACATGAGGATGCGGAATCCATTCAATAGCCTACATTTTTTATTTTTTTTTTGGTCGGTAATTCAATAGCCTACATGAATGGTGGATAATATGCACAATTGGAAACATAGAAGCTGGCACAACCATTGCGTTTCTTCGTTGTTCACGAAGATGTGGGATTCAGCTTCTTCTTTTTCTTGTTTCAGTAGTGTTAACTGATTCTAAGTTTTCAGATCCAATGGACCGCACAATTAAAGCCCAAATACTTGGTCGCGAGTTTAATCATCTTTTCATTGTCACACATGATATGCACGATTAATGGCTTCATCTTTAATCTCTCTTCCTAAAATCACCTCGCACGAGAGCTATGACTTGCATTCTCAATGTAAATATCTCCTATGCTTTCTCGAATCATAAAAGAATGCAGGGCTCTTCATCATTGCAACTATAATCTCGATTGGATAATCGTGTGATATCTCAATTTTATATGTTCACATTCCACGTACCAGCAATCATCGATCTCTTAATTAATAGTAAGAAGAATAAATAGAAGTTTAGGTATAACAAAGGACAAAGGAATCATTTGTTTCATTCAAAGTTTCTTATCGCAGAATTTTTTTTTCAAACAATTAAATTTTAGAGAAAGTAAACCATTTTTTGGTGTTTGTTTGTGGTGAAAACAAGTTTAAAAAAATTGGTTTTATTGTGCTTGATAATAATTGAATCCACTAAGGGCAACCTGTGTCGTTAGAAAATGACCTGTAATTAGCAACAAACCATAATCGATATCTTCTTTATTTATTGTGAAATCCATCAAAATAACAAAAATTACAAACAAATTAGGAAAGAATTATGAAATCATCTATAGTGGTGTTTTTTGGAAATGTAGAAGAACATTAGAATCGACGAGTTATTTTCAAAAGATTGTAGACAAGATTTATGAGAGAACAAATGCGACTTATCAGGCAAAACAAAGAAAAAAAGAATAACGAAAGGTAGGAAATAAACATAAAGGAACGTACTCCTCTCACATGAGCGCACAGCCAGAAGGGGAGATCATTTCCCTAGTTCAACTTTTTGACCTATTCTTTTCGTCCATCGATTAATTTTCCAATATCCCACCGCTTGAAAGTGCCAAATCAATTTCCCGAAAATGGTATTTCATCAAACAAACCGACTCGAAATGTTTACTTTCTCTCCCATTTATAGCCCCGGATCTGTTAGTAACCTCTTCTAAATTTTCTACCGAGGAATAGGTAATCTCCTGATCAAGTTGCTTCAACAATAACAGCAGACGTTTTTGTAATCTCATGTCACTCACCTTTCCAAGGAATATAAAATGTACTGTGCCAGGAGAGAGAGAGTGAAGCAATTTGTAAACAGTTACTCAGAAGTTAATAATCATCCCACATGCTACCACATACACTAAATCGAAGACCAAAATCTCAACAATTCTAAATTAAAGGCCAAACATTTAACAAAGCCTATCCAACATCGCAGCCGAGATAAACAAGTCATCAGCAGCTGTAAAAGCCAATCAAATATCTTTGTTAAGCATTGCTCGCACCCTAATCGGAAGACCATAAAGCCGGATAAATCCAGCAGCATCAGCTTGGTCGTATATTTGGCTACTCTCGAATGACGAAATATCTTGCCTGTAAAGGCTGAAGGGGCTTTTTCGACTAGTAACCGCGACAGATCCCTTGTACAGCTTGAGGACTACTGAACCGGTCGTAGTCTCCGTGATCTTCTCCATGAAGGAGTCCATCGACTCGCGAAGAGGATCGAACCATCGACCCGCATACACCATCTCTGCATACTTGAGGGCCAGAGAATCCTTGAGTTGCATGGATTCCCGATCCAGGGTCAAAGACTCTAGCTCGCGCACGGCAGTGAAAAGGATGGTCCCACCAGGAGTTTCATAGACCCCGCGGCTTTTCATCCCGACTAGTCGGTTCTCAACCAAGTCGGCGCGACCAATACCATGCCTCCCCCCGATCTCATTTAGCTCGGAAAGCAAAGATGCAGGAGAGAGCCTCTTGCCGTTGATGGAAACTGGGAGGCCTGACACAATCCCAATTTCAACATACCTAAAAAATGCAGGTCATCACAATCTATCGAGTGATCAATTCATTTTGAAAGAAAGAAACGTCACAGCGATTCAGATCAGAAGACTCACTCGGGTCGATTAGGAGCATCTTCAGGGTCAACGGTCATCATGTACATATCCTTCTTTGGCTCGTTTGCAGGGTCTTCCAGAATATCTCCCTTCAGTAAGAAAGTGATTCAACATCTCAGAAAGGGCATGGCAAGAACCAAAAAATACAGCTTCAAGAGCAATACCACCTCAAACTATCATTCACCAAAACACTTAACAAATACATAATGACTTTTGAAATGCAAGTGATGAATACCTCATGGCTCAAGTGCCACAAGTTTCTGTCCCTGCTATAGATGGACTTCTTTGTCACAGGAACTGGCACATTATGCTTCCGAGCATATTCGATGGCATCTTCTCTCCCTGTAATGTTCCATTCCCTCCAAGGGGCCACAACATTCAGCTCGGGGTTCAAGGCGAAGAAAGTCAGCTCAAACCGAACCTATGCAGAAGATTTCAGATGGTCACATGATATTGTAGCTAGATATCTCTCTCATATACACACGCCCACAAAATTTATGTTAACTCTTAATAGAGACCTGATCATTGCCCTTGCCAGTGCATCCATGGGATACAGCATCTGCTCCAACTTCTTTTGCAACATCTACCATGGCCTGTTAAATAATAAATGTATCAATACATAGAAAAATCTTACCAAGATAAAAAGATTAGTTTGGAGTAGGAAGCGACTAGAAGAAAACAGTGCTTAAAACAGATAATTTCCATGACAAAAACTATGCCCGCTCGCACGTTGGTGTTGATTGGAAAATTTATAGACAGAATTTTCATTACCTTAATGTCTTAAATTAAATGCACAAACAGTAAACCTCTACAAGGAATATAGAAAAGCAATGCACCTGGACCACAAACATTACCCTGTTTGTGAGGCTATCAGAAATATAAAGTAATTGAAAATATAAATACAGCATAAACCATTACTCTTCTGATGAAAAGTGAAGGAACATTCAAATAATTTATTCACAGGTTAATCAAAGTTCTTAACAAGGAAAGTCCAGCATTCTTTCACCAACTTAGTGCTCACTCGGTATCTTCTTGATTACCTGTCATAAGGTACTGTATTTAATCCTTCCATTTTTCCATAAATAGTCTTAACTTAAATAGCGCCAACATAATTAACTTGGATCTAGAAAATTTCTGGTAGGAACGCAGTCAGTGAAGATTAAACTTATGACGGAGTAGATGTAAACATTTCAAATCCACTACAGAACTTGGAAAACTAGCGAAGGGTATTCTAAAGCCTAACACAGGATTATAATAGCAAAAGATGTATTTATAAAGACATAAAATTACGAAAATTGCTTTCTGAGAAACTTAATGAACCATATGCTTGAGTGGAGCGGCGAGACATCACCACCCCCACCATGTTACTCTCAAATGCAATGAGGGGAAAGGGGAAATACATATAACAGTCTTTCCACCTTCTTGAAAACAGTTAAAAAATCATAACCTTAGCAATGACTGGTCGGGCCATAGAGGTCCCCAACAAATACTTTCTCTCGTATATAGCACCAGCTCGCAGGCAAGGATAAACGTAATCCTTCACAAATTCTTCCTTCAGGTCCTTCACCACCAGCTGACATGCACCACTAGCCTTTGCCTTTTCTTCCAAACCTTCAAGCTCCTTCAAACCCTACAAATCAAGCACAAAATCCTCCAGGTTTGAAAAAGAAACATGGGAAAAATCGATCCAAATGATGGTCATATGGAACACAAACTATTTTCTGTGAAAGTATATCTTCTTTGAAATAATTCAATGATGCGTTAAAGAGCATACTTGGCCAACGTCAGCAGTGAAGCATACAACCTCACAGCCATAGTTCTCCCTGCAAGTCATGTAATTCAAATTTCAAGCCGAAAGCCTGTGAAAAGTACATAAAAACATGATCCTATAAAAACTTGTGAAATTAAAATAGTGTTAATAATGTACATTTTGGTATCCATGAAATTTATTCCCCTATTAAATCTTGCTCAGAAAAAGATAGATTTCACTGCCCCCTCTACTCTAACCAAATCCCAGAAAAAAGCAAGGGCTAACTGGACTATCATACCTTTCTCAATGTGTCAAGAAAGCATTAGAACAAGTCTTGAGGAACATTTTGAAGCAAACTGAATCTAAAATTATTTTTCTTGCAATGTACATCACATATTTCAAATTATTATGGATGGGAATACAGCATGTTGTATATGCACAGACTGAGCAGAGAAGAGAGAATTACCTCAGCCATGGAACAATAACTGAGGTATCTAAGCCGCCACTGTAGGCCAGAACCACCTTGTTCAACTTTCCACGCTTACCTCCACCCTTTTCTGCATCACTTGGCAAAACTGCTTGAATTCCTGCAGTCAAGAGTCAACACCCATTAGATTGCAGAGCAAACATCAAAAGATGCAGGCCATCGGATTCTGGCAAAAAGGCTTTGCAGCAAAATCCATAATCAACTCTCCTAAACCAACGTATTTCGTTTAAACAGAATAGTAATCCTTTGGTGGTACTAACTTCACTTGCTTTGCACACATGTTCCACACAACTAAACTGACAGAGGATGAGAGCACATAACCAAGTATCGACTTTGTAAAATGGAAAAAACCTCACCTTCAGTTGTACCAACATGTCAAAAACGCTAGGGAGAACAAACCTCACCTTTTCTAACACAAGATTCAGCAGTAATACCGCCACGGGTCCAACCAATCGGATATCCATGGAAGCAACTCAACCGAGCGCCAAACTGTGGTAAAAAAGTTTAAAACGATCTGATCAGCCCAACTATTTTGCTTCAGAAGAAGCATTGCTCATGGCAGGAAATCGGCATTCCCTTCATGAAGAAAAACAAAGTCCATGGAATAGACTATAAATGATAAAGGCCATACCTTTTGCGATACAGATGAACTTTTCAGGCAGCTTATCTTGTCGTGAATAAGAAGTGTCGCTGGAAGTTCAATCAGGCACGCAAAAGGAAGAGTCAGCTAAAAGCAAAGAACAAATTTCGTTGGTCAAAAAATGCATTTCTTTCGCTCTCTTTTTAAGAATCTACTCTGCTCATAGCCAGTCGGGCGGACCATCACAAAAACTTGCGTCAAAATCAATAGCTCAATCTGCGAGTCAAGAGGGAATTAAGTACAGCTAAAGCTTCGATCTTTTTGCTCAGCAAATGCATGTCCACGAAGCAAAAGATTCGAACTTTCACATGGAGCAAGGATACTCAGCAACTGGGTATCAACAGAAACGGCAAATGAAAAGGAGAAAAGATTATACCTTTGTCCGATGCACAGACTGTGGCGCTGTTGCCAGAGTAGGGCATTGCCGCGCGCCACTGAGCCATGTCCGCAAACTCTCGCCCCTTCTGAGATTCGCAGAATCGGATGGGCTGATCTGGGTAAAGCGCTCGACCCGGCCGGGAATCGGATCCTAGGACTGCAGAATTGGGCGATCGATTACTCGGGAATGTGTCGAAAAGAAGCTGCCTTTCCAAACGGGAAGACGGAGAAAGGAGGGAGGAGGAAGGGAGGAAGGAGATAGCGTCGCGCTCAGCGGAGGGCTTCGAGGGGTTTTGCCAGTGTTTTAGGCGGGCGCGTGTTTGGTTTCTTTGGGCAGCTTTGTCGTGCTTCCTTGTCCGAGACGGATTTTCCTTATGCGGAGTCACCGATTCGCAGGGCGGCGACAAGCGGGGGGCACGTGCTCTTTAACCGCTAGGGTTCTTTTATAGGCACCGTTCTCTTTGGATCCTCTTACTCTGCTTCGTATAATTTCACGCACCTGCTTAAGCCCGGCCGCCAGACAGGATGACAAACTCAAAGTGACAAACTCGGGGAATTTAAAGCCGCGAATGATAATTATTATATTTTTTTATTTATTTTTATTTATTTATTTTTGAGAATAGATGAAACAGTAACCCGTTTGGTAACACAATTTCATTTTTTTTTATTTCAGGATAAATTTTTAGCCCAGATATAGATTTGGAATTAATATGAGAAATGAATTTTTTTTTTACTTTTCTATTTCTTGAATAGAAATATAAATAATAACTTTCTTTTATTGCTTGCCTTCGCTTGCCGTCACTCGTCGGCTACTAGGAACAGAAATTTAAGAGCAACCTATCAAACGAATTTCTATTCTGGAAACAGAAATTTTGTATCGCTATCAAAAACTACATTTTGCTCAGGAACTCATCTAGAGAACTAGTTAGAAATAGGATCAGGAAGAGAATGGTTATCATTCACGCTCTAAGCGCTCATTCGATGATCAAGAGTCAACTTCACCGTTATCTCCTTGAGCCCAAGCATTTCTACAATCCTCGAAAAATCCGAATCCTAAGAATTGGGGTGATCATTGAATCGCAAAAAATAAATCTTGATTGATGATTAAAAAACTTTAGAAATATTTATGGAAGAAATGTATAGGGAGTATGATAATAGACATGGGAGTGTTACATTTTCAGGACAGTGGATTGGTCTCTCAAGAGATCGTAAAAATCTCCAATACATGACACTCTTGCTTTTAGGCTCTAACTATAATTTGTACTCTCAAATCCTTCTTATTCTTTAATAGTACACTCACGTGTGCACTGTAAAAAAACATTTCAAAAATTAATCATGCGCCAAGAAAGATTTCGACAACGTGAACTAATTTAGAGAGATTTAAATTCGAGATTTTTTTTTGGTCGAAATTTAAATTTAAGTTCAGAAAGTAGATTTTGACGGATCCGTGACAGACTTCCATACGAGGGACAATTGCTTGCCTCATGACTCAAGGGCCAAGAAAGTCTACTCAAACCAAGCCCGTATTTTTATTTTTTTCTGCTTTTTCTTTTTCTTCCTTTTCTTTTTTTCTTCCTTGGCCAGCAACTGGCCATCGGCGAGCTCAAGCCTCGCCACAAGCCAAAGCTCGCCCAAGGCCGGTCAGGCGACTCTTTACATGACAATTTTCTTTTTCGTCGTTGAAAAGCCATATGATATATTAAATTGTTTTAACATTGCAACAAATCTCACAAAATACGAAAAATTTACTAATATTTCCCGATCTTCTCATCGCATGTGTATTCAATATTTCGAAAGTCGAATATAAAAAAAGAGCACATCTTATTATCTTTTGATTAATACCACGAAAATCCCTTAACCAGTACTTATATAATAAATTTATCTAAAAACTGATATATCCGTGATAATTATACTCCAAACTAATGTTTTGATCGCCAAAAATCTCAAATTTATACACTTGTAACAAATTTACCTCTATTAAATTAGATTAATACCATAAACCGAGTGGTAAAACCTCAAAACTGGTATATTCATAAATTAGTACATGTTATCTAATTTAGAAATTTGATGATAAAATTTAACGAAAATTAATAAAAATAAATTTATCATAAGTAAATGAGTTTGGAGTTTTTTATTGTATTAATCTTTACGTTTTTGTCATGTTTGTCTTTACGTTCCGTTTTCAAATACCGTATAGCACGACAAAAGATTCGACAACAACGTGGGCTGGCTCCTCCGGCTGGCACACCTCGCGGCATCAAGAAAGACGACCTCACCCACCAAACTCCCACTCTCAGTCTCAGACACTGCTACTGCTGACGGCGGGACCTCGCTCCTCTCGAAGATTCCGGCGCTTCGCAATGTCCGGTAAATCCCTCCTTAGTCTCCATCGAGCTCCATCTTCGTCTCTTTCGGGCCATTCCCTCAAACGCTAAGGTGTGGTCTGCGCTTCTTCGTTTCGCTCCGAATGCGCAGGCGGTGCTAAATCGGCTCCTTCTCCTCCTCCGCCGCCGCCGAGCTCGAGCTCGTGGCTCGCTCCGAACCCCAGCAAGAGATGGGGCGAGCTCTTCTTCCTCCTCTACACCCCGTTCTGGCTTACGCTCTCGCTCGGCATCGTCGTTCCTTACAAGCTCTACGAGGTCCGTCTCGATTCTTCTCGACCAAGTTTGGTTTTTTTTTTTTTTTACCTTTTTTCTTGCCCGAATCCCGTGTTCGATTGCGTTTTGCTGTCGTGGGTTTTGGTTGAAAAGGGGGGTTTTGGTTTACTAGAGTGGAGTTGGTTATTTGGTTCATGGTCGTGAGTCCAGTTTTCCAGGAGGCATTAGGACTTTCGCATTTCGCTGCAAGTGTGTCGCTTTACTTTCGGTCTAAAGCTGAGCTTATTAACTTCTTTTCTGGACGAGGGGAAAAAAGAAATAAAAGTTTCGTGCATTGACAGAACTGGCAAAAACAAAAGCAGGTGTTTTTACATTAGTTAAGGAGCGAATCGAGCATCTCATTTCGTTCTAGAAATGAGTAATCATCTATGTATTCTCTCTCCTTCACGTTTGTGTCGACGGAGGAGAGAGATGATGATGCATCAGCTTTGCAAGAGACCTTTCCATCATTACCTTCGTCTTTGTCTCTCTTTTCTTTTTCTTTTTTGTTGGGGGCGGCTGGGGGTTGGAGAGTGATGGAAGTCATGAAGATGAGTTTGTGGTGAATTCATCCACTTCTACACTCAATTTGGATGGAGTGATTAGGAGGGAATGGAAAGAATTTGGATAGTTACCAGAGGAAAGAAAAGAAATGAGATAAAAAGTTTGAGCTAAAATGTTGTTTCGATGCTCATGAGGGAAAAGAACGGAAACGTATGCAAAATGAAATAAAAAGTTCAAGCTAAAATGCTGTTTGGATCCAGCATGTATGTTGCTCAAATCCCTCTGGATCCCTCCATATATGTTGGGAGGGATTTAGAAACTACATAAAACTGGCTGCACTAATCCTTTTCCATCCATCTTCCCCATCCATCCAAATCCATGATCATTTTATATTCACTCTTCCCTTCTAATCACTCCATCCAAACTGACTGTTAAAGTAATTAAGAATCGTTAGAGTGATACATTGCAGCTCTTATCTTGCATTTCACATATCCTCCAGGTAGAAATTTCCATATTTGTTCAGCCATTTCTAGCTGAATAGACACTTTTAAATGTTCCCATGCTACAACCTATGTGGCGCATAAATGAGAAAATGCACACGCTTGAGTGAAGAGCATAAACTGAATCGAATTATCTGTGTGTTTTTCTCCTTGCATTGAATGACAGAATTTTACTGAGTTAGAGTACTTGCTTCTGGGGTTGGTGTCAGCGGTTCCTGCTTTCCTTATGCCAATGGTATTTGTTGGGCAGGTAAGTTTGTTGACTTGCTTAATGGACTTACATGTCACTAGAATGAAATCATCCCCTAAACATTAGTATGGATTTTCACGTATGCTCAATTCTGTGGTTCCCCTGAAAACTGCGTAAGCTGGTGCTTGGAACTCTGATTGTGTTCTCAGTTTTAAGACTACAATCAAGGTGTTAAACTGGAATTTGCTTATTTCAAGAAAGAAAAAAATTAATTTGCTCATCATAGTCGTGTCTACTGAGATTACTTCTGGTCTTCTGGAAACTAATTCTCTTTCTTAATAGTATTAGATATGATCCTGAGGTGCTAGAACTCCCTTTTGATATGAAATGTCCTTAAATTTACGTACTTGGGCAGGCGGATAGCAGTTTGTGCTGGAAGGATCGCTATTGGGTCAAGGCAAGTGCTTTTTGGGGTATAATTGTCCATATTCTTAATGCTCTAGAAGCTACTTCCATGATATATATTGCTCATCTACATTTACACTCAGTATCATCAATTATAGGGCATACCGCTGACGGATCACACATTTTGGTGATGAAGTGTATAAAACAGCTTTGTTTCACATGTTGCCTTATTGATTCGTGCATGATGTGCACAGTCTGCAAGCTACTTCTACTTTGTGTCCAGGAAAAATATGCGAGTTGGTCTGTTGGAAGTAATATTGGATCACTGTTCAGATAGAAATTTGGATTTGCAATTATAGAGAACACGTTGAACCTGAATTGTTTATGGGTAGATTGCACTGCTGTGGGTCCTGTGACTCACGATATACTTAAGAAAAGCTGACAAGTTTGATTCTGTAAAGAGCTGGGGCTTTAAAATTTGTATCTGCTGTTACAATTTAGCGGAACATTTGAGCAATTTTAAGTGCCTTTGCTTTATATCCCTGCCAATGTGGTATTCAGTGACGATGGTCTAATTAAACAATCTGAATTACATGAAAACTGGAGCATCAACTTAGAAGTTGCATTAAAGCACATTAAAGCAAGTTCCCTGAAGGTTGTGTATCTCTCCTTTCTGAGTTAAAGAAGACTGTATATGTGACGTTTTACTCATCCACTACGTTATGAAGCTGGCCTTTGTGTGGACATTATATAGCTAGATATTAGGATCTCAAAGAAGAGCTGCTCTTCCACCCTAACACTTAACCATGCTTTGGCAGGCGAGTCTCTGGATAATAATCTTCAGTTACGTTGGGAATTACTTTTGGACGCACTACTTCTTCACAGTTTTGGGAGCTTCTTATACATTTCCATCGTGGAAAATGAATAATGTGAGCCATAAATTTGAGACATTGACTAGTTACGCTTTTCTTAATCATCTGTTTGTTTCTTATCATGCAGTCTGGTTAACTTTTTTGTGCAGGTACCGCATACTACTTTCCTCCTGACTCATGTTTGCTTTTTATTTTACCATGTTACGTCAAACATGACCCTCCGCAGGCTAAGGCATGCTATTGCTGACTTGCCTGAAAAAATCCAGTGGGTTACTGAGGCGGCATGGATTCTGGCTCTTTCCTATTTCATAGCATACCTGGAGACTGTAGCTATTTCTAATGTATGTCCAGACCAATTGTTCTACTATCCATTATAATTATATCCAACTTTTTTTTATATAGATGGCATGCTGATTTTATTGCCTTTTTGAACTGGAGTGGTTCATATTTGTCAATGCATTGTCTCCAAGATTGCTTATTCTGGCCATTCTCCTTTATCCACAGCCTTATCATGAAAAGAATCAGTTAATTTGACAAGACATATTTAGTCAACCTTGAAATGAAATTTCGTTAGATTAAGAATATCAATTGTTATCTGTTTTGTAATATCCCCGGTGAATGCTGATTCTTTTCTTCTTCAACTTATATTCCTCAGCATGTTTCTGTATTTTCAGTAATGAGAATGACAGTTCGACATCTTTCTGCCTGCCATATGACGTCACATTTTTTTTTCAAGCTTTCGACTTTGCATGGAGCATTTCTTGTGAAATCTGCTCTTTCTTTTTGTGCCAGGCAGGTCTTTGCTGTGAAACAAACCCAAGACATTATACATTGCAATTGTCGCTATTTCATTTAGTTAATTACAGATACCTAAAAAGTAATGTGATATGCAGGGATTATGCAAACCTAATTCATTTCGTTCAATGTTTGCAGTTTCCTTATTATGAATTTGTAGACCGGGCATCCATGTATAAAGTGGGGTCCTTGTTTTATGCCATATACTTCATTGTGAGCTTCCCAATGTTTCTGAGGTGAGAACTTTATATGCCCAACACCTATTTTATGGGTTCTTATCCTCTCTGTTTCAAAAAATGCATGATTCAGCAGTAACACGTGCACATCACAGCTGCACAATCACGTGAAGAGTGATATGGATGTACTTGTCCTAGAATGAATTTAAATTGTAATAGGTTCCAGCTTGTATAAATGCATGGTCTGTAGTTTATCGATTCGGACAGTGATTTCATTGATAAATAACTACAATGATCAGTATTGCGTTTTCATAATAGTGAAACCATACCCACCCATCGGTGGCCGCGTTGGTTTGCGCTCAGTTCCTTTCACGAGAGGTCTTGGGTTCAAACTCGCCCATCGGTGATTTAAGTGGGGGGTCGTGGCGGTGGGATGCTGCGCTAGCCCCCCTCGAGGACTAGTCGGGCATCACCGCTGGTTTGAGCCCTAGCTCGCCGGCCGCGCGGACACCTCGATTATAAAAAAAAAAAAGAAACCCATATGCCAGAATGAAGGCAATATAAAAATGTAGATGCAATCATCTAAACAGATGAAAACATTATCTGGTTAACGAGCCATAAATTCTGGCAAGGTTGATCTGCAATGTACACACCATCTTCTTCGTGTTCTCTGGCATGTATTCAATTATGTGGTTGTTTTTCATCCATTATGTTTCATATATCCAAATTAAAAGGAATAATGCTCCTACTCATTAGAAAACTACAATTGCACCCTTTTTTCCCTTTTTTTCTTTTTGATACGAAGTGAAAAAATTGGAGAATATGGAAGAGGATATGGAAGTCATAGCTTTGTCTTTTCTAGTCATACGTTTTGTACTTGGTCAATCATTGGAGCTCATGCAACATTCGTCAGCTGAAAATAAACTTGTGCCTGCAGGATTGATGAGAAGCCAGGCAGTCCTTGGGACCTGCCAAGAGTAGCCGTCGATGCTTTGGGTGCAGCCATGCTGGTGACAATCATACTTGACTTGTGGCGTATTTTCCTTGGACCAATTGTCCCAGTTTCTGACTCGAAACAATGCATTCAGCCAGGACTTCCGTGGTTTCCAGGACATTCCATGGAAGCTTGACTTCTCATTGTACTAAAACGGGAGCTTGCGTTTTAGTTCCCAATTCCATAGAGGCTGTAAGTTTTGGGGTGTTCCCTGTTAGGGAAAGATGTAACCACAACCGTGCCAAAAGAGTTGTGTTGTACTAGTTGTAGTGCTCAGGACATTAACCGTCTTTTGAGAAATGTCTTTCTAATCAGTTGAAATTGGGGATTAGAGACTAACAATGTGAATCTTATTGTCTCTCCAAGTATATGCAGGTGCGTGAACCATGATGGTGTTACTATAAAGTTGCCCAATATGCTTGCCTGCGGTTTTTATTTGTATATGTGCCTCATTTAGCTTTCGTAGCTGTGTTGCATGGCATGCATTGAATTGTGAATGAGCTCGATAGATTCGACGAACACTGTGGACGAGGCAATTTCTCTGTCCTTTCTCGTGACTTAAGCATAGGTTTAAAATTCCCGAACAGATTACAAAACATACAATCTTTTAGGATGGTAGTCCTGGAAATTTCTAGAGCCCCTTCATGGTTTTTCTTCTGTTCATCCCCTCGTATAAATTAATAGACCGACCAAATCTTATTTTCTATTACATGTAAAACCTAGTATGTTTACTCCAATTCTCCTTTTTGCTAACATACAGAGGATTACTCATACTACTTGTGGGAGGCTAATCATTTGTATATGATTGGCGCAACAATAATTGGAACCCCTCTTCCTTTTCTTCTTAAGCTCACTTTGACAAAGATCATTCTGTTTTCTTTTGCCTCTGAACTTCAACATCTTCCATAGCTAAGGAATTAAGGCAACGACTGAGTTTGACGGGAAGGGAAATTTGCTGATTCAATTAAATCGGTTGATCGAATTTGGTTGAACTAAATGGAAGGAGGAGAAGAGAAGGCAACCAAGTTGAAAAAGGATTTTGGAATGTAAGTTTCTGATGGCTGTCGGTGCATTTGTGAATGGCTGTACCATGCCACTTTAGACGTCCAAAGCCCTTTGAGCTAAAATAGAGTGTTTGGGAACAATTTCAAAAACCCCATTCAGCAAAAGTCAGCCTTGTGAAGGCTGAAAGCCCAAAGCAAGTCGTAGGCTACCTTGGGCTTTCAGCTTTCTCGGCATGCAAGACTCCCGGGTAAGTAAGAAAGATTTCTTCCAAAACTACTCCCATATATTCTTTTATTTTGACCTCGTTTATCACTGTTCATCAACTTCTTCACTTAGCTCGGCCAGCGTGGCTATGAGGGGATAGCGACGAGCCGAAGGGGGGCCAGCATGGTTGCACAACCCAGTGATCATCGCTTGAAGTCGCACAACTGCCACGAGGGGCCATGCGACCTAGGCGAGGGCCGCCTGAGGTCACGTGACCTAGATAGCCCTCACCGAAAACTCATGCGACCTTGGAGAGGTACAGCGTGATTCAAGCGAGGGCCGACTAAAGTCGTGCTACCTAGACGACCTTCGAGGGCCGCCAGCGACCCTCGCTTGGGTTTCGCGACCCTCATCGGGGGTCGCTCGACCACATGCATCCCTTGTCAATGGTCAGTAGGGGCTGCTGAACGACCTCAAACGACGAACGCCAACGCCAGATCTGGGTCGCCAGTGGCTGCCTGCCCTTTGCCGGCTCTAGCAAAGGGTTTGAATTTTTCTTTATTAAAAAATAAAAAGATACTTTGCAAAAATAATTTTTCCAAACACTACTTTACCTAAAATTGCTTTACAATGAACTTTTAAGTTACAACTTACCAAACACAATTTACATTTTGAAAAACTCTTTCAACTTAAAGTCCTTTGCATTTTTCCAAAGGAATTCATAATCACCTTAAAGTTTGAATAGAATACCGAGCAGGCCAGGCGGCAGGAGGCATAGTGATTTGCTTTTCAAGATCATGATACGTGATGATTCCTCTTTTCTTCTACAAAGTAAACGCGTGATTTGCTTTTCTAGATCATGATATGTTATGATTGCTGTTTTCTTCTACAAAATAAACGCACATTTCTATTATTTCAAGTGCACAAGCGCAGGTGTGCTTCTATGTGTGAGTGTCCGCACGTGCGAGAGAAAGGGAGAGACGGAGAGATCTTATCTTACCACTATTAACATAGTGACAGTAAGGACTTCACCTAAAAGAGATGAACAAAAGTTCAATTTATATGAGAATCAGTAAATCCTAAGAGCAGCAAAGAAAGCAAAAGAGGACAGATATGACGCGGAGCCAAATCAAAAGCTATTGGAGGCTTTCCTCTCTCTCTCTTTTATACCAACAATCCAAGAAAAATGAACAAAAAAAAACTTGGCAACAAAACATTACAAGGAGAAACTAAAACAAGGGGCTTCCCAGGTTACAAAAACAAAATGGATTACTTTCGTAGCAGCTTCTAGGAGGACGAGCAGCGGGTCAAAAATTGCAATTGTTAATTAGTGAACAATAATACTTCACATGAAATAACTAAGTGCCTTCTTTCTTCTTGAACCACCTTCACCGTAGAGTTCATTCCACTGCAGAAGCTCGGTCATGTTAACAGACTCGGATGATACGCTCGCACATACCTGTTTCCATGTTAACAACACAGATACGAAATCAATTGAACCTTCACCAACAGTAAGGAAAATGAACTGCTACTAAGTTGTAAAATAGCTCTAGGTTTGTGGACTATCACGCTATGGTGAGAAAAAAGTGCCACATCTCAGATATGCCATTTTCAAATAGTTTTACCCGTTCATGTGCATATTTGAAATCTTCCATATTGAGAGACCGTATATCAGCGCTCCCTCTCAAAGCTGGAGCAGGTTTGCCTTCTGCTAGAGCTGCAGCGCGTTCCTGCCATGAGTTGCAAATAAAATCAGCCATAATCAAAGTACGAGTAAAGTAGCCATATCAAATTACGGGAAGACATGGACCTTTTTCTCCTTTTCCAATATCTCTTTAATTGGCCTGTGCGCCGCAGTTACACATAAATTCTGTAATAAGACAGTAATAGGTGAGTGAATTCTCCACTAGCGAACAGTGTGAGTTAAGATTCTAAGGTGTCACCTTTAGGTCACTTCCTGAGTAACCATCTGTCATGCTTGCAATTCCGTCCAAGTCAACATCTGCAGATAAGTCTTCCTTTGCCAGTATAACTTTCAAAATTTTTGCTCTATTTGGAGCATCTGGAAGATTTACCATCAATCTGTAGTAAAGAAGAAACTTAGCATCTGCTTTTGGGATATATGAAGGCCCACTCGGAAAGGAAAGAGAATGTGAAGGAAAGTAAGAATTGCAATACATATGTCCATGAAAAAAAGTCATGGTAACACTCACCGGCGAGGCAGCCTACGGATGACTGCCTCATCCAGGTCGAAAGGTCTGTTTGTGGCTGCAAGTACCAGTACTCGTTCTGTATCTTTAGTCCGTAAGCCATCCCAGTTGACCATAAATTCATTTTTCATCTTGCGCATGGCCTCATGCTCCCCTGGGTTCTCCCTCCGGCCCAACATACTATCAACCTACGTAACCACCAAAACACTATAAGAAGTACAACAACTAGTTACCTAAACTAACAAAAAGAAAGAATAGAGAAACTGACTTCGTCAACAAATACAACACTCGGGGAAATTTTACTGGCAAGTGAGAAAACAGCTTTCACATACTTCTCGCCTTCACCAAACCACTGCAAAGAAAAGAAGAATTGGAGCATACAGCAGTATAACGTTAAATCTCCGCAAATTTCAAATGATCACAAGAGATCAGCCCCAATATTGACCTTGGATGTGATACTTGACATAGAAATGTTGATGAAATTTGCACCAGCTTCAGTAGCCACAGCCTTTGCAAGCATAGTCTTGCCTGTTCCAGGGGGACCAAACAGAAGAATGCCCTTGCAAGGCTGGACAAGAAAGGTAACAGTGAGACTAAGAGCAATCTCCACCAGGAAAGCATTGCACAAATAACTTGTATTACAGAGGCACTTAAAAGACTGCTTATGACATCAGACAGAAAGGTTTTCAAGCATGAACTTGAGACAATTACTATAAAAAAAATAGAGAAAAACCAGAACCACTTTTACAGGCAGCTCATTAAACCAATTTCTGCTTTTTGTTCTTTCAAGAAGCCTAAACCGTCTGAATTTTTTTACTTCAGATAATTCTTTGACACATGGCCAGTGTTGTTTCAAGTCTACTCGTATTTCCACACTGGTCTCTTTTTCATGTCTTCTCATATTTCCACACGGCCGCATTCTTAGGTGTGCCTGTGTACCTACTACTTGAAATGAGCCTCTATTAGCTCTTTTTGGAACAATGACACCAGCATTTCTTGAAGAACACTCAGCTTCTTTTGGCTGAGGAAAGCCACTTAAAGCACACTAAGTTCTTTGGGGGGTTCAGCGAGGCCAGGATCACCATCAACACCCTGTCCCATCTCCACCCCATGCACCATCTCTACCATTTTGCCCTGTTTTTGCTATTCGCAAAAAGACAAATCTAACACAACGAAAGATCTTGATCAAGATTATCTCAACTCAAAATTCAGCTTAAAGGTTATCCTTCTCGAGACGGTTAACTTAGTTATAACAGTATAAATCTACAAAAAACCTGTGTTGCCAAATTTTCTAATATTGAACAAAAGTTTAAGCCAATAGGCATTCTTGAGATGAGCGATCAACTAGTAATAATAATAGGAGTACAAACAATGAGAGATAACTTAATTGGTCTAAAAGAAAAGAAAACAAAGAAAGCCTAAGTAATGCAGGGTGAGCTGCAGCAGCGGTGGGCCGGACTGTGGCTGCGCCAGGCAGGGCAGCCAATCAGGATGGATGGTTGCCACATGAATACATACTGAACGTCACGTTGCTAGCTGATTGTTTACCAGGTGCCTAGCTACCTCAACTGTCTATTATCCATGATGAATCCTGCATCTAAGAACTTCTTGCCAGCAGATCAACTTTTCTACATATTTGTACTGGCTTTATAGCCTCGGAAAATAGAAAACCAGAAAGTTTCTGCACACCGTATAGTAGCCTCAGAACAGAACACCTATAAATTTCTATAAAAAAAGACAAGATTAAACCAGGAAAGTCAGTACATATATTATGGCCAATATATGTGGACATATCATAGTCATTAACAGAACACAATTACAAATGACAAGTAATGCCGGAGCTCCAAAAAGTATGTGCAAGAACCAATTAATAGGTTATTACGACCAAACTTCAAGTGGAGCAAATTGAGTGCTCATAGAGAAAAGCAGACCTTGGTTAATTGCCCTTTGCAGAAAAGTTCAGGCCTCTGTAGAGGAAGCATGACCAGCTCCTTCAATGTATCTTTGACATTTTCAAGAGCTCCGATGTCATCAAATGTGACTCCTATGTCACTGGGGGGAATAACATCAGCAAGAAGCCGTTTCTCAAATTCGTTTTCAGTTACAACATCCTGTACAGAAAAAAAAACTGACCCACAGTTAGACAATTTGTGATTCTTGACACAGGTATTCCTGCTACACAAAATTTAGTAGCCAAATAAATATGATAACCTTGAGCGACTTTTTCAAGCTCTTAGACTCGTTCTGAATAGCCTGCAAGATCCCAATGCCATACTGGATGCTGCCAAACATTTCAAAATGGTTTTGTTAATTTTAGCCCAAAGATTGCAGCCGACAAAACATGCATCCTGACAGAGAAAGGAACAATTCCTTACCTCTCGCTGGACAGAACAAGCCCTGAATCAGCATTAGATTCAGGATTCTGCATTAAATGATGGCTTAGAGCCCATCCAATGACCTTTTCTGCGCCTGCCAATATAAAATTAAATTTTAACACCATGTTAAGGAAACAAGGTGAGCAACCTCACTTAAATGGATCAATGGTAATGTACATACTCTCAGTGGTAAGTGTTTGGTCCTTGATGCATATCGTATCAAGTCCTTCGCATTCCATTCCACACCGACCAAGAACCTGAACATAAGGATAAGAAACTATGACATTGTCTCCTCTGCTGCATAAGACTGCCAAACTTAAAAATGCCAACAAATCGAAAGATTGCCCTCATGCTTAACCTCTTCAACATTCTCGGAAACTGGTGTACTATGGGAAAAAATTGTTACAGGGCATGTATGTTGTACACATGGCTGTGATTGGAAATACTTTCAATTTATCAGAAAATGCCCATTAAAAAGAAAAGGAGCACTCTTAGAATTTCATTTCATTAACCAACTATGAGAAAACCAGGCACGAGATGCTCCATGATCTTAAAATATAGGAGTGAAAATTGCTCACAGTTCGCAAATTATTCAAATTCCCTTTGATCTTTAGGGTCTCAGAATCTCGATCCAACTGATGCTTCCAAGATGCAAGAAGCACTTCATCCTGCAATCAGTAGTTGCAGTTCCAAGACTCATGTTAACTAAAGCAATTGCATGTGAGTATCCAAGCTCCACCAGAGAGAAGTCATACCTGTGGCATGTGGATTGTAACTTTATTGGGGAAGAGCTTTGTAAGAAGTTTTGTCACCTTTGGAACTTCTTTTCCTCTGTCATGAAGCCTTCCAAAACTATCCTGAGACCATTAAATGAGGTCAGCATCATAACCACAACTTTTATTTGTGTCTTCTTTATTTGACAGAAGAGAACCAAACAAAAAAAAAATACACCTTGTCCGACAAGTCATATGAAATAATGTTAGGCTGAAGGTATACAATGGAGAACAGAATTCAAGCATGGCGGAATGAACATGCAAGTCAGACATGGAGTACAAACATCTGCCATCCACGGAAAAACATACTTCAAGTCCCCAAAACAAATGCGTCAAGCAAGAGTTGATGCAGGCCACCGGAAAAACCAAGTCCGCATAATAATTATTATCCATATTTTAGAAAATATTTGATCAACTTGTCTGTTTTAATCTCTTCATCTTACATATAAAATTCAGAATGGTCATATTGTCTGTCTTCACATTTGATTATTATGTCTTTGTCTCAGCCACAGGATTGAATGATTTTTAAAATCAAATGCCCGGATGTTAAAGCGTCTCCATAAACATCTTCTAGCACGTCAGCAAGTCATGACCCAATACACATAGTACAAAAGTTAAAGCTGAAATGGTGTATCTTCATATGAATACATTATGGCTCAAAAAAAGTAACTTAGCAACTGCTCATCATTTTGAGGAAGACCATGCTCAGATTCACAGTCTAGCCAATCTACAAGCATATTATGCGAACCTATAGATGCCAACATCCCCAGGTAAGACAATGAATAAGTGCCCTAAATCCCACAGAATTAAAACAGGTACGACAGTACAACAAGGTGAAGAACGAAAATCATTACCGGAAAAGCCAAATCAAGAAGAGCAGTCTGATTGCTCCCAAACTTTGTGAAAAGAAGACCACCAGGATGTGACTGCCACCAGAAAACACGTCAAACACTACCAGAAGATGGTACATACTTTTGTGCAAATTCCAGGCTAGCTTAAAAAAAAAAGAATTATCCTCCAGCAAAGGGCTGAGGGAATAAAGCGCAACAAACTGAACAAACTATATCATCTTCTCTTCCAGATATTAAATCAACGAGGAGGAGGATGAGACAAAACTGATGATCCTCTACGCGACTACAACTTGAACAAGAATTTAAACATATATCTCATCTAATGACTAAACTGTCAGATAGAGAGATTGCAAAAATGACAACCAAAGCCAATTATTATGGAGCCATGGGAAGCATCAGATCCAACTAAGCACGCTCAAATTTAACAAGCGACACTGACGAATCACCTAATAAACAGCAGCAAGAATTATTTCTCAAAACCAGATAAAAGTTACCTTCTCCTTGCGGTTGTCAGTATGGGTATGTGAACCAATGACAACAACATTATTGGGAAGCTTTTCAATTCTGCTTTTAAATGTAGGGAATGCTTCTGAGTTCCCAGCAATAGACTTCTCAGCATCTTTCACAAACAAAATGAAAGGAGAATTTCTGCTCTCACTGGAGACAGCCTGACACCAGAAAGGACACACAAATAAAAAACTAAAGAGATACTAGTTATCAAGTATTAACAATTTCAAAAATGGGAAAAGGAGAAACCACCTCGAACAATGTGTCAATTAGTAGCTTGTCCAAATCTTCACTACAGGAGTTTTCCAACCGAAGATCAGCAGCTGGACCAAACAAACGATGAAAGGAAGAGGGTTAGAGAAGATAAAATAGCCTGATGATTTTGAGCGGAAGAAAAACTTAAGAGAGAAACTATACCATTACAGAAGAACCCATGACCTTCCTCACAAGAATTCCCAAGGTCAACTCCTTCAGGGACAGATTTATCAAATCTTACACCAATTTTGGACAGAGGATTATCCTCGAAAAGTAACACTACCTTTCCACATTTCCCAGAAGCCGGGCCCCTGTCAAAGTTATACAAGAAAAACAACACAAAAGAACATAATCAAATAAACGATCCATGGCACGCATCCATAGGAAAACTAGAAAGACGAAATGCATATCAGAAACATAGAAAAGTCAATGCTGATAAGAACTGAACCTTATGCACAGAGATTTCAGTAATATTGCTGGTATTGTGAAAATACTGAAAAAGAAATGAGCTATTCAGAACAAGCAGACCAAGAAAAAAAAAAGTCATTATACACATGGAAGGAGCGCAAGATGTTACTCAACCAATATAAAGCAGTGGTAACAACTTCTGCAGTATCTCCATGCACATTTCCAGAACCTAAACAAGCTACACACCCACCCACGCTAAACTACTCGACAAGCTAGAAATAAGCAGCATCACATTACTTCCCCACTTAAAAATATACTTCTATACAAAACACAAGGATGACCATCAATACACTATATAATATCCGCCCTTTGGTATTATCCTAACAGCAAGCAATTCTTTGTCCTAAAGAAACGATTCATTTGCTATAATAAGAGACGCACTCAGAACTCTACCGGCCAGACTATTGCTTCTCATTTCAGATTTAGCATCTCAGCCCTTCTCATTGGTGTTTCCAGATAGCAACATGAAAGTCAATACATGACACAAGTTCTACAAAGTTTTCCTATTTCTGACATATTTCACATTCCAATCTAGAAAGGCTTTTAAATAATCCTTAGCCAAGAGGGGGCAAAAATAGACAGTAGAGAGAGTTGACAAAACAAACATGTTGATAAAGGTATCTTCATGAAATTAAGAAACAAAAACATGGGTAGCCAATAATAGAAGTACCTTGATGGCGAGGAGGATGGGTACAAGGAACCAGAAGCTGACCCAACAAACCTTACCCTGTCGCCTATATGTTTTAAATCATCATGTTAAGCAAAATGCATTAATACGAACTACATATTAAGGAAAATTAGAATGAACGACAAAAGATATCTGTCGATAATCAATTCAAGAAGCATACCTAATTTAAACGAATTACTCTTGGATGCACCAGAGGATGAAGCTACGTTATCATTCTCGCCCTTCTGCTGTGAATCTGGGACAAAAGGAGAGGGAGCATTTGAAGAGCTAGGTGCATTGCCATCACCAATTGGCAAAGTAATCGCCTTGACCAAGTCAGCTGGAAGAGGGTTTTGTTTTGTGCAGTTGCAGGACTTGTCAACATTAAGTCCTTCCTTTAATAGCTCTGCTTCCTTGGAAGATAAACCCTACAACAAATTCATAATCATCCAGTGACATAATTTTTATTTTTTTTTGGTCGAACATCCAGCGACATAATTGACCTCAACCTATGTAGCCAATATTGGAGATTGGTTAAATAATATCTCTCTCCCTCCCTCCCTCTCTCTCACGTACACAGAAGAGGGCAGTGTTCACGAAAACTAATAGGGGATAAAGTTAAAACATTGAAATAAAGCACAAGCAAAACACTTACACCCAAAAACGAATGGCAGTCAAATATCAGCAATTTGGCACCAAAGTGATTTGCAAGTGCCTTTGCCAACATCTCCTGATAAATCTCAGACCCTACAATTAAAATATTGACAATTTAGAAATTCAAATTAGCTCAAAAGGAGAAAATTTCTCAAATAAGAAAATATTCGTGTTCACACTAGAGGAAGAAAAGAAACTAACACACCAGCAGGGCCTGAAAGCAAAATCCTTGGGTTCACCGTTGGAAGTTCCGAGGCATATTTAGCGTGTTCTCTGCGCTTCAAATGTATAAATGAAGCGGCAATTAACACATTCTTGGTGTTCTCACTGCAAAAAAAGGCACCACAAAGTTTTTAATTCATGATCAACGTTATCAAGACAAAGCAAACTGAACATGACTCTCTAAATGTTGACAGGTCAGCATAGCAAGCAGACCAAATGCAAATCAACCACAAGGGCAAAGTAGGTCTCTACCATTCATGAGATGCTATTGTTAGATCTATTTATAGCGAAATAAGATGCCATCAGACAACATCACGTCGCAAGTGGAGGCATTATCTTCCTCCTTGTGCTTTAAAACAAGAAGCAGGTCTACTGGGAAAGATTAATAAAAAAACAAGAGGCAAATTAATTTGCAAAGATAATCCCAAGAGCACTATCAATAGGCCAATAGCATCAAGAGCACAAGCTCCTCTTAATCAGAGTTGCACCTAAAAAAAATGAGCAACGACACTTAAACTAAGCCTTTTCCCACTAAGAAACACTTTACGGTCAAATTATTTTCTCCCAGGTGACCTGACTAAAGTACTCTCTCTCTCTCTCTCTCTCTCTCTCTCTCTCTCTCTCAACCCGTAAATGACACATTCATAACATTGTTTTGGGCATACATTGGAAACTGAAATTGTCAAACGAACAACTTGTAATTATTCAAGTTCAAACTCAGGATGCAGACTAATGTTGATCACCAAAAATTATCACTGCAACCAACAATTCCATCCAGTAACAGCCAGACAAGTTCCAAAGATATCGCCATTCCCAAAATCACATAGACATGCTCATGTCCCTTACCATCAAGAACTAGTAGTAAAAGAACCCACCTTAAGTAGTATGGAAAGTTATCGAATGAAACTTCTATCTCTCTGCCATCAAGGATTCCTGCATGAACCTCTTGCTTGAATACTGCACAACGTAAAGACATGCCTGATGTCGATGCTGGTTGTGAATCCCTTGTCCTCTCGCTCGATTCTTCCAATACCTGTTAACACATACTTTGCTCAATTTCAGTTTACAACTAGTTGATAGAGCAAACATCCTCAATGAAGGCCTTAGCAAATGATTCACCCCAGAGATTTTTACATTGCCTGCCTCTATGCCAGCGTCCTGGCTGCTGTCGACAGGAAGACTCTTGTCTGTTGCTCCATCTTCTGCTGCTTTCTCGCTTGCAACATCCGGCACCGAATTGCCTTCCAGGCCATCATCAATGTCCATCCCATCATTAATTGCAGAATGAGCAGGGACTTCAGGTCCTTGATAGATTTTAATGGAAGCCGAGCCAGGCGTCTTCCATCGTGATAAATCTGGCTTCAGGTTTGAAATGGATGCCAATATGCTAGCCCCAGTCATAGCTGAAGGATCCCCTGATCTCCGCTCAAGTTGAAAGAATTTTCCCATGCTTTTCATCTCTGCGCCCTTAACCGTGAGATCAGATACCATTAGCTGGAATATCTGGATAGAGAGAGATTAAGGAAATCCCATGCATAAAAAATGCATGACAAATAATTATAAAAAGAGTGTGGACAGTAACACATAACATGCAATATACCACCAGAAGTTACTTTCCAAGAAATCCTCCAATTCCACGATAAGGTGATGATTTAATGTCCAATAGAAATTCTCCAACAGAATGTCGAGGGACGATTCTTTTCCCCACATTTAGAAGTCCTCCAAGTCAATGGCAAGGGATGATTTCAGGTCCGAAATCAAGTCAAAGGGAAGTCCATGTGTCCAAAATGAGAAGGCTTATGTCATGAAAAGTGTTGATCCTGTACTTTGATTACATTATCTCTTGTCTTCGTTGGCACTATTCTGGATGTCTACCGAAAGCTTGAACTTTTTATTCACTTCATACTTCAAGTAGATTGCAATAACCTCAACCTCATTGATAAACACAACACTTCAATAGACGCCATTTACCCAACTTCACTCTAATCTTGCCCTCATTCTCTCCTTTTTTCCTCAAGTTCGTGCTCACCTCTCCCTCCCTCTCCATTTCTTTCTCCTACCTCACAGCTATTTTAATTTTTATTTTTCTTTAACCTCTCTCTCTCTCTCTCTCTCTGTATACACACTTCCTCTTCTCTTGATTTCCATCCCTCCTCCTCATTTTTCCTGCTTCCACCTTTCGGCTATTTATTGATACTTTTACTTGCAAAGTTGCCGAGTCCCTCTCGTTCTTCAGAGTCATATTTTACTTTCTCCTTCAAAAGACCACGAGACTTCTTCACAACTTCTGGGAACTCATAATGCAGTAACCATGGAGATGACAGAGTTTCGGAACCAGAACACCAGAACCAAAAGATTTAGACAAGCATGAAATGAAAGATAAGGATACATAAGCATGGTTCCCCAGCATGCCAAACACGATCTCATCCCCTGAGCTAAGCGTGCAACTGGAGTTCTTCCTGACAGCATTTCCATTTACTTGAACCAATCCCTTGCTACCCGTGCTCTCTAGTATGGCCACAGCAGCGCCTTCTCGCTGGTCAAGTCCACAGATAGTGAGTAATGATACTGCATGTGCATTTTACAGGCTTCATCTCCACATAGAACTAAGTTAACCCAATAGAGCGAACAACTGAAATTTGGCCCGCTATTTAAACGAGAGACCCTCCTGTACTATTCAAGGAACTGGCACTTCCCTAAACATGAAAGAGAACTGTAGTTCCTCACGACCCAAGACCGGCAAGCGAATGATACCTGAGTGTGCTTTATCTTGCAAAGAACACCACTTATTGTCTGGTCCTTCAATGGGAAGTTACAGTGTCTGCTAGAACCAATTGTGAAGGTAGGGGAGCTAATAGGAACCTTTGAATTCTGCAGTCCATGGAAACACACATTAAACCACAAGAAACATATAAAAATCCCAATTACAAGAAACCAAACTAGTCAAGACTGCATTCAATCTCGGGCTCCAATTACCTGACCCGATTGGGGCAAAAGCCGACACCACGGCGCAGAAGACTCAAAGCTCGGACTCTGTTTTTGGTATAAATTCCAAGAAGTGAAAGAACTCCGATGCTTATCCACCCCAAGTGGCGAAGTACCTGCCGGTAAAAACCCACAAGACCCCATACGTGAAGCGTAAAAAGACGAGCTTTATGACCCAATCAGATGCATAGAGCCGATCAAGAAGGCAAAACGGCCTACCCTCAGGGATCGGCGCCGCCACGGCGTCGGCCGGCACCGCCTCTCCCTTGGCGGCGCTGACGCAATCGTCCCCGGCGACCGCCGCATCCCCATCCGCACATTCCGCCGGATCAGTCGCCGCCGCCGGCGAGCACAGCTCCTTCGAATTATCCGCCGCCGGCATCGGTCTGTCCGACGCACCGCCGCTGTCCTCCTGAAACCACAAACAAGGCGAGGAAAAACGAATCAGGTGGGTGGGGGAGGGGGGCTCGGAACCCACCGAAAAAATCCACACTCGGCGACGCGAAAAAAGACAATCTTGGCGAAGAAGAAAAAAGGAAAGGAAAAGAACATCCACGCAAAAGTAGGAAAAACGGCGAGAGGAAGAGAAGATTAGGGACGGAATCGCCAATCGATGGCTGGTTCCTTCCTTCGGGTCACCTTCTGGCGCTTCGGCGACGGCGACTTGTCTTCCGAGGAAGAAGATCGCTTCCCATTATTGCCCGAGAGAGATCCACTGCGCCTCGTTGACACCATGGCTCTCCGTCTCTCCTCCTCCCTTCCTTGTTGCTCTTTTTATTATCTTCCGGCCTCTTCCTTGCTCTGGTTTCTTCTCCCCCGGCCTGCCCTTCCTGGTCTGTGCGAGTGTGGTGTTCCTGGTCTCGTGCACTGCGAGAGCGAGAGCGAGAAGAGAGAGAGAGAGAGAGAGAGAGAGATGGGTTTGAGCGAAATGCAATGAAATTGTAATGCAAATGTCGAGGGGTGGGGGGGTTATAGAGATAGAGAGAGAGAGAGAGGAGTTGTATTATTCTCGTCTCGCGGAAAAGGGCGAAGAAGCCCGGGGATTAAAAATATCGAAGAATGGTGTCTGGTTGGTTTGGTACGGGATGGGGAGGGGGGAGGATCGGAATTTTGTAGAGACTGCGAAGACCCGGCGCAGGTTAGACTCGCTGGTTTGGTTGGCCCGAGATCGCGTGCGCACGTTAGCGCTCTTTTGTTCGATTCCACACAAGCCCCCTTCCCCGGGTATGCGCCCGCCGAGGCTGTGCGCGGGGAGAGAGAGGGCGTTTTTACGGGCCTCTTCTCGGCTCTTCCCGTTGTTGCGCGTTTCATATATCTCCTTTTCCTAATTTCCCTTCTCTCTTTTTTTTTTCTAATAAGTATTCATTAGTGTGCACGGAGAGGGGGAAATTCCAAATATGGTGGATCTTGTTTTGAAAAGGAGGGCTTTCAAATGAGGGCTTGATATGGCAATAAGCATGTAACCTTGCTGATGAAGAAATTGGGGGGCGGGAATATTTGGGTTGTGGAGCTCATTCGAGAAGCCGATACGCACATATTATTGAGCTCTGGTACATGGTTGAGGGGGAAAGTAGGATGGCAAGTTAACGATTAATGTCAATCCAGTGAGCGACCATGATAATTTGATAGTGGAAACACGTTGTTGTTTACAATTTGAAAATATCATGGGAAAGAGAGAGAGAGAGAGTTAAAAATGGGACATACCAAAGAAAACAATCAGGGTCGACATTGCCGGCCCGCTAAAAATTCCTATTGGTCAAGGGCATTTTTGTCCGAAGGCAATCTTGACCTAAATTTTAGTTAAATTAGATTAAATATTAAGAAAGTTAAAAGTTTTTTTGAAAGAAGAATGAAAAAAAAATACAGGGGGAGGCCCGGGCCGCCAGTGGTTGCCGCCCCATCACTAGTGGGGCAGCGACCATGGCCGATGCCTCGGGTAGGGTTGCCAGCCCTCGCCATAATTGAGAGGGCCACAACCCTCTCTCGATTCTGGCGAGGGTCGCCGGCCATGGCCGTCGCCCCACACGGCGATAGGGTAATTCAGGTCATTATTTGAAATAAGGTCTACTTCCTTATTTAAGAAAATGATGACCTTATTTGGAATAAAGTCAATTTCATGCTCTTATTTAGATTTTTATAAGGATCTAAGTACGTCCTTAAAAAGTTTCATCTCGATCTTCATCTAGATATCGAGATTATCAAGGTGTAAAACTTTCAGAGGGCATTTCCTCTTCCTAGAAAAGATAAAGATACAGGGAAAACTGATGGTACGGGGCATGTAGACACAAGATAAGGACACGCAGCAAAGGCCTTCGTAATAGCGAAAACTCCTTATCCTTCTGTGAGGTTAACTCTTAACTAAACATCAAGTATCCAAAGAAAGTCCCTAATTATTTCTTTCTTGATCAATAAGTAATTGCCAGATTTAAGAATTTATAAGAGACGTCTCCATTTATGCAACGAACATATGACGCGACGCTAATTATACGGACGGCATAATCGCTACGCAAAATGGCTTTGCTACGCGGTCGCTATATCAGGGGGTGCGAGATGTTTCCCGCATACATCGACCTAAACAAATAATTCAGCGGGCAGCAGGATTTTGCATTTGAAAAAAACAAGAAGACAAAAGCTTTCGCTCGTTTGACATGTCGCCTGTGCCTTCGTGGTTTGTCTACGTGGATGGGGCGCGAGCGTTTGGTGTTGGGTCCCTGACACGGACAACGCGTTCACACGGGGCGATTAGAAACGACGTCGATCGATTCACGCCTTCCCGGGGAAAATGATTAAACGACAAGAAACGGGGTGGGTGACAAAAAACGACGAGTCGTCGAGACGGGAATTCGAAAAGCGAGAAAGCGATTTGGTGGGCTTGAACCGACGACGTGCCAAAAGACGAAGGAGATATCGCGCGTCGGGTGCGGTAATAAGGCCTTGAGCATCGGTCGGTAAATCCCAAAGTTCGAAAGCGATTCCCTTCCCAAAAGGTGGAACGTGAATTGGAATGTTCAAGGGGGGGTTTGAACGGTGCGACGTAGTGGAATGTTCAACGGAACTCGATCCCTCTCGTGCCTTCCCTTCCTTGCCCGAAGTGGGGATTGTAAGAGAAGGAGATGCAAGCTGCGTGGGGCTCGGAAGGATGGTCCAACCTTTCGCATTGGACCTAAAAAAAATGGGGATCTCTTGTGCAATGTCCGGAGATAATATCGATCGGGAAAATTGATCAGATGAATTCCCGAATCTATTGTACGGATGCCGATTCAGTCTTGAACTTTTCGAATTGTGCCGATTTTGATCGTGTAAAACTTTGCGATGAATTCCAGTATAGTCATTCCGGCCAGTTTTCTTTGAAAATAGTCGACGTGACGGTGTGTCGTGTAAGTCGGCCAGGCGATGACTAAACCGCCACGTTCGAGATTTCTAGCGAAAACTGAGCGGAAAGACTGCCTTGGAATTCAACGTAAAGTTTTACGATTAAATTGGCAAAATTTGAAAAGTTCAGGACCGAATTGGCATTGGTACAATAGGTTCAGGACCGATCGGACAGTTTCTCCGTCAATATTATTCCCCAAACATAGCCCAAGATACCCCCATTCTTTTTTTCTTATCCCAAAGGTTAATCCATTAGGACAATCGACGATGACTGGACTATCACATCATCGATTCTCGGTGAAAATTAACCGGAATGACTATATTGGAATTTCACGCAAAGGTTTAAGATTAAATTGATAAAATTGAAAAATTTGGGACTGAATTAGTATCCGTATAATATATTTAGGAGCGATCGGGTAATTTTCCCCAATATTGACATTCAACGAAAAATGAAGATGCCCGGTTTAAAAGAGTATGGAGGAATCGAGCTCAAAGGCTTGAACTTTTCGTTTTTTGTCATCCAAAGGCTTGAACTCAAAAGTTGCTCTTTCGAAGGTCCAAATGGTGAGCCCCGTAACGCAAGCAATTCTCATCTCAGCTGACGAGCCAATGTCACATAAATCAGTGTCCCGCACACGTACACCTATGGTCATTCGCAGCATACTTCGCCACTAGTACTTACTAAATAGGCACGGATCTATTCCTGCTCGAGCCGTCCTTTGGCCGGTGGCATAACCTAACAAGTTGGACCAATAATTTCAACTCGTCCAACCCAAATTGATGACATCATCCCGGGTTCGTGCTTTTTGATTTTTCTGTAATCGACATTAATATTCGCGTGCAAATGCCGGGGCAGGCAAAACTGCTCCTTCCTCCACAAGGAGTAACTTGCTGCCAGTAAATACTCGCTAAAGCTTCCGTTCGTACGGTAAAATAACCTAGTAAGTTGGACCAATAATCTCAACTTGTCCGATCCAAATTGATAAGATCACCCTGGGTTTGTTGTGTTTTTGTAATCAATGTTAATGTTCGTGCGGAAAAGCTAGAAGCTAGTCGAGGCAAAAAAGCTCCTTCCTCCGCAAGTAGTAACTGCTCGGGAAAAAATGTCAAAAAAGTCTTAAACTTTTTATATTAGTGCCAATTTAGTCCTAAACATTTTACATTGGTGCTAATTTAGTCATAAACCTTTTTTTGTGCTAATTCAGTCATAAAACTTTTGCGTTAGTGCTAATTTAATCCTAAACATTTTGTCTTTATACCAATTCAGTCCTTCCGATCAATTTTGGTCGGATTTTGCTGACGTGGACAACTTTTAATAATATTTTAATATTTTATTTATTTTGTTCTTTTCTTTTTCTTTTTTTTTCCTCTCCTCCCTCCTTCCTCTAGCCGATCGTTGGACCGGCGACTGGCTAGAGGCCATAGGCCGATGAGGCTCGCCCTCGTCAAATGGCCATGAGGGTGGCTTCATGCTGGGCGAGCAAGGCTCGAGCCCTCACCAGAGGCCCTTGACCTCGTGGCCTCCGGCGAGGCCCGACCTTACTGGATCTGGCAAGGTCAAGCGTCACTGGTGGCTGGGCGAGGTACGACCTCGCCTGATCTGGTAAGGTCTGGCCTCTAGCCGATCGCCGGTCCAGTGACCGGCTAGAGGAAGGAGGAAGGGAGAAATTGATCGGAAATACTGAATTGGTAAAAAAATAAAAGATTTAGGACTGAATTGACACAAAAAAATATTTAGGATTAAATTGGCATCAATGTAAAAGGTTTAGGATTGAATTGATATTAAAAAAAGGTTTATGACTAAATTGGCACAAATACTAAAAGTTTAAGACTTTTTTGATACTTTTCCCTAACAACTTGCTACGGAAGTATGTGTCAAATTTGAATGCCATCTCGGTGTGCTTGTTCCAAAGGGGGAAAAAGAGGCGATTTCGCCGGCTTTGTACTTTGGACTTTTTAGTCAATAAGTGAGCCACGAAAATGGCTCAAAAGGGGGGTGATCCTGAAGCGCGACATTACGAGCGCTTTTCGGTCGCGGTTCAAAGGTATCACGCATGCACGAACGTTGAATAACAAGTCTCCGGTGACCTGCCTGATGACGGCTAATCGACCAGTCTTCGACTAATCATGCTGGGCAAACAACCATTTTGGCCTTTCTCGATTTATGCAAGGACTGTCGTGGGGCGACGTAAAAGGGGGCCTCTAGTGACTTTCCCTGATACTTGAGATGAAGGCAGAGTTTCCCTTTCCTTTAGCCAGTAAAAGGCAGAGCACTCGGGGTTCAATTACAAATTTGTACTCTTTGGAAAGAATTCAGGGTCCAACCATCTAATGATGGACATTAGACACGATCGCGGCTCTGGTTACAGATCTCGATTCCTAATCGGAACAATTCAGACTGGTATCGTTTTCTAACTCTAGTAGTCTGTACAATACCTTTACGCATCGCAATACAACCCACGTGAGTAAGGCATGAAATACAGATCTTCTATGATTAATTTGATTGCAAAGGCTTTGCTCGAAGAGATGGGGATTTTGACAAGACTCTTAATTTTTTTTTCCAGGATAGATATTCCGACGAGATCCTACAAACGAACCACCTTCGAGAGATGATCAAATTCTGACGAACTGACTGCTCTCGCTAACAAAAAGTAGATGTTTGGTTGTCCAGAAACACTTGGATTGACTCGCACTTGCGTCCACAGAATAACATCCAGCCATCTGAATTTTGTCAAATCTACAGCAGGACTACCAGCACCGATCCTTATGCATGCAGCGTCAAAGATGCACGCATCTCTTCTAAAGCAGCTAGCAAGGGGGCTTAAGAGTGAAAACCCCCAATTACAAGGAGCAGTTTGCAAAAATAACAACTGACGCATGAACTTTCAATGCTTTTGCATAAGAGCACCCATATAAATGCAACTGAAAATCAAGTTTCCACTGACAAAATAAAAACCAAAAACTTTCTGAGTTGATCATGACCTGAGTTCCCCGAAAGATACCGGTAAAAATGCCATGAAATCAATCTAAATACTCCAAATCGCACATTCTCACTTAACAAAGAGAGAGCAAAACCGTTCCCTTCATCCCGAGGATGGAATTTAGCTAAAGAACACTGAAGTGAAATCTGAACCACCCTGATGCACCAACTTTCAAGAGGAAGCCGCATTACGCAGAGCGCTCTTTGATTTCCTAGGAGCAAGCTGGGTCTCAGGCTACAAAATCAACAAAGATTAGATCAGTTGATGTATTGCTTTTAGAGACAAACAACTCAACCAATCTCAACAGGCTGTCATCTGAAGTAAATTCAGCCGAAAAGCAAGATAATCCCATAATACTAGGGGAGACATGAAAAGGCATCAAAATATCTTCAACTTCTAGCTTACATTAACACATGAAGGAAATTACCTCTTTCATGACAGGTTCTTCCTTTTCAGACAAAATCAGCTCAATGTGGCATGGAGATGACATATAAGCTGCCAAGAACAGCATACCCATGAATCTAGAGAAATTTTACCGAAGGTAAAACATAACTCAACCAGGTGATGACTTACGATTAATTCTCCCATGAGCTCGGTATGTCCGACGTCTTTGCTTTTGAGCTTGATTAACCTGTATGTGAGATACGCATAGCGTATCCACATCCAAACCTTTCACCTGGAAACTCACAACATAACAGCCAGTCATCAGTGACAAGTACAAAAGTTCAACCTCTTACGCGTCCTAGTAAGATAATGCATACTTCTGCGTTACTCTCAGCGTTCTTGAGCAAATCCAAAATGAACTTTGCAGATTTGAAAGGCCAGCGCCCCTGGCCATTAGAATGACGGTTTTTAGCCTGTGCAGTCCGTCCAACACCCCTGCAGAAGCGCCGGAACGGAATGGCTTGCTTGTGAGCCAAAACATCCTCCAAATATCTTTTAGCCTTCGTCAAGGGCAATTTCCTAATAGCATGGGCAGTCTCCCGAGTATTCTAACAGAAAGCAATCAAAGTCAAGCAACTGTCAAATAGAAGATACAATAAAAAACACTGAGATAGAGAGAACTTAACAAGACAGCAATGAAGAGCAATTGAGCACTCAAAAATAACAGGGCATTTGCTCCAAATAAGCAAAAAAGAACATAAAATTTCCATTTGAACTAAGAGGAATCTGCCACTATTTATTTTCACCGAAGATTTCCTGAAAACAATAGTTGTTTTTAAGTTTTCCAACTTCCGTGGAATGTTTATCTTTCTTATCTCCAGCTTTCACGTCATACATCTATGTACTTCTATTACTTGATGTTACCTGGAATTATCCAAAACAAGATACTCTCCACAAGGTTTCGCCTTCATTTCATTTCAATTGAAAAAGGAAATGGAAAATGCATTCTCTTGCCGTCCAGTCACTGCTTTTGTATCTAGAAACTACAAAACAAGGGAGTCTATCTCTAACCTAATAAATTTTATAACCTCTTTTCTTGCTTTTACCAAAAAAAAAAAAACCTAAAAACAAAGAAGTGACAGCTTCTCTAACCAAGTAGACTGACATAAGGTATTCTTCGCATCATGGTTGAGAATTTCGTGAAACAAAACCATGGGATAGAGTGGGATGCAGAAGTCTATCAAAGACGACTAATAAGTCAACGTGGAAATCTTGCAATTCTGGCAGAGGTTTCATGGTTTAGAAAGTGTCTACAAAAGTTCAATGCGTTCAGATAATTGTTCTCTAAGAATGAACATGGACAGCAGATAAATTAGCTTTCCACTACACTGATTCAACGGGCTCCGGCAGTGCAATCAACATCACGCATCTCATTCATCAGACAATGATAGAAGCAAGACATCACTGTTGCCTAACCATCACGTGCTGAAATTTCACAGTACCTAACCGTACCTTGAAATGAACCCGGAGATCAGAGCCCCTTGCCTTGCAAGCTGCAGATGACCACACATACAATATCAAGAGAAAGTTCGACTCTACAATAGTTTTAACCCGAATTGCGCGACCACGTCTACTCAAGTACCAATTCAACCTGAATCTAGTCACTATCCACATAATTATCCGCGATAGCCCGTCATACACAAAAGCCATCCCCGCCACAAATCGAAGAGGAAGCACAAACCCTGATTCGATACCGACTGATTTTGATTGACTAAACAGCCCTTGCAGGGTCATCCCACAATACGAGGAAAGATGGGATTTTTGCCTGATGTCGGCTAACGCAGCAAGCGAATCACGAAACACAACACGGAAGCCATGTACTTACACTTGGTGGAATTGTCCGGCTCTCTCGAGTACTTCACCTGAAAAAGAGAATCGTCACAGCACCGACCGTGAGATTTCGTGGCATCCGCAGAGACGGACAGAAACAAAGATCAACAGAAACCTCGTTCGATCACACATGCGGAAACGTCGGAAGCTGAATTCGTCGGATTTCGACGCGTACTCACCATTGTTGTTCGATGCTCTGTCCTCGATGCTCCGCTCCTCCGCCTGCTGAGATGTGGTCGGAGCTAGGGTTTGGCGATTATAAGCGATCCGGGTGCTGCTGAAAATTGAAATTCGGGCCATCACGGGTCGGGTCTCCGATTCGGGCCTGTACGTGTGGGCTTTTGGGTGGGTTCCTGGGTGGGACCAGGCTTTAAAATAGAACAAAATTCTCTATCCTAAATATAAATCAAAATAAATCCATATTTTATAGTTGGCCGTATTTTCTCGGGAAAATGATACGAATGGTGCTTAAATTTTGATAATCCACGTCAAAGTTCATGGATCATTTTTTATTTGAGCAAAATGAAAGACTATATTAAACATTCACTAATAGTTCAGAAATCACATTTAACAAATTAAAAGTCTTTGATGACGGCACATTAGAAAAAAGTTCATGGATCATTTTTTTATGTCGTTTTTTCTAGGAAAAATTTCAAATAAAGACATAAAATGCCTCATTTTATCAATAAGGGCATGAAGTGACCGTAGCAATCTTAAAGAAGGGCTTGACTTTAACGATTAATCAATGGCATTTTTGTCATTTACCCTTTTTTCTTTTTTTTCTTTTTTCCTTTTTCAATTTTTTTCTTTCTTTTTCACTGGCTGTCAGCCATCGCCTAAGACCAGCCACTGGCGATGCCAAGAGAGGGCTAAGCAAGGCAACAAGGCCTATGCAAGGGCCGCAACCCTCGCTAATGGAGAATGCCGACGGAAAATATTGACGCTATTTTTATTTTAAAATTATCTCTCATAAGTAGCGTTAAGGTTAACAAAGCACTAAAACGATATCGTTTTTATTCAAATCCTAATTTTTACACAAAATTTTAATAAAATTAGGTTAAAAAAATCTATAAAACATTCCACAAAAAAGACAAATTAAAATAAGAAAAAAAGGATAAATCTTAAAAAAGAAAAAACCTAGACCCTCTGTGACATCCGAAATTTTCTTCGTAGTTTATGATATTTAAGATATTGAGTAGTGAGAGTCATTAAGGTAATAAAATTAGTTTAGTAATTATCAACGAGGACCGATACGCTCCAAAATACATATCGAATGATTTTCAAACATTTAAAATTTTATTAATTTAATGTGTCACTTTTGTTCTATACTTTTATTAATAATTTTAGTGATTTCAAAATAATTTTCTGATTTACCGGCATTCCAAACGAATACCGATTTCTCTGTTTATTTACCGCAATGTATAGTATATATCCAAAATAACCTAATACGTGACCTTCGATTTTGGGCCTAGGAAGCCAAGGACTGGTAATAAGTGGATGAGCGGGTAAGTTGAGTCGAGGGTTGGTAATGGAATGGGCAGCATAATCGGAACGGGTGTACTGAGGGTTGGTCGTGGTTCGATCGAAAGATTATCCATGAATTGGCATAGGGATCGACAATGAAATGACCCCCTGACTACGCAAATGATTAGAGCAATATGACCGTGGAGTGACCCTTCGATCATAAGGGCCGTTAGTGGAACGGTCCGGGATAACTGTGGATCAATCCGGTATTGGCATGTGTCGGTCACGGGTGATATCGCACGGCCATGCATTAGTCCCGGGTGACCATGAGTTAATTCCGGGATACTGGATTCCACGAAATTACATGACAATCGAGGGTTGACCACGGGTTGTTGATACTTGAACGTGGCTCGATCACAAATCGGCCACGGATCGTTGCGTTGAGTTGGGTAGGCCATGGAAGAGATATGTGCCAGGCCATGGAAGAGATATGTGCCGGGCCATGTACTTAGTGGCTTAGTCACAGCCCGGGCAAAATTATTAGTCGCGATGGCCAATGCCATGTGCCCGATTATGACCGGCTATCGTGCCCGTCAGCTAGGCTACGGACCGGCTACGTGCCCAGTCGTGTGCCGGCCATTGTGTCTGATCCGATTCCGATCTCGTCCCATGCCAAAGAAATATGGTCATGAGTCGTGCAACGTGCCATTCTCGGGCCGTTGTGCGTGTTTGGGCGGAAACCGACCCCTCACTTGTATGACCCAGCATGGTGCTCGGCATGGTGCTCATACGGCCGGTAAGGCACTAGACACGTCGCTCATGCGGCTAGGCAAGTTGCTCGGCACGTTGCCCGTGCGGCCCGGTGCAGCGCCCGTGTGGCCCAGCCTCGTGCCCGACCATGTGCCCGTGTGGCCCAGCGACGCGCCCGGCCATTTGCTTGGTCAGGCCAGGCCATTTGCTCGGTGACCCGGCCACGCATCTAGGCCACCCGAGAAGCCTAATGTAGCCTAGTTTGGCTTAGATTTTTGTAGGGCTATATTTGATCACTTGTGAGGGCTTTTCCACATTAAACCTCATTTTAAATGGAATTATTAAAATTATTTATCGCGAGAAAACTCTTGAAAAATTATGAGGATTAACATGATGCGAGGTTGCGATTATAGCGCTGTTTAGCCAATTTCGGGTAAACCGATTGGCCCAAGAGGTTTTTGAGTGGAATCAACTAGTTTGTAGGCCTCCCACGGTTCGGCTTGTGACTAAAGAAAAGAGATCAAAAGGGTTGACTTGGTCAAATGTTCAATTATTGCCCTAAAGCTATCATTATTGGACCCCCCATGAGGTGTCCCTCTCCATTATTGTCCAAGCTGAGTTGTGCTCCCCTAATAATGGCTTCATTTAAGGTCCCTTGGTGACTAATTAGTCACCAATAATAGAGCCCAAGGCAAGGCCAATAATTGGCCAAGCCAAGGGAGTCGAACAAGAGGGCCATTCGGCCAAGGAGAGAGAGAGAGAGAGAGAGTAGCTGTGAAAGAGAGAAAGGAAGAGAAAGGTCACAATTAAAGTCATTAAATGGCTTAGAGTTTTCATCATGGCTTTTGGCCTTTGTGCATAAATGAGCATAAATGACCTTATTTCTTAGTGACATAAGCCATGACCTAATTCCTAGATGGCCTAAGCCATGACCCAAGCAAATGTAATTACATATAGGAAAAGGAAACCCCATGTGAAGACCCCTCTCTCTCACGCCCAAAACACATACATCCGATCATCTCTCTTCCTCTTTTCACACCCATGTGCCTACAACACCAACTGGCCACTTTGTTCCTTTACCGAGAGAAAGAAAAGAGAAAGAGGGAGAGCTTACTATCCAGCCCTTGTTCTTTTAGTATTTGGCCATCTAAGAAGCCACGTTCAAGAATCGCAAGCCCTAAGCCACGTCCGAAAACCATCCGAGGCCACCCAAATTCACGCCTCTTGCATTAGTTCTAGTTTTATTCAGTTGTGTAAGTAAATTCCCTAATATCGGGAAAGAAAGTTACGATATATTGTAACATGGGTTGCTTGGCCCGTTTCTTGATTTCGTGGTTGATTTACTTAGCCTGTTTTCTGGTTTTATGGTTATTCATTCTTTCTTATCTAATGATATTCACGTGTGATACTCACGTTTGATGTTTGTTCTTGTTGGTTTGGTGGCATGACTTTGCTATTTGAATTGCCATCGATGTCAGTATGGTAAGAGTCGACTTGTGTGAACGACAATTGTCTCGTCCTCGCTTGATATTAGAGTTTTTACTTACTGAGTTTCCCCGACTCACTCCCGTTGTTTTTCCTCTTTTCAGGTCCGTGATATGGTATCTCCTCCAACTCGCTTTGGAAACCCCGTCGAGATGTGAGCCAAACTCCTCACCGTGATCGACGCCCGGGAGAACCACGCTTACCGTCGAATCACAACCTATTTGATGGTCGACGAAGGCCGTGATGAGTCGGTTGCTCACCCGCACGAGGCGTGGTACCGCCTAGCGAACAGAGAATGGGTTGGACCCCTTCGCGGGTTCAATGGGCCATTTAGAGGATCGAGCGGGTCATTTCCGGGGCAAATCAGAGGTGAAGCGTGAGATGGCCAGCCGGACGAGGAATCGGAGGAGCGAGAGGAACGAGAAGCTATAGCGAAGTTAGGAACCCAAGCCAAGTTTTGTTTATTTGATAGCGGCTTTGTTGACACCTAAATTTTTGGCGCATCATTTAGTGTTAATTGCATAGAAAATTAGGGATTAAATTTTTAACCCCTGAACAAAAATATTAAAATTGCATAGCATATAGTTTAGGCTCATATAAATTAATTGCATTCCGCATCGGATCGACGGTGGCAAGCGAGCTTAAAATTCATCATGTAAATCGAGCTCGGGCATCGAACGAGGCTCGGCTCACTCGGAAAGCATGGGCCGAAAATCACACGCAAAAGGGCTTGGTTGTCTTAATTTGAGCTTAAATTAGCCCATCAAGCTTAATTAAATAAAAGCCCACATTAATTCAGCTCATTTGAAATTAAATGATTAAAGCCTAAGCCCAAGCCTAAGCCCATTAGGACTAGAAAGCCCGGCTAATTGACCTAGGTTTACATTATAAATACATGTTTATGCTTCATAATCGGGAGGAGCTCTCACAATTTTCAGAACACACACGAAGGACCACGCCGACGCGAGCCTGTTGCGACACCATTCAGCATCAAACATCGGAGATACTCGGCGATATCTCCACATTTATACAACGTCCCAAGTTTCATCAAGTCAAAGGGAGTGAATTCGTAAAGGGAGTCCAAGCAAAGAGCACACCAACACAGGCAGCGCACTCCAAATCCCTGCACGAATCCCTTGAAAATTCTGGGCTAAATCGAAGAGCATATTCGGTCAACACAACATCAGGAGCACGTGCATAGATTTGCAGAGAATTTCATTCAACCACTTCAATCCACTTGGTGACAAAAATTGGTGAAAATTTGGGGAGTGATGTACTGAAGCGGTGGAGAATGTCTTCCCTTGAATGGCCTACAAGCGGAAAGCATAAAAAAAATGCTCTCTTCCTCGGCCACGGGTCTTCATCGATTCTATAAGTCCCTCTAGCTCTGTATCCAATCCCAGTGCTCGCCTCATTATTGAAGCCCTTTGCTGGTCACGCCACCCTTGCCACGAGCACTACGGCAAAGCCGCAGCAGCCAAGCCCCATCGACGGTCCTTGCCTTGCCAAGAAGCGAGCACCACCGCCCTTGGCTTTGTTCAAAGTCCCTCGCCACTGTCGTCCCTGCCGTCGAGAATCACCGCTCGTGCACCGCCTCTCGTGCGTCGCCGCCGCCCCCAACGTCGCGCCGACACTCCCGACGCACCGCCGGTCGCAATTCCGAATCGCGTGATTCAAATTTGGAAAAAAATCCGCAAATCAGGTAAATATCTTATCATGATTTGGTTTGAATATTTTATTGCTTAATTCGTGCTTATTGATATCTAACTTTGCATATTTAGATAATAGGCAATATTTCAATTAGGATTTATTTCCGTTTTTTTTTAAATCTTAGATATCTATCACTTGTCAAATTTGGATAGAAATTATAATTTTCAAAATCCTTTGAATATATCCAAAATCTTTGAGATATCTAGATTTTTTCAAGATGTGATCGATTAGGAAAATTTCCTAATCTGCAACCGCACACGTGGAAATAAATCTATCTATCAGGCTTTAGATAGAGTTATTTCCATAGCGGGTATTTCGAATTTTAGGATCGATCTGTCAGGCTTCAGATCGAAACTTAATTCGAAAGATTTAGCGGTTATATTTTTTTTATTTGATTTTAATTTCGAATTTCATTAAAAAAATATAAAAAAATAATATGCCCGTCATTAGAAATAGGTCACGTCGTCGCATGACATATAGTTTGCATGTTAGGTTGCACTAATCGCATGTCAATTTTTGCACGCCATCACATATAGGTTAGCTTTCATTTAAATACGTAAAAAAAAGTAAAAAAAGAGAAAATTTCTGCACCTGTGAAATTTAAGTCAAGATTCATCAAAATTGTCAAATTGAGTATTTTTTCAGAAATTGGTACCGAAAGGGCGTTAGGGAATCTAGCGTAACCAAGTCCCCGAATTCATAATTTCTGGTTCGCAGGAATAAAATAGTACTCCCGCTATTTTATTTAGGTTTCTAATCAACCTACCCTAAATGATTAGTGGCGACTCCCATTGAAAATATTTGCATGCTCACAATTGGACCTAAGTTGCGATTTGGTAGAGTTTGGGAGAACTCGAGCTAGGTTAGTTAATTTAATTGATCTAGTAATCCATTAGCCTAAGATCGTACAACCGATTTTTAGGTCGCGACAGCTTGGCGACTCCACTGGGGACAACTTGAATTTTTTTGAAAATTTAAGGAGGACTTAGGCCAAAAAAATTTTTCATGGAAAAATCACTCGATTTGACAAAATTTGATTGAATTCTCATTCTTAGGTGTTAAATGGTTTTGCAGGATGGGAGTTATAAGGGGAGTAGTGATTGGCTAACCCTTTGTTTTGCAGGTTTGGTGGAGTGGAATTTGGTTTAATTTTAGTACTATTGAAGTGATGTTTGCATATAATTGTTGTGCATGATTTACAGTATTTGCACTACACCACACACAACCTGTGATCGGACCTGGGTCACACCCATAGTTTTAAGATGGTATTTGAATGGTTCTTTAACCTTGGCGGTAAGACTTCGCTAAAGGTTATCCCATTTGGATCCCGAAATATTTTTCAAAAAATGGCTCAAGGGTCGTCCTCATGCATGTGAGGCTACAATGCATGGAGGTTACCCTTGTCGACCGAACCAAGCCGAAGTGATTGGACCCGACTAGTCATGACTATGGTATGCGAGGCCGCGACTAGTCATGATGATTGTACGCGAGGCTGCGACGCGTCGTTCCGTCCATCATTTCACTTTGCAAAAGCCATTAGGATAGATAGATTAAGATTTAAACTCACGATTCATGTGCATGTCTTTGTGATTGACATTTTCTCCCCCAAAGACGGTAATTTCTCGAGCTTTATCTTTGATTTTCTTCATCTTATTTTGAGTCGGTCCATGATTTAGGTTGAGTCTTTTATCACGTGGCCTCTAAAAAGAGGAGGACCGTCTGATTTCTAGTTTGGTTTAGGGAGTTTTTCTTTCTTTTTAGGATGAAATGTTAGCTTATATTTGTACTTCATGCTATTGATTTTTTTTTGGTAATAAATGTTGCCGAACGATTTTTATAAGAATTCTTTTGAGACATTTTCCATTTTGAGCAATTCAATGAAAAACGTGGAGCTATAATTTGTAAATTTTGGAATCAGTCCAGGTTTTTATTGAATGAAGCAATTTGGAATTTCGGGATTTACTGGATGAATCGGTCGTTCGAAAGAAATTTTATCTTGAGGGTCTAGAGGATGTCATGGACCGACTCGTTATTCTCACTTGTCGTTTTATTCCACCGTTGCTTTTTGTAGGTAATTTGCTACGGATCCCCCTCATCCTCATAATACTCGATTGGTGGCCAAAAGAAGGATGGCCAATCAAGCTGAGATTGCAGCCATGATTGACGAAAAGCTGAAAGAACACATGAATACAATCAATGAGCAGATCGCAGCCGCCATGTCCAAAATGATGGGTGATCTCATGGCCAAGCAGCAGCAGATCAATGCTGCTTCTCAATCGGAGATTCCAGCTCCAACCCGTTCAGGCCTCCACATTGACAAATCTCCTGCAGTAAACACTAATCCAACCCTTCAACTGGATGACGCCATTTTGATCGACACTAGTGCTTCTCCGTCGGTCCCTGTTCCTCATTCACTTCCCAACAATGAGAATGCTAAGTTGTTGGCCAAACTCGACCAGAGGTTACGTGAAGTGGAGGGAACTCAAAATGTTCCGCCTGTTGATTTGTCCATTTTTACTCGGGTCCAAGTGCCCGATAAATTCAAGATGCCAGCCTTTGAAAAGTACGACGGCACCTCGAACCCAATTCAGCACATCGATATGTACCAAGGGCTCATGAATAGATATGTGTCTAACGGACCCCTAATGATCCAAACCTTCCAAGCAAGCTTGAAGGATGCTGCAATGAGGTGGTATACCAACCACCAGATCAATCGGAAAGACTCGTGGGAAGAGGTGGCAAACCTTTTCGTCAAACACTTCAAGTTCAATCTTGATGTCACCGTTACAAGGGAAGACCTGGAGAGAGCTGAGCAAAAAAAGGGCGAGACTCTGAAGGAGTATGCCACTCGTTGGAGGAACATGGCAGGGCAGATCATGCCTGAACCCTCAGAGCGTGACTTAATGAAGTTGTTCGTGTCCACTCTACCGCAGCCGGTTCGTTCACGAATGTTAGTAACGGCCGCCCAATCTTTTGGCCAACTGATAGCCATGGGTGAGGAGATTGAGACCGGGCTCAAGAAAGGATGGTATAGTGAGTCAGGTTCATCAAGCAAAAGATTTACTAGTACGAAGGACAAAGAGCATGTCCCCGAAGTCAACATGACTTATGTACAGAAGACGCCAGCTCAGGCCCCGAAGCTACAATTTAGCACCCAGCAGACGACCTCTTATGGACGGCAAGGCCAGCAGGACCCACGCCAACAACGCAAACCCCGCCAATTTACTCCACTTCCCGGGACGTTATCTCAGGTACTAACGGTGCTAAGGAAGAAAAATTTGCTGAATTCAGAGCCACAAAGATCTAATACTGCCGGCTATGCAAAGTATGATCCGTCGAAGAAATGCGATTACCATAGAGGTGAGGTTGGGCATTCGACGGATGATTGCCAAGTACTCAAACATCGAGTGCAGGATCTACTCGAGACTGGAGCGTTTACACTACAGCCAGCCGGTAAGCCCAATGTGCAGAATAATCCACTCCCTGATCATTCGAGCAGTACAAATGTTGTCCTTGGCCCGGGAGTCAAGCAGGTTCGAGGCTTCAGGGTCCCTCTCGAAGATATGTTCGATGCTTTAGTCCGAGCTGGTTATGTTTCGACTGGTGAGGTGGTGTCACTCGGTGACATAAGAAAGAAAGTGGATGAGTTAGTGAGAGAGGGGATGATTGGGACAACAGATGAATTCGGGGTAGTAGCCACTATATCCCAAGTCATCATTGATTGGAATGAAGAACTCGCAAGGATGACCGATGAACAAGTTAAGTTGGATCCTGACATGCCCCCTCTTGAGGATGCCTCTGACGATGACCTCAGGATCATTATACCCGATGCTTCAGAAGTACTGGTCCTAGCATCACCTCAGCCCTACGCTTATGAAAGTGACAAAATGGTTTCATGGTCGTACGATGTTGATCTAAAGCACAAGGTTCAGGACCTCTTAGATACCGGGGCATCAACATTTCGTGCTTCATTGCTCTGCCAAGGCCGAGATGATCTTCTCATAGTTCCAAACATCCGGACTACACCCCCGAGTCCTGCAAGAATGATACATGAAGAGAAGGAGGTGATCGACACCCTGGGGCAACCGAGCGGCAAGTTCGACTACTACGTGAAATATTCGACTCCCCCGAGCTTCTATATTGACCCGCGTGATATCGTCCCCGATGGATGGGGAGGTATGGATGATCTAACACCTCCAGTGACAGAAGATCCTGATGATGCGATGGAGGGAATCACTGCTCTGTTCAACAACATGCTCATTGGAGCTATCGAGGAAGGACCATTGGATGAAATGGGCACTGGCCCGCGAGAGTAACACCTTTACTTTTTTCGCAACTCCCCTGTGTGGGAATTTCTATTGCTTTTTTAGGACTTGCCCCGTCTCGGGAGCTGCTTTTTAGGATTTTTCATTTCTATAACTTTATTGTCCCAGTTTTCATAAATGTAATTCATTCGGTAATAATCAATGAAATTACAAATTATTTTCATTTTTTTGAGGGCATGTTGAGGTACATCAAACCAGCCCGGTGATGATATCCAACCAATAAAAGAAAATATAGTCCAAGGAGAATTCTGAGGCCTGGGCTTCTTCATGTTCCCTCGTGTTGAAACCTTTTTGAAAAGAATTTAAAAAAAAATTCCAGAAATTTGAAAAAATCAAAAAAGAAAAAAAAATGCAATGTTTAGCCCTGTTTGTCCTTCTGAACCTCTTACTTTATGTTTCAGGGGCAATCTTGTGACACGTGAGGGTATGAGAACGGTCCATTCTGATGAATTATGTGCCACCGAGTCTGACCCCAATGACACCGACGAACTCGACAATTCCTCAGACATTCAGCGTGATCTAGAGCGGCATGAAAGGCCTAAAGTCTTCACATCAGACCAAACTGTCATTGTTAACCTGAGTGATTCCGAAGAACCCAGAGAAGTGAAGGGAAGGGCAAATCCTCCTGAGAGTGAGACGAAATGCCCGATCCAGTTGCCACATGAGTAGGTAAGTCTTTCAACCAAAAAGTGCGTCAACAACACTTCAAGGTAAATAATCTAGCCCTGAGAAATATACCCCCGGACTTTCCTGTTCCCGGAGGAAAATTCGCCCCAAATTATGGCGGCCCGTACATTGCGAAGAAAGTCCTTCCAGGAGATGCTTTGATTTTGGCCGAGATGGATGGTCGTGTTTTTTTTTTTTTCCAGTCCAGTTAATTCTGATTCTGTGAAGAAGTATTACACTTGATTTGTACTCATTCTGACTTTGTTTCTATCAAGTATCAAGTTGAATTTTATGAATCAATTGATGTTACTAAGCTTGGTTTGAGGAAGGCTTTTGATTTGGCAATCTGTTTCTGTCCTAATGAAGCGATCATATTGCATGAGAGACTTCAAGATGACGAAAGGCAAGACATTTCCATACATGTCCTGAGTAATAATCCCTAGTGCGAGTTGAGTGAAAATTCCGTGCTGACAAGGTAAAGGATTATCTCACGAAAAGTATGACGACCAAAATGATGAGAGGCATTCATTTCCTCTATCTAAACACTACAGGTTATCATTTGCTTAACCCCTTTGAACGGAGTTTCATTTCTTACCCCTGTCAGGAACAACCCCATACCGGGGCAATTTCTTAGAAATTTCAAAATGGTGAGAATTTTCTTGCTTTCACTTACATCAATCTTCAAGTATATTTATTGCATGCAAGTTCTGTGTTAGCTCGAGTGCCTTAGATATGAAGAAGAGCATTTATTTCTATATCCCTACACAGTATACCCTTTGCTTACCCAATTTGAGCGGTGAATTCATTTCAACCCGATTGGTGATCATTCTTATGATAAACAAATGAAATCATCTTAAAGCAAGTTCAAGGTGACTTGAGGCAAATGGGAGTTAAAAAAAAAAATTCGTCAGAAATGATGCAAAGGGACTCCATTAAATCGAAGTTCTCTCTCTCGGAAAAATTTCTCAGAAAAAAATCTCTCTCAAAAAGAGAGAGAGAGAGAGAGAGAGAGAGAGAGAGAGCGAGAGAGAGAGAAAAAGGAAAGAAAGAAAAGTTTCAGCAAGAACTGAGTCGACATACAAGATCAGTCTTCAAGAAAAAGACCGTTTGAAGGTTCATTTATGGAGCAATTGCTAGATATGGATCAAGGCTACCAGTAGCATAATTGGATGATCACCAATCTCCATGTTCATAATACCCCATTTGATGAAAATAGACCATTCATTTCAAGCCTACCTGAACCTACGTTACAATCTTTACCGAAGTCTCTTCAGAATAGGGCACTTGAGTTAACGTAGAGTTTCAAATGCTTATAAATGTTGCTCGAAGAAGTGCGAGCAAGATTTTTCTATCTCATTTTTGCAGTATTCCTGACTTGTAAACCTGGAGCAGCTAGTGATATCAATTCTTTCAATAGCCTCGACTCGAAGAGTCCCTTTTGCTAAATCATTAACCAAGCCTTTATTTTAGTCCTTATAAAGACCTCTCAGATTGGCCAAGTTATACTAATTTTGAGAATATCCGAACCCTTGTCATGCACGATGAAGAGAGTTTGAATGATTCTTATACCCGCATCAAAGGTCGGGTCAAAAGCCTTTCATTGAGAGTGAATAGAAAGTCCTTTCTGATTAAAGGTCTCTCATTTAATGTGATCAAATTGTCAAAAGGACGAAATGATTGTTCTTATTGATAAATTCCCCAGTGAAGCTTGGTAATGCAAGCAGATTCATGAATTATGTTTTCTCTATCCTTGCGCATGTGTTGTTTCCTCAAGTAAAAACAGGTGCAATTGGTGTTGCCATTTTTATAACACAAGAAGAAATCAGGTACGTCTGCTAATTATTCTTCATTGTTTCTCTTTTCGTAAAATCTGAGACATGATCCCTCTCATATGTTCACCAAGTGGAACAGGTGACATATTTCTTGGTGTTGTCCAGTGGAATAGACAACACACCCCATTTAATGTTTGCCCAGTGGAACAGGCAGCATAGTTTCTTATTCCGTGTTGTCCAGTGGACTAGACAACACACCCCATTAAATGTTTGCCTAGTGGAACAGGCAACATAATTTTTCATTCTGTGTTCACCCAGTGGAATAGGTGGCACAACCAACCTCATGCTCACCCAATGGAAGAGGTGACATGATCTTTTTCGTGATTGCCCAGTGGTATAGGTAACATGTCCCAATCTTTCTTCATATCATGCGTTATTTCGCATCTGTAGGAAACTACAGGTAACAAATAGGCAATTATGTACCTCGAGAACCTTACTTCCAGTGGAATAGAAGTTTGGAGATCGAGGGAGTTCACAGCATTATAAAGCTTTTCATCACTTGGTTGCTTTTTGTGCGATCCGTACGTAAAACTCTTTCACCGCTCCACACGAAGTGAGAAGCCTTAGCATACGTTCTTTATTGTTTGCATATCATGCATAAAAAAAAAAATCATTCATCATTTTGCATAGTTTAAATTTAGGTCTCGGTCTTTGAGCGAAACCTCTACGAGCCTCCACTCAAAGAGGGGCAGCTGTTGACACCTAAATTTTTGGCGCATCATTTAGTGTTAATTGCATAGAAAATTAGGGATTAAATTTTTAACCCCTGAACAAAAATATTAAAATTGCATAGCATATAGTTTAGGCTCATATAAATTAATTGCATTCCGCATCGGATCGACGGTGGCAAGCGAGCTTAAAATTCATCATGTAAATCGAGCTCGGGCATCGAACGAGGCTCGGCTCACTCGGAAAGCATGGGCCGAAAATCACACGCGAAAGGGCTTGGTTGTCTTAATTTGAGCTTAAATTAGCCCATCAAGCTTAATTAAATAAAAGCCCACATTAATTCAGCTCATTTGAAATTAAATGATTAAAGCCTAAGCCCAAGCCTAAGCCCATTAGGACTAGAAAGCCCGGCTAATTGACCTAGGTTTACATTATAAATACATGTTTATGCTTCATAATCGGGAGGAGCTCTCACAATTTTCAGAACACACACGAAGGACCACGCCGACGCGAGCCTGTTGCGACACCATTCAGCATCAAACATCGGAGATACTCGGCGATATCTCCACATTTATACAACGTCCCAAGTTTCATCAAGTCAAAGGGAGTGAATTCGTAAAGGGAGTCCAAGCAAAGAGCACACCAACACAGGCAGCGCACTCCAAATCCCTGCACGAATCCCTTGAAAATTCTGGGCTAAATCGAAGAGCATATTCGGTCAACACAACATCAGGAGCACGTGCATAGATTTGCAGAGAATTTCATTCAACCACTTCAATCCACTTGGTGACAAAAATTGGTGAAAATTTGGGGAGTGATGTACTGAAGCGGTGGAGAATGTCTTCCCTTGAATGGCCTACAAGCGGAAAGCATAAAAAAAATGCTCTCTTCCTCGGCCACGGGTCTTCATCGATTCTATAAGTCCCTCTAGCTCTGTATCCAATCCCAGTGCTCGCCTCATTATTGAAGCCCTTTGCTGGTCACGCCACCCTTGCCACGAGCACTACGGCAAAGCCGCAGCAGCCAAGCCCCATCGACGGTCCTTGCCTTGCCAAGAAGCGAGCACCACCGCCCTTGGCTTTGTTCAAAGTCCCTCGCCACTGTCGTCCCTGCCGTCGAGAATCACCGCTCGTGCACCGCCTCTCGTGCGTCGCCGCCGCCCCCAACGTCGCGCCGACACTCCCGACGCACCGCCGGTCGCAATTCCGAATCGCGTGATTCAAATTTGGAAAAAAATCCGCAAATCAGGTAAATATCTTATCATGATTTGGTTTGAATATTTTATTGCTTAATTCGTGCTTATTGATATCTAACTTTGCATATTTAGATAATAGGCAATATTTCAATTAGGATTTATTTCCGTTTTTTTTTAAATCTTAGATATCTATCACTTGTCAAATTTGGATAGAAATTATAATTTTCAAAATCCTTTGAATATATCCAAAATCTTTGAGATATCTAGATTTTTTCAAGATGTGATCGATTAGGAAAATTTCCTAATCCGCAACCGCACACGTGGAAATAAATCTATCTATCAGGCTTTAGATAGAGTTATTTCCATAGCGGGTATTTCGAATTTTAGGATCGATCTGTCAGGCTTCAGATCGAAACTTAATTCGAAAGATTTAGCGGTTATATTTTTTTTATTTGATTTTAATTTCGAATTTCATTAAAAAAATATAAAAAAATAATATGCCCGTCATTAGAAATAGGTCACGTCGTCGCATGACATATAGTTTGCATGTTAGGTTGCACTAATCGCATGTCAATTTTTGCACGCCATCACATATAGGTTAGCTTTCATTTAAATACGTAAAAAAAAGTAAAAAAAGAGAAAATTTCTGCACCTGTGAAATTTAAGTCAAGATTCATCAAAATTGTCAAATTGAGTATTTTTTCAGAAATTGGTACCGAAAGGGCGTTAGGGAATCTAGCGTAACCAAGTCCCCGAATTCATAATTTCTGGTTCGCAGGAATAAAATAGTACTCCCGCTATTTTATTTAGGTTTCTAATCAACCTACCCTAAATGATTAGTGGCGACTCCCATTGAAAATATTTGCATGCTCACAATTGGACCTAAGTTGCGATTTGGTAGAGTTTGGGAGAACTCGAGCTAGGTTAGTTAATTTAATTGATCTAGTAATCCATTAGCCTAAGATCGTACAATCGATTTTTAGGTCGCGACAGGCTTCTGTCGAAAACGCCTTTGAAATGGGCATGTAAAATATGCACGTGGCTTGTAAGGGACTGTAAAGAAGGGCTCGATGAAATAAGCACTTATCTTGTAAATACAAAGTGCGTCATTTACTTATATCACTCCTGTTTGTCTTGTTTATTATTTGATTTCGCTTGCGCATTTGATTGTTTAAAATAAACGGAGCGAACTAATGTATTTCCACGAGTCATGAGTCCGTTCGGGTCATGTTCGATCATAAAAAATTGTTCGTGATTCCAAGTTGGGACGTGACAATGTGGAGTATAGTTTGTTTTGGTATCAGAACAGGTTTTCTCTCCAGTAGGTGCAGTTCGTGGCGACTCGTGATTGGACGATCCGATGAGGGTGGGGAGTGGCACCGGGGTCATGAATGCCTGAACATTGTGTGGTCTCTACGGAGGTGGCGCTAGGGTAATAATACCTGATGATTGTACGGCTTTTGACCGAGGTGGCGCCAGGGCGGGTAGCCTGATCATTGTGCGGCCTCTGGAAAGAAGTGACGCCGGGATACATATATATACCACCTGATCATTGTGCGATTTTCGAAAGGAAGTGGCGCCGGGGAGAATGGCCTGATCATTGAGCGGCTCTTGGTAGGCTTCTAGGACGGCTAAAGAATGAGAATTTCCGAACTATGCACCGAAATGTGGAAAACGGTTCTAAAAACCAGGCAAAAATAAAGGCCTGGAGTGATAAGGTGTGCTGAAGTTGAGGTAGTTAGCCAGGAAACACCCCGTGCATGTGATTGTGTGTCTGTGCACCTGATTGATTGATAAGTAGGCCTTTGATTGTTGAGTTTTTGATTACTGACATATTCTTGCGTTGTAGAAAGCCTTAGTAGATTACCACAGCAATATGAGTACTCAGGACCCGGCCTCAACCTCGAAAGGAAAGTCAAAGCAAGATCCCCGAATAGACGGAATTCTACAGGCTTTGGCGACCGTAGGAGAATTGCTTTGACAATAAGTACAGCAACAAGCACAACAACAACTACCGATTGCTAAGAACATAGCGGCGGCAAATGGAAATGGGAATGGTGACCGTACGATGCATGGACTGGTTGAGCAGTTCCTGAAACTGCGACCCCTGAAATTTGCTGGAACCAGAGATCCTGAAGAGGCGGAATCCTGGATCGATGAGTTACAGAAAGCATTTGAACTTCTGCGATGTTCCGAGGAAGATAAAGTCACCTTAGCAACCTATCAACTGCAAGGGAACGCCAGCTATTGGTGGAAGGCAATCAAGGAAATCGTGTTCCCAGAAAATGCTATTGTGAATTGGAATGCTTTCGTTGAGGCATTCAACGTGAAGTATTTCTCCGAGTGTGCTCGTGATTGGAAGATGAAAGAATTTCTGCAACTCCAGCAGGGAAATATAACGATGGACCAGTACGAAGCAAGGTTTGCTCAGTTGTCGAGGTATGCCCCTAGACTTATTGAAAATCCCGTCGACAGGGCAAAATGATTCCGTGATGGTCTCAAACCTGACATCCGGAGTCAATTAGTACCTCTAAACTTGAAAGATTATAATGAATTATATAAACGAGCTCAACTGATCGAGAAATATTCGCTAGAGAGGGTCCCTTTGACAAGATCTTATTATTCTACTCCCCGAATTGATCAACGTTCGGGCAAGAGGCCAGTAACAAGGGGAAAACGTCCCTTTGTTTCCAACAAGAAGCGGAATTTCTAGCAGACAGCTAATGTTTCCGGTAATACTTATTCTGTTTGCAGAAGACAGCATGGTGATGCCCCGTGCCCAATTCGTATTGGAGCATGCTTCGAGTGTGGCCAACAAGGTCACATGATCAGGGACTGTCCGCAACGGCGACAGAGTATACCTTCATAGCAAAGATAAGCGACAGCATCAACTGGAGTTCAATCTCGTGCCAACAATGGCGATCGTCCTCCGACACAAGGATGAATATATGCACTTACTCAAGAGGATGCTGAGAACTCCGATGCAGTGATCACAGGGACGGTTTTCCTCAATAACCGTGTTGCATATGCGTTAATTGATACTGGAGCTACACATTTATTCATATCTAGTCAATTTGTACGTCTGGCCAAAATTGAGATGAAACCGTTAGAAAATGCACTTAGTATTTCTACTTTGATGAAAAATGAAGTGCAGACTGCCCTGGGATGTCAAGGGTGTAAGACAATTATAGGCGGACCGGCGGATATTATAAATCTAACGGTACTGGCCATGTATGATTTTGATGTTATCATTGGTATGGATTGACTTAGTAAATAGCGAGTCAATATAGACTGTTATAGCAAGGTGATTCGGTTTCATCCCCCTGATCGCCCCTACTATACATTTGTGGGTAATGGAGGAGGATCTTCTACTCCTCTGATTTCTGCTTTAGAAGCAATCTAACTATTGCAGAAAGGTTGTCAAGGATTTTTAGCAATAATAGAAAATACAGCAAAGGAAGACAAACCAAAGTTAGAAAAAATATCCTGGTGATACGAGAATTTCCGGATGTTTTTCCAAAAGAATTACCACGTCTACCTTCGGAACGGGAAATAGAATTTGCTATTGAAGTAGTTCCTGGAACAGAACCTATTTTCAAGCTCCCTACAGGATATCTTTCATCGAGTTGAAAGAGCTCAAAGTGCAACTGCAGGAATTACTCGATAAGGGCTTCATCCGTCTAAGTGCATCTCTCTGGGGTGCATCCATATTGTTCGTGAAAACGAAAGACGGATCATTACGACTTTGTATCAACTATCGACGATTAAATCGAGTTACTATAAAAAAATAAGTGCCCACTGCCGAGAATCGATAATTTATTTGATCAACTCCAAGGAGTATCCGTGTTTTTAAAGATCGATTTAAGGTCGGGATATCATTAGCTAAGAATCAAGAAGGAGGATATTTCAAAGACGGCATTCCGAACCCGATATGGCCATTATGAGTTCACCGTTATGCCATTCGGTTTGACGAATGCTCCAGCTGCCTTTATGGACCTGATGAATCGAGTGTTCAAGCCATACTTGGATCATTTCATCATAGTCTTTATTGATGACATCATGGTATACTCGAAGAATTTGGCTGAACATGAACAACATCTGAGATTCGTGCTTTAGACACTCAGGAAACACGCACTTTATACAAAATTCAGCAAGTGCGAGTTCAAGCTATCTTACGTAGTGTTTCTCGGCCACGTGATTTCGGGAGACAGCATATCAGTGGATCCATCCAAAATAGAAGCGGTAATCAATTAGCCAAGACCAACGACTGCCACCGAAGTTCGAAGTTTCTTGGGTTTGGCGAGATATTACAGAAGGTTCGTGGAACGATTCTCTAGCATCGCTATCCCTTTAACGCGATTGCTAAATAAGGAAACGAAGTTTGAATGGACTGACAAATGTGAGCGAAGCTTTTAAGAATTAAAATGAAGGCTAACAATTGCTACTGTTTTGACTATACCTAAAGGACCAGGAGGATTTGAAATATACAGCGACCCCTCTCACAAAGGGCTAGGCTGTGTATTGATACAGGATGGCAAAATGGTGGCTTACGCTTCTAGACAATTGAGGCTATACGAATTGAATTATCCAACTCATGATTTTGAACTTGTTGCAATCGTATGTTGCCTTGAAAATTTGGCGACACTACTTATATGGGGAGCAATTTGTTATCTATATGGATCATCAGAGTTTGAAATATTTATTTTCCTAGAAGGAGCTAAATATGAGGTAATGATGTTGGATGAAACTTTTCAAAGACTATGATTGTGAGATATTGTACCATCCTGGCAAAGCAAATAAGGTTGTTGATGCTCTTAGTCGAAAATTGGGCATCGCTCATTTGATGGTCAATAAGTGGACCTTACTTGAGGAAGCTCGAGACTTGGACTTCAAGTTGGAAGTTGGACATCATCAGAAGTTACTAGCTGCTCTCAGAAATGAGCTGGACATCATTGTGAAAATCAAAGCGCTACAACAAACAGACCCAGAAATTCAAAAAGTCCGGAAGGAGTTAACAGAAAAGAAGAAATCTAATTTTCATTTGGCTAATGACGGAATCTTGAAGTTTAATGGACGCCTGTGCGTACCAAAGGATGAACAACTCAAGAAAGAAATCTTGACGGAAGCTTACAAAAGCAATTACAGTATTCATCCAGGCAGTACCAAAATGTACTAGAATTTGCGACAACATTTTTAGTGGAATGGCATGAAGACGGACATAGCCAAACATGTGGCTAAATGCTTGACGTGTTAACAAATCAAGGCTCAACATTGCAAACCTGGCGGATTATTGCAACCATTGAAAATTCCTGAATAGGAATAGGAACACATTACGATGGACTTCGTAATGGGATTACCGAGAAGTCAGCGAGGAAATAATTCGATATGGGTGATTGTTGATCAATTGATAAAATCAACTCATTTTCTTTCAGTGAGAAAGGATCTTCCATTGAAGGGTTATGCCAAGTTATATGTTCGTTATATTGTACGATTACACGGAGTCCCAGTAACGATCACATCTGATCGAGATCCAAAGTTTACTGCAACTTTCTGGTAGAGTCTCCAAACTACTATGGGAATGAAGTTACAATATAGTACAGCTTATCATCCGCAGACAGATGGCCAACCAGAAAGAACTATCCATACCCTTGAGGATATGTTGCGAGCATGCGTCGTGGATTTCAAGGGGAGCTAGGATGAACATTTACATCTCATTAAATTTGTATATAACAACAGTTATCAGCAAAGTATTGGGATGACACCATTCGAGGCATTATATGATCGAGCTTGCAGAACTCCAGTTTGTTGGGATGAGGTCGGGGAAAAGAAGGTTACGAGTATAGAGCTAATACAACTCACTAATGAGGTCGTGCAAGTGGTTAGAGATAAGTTGAGAACTGCCCAAAGCCGATAGAAAAGTTATGCTGACAGACGTAGGAAGCCTTTAGAGTTTTAGGTAGGCGACCACGTGTTTCTCAAAGTATCGCCCATGAGGGGTGTGTCGCGTTTTGGGAAGAAAGGTAAGCTAAGCCCCAGGTACATAAGACCTTTTGAAATTCTAGAAAGAATAGGTAATTTGGCATATCAGTTGGCGCTGTTATCGAAACTTGCTCAGGTGCATAACGTGTTCCATGTATCCATGTTAAGAAAATATGAACCGATCCGGCACATGTGCTAAATTTCGACGAGGTCGAATTGGACAGCAGGGTGTCCTATGTTGAGGAGCCGGTGTGGATCGTGGATCGTAAAGAGCAACTATTGAGAAATAAAATTGTTCCCGTAGTAAAGGTCCTATGGCGACATCATGACATAGAGGAAGCTACCTAGGAAGGTAAGGAAATCATGAAGCGGCAATATCCGCATTTGTTCGAGGAATCAGGTATGCGTTTAAATTTCGAGAACGAAATTTTATTAGAGGGGGAGAATTGTGATATCCCCGATTTTGGGCCTAGGAAGCCGAGGGCTAGTAATAAGTGGATAAGCAGGGTAAGTCGAGTCGAGGGTCGGTAATGGAATGGACAGCATGATCGATGCTAGTGTACTAAGGGTTGGTCGTGATTCGATCGAAAGATTGTCTATGAATTGGCCTAGGAATCGACAGTGGAATGACCCCCTGACTACGCAAATGATTAGAGTAATATGACCGTGGAGTGACCTTTCGACCATAAGGGCCGTTAGTGAAATGGTCCGGGATAACTATAGATCAATTCGGTGTCAGCATGTGTCAGTTGCGAGTGATACCGCATGGCCATGCATTAGTCCCAAGTGACCATGAGTTAATTCCGGGATATTGGATTTCACGAGGTTACATGACAATCGAAGGTTGACCACGGGTCATTGATACTTGAACGTGGCTCGGTCACGAATCGACTACGGATCGTTGCGTTGAGTCGGATAGGCCATGGACGAGACATGTGCCAGGCCATGTGCCTAGTGGCTTAGTTGCGGCTCGGGCAAAATTGCCAGTCGCGATGGCCAAGACCATGTACCCGGTCATGACCGACCATCGTGCCCGTCAGCCAGGCCACGGATCAGCTACGTGCCCTGTTGTGCGCCGGCCATTGTACCCGACCCTTGTGCCACGAGCTGTGACTATAAGATCCGATTATGATTTCGTCCCATACCAAAGAAATATGGCCATGAGTCGTGCAATGTGCCATTCCCAGGCCGTTGTGCGTGTTTGGCCGTGAACCGACCCCTCACTCGTATGACTCGGCATGGTGCCCATACGGACGGCAAGGCACTAGGCACATTGCTTGTATGGCCAGGCAAGTCGCTCGGCACGTCGCCCATGCGGCCCGGCGTGGCGCCCGTGCAGCCCGGCCTCACGCTCAGCCATGTGCTCATATGGCCTAGTGATGCGCCTGGCTATTTGCCTGGTCAGGCCCGGCCATTTGCCCGGTGACTTGGCCACGCGCTCAGGCTACCCGAGAAGCCCAATTTGGCCTAATTTGGCTTAGATTTTTGTAGGACTATGTTTGGTCACTTGTGGGGTTTTTTCACATTAAACCTCATTTTAAATAGAATTATTAAAATTATTTATTGCGAGAAAACTTTCGGAAAATTATGAGGATTAACATAATGCGGGGTTGCGATTATAGAGCCGTTTCGCCAATTTCGGGTAAATCGATTGGCCCGGGAGATTTTTGAGTGGAACCAACTAGTTTGTAGGCCTCCCACAGTTCGAGTTTTGGCTGAAGAAAAAAGATAAAAAGGGTTGATTTGGTCAAAGGTGCAATTATTGCCCTAAAGCCATCATTATTGGACCCCCATGAGGTGTCCCTTTCCATTATTATCCAAGTTGAGTTGTGCTTTCCTAATAATGGCTTCATTTAAGACCCCTTAGTCACTTATTGGTCACCAATAATAAAGCTCAAGGCAAGGCCAATAAATGGCCAAGCCAAGGGAGTTGAACAAGAGGGCCATTCGGCCAAGGGGAGAGAGAGAGAGAGAGAGAGAGAGAGAGAGAGAGAGAGAGAGAGAGAGAGAGAGAGAGAGTAGCCGTGAAAGAGAGAAAGGAAGAAAAAGGCTACAATTAAAGCCATTAAATCGCTTAGAGTTTTCATCATGGCTTTTGGCCTTTATGCATAAATGAATATAAATGATCTTATCTCTTAGTGATATAAGCCATGACCTAATCCCTTGATGATTTAAGCCATGACCCAAGCAAAGGCCATTACATATAGGAAAAGGGAACCCCACATGAAGACCCCTCTCTCTCACGCCCAAAACACACACATCCGGTCATCTCTCTTCCTCTTTTCACACCCATGTGCCTACAACACCAATTGGCCACTTTGTTCCTTGCTTTTTGTTCCTTTACCGAAAGAAAGAAAAGAGAAAGAGGGAGAGCTTACTGTCCAGCCCTTGTTCCTCTAGTATTCGCCCATCTAAGAAGCCACGTTCAAGAACCGCAAGCTCTAAACCACGTCCGAAAACCATTCGAGGCCACCCAAATTCACTCTTCTTGCATTAGTTCTAGTTTTATTCAGTTGTGTAAGTAAATTCCCTAATATCGGGAAAGGAAGTTGAGATATGTTGTAACATGGGTTGCTTGGCCCGTTTCTTGGTTTCGTGGTTGATTTACTTGGCCTGTTTTCTGGTTTTATGGTTATTCATTTTTTCTCATCAAACGATGTTCACATGTGATACTCACGTTTGATGTTTGTTCTTGTTGATTTCGTAGCATGACTTTGCTATTTGAATTGCCATTGATACCGGTACGGTAAAAGTTGACTTGTGTGAACGACGGTTGTCTCGTCCTCGCTTGATATTAGAGTTTTTACTTACTGAGTTTCCCCAACTCACTCCCGTTGTTTTTCCTCTTTTCAGGTCCGTGATATGATATTTCCTCCAACCCACTTTGGAAACCCCGTCGAGATGCGAGCCGAACTCCTCACCATGATCGACGCCAAGGAGAACCGCGCTTACCGTCGAATCACAACCTATGCGATGGTCGACGATCGTGATGAGTCGGTTGCTCACCCGTGCGAGGCATGATACCGCCTAGCGAACGGAGAGTGGGTTGGACCCCTTCGTGGGTTCAACGGGCCATTTGGAGGACCGAGTGGGTTGTTTCCGGGGCAAACTGGGAGTGGAGCATGAGATGGCCAGCCGGACGAGGAATAGGAGGAGCGGGAGAAGCGAGAGGAACGAGAAGCTATAATGAAGTTAGGAACCCAAGCCAAGTTTTGTTTATTTGATAGCGGCTTGTGTCGGAAACGCCCTTGGAATGAGCATGTAAAATATGCACGTGGTTTATAAGGGCCCGTAAAGAAGGGTTCGATGAAATAAGCACCTATCTTGTAAATACAAAGTGCGTCGTTTGCTTATATCACTCCTGTTTGTCTCGTTTATTATTTGCTTCCGTGTGCGCATTTGATTGTTTAAAATAAACGGGGCGAACTAATATATTTCCGCGAGTCACTGGTCCGTTCGGGTCATGTTCGATCATTAAAAATCGTTCGTGATTTCGAGTCGGGACGTGACATAATATCTCCCTCTTTTCAATTAAACTATACCATTTGTCACTATATTATCATGGACAAATGTATTAATTCTCACCCTATTTTTTTTGCCACACGCCTAATTGAAATGCCTTGAACCTAAGCTTATCACCTCATGCATGACATATTACATTTTTAACTCTAGTAAGTTATTATCTAATTGTAACTCTACTTGTTGGTTATTATTGTTTTTAATCCAAGCCATTTAATATGACCCCAAAATACTCTTCATTGTGGCAAAATTTGGGAAGACAAGAGGCTCAAAAGCACCTCTTCTTCGTCTTGGTGTGGACATCACTCCCTTCTTCTTCTTCAAGTTGCAAATCTTTCTTTTTTCCACTCTCTTTCAAAAAAAAAAATCAAAGTTCAAGCTCACCTTCAATCTAGTTCTTGACAAGGTATATTGTTAAACTTCCATTTCCTTTTTTTTATCAAATAAGCTTTGTTGTTTTCTACAGAATAAGGCTTGTTAATTTATTTTAGTATCTATTTTGATTTCAAGGTGGTTAGAGGCTTGCTTTGTTCAAGATTTCACTTTGGTTAAGTGAATACTCTAAGGACTAAGTTAGAATGATTTATTTAGTACTTTTGAGCTTGGTTGATTGATTGTTTGTTCATTTAGTTTGGATCTTTTTCTATGTATGAGCAAGTTTCAATAGTTGTATGTTAACCTATGATGATTGTTGAGCTTGATGTAAAAAGCTTTTCACATGTTTATGTGGTCCTTGAGAGATTACTAAAATGTTTTGTTCCATTTTGAGTAGAAAAGTGTGAAAATGGTAAAACTAGGCATAAAAAGGGTATCTTGGTAATTTTCTTGTCAAGGTAAGGGAGAATTTTGAATTTACAGAATTGAAGAGGGGTTGTGAACAATGTTATTTTGTGATTGTTAGTGTTAATTAGAGGGTTAATAAGTAATATTAATTAACGGAAATCAAACCGGTTGAAAAAAATTGAGTTTGTAAGATTTAGGGGCAAATTGGTAATTTCACCAAGTTGAGGGGGCGAATATGTAAAAACTGGAAGTTCTGGGGACTGTTCACAACATCGAACCTCATTTTGATAAGTGGTTAAGTTATTTTTTAGAAATAATTGCTTAATTGTGACATATGTCAAACAATGCAAATTGGAGTAATTTGTAATAATTAATTAAAAGTGGGCAATTTTGAAAATTTTGTAATATATGTGGTGTCTGTAATATAAATAAAATGATTATGTGTTTTAAATACCATATTAATAGCATTTAGTTTTTAATTTAATTATTATGGCTTGGTGGAATAAAAATCGAAAATTAGGGGTAAAATTATAAAGTGAGAAATTTACTAGGATAATATTCTAATTCTAAGAAATAGGAATTATAGAAATGATCTCTATTATATGTGGTAAAAATGAGCTTAATCAAGGGGCTTTATAATAAATAAATGAAAATTAGATGAGATACTAAATTGTGGAGTAGTAATGTTTAATGTTATAGAACTTGTAAAAGTTCTCTTCTAAATATTGGCTTGGTGAAAAGAAAAGGAAAGGTTTTATGTTGAAAGGTGTATAATTAATTAATTAATTGTCTTGTACATTATGATTGACATATCGTTGTTTGCGATTGTAATTATGAAAATATGTGACATGTTTTGTATTGTAACTAATTATGTATGTCTTTGATGTTAAGTGATTAAGACATTTGCCACAGCCTATTCGCCACCGAGCGAATTCCCTTGTACGAGTATGTATATGAGATTTTGGAGTCAGCCAAATGTTTTACTGTATGAGACAATCCTCTGCAAGGTTGAGATGAAATGAAATTTTATGATGACATGGCTCGTGTAGTCATGGTATGACATGGCTTGTGTAGCCATGGTATGATGCTAAGAAATGGCCAACATCATGCAGATATACGGTGGTGTATTTATCCTCGTTAATGTAGAGGACACCTATGATGAATAGGCTAAGAGGCGTGGCAAATGGGTATGTATATTTCCATTCCCCATGAGTTGGTGGTGACGATGCCTCATTAGTCGAAATGCCTCGTAAATCGAGATGATCTTGGCCAGTGACAAATATGAATTCATATGCGTGAATCGATGAGATGTTATGCGATATTTATGATATATAATATGCCATCCGCTTATACATGAGTTATTGATTTTATGCAATGTTATTATTATTTCATTAACATGTCATGATTGGAAGGGTAGTATCATTATTAATGTATTTTTGCATTACTTTGAACTCACAATTATTGTTGATACCGGGTTGAGTGGTGAGCGAATCTTCTACCTTAAACTTAGATATTTCAATTACTAGGTCTCGACTCACTCCTTATTTTTCAGATATGTAGGATGGATCCCTTGCCACTATCGCGTTTTAGAGCTTTCATGCTCTTTGATTATAGTTATGAAGATATTATTGTACCTGGATCACCACTAGTTTATACTAGGTGTACTTTCGTTATATGGGTCGACGTGAAGTTACTAGAGTATATACTCCATCGTTACGTCACTTGGTATGTTAATATCGAGGGTGAGTTAATTGGACCGCTTAGAGGCTTTGATGGCCCTCCAAGTTTTGGCGATAATGGCACGTCGTCAGGTGAAGTTATGAACCCTTGGTTGATGGTCCGACAGTGTACAAGCAGGCTTTTGGGCATAGAAGTATAATGTTATAGGTAGGTGACCTTGACCCTTCCTAGGAATTATGTATTTTGTTTTTTTGGGCCGAATGTTGTATTGTACAACTAGTGATAATGTATATAAAAAAATGCATATGTATTTTATTAAACTTGTATGAGAATTTTGTAAATGCTTTAATATGTTTCCGCATGTTTAATAATTATAAGTAATGATTGGAAAGGACACGTGTCGTGTGTGATGTTGCGGGGCGTTACACCCTCTGCCTGTGGCCGTCGCACCATTGCTGGTAGGGATTGGTGACCCTCGCCTAGATTTGGGAGAGGATTCTAGCGAGGCCCAGCCAACCCTCGCCGGTGCCCCACCGATAATGGGGTAATGGCCACAAGCGAGAAGACTTCACTTGCATTTTTTTTCTTTTTCAAAATTTTTTAGCTTTCTTAAGCTTTAATCTAATTTATGTTAAAATTGTCAACGAAAATGCCTTTGACCAATCGAAATATTTAGTCATTAGAGAGGTCATACCCTTATTTGAAACCTTCATGGCCACTTCAGACTTAGGGATGAGAAAATTTTCAGGGTAGAACCTGGAATTTGAGAACCGGACAGGTGGGAACTTGTCCGGTTCCAGGTTCAAAACATTAGAGAATCTATTTCGACGGGTAGGTAAGTTTCAAGTTCTAGGTAGGTGGGACTTAGAACAAGTTTTTGTGTTTTTTTTTTGTCTGTCTTCGTTTGATCCTACAGTATTCCATGACGTCCGATGACGAGTGTATAATCTGAAACCACTAGTCTGAGCTTCTATTTTATGATTGTGATTTTTATTTTGTTAATGTTTCATATTTTTTTTGCGCCTAAATATAAATTATGGTAAGTGGATTGTAGCAATAAGTAGTAGTCATAAAATGTGATGTTTAATTGCAATTATTCAATTAATAATACATGTGGAACTTTGGTAGACCCCGGAATCTATGATAAGGTAGGTTATAAATTTCAAGGTATGCATGATAAGTTATAGATTTCAGAAAATCGGTAACTTGTTCTAATAGGTAAGTTTCAAGTTCTAGATGGCAGGGATGTCAAAATTACCCGGCCTAGCCCGACCTGACCCGAAAATTTCAGGTCTTTTTAATTTGGGTTGGATAATATATAAAAAAAAACCAAGTATCTTAGCGTTTCGGTTCGGATCGGGTACCCAAATCGAACCGAAACACATTTTGATTCATTTGCTTCCCATACCCAAAAAGCTTTCCTTTTCCAGAGTTCATCACTTGCCATTTTCAGTCTCTAATCATGAAACCCCACTCTATCTCTCTTTCCATTTTGTCTCACTAACCAAGCCTTCGCTACGGTAATCTCTCTCCCTTTTGCTGGCAACGACAACATGCGGAGATCCAAGACTCGCCTCCGGTGGAGCTCGACTGAGCCTTGGATTCAGATCAAAACGGCTAAGGCTGCCACAAATCCATGGAGAGAGAGAGAGAGAGAGTGTGTGTGTGAGTGAAGAAGAGAGATGTTATCAGCGATGGAAGGAAAAAAGACCTTGAAAGCATCAAGGAAGAAAGGAAAAGCACTCATGTAGAAATTTGAGGGGCTTGCAGGAAAAGATGGAATTTCTTTTGTGGGCTTGTGGAGTGGTGAGAGACAGAGAGTGACCAGGAACAATTAACACAACAGCAACACATGAGAGGAAATTACGAAGAAAAACGCTAGCCCCAAAAAAAGGGGAACGCAACAATGGACGAAGATTGCCTCGATAGGAACAAATCATTGAGGGATGCAAAGTTGCAAAAAAAAAAAAACACCTTAGCCGGATGTCACCTTGCGGACAAGCTCCACCCAAAATTTAATTTATTTTTTCGCCTTCGAAAAAGCGGGCCCGACCCAGATTTTCGTTTCGGGTCAAAAAGAGAACATCCATCTCATGTGGTTTGGGTCAAGCTGGGTAACATGGGAATTCGACCTGATCTATCGAATTTGTGCGGAAGCCGAACTCGCCCGCTCCTATTCAGATTTTTATTTAAGATAAAGTCCGCTTTACAAAATTTTGTCATGTATCTCGATTAAACAGGGCACCATCGCGAGCACTTAATGGATATCTTATCCACTCTCATGACCCAAGAGAGAGAGTCAACAAGGTCTTGGCATTTTACATTAAAGTGAGTGCCGCTCCGAACCACGTCACGTCACGAACCGAACCTAGTCAGCGTCCCCCCCCGTCGCCATCTTCCGGTCCAGGACGAAAGCGCGAAGATCACTCTCCGCCCCCCGCACGCAGAGTCAGCAGCCGCCCCTCACTCCGTGGCCCACAGTTAAAACCGGATAGGCGCACCCCGAGCAGCCCGCCCCCAGCCCTCTTTCCCGCTTTTGCCCCCGCCTTTGACCAGCCCCGACCTCCGTCAGGATCCTCCCACGTGTCCCGGCGCGCGGCATCGACGGCCGAGCGGCCCCCCCGGCGCGCGCGCCCGGGACGCACGGTGGCCTGCTCCCATTTCCGTCGTTATCTTCTCCTTCTTCGAGGGCCACTATATGTGTCTGGCCGTCAATGATTGCACTCGTTCGAAACTTCTCATCAAGCTTGACTAGAATTGCAGTTCCAGTTAGAGATAGAGATAGAGAGAGAGAAAGCTCGAGGTTTCGTTCGACGATGGCGACGATGCAGGAGGTACGGACGGTGCAGGAGAGCCCGAGGAGCCCGGAGGCTCGGCTCGGGATGAAGGTGGAGGACCTGTGGGACGTCCAGGAGGCGCAGCTCACCCCGACGGAGAAGCTCAACGCCTGCTTCGAGAGCGTCCCCGTCTCCGCTTTTCCTCCCGCTCCTTCCTCTCAAGGTACCGGTCGGCGTCGTCTTTCCTCTACGGTCTTATACCGATCGCGCGCGGTGATCGGTGGGGGGCTGCGGTTGCGCCGCCCGAGGAGCTGCCGGCGACGTATTTGTTTCGAACGCGCGTTAGCTTTGATTTTGCTCGCCCGCGGCAGCTTCCGGATGGTTCCTCGATTCCGTGGTCTTATTTGACGATGCTGTAGACGAGGGGTCGAGGATCGTTAGTAGCCTAATCTAAGTGGACAGTTGCTCAAGAGATTAGGATGATGCCGGTACTTCTCAGGTTTTGTTGTATCATTAGCATGTATCTTCTGTGTAACTAATTTCCTAAAGAAAGAATTAAAGGGGGGACAGAGAGCAACTTTGAGCGTCGTATCTCAATCGGAGTGTAATTGGAAGATGCTGTTGTTCACTGTTGGCGAGAAAGCGGTTCCTCTCGATAATTACGTACAGTTTTCAAATAAAGTAATTCGATGGTTCGACAGTGATCTGCCAAGTATAGACTCATGTTTTTCGTTCCTTTCAAATATGGCATCTTGGGAGCAAGATGTCTTTCTATGCTGGTTCCTTGGCTGAAGCTGTGAACTCTAAAGGATGTATGTGCTCTTGTGTGCAGTAATTGAGATACGATCGGATGCCAGCCTTGCTGAAGCAGTTCAAATATTGTCCCAGCACAAAATCCTTAGCGCTCCTGTGGTGAGTGTTGATGCGCCTGAAGATGCCAGCTGGATGGATAGATACCTTGGCATTGTTGAGTTCGCAGGAATTGTTGTTTGGATTCTACATCAGGTGAGCCAGCCTAAAACAATTAACCGCTCAAAAATGGAAATAAGCAGGATTTCTGACCTATGTCTATTAGCTAAGAGCTGCCTAATAGAGACTTTGAAACTTGCGCTCGCTTCACCACTTCAAACTATTGGAATTGCTGTCTTTTTAACAAAACAGAATTTAGCTGATGTTTTAATCTCGCAGCAGATATATGCTAATAGTTGCAAATTATCTAGATTCGAGAAAGCGAGGAGGGAATAATAGAAAGTTTTAAAATTTTTAAGAAAATGAGGAGATAATAAGTTTGGTGTGCTTTCTTAGTGGTTTTAGGCCACTTATTAACTCCTCTTATGAAATTAAATGGTTGAACTAGGAATGGCTGATATTAGGAGACACCTATCAGTGTAAGTTGGGAAAATGACAAGAGTACTCTCATTTTACGTCGCTCTGTAATTGCAGATGTAGATGTAACTGACCTAATTAAGCGCATTCTGCTTGTTGACCGAAGGAACCTCTAATTGAGTTATCTAATTCTTCATATTGCAGTCAGAACCTCCATCTCCCAGGAGTCCCAGATCAGGAACTGCTTTTGCTTTAGCAGCTAATGGAGTAACTTCTGCTTCAGGGCTTGGAAACTTAGGTCCTGAACCTGCTGCTGAAACTTCTGGAAGCTTTTTTGAGGATCTCACGACCTCTGAAATCTATAACAATACTAAGGTTGTATGTCTGACATCAATGGCTAAATCTTCTGTTTGATGTGTAGTTTCTTTTTTTTCCCTTCTTCTTTGTAATGTTGCATACCTGAAAAAGTTCTCATTCCAGTAAATTCTGTCTATACAGGTGCACGATATTTCAGGGTCATTTCGCTGGGCCCCTTTTCTTGCTCTGCAGAAGTCGGATTCCTTTTTGACTATGCTCTTGTTGCTATCAAAGTACAAAATGAAGAGTATTCCTGTGGTTGACTTGGGTGAGGGAAAGATTGATAATGTCATTACTCAGTCTGCAGTCATTCACATGTTAGCTGAATGCACTGGCCTTCATTGGTTCGAAAGCTGGGGAACTAAAAGGCTATCTGAACTTGGGCTCCCCCTCGTGACTCCTGATCAATTAGTCAAGGTGCGGCCAATTATAGAGGCTTTCTCCCCTTAAATGTTATCCTCACATCTCGTTCCCATTGAATGTCTTAGTCATTCCAGAAAGATGACAGTAACCATAAGAAGGATCTGATGGACAAAGTGCTCTTTTCAAAATTTGAGAACTTTTTAAATGTTTGAATACACTTTTTTGTGAGAGAAAGCATCCTCAATGGTGAAATGACACTAGATCATGTTACTACGGGGTCTTTTCATGCACATTCCATCCTTTTAAGCTTTGCAGAAGAGCACTTCGCCACGGGTTGTTTGTGATCATTATGTCTGTCTAGGTGATCTCTGGGTATATGAATCTTGTGTGCATTTCCCAGCATACAATCAATATCTTCTTGGAACATGTTGGACACTAGGATAAGCAAACATGACAGAGAATAATGTGGAATTTTGTTGAAGATTCGGTACCCCAGGCCCAGTAACATGGCTTTTTCCATCAGTTTCTAGTCCAAGGTTTCAAAGCAAAATGGCAATAGCTAAACACAGTCTTTCATCTGATATATACTGATTCCTCTCTCACTGCTCCAGGTGTATGAGCATGAACCAGTGATGCAGGCATTTAAGCTAATGAGGAAAAGAAGAGTCGGAGGGATTCCTGTTGTTGACAACAGTGGTAAAAAGGCGGTGGGCAACATAAGCATACGAGATATCCAATTCCTTCTGACTTCTCCAAAGATCTACCACGACTACAGGTTGGTGACAGTTTCATTCATCTTGACATGCTTCCAGCTTCCTAATGGCATAGCCTTCTCGTTTTATATACAAACCCTTTTGTTTATCGGTTAAGTCTGCCTCGTTTATTACAATGCATTGGCTTATCTTTTGTTTCCTACAATTTATTCAGATCAGTTACAGCAAAAGACTTCCTGACCGCTGCTAGAAACTATTTGGAGAAGCATCAAGAGGCCTCCCCAATGTTGGGCAGCATGATAACATGCAAAAGCAATCAGACTATCAAGGAGCTAATTTTGATGCTCGACTCCCACAAAATTCAGAGGATATACGTTGTAGACGATGGCGAGAACCTACAAGGTGTTATCACTCTGAGAGATATCATTTCGAAACTAGTCCACGAGCCACGTGGCTATTTTGGTGACTTCTTCGACGGAGTTCTACCTCTTCCTCAGAACAGCAGGGTCTGATGAGGCTTTCTCATCAACCTTAGTGACCGTCTCCTAGTAGACTGACATCTTTTCCGTTTCTGTTAGATGCCACTTCACTATGTCGTATGCGGTGGTTTTTTGGCTAATGAATAATTGTGTTTGTATATAGGCAGGCATAATCGGTTTTCCTCCTCAAGAAAATGTGACTCTGTTCGTAGTTTGCCGGGCGTGAGAACTGTGGGCAAACTTGCTTATATTGTCAAATAAATAGCTTTTCCATCTCTTCCTTGGACATGCTGGTTCATTTCCCTTGCCGTTCTGCTTTAGTGAATTAAGTAGATAGTTTTTGAGATTGCGCAAGCCAGCGGATAGGTACATGTCTCATTGCCCTTAATGGCACGCCTTGCAAACTGTCTCCTGGTCGTATCGATCAAAGGGACGCATCTCTTGGATCCTTTCCACCGAACTTGACCGTAAAAGTATGTCGGGTTGCTCGAGTTAATGGCCAAGGACTAAAGCACCAGCTTCTGCAGCGTTATATAGCACATCGATTGGTCTAGCGTTATTCCTCCAATGCGTTATGTATCTCATATATTCATTGATCCTCGAGGCCAATATCTATTCGATCAAGTTGCGGATTCTCTTTGGATGTGATCAACCAAATAATCTGCGCCATCACCGTAACATATGCAGGGAATCGCCTAGGGTAGGGGACCTCGCCTAGAGTACACATGCCGAGCACAAGTTAAAATTAACTACTCTACTACCGTGAGATTCAGATCGGTGGTCAAGCGGATCCTGTGCTCTGACTGCTTAGATCTTTGTGATTTGATTGCACCAAGAAAGATATCAATCTATGGAGAATCCATTCCAAAATGTCCACCGTACTTCGACCTGTGCTGGCCGGTTGCCGCTAGCGCGTGGAGACGGAAAGGGAGAGAGAGGTCAATTCGCTCACAAGCTAATAAGACCAAGGATAATCTACGTTTATTGGATTTCCATTGCCCAGGATAAAAAAATAAAAAACTACCTGCACGACGCGACATGAAACTTTTACTAACATCCAAAACACATCAAGTAAATCCAACAGATATTAATAAGCAAATTTTTTTTGCTAGAAATACTAATAAGCAAATTAAAACCCGACACAAATGGAAATTCACCAAACATCGAAGCCAAATGACCGAATCCACTGGCTTTCCCTTCCTTTTAACTGAGAACAAGATACCACTGAGAGATTTCAACCAAGCATATTGTTTACCTTCCCCAACAAAAAGCAACAATTCAGGCGCCTGTGACGATAATCGAGAGGTAGGAAATTGCGGAAGAGTTATATCTTTAATGGACAATCACCATGTCCAGTAAGGAACCACCAAAACATAAACAGAATCAAATGGCAACTTCAATCGAACATCAATGGATTTTCTTTTTAAATAAATTATCAGCACAACAAAAGGTTGAATTTTGCAGAATTTCTTCACCAACCAGTAATGAAGAGAAGAAAAACGATCCTCATGCGAAGGAATATGATGTTTATGTTACCAAAAATAGAAAAGATCTTTAGCTAGGATGAATGCTCTCATACAAGGAAAACCAAACAGTATCGGTTGTCTGGGAGTCTGGGACTCTTGAGGTAATGCCACCGCCATCGCAATCAGCAGGAGTTTAAGCTAAAGAAACTCCCCACTATTGTTTAATCAGTTCAATTCTGATAATTCTCAAACAAACAAAAAGTACATTTCGTAAGGTTGATAAATTCCTTCCCGTTTAAGACTCCATAGATCTCCAAAGGTTGAGTAAAACTAGCAACACGCACAATCAGAGAGTTTCGACATTACAACATATCCTAAACCATTAACAGCAGCGTTATCAGTGACTATGCCTCGAGTAAAGATACATAATACTTGCATGGAAAAATGTGCAAGGACTCCTCTTAAATATGACATTCCAAGTACCCCGGCAGCATTAAACAATATGGTACTGCTGATTTCATATTCATCAAGACACCAAACAGACACCAAAAGAAACCTGTTCATTCATCAGCCTTGCTTTATTGTCCTTTGCATCTAACAGAGCATGAAGGTTGACGAGGCACGTGAAATATGGTAAAAATTCAATCTAGAAATTATTGAATATACTATGAACACTACATAATTCTGACGACATCATACAAATCATACGGCATAACAGAATTTCCACTTAACGTAAATCGGATCCTCAATTTGGAAATTCAAAAAAAAATTGAATATTACTAAGGCATTTAGTATTTAGTATTTACATACATCCAAAATCATTTTACCTGGCAAAGACTAATGGAAAAACACTTCTTTTCTAGGTTTTAGATGAGGAAATAGGTACAAGAAAAAGGACATGCATCCTCCTTTCCAAAATTAGTGGTCTTCGGGAGTAGATGCATGAGCACTGACCACTGAAACAAGTCAGCAAGCTCTATGCTTCCTCTTTACAATTAGATATTATGATATGAAAACCAAATGATTGGTTCAATTTACAGAGACAAAGATTGATCTCCAAACAGACCAAGGTCAGTCGGTATAAGACATATGAGGAGAATAATTAATGATCAAACAAGATATAAGTGCCCTCCTCTATTTCAACAAGGATGGAAAAGCATATATAATCATCATGCACCATTACTAAGGACCATGACAACAATATGATATCACTCACAGGGCAAAAGAAAATCCATAACCTATTTGAGAAAGTCTGACTTTAGCTAGCAGTGTCATGCTTTTATTATCATTCATCATCTCAAAATCTGAACCTGATGGCCTTGACATACCCAATGAGTCCAGTAGTACTTTCAGCTCCAAGCCGATCTATTCCTTACTGAATCAACCTCAGTCTTTTACTCCTATGAGTTAAAGGAACTTTCAAAGCTCCAACTACCAAATTTTATCCCGTCTATAGATGAATTAACACGCATCATGTCCATGCTAATGCAGAGTAATAGAATCTCGAGTGATCTCGATGAGTTTGTCATAAGGATTGCAGGTTCTTCAGATGTAAATGCTCCTATCAGAATAAGCACACAGCCGAATGATCTTCGTTATTAACATTGTCCATTAAATTCTAAGATCAAAATATCCTTGATAATCCTTCAGCCCCCAAGTAAGGTCCACTTTTAACACCTTCGCACAAAAATTTATTCCAATAACATTATAATTTCAACAACACCTCCCCCGCCCCTCAAACAGAAATGCAAGATTGGCTCCTAGAGTACTCCAACGACACATTTTGGCTCTTAACTATAATATGGGGTCACAAATGCAGATGAAAGATGAGGAGGAGAGAAAATCCCGTTTACTAGCAGAGATCATAAAGATGATGAGAATTGATCATAGTACATGACACAGGATTCTATGGCAAAGCCAGCCAAGGGAAAAGGAGCTTCCACATAGAGGTACTTAGTAAACCATCTCGCACAAAATGAACTTAACTTTTAATTGAACATACCATAAACAAGATATAGCATGAAATCATCAAGACCTTAACTCTTGCAAATTTAAAATGATGAGAAACAGGGAAGGAGGAGCCAGCAGAGCTGCAGCATCAGAAAAAGCAAAGGGGCTAAACTGTCATCTAGCAAGAAGTCCATGATATCTTGACTGGTTGAATGCTAAGTACGAATTCATATAATAATGTACACAGAAGGTGTCGAGCTATGTTCTATTATACATGTACATCAAGTAAAAGGGAAACATCTCAACCAAAAGCTGTTGTTTATAATGTTAAAAACCAAAATTAAACATCCAATGCATCATGCTACCACAGACGGGTACGTTTCCGCTTTAATCTTCTTTATAAGAGCAGCATCCTCACCTGTTACACAAGTATTGTATACTCCTACGACGAACTTTTTCTTCTCAAATGATGCAGCACTCCTGGCGATCCTTCAAACAAGTCCAGCAAGTAATTCTCCAAATCTTCTGGCGTATACTTGATATACTTCCCAGCATTCCTCCCGCTCTCGAGCTGACTCCCAAACCGTCCCACAAAGGAACGATAGGCTGGGATCACCTTCTCAGATATAGATATGCGGAGCTCTTCTCGGAGCTGAGGATCTGGGACCTTCCAAGCCGTCTGAATCCTGTAAATTTCCTCGAAGCATGCATTGAAGTTCTTAAACCTATCCTTCAATGCCACCTTAGAAGCATTATTTGAGCTGCCGCCAATGCCCTCATCCTTCAAGAAAGATAGCGCCTTGCTCCAAGAGGCCCTTATATAAATTGTGGCATATTGGCGGGTCAGCCCACGGCGCTTCCGAACCCAATGGTCACCCAAAAGTTTCCCGAGCTCAGAATCCTTCACTTTCTGCACTACGTACCAGATATTATTCATCAAGAATATGTGCTGAATGGCAGCATCCTCATAAAGTCTTGATTTCTCCTCGAGGTTCGACTCTAGAGTGGAAATCAGCGACTGGAAATGCCGAGTAACTGGAGACACCCTCTCAGTTTCCAGCTTGTCCCCGTCAACTCTTTCTGAACCATGAAGCTCATCCTCATCGCTCTCCAAAAGAGAATCCAGAGTTTCAATGTAAACCACGAGTAACTTAAGATAATTCATCACGTATCGAGTTATGGGGTGAATCTCCCCATTTTGCATCGGTTTCCTCGAGGTTTCACCCTGCACTGCTTTCTCAAACTCCGAGAAAGTGGCTCTTGCAGCCTCTCCCAATCCAGATAATACACCTTTGGCCTCAGAACACACAAACTCATCAGTAACCATTGCCTGCAAATTCGGCAAGGCATCTGCAAGAGCATCATACATATCGAGAATCCTAAAGAGCTTCTCTGATGACCTGTTGCCAATCGAAACCGCCTCTCCAAAATTCAACAATTGCATCATAGACCACTTTGCAGTCTCGTTAAAGCAAATCTCCTTAATGGAATCAGACCCATTAAAAATCTGATCACAGAGCCTCTTTTCGCCAGTTAACAAGTCTCTTACCGCAATCTTCACAGCCTGTATCCACTTCTTCATCTTCTCATCCAAATCCTTCCACTCAACCTTCTGCACGTCCTCGATACTTAACTTCTCAACTCCTAAGATCACCAAACACTCATCCAACGCCTCCCGTCTCACGCTAGTATAAGCCTGGCAACACTCCTTCTCATACCCGGACCTAATCATCCTATCAGCGATCTCCCTCAATTCCACCACAGCATCCGGATTAATCAGGTCCACAAACAAATCATCACCTATGCTCGCGCCTCGCTCGTGAAAACAACCGCTGCTGTCATTATCGACCTCACCGAAACTCTCGAATTCATCACCAATCACACCTTCGTTCGAGACGAAGGAGAGGGAAACCCTACGGATGGATCCGTAGAGCCGATCAGCGTCCAGAGGCACCGTGTTGCGGATCAGTATGTGTCGGAACTCGTCCTCCAATCGCGACATGGCGATCTGGATCGCGGTATCGGCACGGTCAACAAAGTCCTTATCGTCTTCGACGGTCAAGTTCTCGCACAGCTGCAGAATCTCGTCGAGCGCGGACAAGTACTCGCCGGCCTCCTCCGGCGAGTCCTCCCAGGCGAGAGAGTTGGAATTGGAGTCGTAGCGGAGGATCACCTTCTCCGCCGAGTCGAACCGGTCCTCCAGGGCCGACGAAGTGTGGATCAAGTCGGTGATCTTGGAGAGGCGATTGTCGAAGCTGGAGAAGATGAGGAGCATGTCCTCCCGGACTTCCTTGGGAGTGTTGAGGCTCTTCAGAATCTGCTGCGCGGTCGCCATCACGCGGTCCTCCGCCCCGCCTCCCCCTCCCCCTCCCCCTCCGCCCCCGCCCCCACCGCCGCCTCCGCCGCCGCCTCCGCCCCCTCCGCCGCCCCCGCCGATACCGGACGTGGTCGTGGTCGCGGCCATGGTTTCGGTTTCAGCACAACTCCGGCGATCTCCGAGGTCGATCAAGCTGTTCTGCGAGAGCTAGAGAGAGAGAGAGAGAGAGGGGGTATTGAAATTTCTATGGCGATGACGTTGGTGATAGTGTTCAAGTGAACGTAGAGAGAGAGAGAGAAAGGGGGGTGGGGTTCGTGCGAGGGGCGGAGGGGCGTGAAATTACGAAACTGGGTCGGCCGGCCGGCCCGAAAACCGTGGACAGCAGAAATATCCCGGACACGAATCGGAGGAGTAACGTGCATGGTAAGTGGTCTTGGTTTCCTGTGTCCGTGCACGGATATTTATTTGACTTGCAGAAGGGAAAATGACACGGGCCGGTCCCTCGACTTTGATCCCGTACGTAGTTTTGGTCCATGAATTTTAGCTCTTAATATTGAATACGGAGCTTTTACTTTGTTCAATATAGTCTCTGAATTTTTGACACCTGTTCAATTTAGCCTCTGAATTTTTTGCACATGTTCAATACCGTTCCTGAACTTGAATTAATAGAAGGATTGCATTGAATATGTATAAAAAATCCAGGGACCATATTGAGCAAAACGAAAGTTCAGGGACCACGTTGAACATTAAGCTGAAGTTCAGGGAGTACATGGATTAAAATTTGTAAACCGTTTATGTCATTATCCCCCTTGCAAAATTGTTCTCAACCCTTAAATTAGTATATTAATTAATTGAGCATGCTAGGTAAAATTCTCCAAATGGGTAAAATTATATTTGACATTCGATAAGACTTCGCTCTCTTCGTCTCGATATGATTTTCTCGTGCCTTAGTTCTGACAATTTTTACATCGGGAGCGTGAAGATTGATCTATCTCGAATTGTCTCGCATTTAAGAGGTCGATAGGTATTTTTAATCAAGCGTATCACGTGAGAAATGATTTCAAGTGTGAAGTTAGTAACACTGTGTCTTTTCCTTTTTTTATTTTCTAGTAACCAAATTAGCAAATTATATTTTCCTCCAATGGCATAAAAGGATATTCGGCACCGATTAACTTTTCAAAGAGCGCGACAATCTTGTTGTCCCGCGAGCGCTGAACGATACATACGACCCCGTGCTCATGGAATGATCTTAAGATAATGTACAAAAAGGAATTAGTGGAAAGAAAAGTTGCTGAGGCTCCGGCTGTTTTCGCGGAAGACAAATGATTTGGAAAATATTTTTCCAAAATATGATCGATGGTATCTCTTGAAAATATTTTTCGTCCATTTATTTTTAAAAGCAGACTATATTTTTAGGAAAATGTTTTCCTATATTATTCATCTTTCGAGAAACGGACGGTACCTAACAATATCTTCCTAAAAACGATTGCTCGCATCGCTAACAAAAATGAACGAAGTACAAGCATTACGCAATCAAAGGAGGAGGCCCTCCATGTGCGCCACCGCCACCACCACCACCACCACCCCCACCATCCCCGAACATTGTTAATTACGTTATTTTCATGCCGAGTTCACACCTAGGGCACTCGCGTGATCGTGCTACGTGTGTCTATATATGCATATTGTTAAACGAGAAATACAAAATTCATCCCTGCAAAAGTGTTTGCGACAGCTCGTCTTTTAAATCAAACACGAAACGGAGATAAGATCCTACAATGGCCACGGCGCGTCACCATCGCATGCTCAGATTAGATCCCAACATTGGCAAAATTTAAGCTTTTCCCACTATGCAGGCTTCGATAATGGCTAAAAGCTAGACGACGCTGACATATTGTCTAAGCTATTTTGACACTGCATGCGGCCCAAAAGACGGAACTAAGGCCGCGTTTGTTTCAGGGAAAAGCTTTTTTCGATAATCCGTTTTCCGGACTTTACGAAAAATGATTGGTCAGCCGAAGAACACTTTTCGGTCAAGGAGAATATTCGTGTATAAAATTAGGAAAGTGAATCTCCTAATCTAAGAAGGTGAAAACATTTTCCGAAAATTGCTTCCCTTTACTTTTTTTTTTATATTTTATTCTTTCCTTTCTTTTTTATTTTAAAAAATAAAAAAATATTGAAAAATTCGAAATTTTTTTTGGCCTGAGATAAAATCACGAGATTGAAATCATTTTCGAAATATATTTCCAAATGAGATCTGAACACTAGAAAATATTTTCGATCATATATTACCAAACAAAGGAAAACTGACTATTTTCCTGAAAATTGATTTCTCGAAAAATATTTTTAAAAAACTTTACATTTTTCATGAAACAAACATATCTTAAGAGAAGCCCAACCGAAGTTTCCCCTTTTTTACTAATTATAACCACAATGGAACTTGCCACCGTTCGAATAAAAAAATAAAAAAAAATATATGTACATAGGGTGAGGGCCTGTGAAATGTCTAAATCGCCCTCATCGCATCTCTCACAATAAGAGAAGAATTCGGGATTAATATCACGAAAAACCCCAAATCGGTACACTCGTATTTTTACCATCAAATTGCTGAGTTGGATGACACGCGGTAATTGACGGGGTGTACATGGATATACCGGTTTGGGATTTTAACATAGGTTTATCAATTTATGATTTTTCGTGGTATTAATCCAATTTAACGATGAGTAAATTTATCACGGGTGTACTAATTTGGAGTTGTCGATGATCAAAAAATTAGTTCGAAATAAATTTATTATAAATATATCAGTTTGAGATTTTTTGTGATATTATCACCTGCGCTTAACAAACAACAAAGCGGAAAAGCAAGAAGTTGTCCGAGAGTCCATAGATGAAAATGGGTCGACATTAAAGGCAGGCACGACACTGTCAGGAGCTTTCGTCGCAAGATGTTTTGGTTTCCGTAAGTTTCTCGGAACGCAGCGAAACGGAAAAGGGACTTACAGAAAACATGCGGCGACCCACCCCCCAACAAAATCAAATGAGCCCGAGGGAAAGAGGAAGAAACGACCGACGATCGCGGCGATGATCACGGGCCACTTTCCCATATCTCGTTCCCACCGTGGGATGCGGAGAGGGCGTTCGAGCGTTCCAAATCCAATGCGTAATGGTCTCCAAATTTTAATCCGACGCGTAACGGTGGAATTAAGGAGACTTATGGATGGGGCTCCAAATTTTAAGGCATTTTTAAGGAAAATCGACACTAATGGTCTCTAAATTGTAATCCGATGTGTAATGGTGGAATTAAGGAGACTTGTGGATGGGCTCGAACGATTTGATTTTGACTTTGTTGGAAAGTCGAGGGACTAGACTCAACGATTTGAACGTTCGGGGTCTACATTGAAGAATCTTAGGATATCGAGGAACGCATCGAAAGAACTAAAAATTTAAGGACGACATTGTATATTAGACCCAAATGAATAATTTAGGAAATATTTTTCAAAAAATGATCACATGCATCGCTTACAAAAACGAATGAAATGGAAATTATTTTAATTGTAAACGAGAATATTTAGACATAAATTGTCGTCGACAATGAAAATTTTTTTCACCCACTGATTATTTCAAGTTACGCAACCGGCCCTTTTTAAAGAAAAAGATCTCAAAATCATTTATTTTCTACGAAATAAAAGAAGCCGGTTGCCATTTTTTTACCGACTTTCTTCTTCCATACATCCCTCATCTCTATTTCATGTTTGATTCGAGATGAATTGCCACAAACTTTCGCGGGATGAATTTTGCATTTCTCATTTAATAAATGTATATATACACACGCAGCACGATCATGCGAGTGTCTAGGTGTGAACTCGGCAAGAAAGTAACGTACTTAATTAATGATGTTTGGGGTCGTAGGAAGCACGGACAGTCTCCGGGGGCCTCCGTGTCGTGTCGAACATGCGTCGGATGTGTCAGACACCGACACTCTTTTTATTATTATTTATTTATTTGTAGATTCGAATCAAATTAATTTAATTGAAATAATCATAAAAATGATGATTCATCATGTATATATAAAAATATACATTTAATATATAACGTATCTTAACGTGTCAGAATTCTTTATTTTTTGAAAAATAACGTGTCGACGTGTCATATCGTATTGCGTGTTAATATCGGTGTCGGTGTCGATGTCACGGAGGTTTTGGGAGGGGGGAGATGACCCGTGGGAGGACCTCCCCTCTTTGATTGCGAAATGCTAATAGCACCCTACGATTGACCCGTTGTTGTTTTCCCATTTCCCAACGAAGACTCGGGCTCATTCCTCGTTCCTTCTTTCTCGCTCTTCTTCTTTTCGTGTCGTCTCTCGATGCGAGCTAGCGATGCCAGTTCGCGATCTGATTTCCCGTCGACCCACACGCATCTTCGAATTTCGTACTTGACCCTTCGCCCGTTCCTTCCCCCCCGCCCGACCCATCCACGTCCTCGCCCGGAAGAATTGCCCGGATCCGTTGACCCCGTGATCGGGGTCCGGACGCGTGCAGGCTTTCCGCTGACGTCTTCCTACGAATGCCTAGCGAAAGTCGCGGACGAGAAAAGTCCGGTTCGATAAAAAAACAGAATTCTCGACCCACCTCGAGCGATCGCTATCAATCCCCGTCTCCATGTCCTTGTCAGTTGAGAAATCTGAAATCAAATTTCGGGTCATCAGTCCCACCTAACTTTGTTTGGACTCTAGATTTCGATGTTTCCGGTTTAGTTTCTCGGGGCGGGGAGAGAACACGGCTCATTGATGTAACGGAGGGAACGCGAGACGCTTCGTTTTCGTTCCGTTCGGTTGACTCGCTCCCGTCTTTCCTCCCGTAAAAGAAGGTAAATCGATCGAGAATGTTGAGGGCTCGATTATTCGCTGCAAGAATTCGAAAGCCCGGGAGGTTGTTTGGTGACCTAGAAAGCGATAGAAAACTGAAAACTGCCGAATTGACCAACAACGTACAGTCCTCTCAAAGCAAGGCAAAACGCAGAACCACCACACATTTGACTCTTTGGTAGCAACAGGGGCGTATCTCAAAGTTTAAGACATAAAGAAGGTATAAATTTCTGCTGTACGAATCTGAAGCTGCTTTGCATAAACAAAGAGCAACGGGGGCATATCTAACAGTCTTGAACCGTTGAAATCGCAATCCTGTTTCGCGGTTTATAACAATGCAGATTTCCAAGCTTAACTGACCCAAAGGAACAGGAGACAACAAGACAATCGTCGGTCTAGAATATTATGTACTCTTCATCTAGCATCAAGCAACCTAACATGCTCTCTTTCGAGATTGAGAGAGCATAGTCTTTCTTCATGAGATTTAAGTTGTCGAGAAGGTATTTCTTTCATCACCAATAGCCATGATCCACAGTTATTTAGCTCCTTAACTCGGATTTGATAAACTTGAAGCATGGCGCATGCTTCTGCCTACGATACTGATCGATCATCACGACACTTGCCAGGTTATGGGACACCGAAAAGAGCAATTTCAAAAAGAGGATATCGCATCGGGTGTCTGAAGAGATGCCATCGCAGGGCTAGCATTTCATTGATTGTAACTGATAGTTCCCAGACTGAAACCGCATTCTCTCTTCTCACGGACAATTAGCAAACGACAAAAGAGATTTGTCTTCGATTTAAGATTAGGAAACCACCCAAAAAAGTTGTTCCTTTGTCTAAACCACCCAAGAAAGCATCAGAACCCACCAAAAGAGAGTGAGGACGAAGCAATACCCACCAAAGTCTAAATGCTTATTCAAAAACCACTTGGATGATCCATGAAGAAAGCACTGTCAGAGGCCAACTTGCATCAAGAATTTTGACTCTTAGGAGAAATGATAGTTTAGTTTCGTTGACAAGGGATGCAGCATAGCTGCCCACAATACGCAATGACCATCCTAATTCCCACTCTTTGCTTTTCTAATGCTCATCATCCAAGAATCCAGCACCAAATCCTGCGGTTTGGTCCAGCAAGCACTAAGCAGCGGCAAAATCGCACAAAGAAGTGGGATGCAATCGCTCTCTTCTGCGGTCCTGATCTTTGACATTTCCGACGATCGCCATAAAAAAATTGCAGCACATTAAAAGTATCCCCTAACAACTGTTTACATTCTTTGGTATCCCTCTCCATCGGAACAGCTGCGAAAGTTCAAAGATTGTCAATGTAAGAGAGACAGAGATGCTGCTGAAACATCGAAATGAACAAGCCAAAGATCATGTTCTGCTATTCTTTGCATGTTAAGATCCCTTCCAGAATGAGCTGGAAAAGGAAGTTTAATGTTAACCTCAAAGTTCATTTTTCTTTACATGTTAAGATCCTTCCAGAGTGCGCTGGAACAGATATTTTACTTATAATCATCAGGGAGATGTCTCTCGGATCATCAGAAAGGGACCCATGAAAAGGTGCTTCATCTGAGGTTCCGTTTGTTAAATGGTGTGTTAAGGCCTCAGGGTAACTCAGAAATGCATATTAACATTGGTTTTACAATAGTAAATATATTAGCGTCAGAAGAGGAAAGAAGCAGAATCATGAAGGGACAAAAGAAGAACCTCCCCAACCGAACCCTCTGATGGAATTAAGACACTTTTGTCATTCTAGCTCTTAAAGAACTTCAACATAAATGTCTTAAATAGAATTTGTGTAAGTAAAGAATATGGTGAGTGGTACGTAGGGAGAGATTTGCAAAGGATAAATGTCACCATTGGATTACCCCTCCAAGTCTCTATGACTAAAAGACGAGGGATCCTCCAATCAAGGGTCTCTGAAATCCTTTCTATAGAATGCCTATAGGCGAACATGGAGTTCTTCTCTAAAGCGGACATCATATTCAAGCTGTTCATGCAAGTAATGCATCAATGGGATTGGAGGGACAGCGATTCTTGAACAAAGCTACCATAAAAGATGCTCCTCAGAACCCCATGATTCTACATCAAAAGTCCCAGCTAAAGAGACAGAAATTGCAAGCAACCTACAAACAAACACACTCACACCTTCCTCAGGGAGGCATTTGCTGAACTACGGAGGATTTTCCAGGGGTATTTGCCCATTTGATGGATCGTCCTGGTGAAGTATAAAGAGACGTTAATTAACCACAAAACACTGGTCAAAACAAAAATCAGAGCTGTGGCGAAGAACTTTGCCACTCACCATTTCAGTCAATTGCTCAGCTATAGATCGCATAGACCTCAGCATGCTATCTAAAGTATCTCTATCCAGCTGGAACTTCACTTCTGAATCATCGTAGCGAAACTTTACATCATTTTGAAGCTGATGATGAAAGCAATCAAGCAGATACGATCAACGCACAGATATTTTCAAAGACAGTCAGGCAGATATTGTCCGATGCATAAGTTCAATGGCAAGACAAGCATGCTTCATGAAATATCGCGAAATTTCGTGAATACCCGCAAGTTAATAACAGCAACTGGCTCCGGAGTCTCCATACTGGATGCGGACATATTCCATGTCATGGCTTTCAACCGAGGCAACGTCGCCTGGATAAACAAATCAATTGGGCAATGCGTGGTCAAAGAACGGCAGTTCCGATCAGCGCGTTCCTGCAGTTTGAATTCCTCACCTGATCCTTGAGCACGTCTTCCCGCCACTCCCTTTGAAACTTCCGCAGCAGAAGCGTCAGCAGCCTCTGCAGCTCGGGCAAAACCTCGCCAGGGAAAAGCTTATGGATATCCTCCTTGCTGGTATTCTCGTACACACACTTCCGGATCAACATGCGCAGACACACCAGAAGCTGACAGCCAGAAAATGGGCACACATCAGTCCCCGACACACGGGTAGCTAGCTTCCCATGAACGATCGATCTATCCTATGGCAAGCGACGGGCAATGTCATAACTACGCTCGATATAACCACCCAGACACGACATGGAAACACTCTCGTCTCGATCAAATTCCACGAATTGCATCCCCGGCAACATTGAATTCATGAAAAATGCTCTGTCGACCGTCTATAAGAGAAGGTTAGAGAGAGAGAGAGAGAGAGCAGTACGGGGTCGAGTTCGGAGTCGTTTTGGAGCTGAAGCATGTCGCGGATGATGCCGCGATCGGCGGCGTCGACACCGGTGGCGCGAGTTCGCCAGAGGGCTTGGAGGATGTACTCGACCGAATCCTTGGAGTTCGCCCTCACCAGCAAGGGCAAGTGGTCCCAGAAGGCGTGATGGTTCTCCATGGAGCCCTGACTTCAAGGTTCAGGCATGGGCAAAGGCCTCTCTGTTGGGTGCCCTAGTCTCAACGAACAAGAAGATCGCTTGCTACAGGCTTCGAACTGGTGGCCGGTTCAACTTCGAACCGTTGGGCCGGTTCTCACTTGATAGGAAAAAAACCTCAGGGCCAGCTCTACTGCCGGTTTTGGTTCCAAGCCAACGGTTCACCTCGGAAACACAAGAAAGGCTTTGGTTTTGGAACTGCACTAGGAATTGATTTTGAGATGAGTGTATCGAAAGCCATAGAATTTATGACGAAAGTATAAAGTTTTAGAACTTGAATTCGCGAAGGCGCAAAGTTTTAAAATTTGATTGTACTTTTTGAAAATTTGATGATTCAATTACACTGTTGAGACAATTTTTAGAATTAAATTTTAGGTCGCAATTACATTTTCTTTACAAGTTTTAGAATTTTCAGTACACTTATCTCATTAGTTTTTGAATAACTTTATGATTCTCCAGCATTGATTCTAAGCCGTCCGCTCGGCCCATAAACACCTCAGTATGTACTCAAACACGGTTCCATCCTGTATGATTTGGAGATGAGCTCTAACAGCTCGAGCATTCTGTTAAGCCGAGCTCAAATAAGAAGGATATTTGATTTGATTAGCATCGAAATCTATCCGGTAAGGAGGAATCTAGTCAAGTAATCGAACTGTAGAATTTGATATATTTTTCAGAAGAATTGCAGGCTGCAACTCGCCCGCGTGAAGTCGAAATCTCTAGCAATCACTGGCCAGCCGCAATATATATCAACAAATTCTTAGTTGTATCGCACTTTGCGTTTCAAGTGAGATTAAGATTTTAATTATGTAGCTAAGCTGGAGCCTACAAAACAAATTATCAAGCAAGTGCTAATAAAGAAAAGGCATATGTATATTATTTCGCTAAATACAGCGATTTATCATCAAGGAGGAAAGAATTGGGAAGGTCAGAAAACAATCAGCCAGCTTGAATCTCCTCTTGACCGGCCTCATCCACTTGAAAATTCAGGTAGAAGTTGATGACCATGTTTGCTTCATCCCGAAAATGGCAAAATCCACTGCGGCTTTGAAATATTTACCGTCACCAGTAGTCCCCACAAGAGCAGCTGCCATCTTTAAAATGGTGAAATCTACTGGCATCCCTGAAAACCATCTCGCGCCGAGTGGCCAAGGTTATGAGCTTAATCGCATTATGGCAGTCGTTGCAAATCCGATGAGACTGGACCATTTGCAGAGGCATCCACTCCGGGGTATTGATCAGACCAAATGCGATTGCCAGTTTCTCGCTGTGATAGAACGGCAACTGCGCTTCTTGTTCGTCGACATCCGGAAGCATGTGTTTGTCCTCGGGTATATAACCACACTTTGAGATCTCGAGCATCAAGTTATTGAGTTTTTGGTAAATCTCCTCAGTTTGGGCATGGGATTTATCTCCAGAAAGAAAAGCATGCGACTGCTTATTAATCTCAATCCAAGTGCACGCCACAAGCATTCTCAAGCCCTTCCTTTTCAAGGTATGCACAACTTCGGCTGCTTCTTTCATCTTGCCACAGCTGTTGTATATATTCAGAAGCACAATGTAATTACTCAGCTTCTCGGGCTCCATCCCGTAGAGCTTTTCAGCGGCAAATCTCCCAAGCTCGAAATTTTGGTGAACTCTACATGCTGTGAGCAAAGCAGCCCACATGTTCACCGTTGGCTTGAAAGGAGCCCTTCTTATCAATGCAAAGGCTTCGTCTAGACTCCCCTCCCGACCTAGTAACTCAATCATGCATGCGTAGTGCATAGGACGGGGTTTTGTTTTATATTCCCCAGTCATTGACTCAAAAATCTCCCAACCTAGCTCTGATAGTCCCGAGTAACTACAAGCAGACAGAACAACGAGAAAAGTGACGTGATTAGGCTTCATTCCTTCACGAACCATCTGCTTAAACACCTCGAAGGCCTCCTCCCCACGGCCGTGATTGCCATACCCAGCAATCAAAGCATTCCAAGATATCACATTCTTTTCAGGCATCCTGTCAAAGACCTGCCTAGCATCTTCCACTCTTCCCCATTTGCTATAGAAGTCCACGAGAGTCGTGCTTGCAACTATATCCAGCCCGAATCCATGACGAATTAAGGCCGCATGAGCTTGCTTACCATGATCTACAGAGGCTAACCTAGTACAGATCCTCAAAACAATAGAAAAGGTAAAATGGTCCATTTTGACACCAGCATCACGCATCTCATAGTATATACACAAGGCTTCTTCGCTGTAACCATGCAGTGCATAACCTGCAATGATCGAATTCCATCCTACTGTCGTCTTCTCCGGCATCTCGTCAAAAACAAATTGAGCATCTTCAATGCTCCCACATTTACTGTACATATCGATTAATGTGCAAGAAACAAAAATATCCTCGCCAAGACCCATCTTCAGAGCACAGGAATGCAACTGCCTTCCTACAGAAACAAGCCCCAGTCCAGCAGATGCACGAATAATCGTAGCAAACAATCGCGACTCCCCCTCAGAAAACTCCTCCCACATCGCTAAGAACAGCTGCAAAGCCTCCACGTAGTCCCCCGAATCAACCAGTCCCGCAATCATCGTGTTCCAGGAGACCAAGTTCCTGTCAGGCATTTCATCAAACATCTTACGCGCATCGATCATCATCCCGCATTTTACGTGCATGAGCAGCACCCTGTTCCTCATATACGAATCCGGCTCAAACCCAGTACTGACCATGTAACTGAACACCCTCTTGACTGCTCTAACAGATCTCAACCCGATGCACGCGCTCACCAGCGCATCGTACGTGCTACAACCTACCTCAAATCGACCCTCGTACTCCAAAATCTCGAACAACTCCAGCGCCTCTCGGTATCTCTTGTGCAATGCCAGCTTCTCTATCTGGCTACAAATCCCCGGATTACGTTTTCCGGCCCCTGTCTCTTCTTCCATAGCCGTTTGCTCGGGCCAATCGACGTCGACTTTCGATGGCCTCGGCTTCGGGCGGGGACGCAACTCCTGCTCTACCGAAGAACACTTGACGCGAGAAAATGGGTGCCTCCACTTTCTCCGACCGAACGAGAAAGAATACCCAGATACCTTGGGATCTGCGAACGAGAAGGGGAAGCTACATGCGCACTGAATTTGATCGAGCGATACTTTCTGGTACCGCCCAAGCGGGACTTCCATCGTCTTAGAAACAGTGAAATTCAATGGGAATGATGGTGCACTGAGATGGGGCGAGAGAAGCTGCGCCTTGGCGATCGAGAGCCGTGAGCTTCGGATTCAGTTCTCATGCTCATTTCCTAGAGAAGCTGTACCGTTTGGATTTCTTCAGACGAATTCGCATCGGAAAATCCGCCTCAGCAGTTGGGGGCAGTTGAACGAAGCGATCAGTCCTAGGGAGCTGCTTAGACCACCCAAACGGTGCGTTTTTCCAGCCAATTATGTTCAGAACAGTTAGGGCCGGCAAATTTAGACATGTCAAATTTGATCCTGAATCTATTTCTTAACTCATATTTGATGGGCCGGATTGCTATACGATATACTTAAATTCTGTAAATGAGTCATAAATAGGTTTAGACCTAACAAGATTTAACATGAGTATTAAATAGGTTCACAACTTATATAAACCCAACATTATAGATGATAAATGGGATTAATATGGGTTGATAGCACCATTAAAATTTAAAAAGTTTCTAGTATCTGCCTCTAGCTGATTATGTCCGTCTTGATTCATGTGAATTGTGCTAATGTTGTCTTGTATTGGTGACGATGTTCTGGTTGTCGCATTGGAGTTTGGTTCCTGTGTTTGGCCCCGAAGCTGACATCAGTTCTGGTCAGTTTTTAGATCGGGAGATTACGGGAAGGCCTCAAACCCTTCCTCCTGGAACATGTTGCATTTCCATGGCGGCCATCTGGGCCTTTTCATCAAGACTGCACTCATCACCGGCATCATCTCCCTGACTGTGAGTGAACTTTAACATAGATTAGTCCCTTCATAAGCAATGCTAAGGATGCTAAGAACTTGTGCTAAAACTATTCAAGATGTTGGGCAATGTATGGGGAAAAACCGGGTTTTAGACACTAAGGGCAAGCGAAAGAGTTTCGGTACGATAGTACCGCAAGAATTTCGTTAGAGAGTTTCCGAGAATAAGCTAAATTCCGTGTATGATTCGTTAAAATTAATGTGCCGCTTGCCTCTACAGGAGTTAAAATACTAAAATTTGTTAAAACAACGATAGCCCCGAGATGTTACTTTTGGCTATATGTAATATGTACATGAAGCTTGAGCTAAGACACAGGAAATACCAGTAAGCAATAAGGCAAACGATGGTATTGGACTGGTAACTTTGCTTGAGGAAGTCTGGTTGATTGACAGTTATTGGCAATGACTATTACCTTAAGATGCAAGTATAAATCCCCAAGGATTGATGTTCTCTAAGAAAAGGCACTGGATATAAAATGAGCCTTAAAATTTATCGGAAGTTCGGAAGTTTTTTATTTCACAAATCTTAGATGCCAATGCTATTTCGATGTAATACAGACTCCAATGAGCCTAAATGTTTCGAGAACACATTGTTGCATGTTCGAAGAGTTCTTATAAGCAAATGTTATTTTCATTTCAATGGTTAGTTGATCGGAATATTTTATTATTAAGAGTTCCTTATAAGTATTTCGATCTATAAGTTTTTTACTTTTTTTTACTTAATTTACTAATTTTTTTTAATTCTGTTAATTTACTTTTTTTTAATTTGATGTGAAATTTTTATCCAAGTAATATATATACATGAAGAGCTTAAAGTGGATTAAATGGTGGGTATGGATTTTCCTAGATTGGATTAGATATTAATGCGTTTTCATAATATGGTTCGAGTTTGATGCAAGTATGGGTTGAGTTAAATATGAGTCATAACATTTAAATTGCATGGATATGGGTTAAAATCGGTTAATTGAGTCAATATGCATCGGGGCATCTTTCGACCCGACCCGACCGTTTAACGGCCCCAAGAACAGTGAACGGGGTGCATAAATTTAGAAAAGAATCAGGTTAAAGTCCTCATGTATTGTTACGAATTTCTTAGGAACTAAAACGATCATTATCATTGATAAAAGGAAGTAAGATATATTCTCAGTTTGTTAGTAACAAGTGATATTTTAAGGTAAGGTTACTAACCATATCAGAAAATTACTACCTAGTCGGCCGAAACAATTTAGTTTCTATTAGCTTATTTAATTCAATGGCGAACTTGGACTATTTTAAGTTTGAAAGATAACCGACACGAATGGTTTCCTATTTGAAACACTGAGAAGCAGGGTGTCGCGACCTAAAATTTTGCTCTCAGGCTAATGGATTATTAAGACTAAGCCTAACTCGGGCCCTCCCAAGCCCTACCAATTCGCAACTTAGAGTTTAAGTTTTTTAACGTGCAAATGTTTTCATGCTTGGAGTCGCCACTAATCTATTTGTGGTAGGTCGATTAGAAACCTAAATAAAACATAGGGAGATATGTTTTATTCCTACGAACCAGAGATTCTAAGTTCGGGGACTTGATTACGCTAGATCTAGTCTAACGCCCTTTTGGTACCTTTTCTTTTCAAAAAAATGTCTTGCATGCAGTCTGGATCCATTTTATAGCCTAATCACTAACATGTGAGGTGTTCATGCGGGTACGCAAACCACCAAAGTAACACCCAATAATCAAAACATTAAATAAATTGCAAGATTGGGAGAATTACTTACCTCGAAGCAACGTAAGCATCTGCGTTGTTAGCTAGAAAATCACATCAACAATCTTAATACGATTTCTAATTAACAAGCAGTTCACTCAATTTTTTTTGGATTTTCATTTATTTAAATGAAAGCTAACCTATATGTAATGACGTGCAAAAATTATCATGCGATTAATGCAGCCTAACATGCAAACTATATGTCATGCGACGACGTAACCTAATTCTAATGATGGACAAATGATTTATTTTTTGGTATTTTCAAATGAAGTTCGAAATTAAAAAGAAATGCCTATGCAATCTATTCTAAAAAAGATAATTTAATCTATCCTAAAGTGACTTTTTTTTTGGATTTTTTTTTTAAAAATTCGAAATTATTAAATAACCTAAATAATCTATTAGGATTAGAATAACACCTAATTTAAACTAGGAAATAAATTATCTCAAGTCCTAAGTTAAATTAAATAATTATCCTATCCTTTAGATACATTTAAGGTTTCCTAAACATGCAAAACTTCTAATTTAAATTTAACCAACAAAATTTTGGATTTTCTTTGTTTAAAAGGAAAGCAATCAAACAAAGATAATAACCACGTTCAAACAATCCACACAATCCGCAAGATTTTTTTAAACTCAGATAAGGCAAAAAAATCAAACTAACGGTCATATCTATAGGGTTATAGATATCGACGGAAAGTTGATTGATCAAATTTGGAAAGCAAATAAAATCTATCATCGTGTCCAAGTGATTATGGACAAGATAATGATTTTCCGTATCGCCGCGTATCGTACCTTGGGGATAAGGTCGGATAGTCGTCCAGATACGTTGCTAAATTAGGTAAAATTCCTAATTTTGGGTTTTTTCAAATATTGCGGATATAGGACACATTATCCTAAGATATCTAGCAATCCACGCAATATTCAAAATATTTGAATTAGGAATCTAAATATTTTGAAAATATACCGGATAGCATTCTTACCTAATTTCGGGATATTCCCAAATTTGAACTTGCGGACCAAGATTGCGGATTGGTATTGCGGATCGGCGACGCGTCGGGAACGGCGGCACAACGTTGGGAACGGCGGCAACAGAATCGACGGTGGCGCAAGGGTGGCTCGACTAGGCTCCGAGTTCACGAACGAAGCGGCGACGGTGGCTGTGCTCGATGTCGGCGATGAGCTAGCTCGCGGTATTGGACCAGCGGAAATATTGATTTTGCTATTGAGGTCGTCCAGCACAGTTCGGCCGTGTGGAACCAGACACGTTGCTGCCTTAAGTGACACGACCAAGGCTGGTCGTGGTGAGGAATTCGTTGGATAGACCTGCAAAAGACAACAAGCGCACAGAGGTGTAATCTGGAATTTTCGGTGGCCGGTGAGTGTTGTTGGCAAGGTGATGAGCGACGGCTGGTATCAGGCTGCTACACGGGGCTGAGATCTCGCCTAGAAGTGCTGGACAGATGGTGGCGATGGAGACACTGGTGGTAGTTCGTTGGATGCTGCAGTGGTGGAACTGTTGCGGGGCGGTGATGACGGGAGCTCTGGATCAGTGGGGCACGAGGGGCAGGTCAATGCAGCAGAGAAGAGACCAGGGCTGCTAGATCTCTCGCTGGAACCTGTTGCGGCTCTGGTTGAAGGACACAGGATTGATCTCTGCTATGCATGACCAGACACGTTGCTACCGCTTGACGAGGCACGACGAAGGCTGTTTGTGGTGAGAATCACGCTAAAAAGAAATCAGCAAAAGGCACCTAGAACAAAAAGATGTAATCTGGAATTTTGATGGCCTGTCGGTGTTGCTGTGGTGGAGCAGCAAGCAGCGTCGGTGGGAGGCTAGCGACGGGTCTAGAAGCGTCGCGGTGGAGGAAAGCAGCAAAAGGGTCACAGTGATTGACAGGAGCCTCCCCGGTGACTGCTTAAGTCCTCGTTGAGGAATAGGTGGCTTCGATGGACAGCAAACGACGACGGTGAAGCGGCCAAGGTCACGTCAGGAGGGGCAGTCGTGGCCGTGGATGTTGTGAACGAGGCCCCCCTCTCTTTCCCCTCTCTCTCTCTCTTGCTCACGTGTTTCACTCTTGCTCTGAAAAATTGTCTTCTGAAAATTCTGAGAGCCCCTTTGATTATGATGCATAACGACGTATTTATATCGCAACCCTAGGTTAATTGACCGGATTTCCTAGTCCTAATGGGCTTTGGTTTAGGCTTTATCCTTTAATTTCATTTTAATTCCGAATGGGCTAAATTAATTCGGGCTAATTTAAGCTCAAATTAAAATAACCAAAGCCTTTTAGACTTGTGAATTTTGGCGACCATCCCTTGAGTGAGCCGAGTGCTCGAGCTCGGTTTACGCGATGAATTTTCAGCTTTCTCGCCACCGCCGATCCGATGCGGAATGCAACTAACCGACATGAACCTAAATTATATGCTATGCAATTTTAATATTTTTGTTTAGGGGTTAAAACTTAATCCCTAATTTTTCTATGCAATATTTACCTAACGTGATTGTCAAAATTTAGGTGTCAACACAGGGTAAAATTTTTTTATTTTTTACTAAGAAACAGGCACACGCGATGTGTATGCATCCGAAAAATAAGTGATATGAGTGTAAGGACTAAGGAGTTGATTTTGTATCTAAAATGTTGCGAGTGTCAATCATCCAATAATTTTTGACAAAAAAAATTATCCAACAATAAATATGTAAAGAGTTATGCTTTTTCCACTCTTTTTTTAGGGGAAAATTGTCAAATCAATCCTAAACCTATTGTACGGCGGCCAATTCAGTCCTAAACCTTTCAAGTTTGCCAATTTAGTCCTAAACCTTTTAAATTCTTGCCAATTCAGTCCTTCTGGCCAATTTTGACCGGCCGGTGTTGACGTGGCCGCCGGTCGGCGCCGGCCGTCCGGTCAACGCTGACGTGGCAATTTTTAATTATTTTTTTCAATTTTTTAATCTTTTTTTATTTTTCTGCTTTCTCCCCTCTGCCCGGTCCGGCGACCGGCGACCGGCCAGAGGGGAGGGCCGGCGAGGCCTCTGGCGAAGCTCACCCCGCCGGCCGCCGGCCATCGGCGAGGGCGAGCCTCGCCGGCCCCTGGCTGGGCGAGGCGAGGTCGGCCTCGCCTCGCCTCGCCGTCGCGACCCAGGCGACGGCGAGGCTCGACCTCGCCTCGCCGTCGCGACCCAGGCGACGGCGAGGCTCGACCTCGCCTCGCCGTCGCGACCCAGGCGACGGCGAGGCTCGACCTCGCCTCGCCGTCGCGACCCAGGCGACGGCGAGGCTCGACCTCGCCTCGCCGAGCCTCGCCGGCCCCTGGATGGGCGAGGCGAGGTCGGCCTCGCCTCGCCGTCGCGACCCAGGCGACGGCGAGGCTCGGCGAGGCGAGGTCGAGCCTCGCCGTCGCCTGGGTCGCGACGGCGAGGTCGAGCGTCGCCAGATGCCGACCTCGCCTCGCCCATCCAGGGGCCGGCGAGGCTCGGCGAGGCGAGGCGAGGCCGACCTCGCCTCGCCCAGCCAGGGGCCGGCGAGGCTCGCCCTCGCCGGTGGCCGGCGGCCGGCGGGGTGAGCTTCGCCAGAGGCCTCGCCGGCCCTCCCCTCTGGCCGGTCGCCAGTCGCCGGACCGGGCAGAGGGGAGAAAGCAGAAAAAAAAGCAGAAAAATAAAAAAAGATTAAAAAATTGAAAAAAATAATTAAAAATTGCCACGTCAGCGTTGACCGGACGGCCGGCGCCGACCGGCGGCCACGTCAGCACCGGCCGGCCAAAATTGGCCGGAAGGACTGAATTGACAAGAATTTAAAAGGTTTAGGACTAAATTGGCAAACTTGAAAGGTTTAGGACTGAATTGGCCGCCGTACAATAGGTTTAGGACTGATTTGACAATTTTTCCTTTTTTTAGCTAAGACGCTCCTCGACATAATAATCTGACTACATTATTTTTTGTAAGTACAATTTTTTAGCATCCATCTTTTGTCAATATTTTAGAAAATTGTTGTCAAATATTTTCCCTTTTCTTTTATTAATTTTTTGTTTCTTTTCTTGTGGGTCCCACATTCACTTTCATTGTCTTCTTCCTTCCCTATGTTCTCTCTCGTGTAACCACTCACAGTGACAGATAGGTAGAAAAATGGAGACTTCTACATTCGTGTGGGCGGAGGCAACTGAATTTGTCCATGTGACCTAAGACAGCACCTTCTTGTGCCGCTTGAGCGAAGGCTTTGCGCCACGTGTATTACGGCATTAAAGGGATGGTGTTCGTGGGGAGTGACAGATATTGGTGAGCATGAGGAGATTGTGCACTCTGCATTTGATGAGTCCGACAAAGGTGGAGTAGTTTGCGCTAATGAGAGTAGGAGCTAGGAAGGGTGATAGGGAGGCTGTGGGCAACGACCTTAAGGTATACTCTCCGCAATCTAATACACTTCATCGAAAAATCCTTCTTTATACAAGGAATCAATGAAGTTCGCAAAAGCAGAGTCACTCATAAGCAAATTCTCTTGGCATTTTCATTACTTCCCAAAGCCTGACAATCAACTTTCTCGCCTTCTCCTCATCTAGCTGCAGAAAATACCCACCGACCAATTTACTAAATTTTCTCGTAAATAGCATGAATTACATTGAGGTTAAGCGAGTTAGATTGATAGATGCGGAGACAAAGGTGGTCAAGGAGGAGGACTTCATTGACGTCTCGGTGGCAGGTTGATGTGGCCTTGCCTCATATATGTGAGCACAAGGACGTGATCTTCACGATTCTCTTTTTCTATGCTTCTTGAGAGAGAATAGAGTTCGACCAAAGAAAGAGAGAACAAAGAGAAGAAAGAAGATTAAGGAAAGTAGATGCGGCACCCACAAGAAAGAAATAGGAAATCAATAAAAAAAAAGGGACAAATGAATGCTAAAAAGTGAGATCCAGAAAAGACAATATTGTCGTAACACTGTATTGAGGAGTGTTTAGTCATAAAGGGAGTAGAAAAAGCGCGACACGTATGCAAACTATCTTATACATTGACGGCAAACTTAATGAGAGTCATTTGTTGAAAGATTATCATTGAGTCCATCGCCGCTCAACTATTTTTATGGATGAGTGGGCGTCTTACTCGAAATCTAAGTTAAACCTCATCTTTGAGTTGATCTCTAAGCTGGGCATAAAACGTACTTCCTCGATCAAGTTGATTTACCAAGAAAATTACGATAAAGCCTATTTTCGAGTAAAGTAACGAGGTATTTCTGCGATCAAGCTAGACATAAACCACTGTTGAAATCTAAGCTAAATCCCATCTTGAAGTCGAAACCTAAGGTGTACATGTTTACTTGATCGAGTCGAATTACCGAGAAAAGTAAGATGAACCTATATATGAGTAACAACACTCAAGGTAGACATGAACCATAGATCGAAATCTAAGTCGAACCCTATCTTCAAGTTGAAATCTCTACTATATATGAAAACTTATTTGCTCGATCAAGTCGACTTACTGGGAAAACTAAAGATGAACCTATGGAAAACTAAAGATGAACCTATCTTCAGCTAGAATAAAAAGTATTTCTAAGATCAAACTAGATATAAAACCACATAAAGAAATCTATGCTAAACTCTATTTTCGAGTTGAAATTTAATTTCATAAAACGTGTCTCCCTCCATCTAAGTCGACTCATCTAGAAAACTCAATTGTCCGAATCATTTCTCTTTTTTTCTCTTATAAGTAATGAAATTCTTTTTTAATCAATTCATCTAAATTGAATGTTAAAGAGTGTCTACGAAGGATATACAATAGTTCCGGGTTCAATTCAAGGACGAGACCGAACTAATTTGTTCTTGATGGTGCCTGAGGAGGCTAGTTCAATACCCGGTTTCAAAAATTGGAATCGAGAACAATTGGTCCAATTTTCGATTTCACATAAGGAATTGGATTGATAGATCCACCAATATTTTTTTTAATTTTTTTTTATTTTGAAGTAATCCGTAATTGGTAATTTTTTTTAAATATTGGGAAACTCACACTTAAAGAGAAAAGACAATAACACAAATGGTCCCTAAACTTTAATTCGATGTGTAATATGTTCCCTGAACTTTTAATTTATTCAATATATTTTGTGGACTTTTGGTATATATTCACTGTAATCCATGGACTATATGAAAATATTCAATGTAGTCCCTACTCTTGAATTAATGGAAGGACTACATTAAATATTTTCAAAACTACATTGAATATTTTCATATAGTTTAATGACTAAATTGAATATGCATACAAAATTTGAGGATCATATTGAATAAATTAAAAGCTCAAAGACTATATTGAACAAGTTCAAAAATTCATAAATTACTCGTGTCATTTTCCCTAAAGTGAATAAGCCACTCCCATAAATTGAGAGCCGACCCTTGCCCTGCCGGTTCAAGGTTCCACCGGTCACCCCGGGTCTGCCTCTACTACGGACGACGCCTGAGGATTTTCAAATCCACAATCTTCTCGCAAGCGCGCAGGTTAAGCAAATGGCACCGCCCGATCACCGCCGTCCGTTCAAGCGGCCAACGATCTCCGATCAGCAGAGGCGGCGGGAGCTCTCCCTCCTCCGTCAAGCCCAGAACCGCCTCGACGCCCAGCACCGCGCTCGCTGCTTAGCCTCCACCGTGCTCTCCCTCGAAGCCCCCGGACCCGAACCCGAACCCGTGCCCGTGCCCGAGCTCGAGCTCGCATCCGAGACGGAGTACCACCATGTCGAAGAAGAAGAAGAAGGGGAATCGAGGTCACCGTCGAAGGAATTCGACGTCCGTCAGGCGTCGAAGCTCCGAGGCGCGGAGGCTCGCAAGTGGTTCGCGAGGCAGCTGATGCTCCCCGAGTGGATGATCGACGTCCCGGATCGTCTTCCTCAAGACTGGTTTTCACTCTCTCTCCCTCCCTCTCTCTCTCTGTCTCTCCCCTGTCGGTAAAATTCTACAGCATAGATTTCCAGGGACATAGGATTATAAGCCGTTCTGCAGAGCATTCAGCGAAGGGTTGGTTGTGGATGGTGATTTTAAGGATTGAATTAGTACATGTGCGTTCATTTGGGCCATAGTTGTGGATGGTGATCACTTGGTGACCTTTATACTTGTCAAGTTCAGGAGATGTTCTTAAGCTCTTATTCATATTCAGCAAACTTCCTCATGCTAACCCCTGCATTGCTTAACCAATTGGCAATATTAGGCCTCTTGTCCGTTTCTCGTGTGATGGCGTATTCCATCAGTGTACTGGGTCTTGCACTCTGCGCATTCATTTTTGTTTCAGCCACGGAATTGATTAAGTACATTCCCGATTTCACAGGTATGTGTTTGCAAGACCTGCTGGTAAGCGGTGCTTTGTTGTATCTTCCAATGGGATCACGGTTAGTCGGTTACGCAATGGCTCCGTCTTGCACCGATTCCCATCCGCTCTACCCGGTGGGGCACGAACAAGAGACGTTTCCGGGTCAGCTCAGTCATACTCCATACTGGATTGCATATTTCATGAGGTAAGTTTGCCTACTAATGAAAGGCATGTCATTGACTAGTAGTTGTATTTGATATAGGCATTCCTATTTCTGCAGCTCGACCAAACGTACTATGTAATTGACATGCTTTGCTGGCGAGGATACTCTCTTTATGACTGCACCGCGGAGTTCAGGTTCTTTTGGTTGAACTCCAAGCTCATCGAGAGTGGAGCTTGTGATCCACCCTCACAGAACCACCGATACAGATTTAGCCCAGTGCCCATATACAACTGTGACGAAAATGGCCTACATGCGGCATATACAGGAGCTGTAACTTACATAAAGGATGGGCTTCTGTTCTATAACAAGTAAGCTCTTTTATCCTGGAATTAAGGGCATACATAATTACATATTCAACGGATGTGGGTCTTTCATTATCCTTTTTTTGGTGTATCTCGTTTGGGGCGTTATGTTTCATCTTTCTGTTTAATATCTGTATGCAGTAATAGGAACTAAATCCAGTTTAATCAGTAAAGAATCGCATCTTATAGATTTCAGGTTCAAAGGATGTGGATTATGGCATATGTGATACGTCATGATCATGCTATGAAATGCATATAGTATATTTGACGGTGAGCATCCATGCAGTTTCAGTCTGGATTAGGGATCTGCACAAAGGATGATATGATTGCCCTCGAATTGAAGTTTGGAGAGACTTATTTGTATAATGTCGAGGAAATAGACTATCAATTTTGAGATTAAAAGAAGCATTCGAATAACAATTACGAACAAAATTTGACAGAGAAAATGTTGAAGTTGTTCATTTGGCCATATCCTTACAAGTAAGGAATGGTTGTGTCCATTCAATCCCTCCTCGTTAAGTAGGAACACATCAAGAATTTTTTTTTTGATTTTCATGAATCGGAAACATCTCTTTTGGTTTCACCTTACCAAAAAAAAAAAAACATCTCTTTTGGTTTCTATTTACCGAGTTTATCCTTGTTTTTGATAGGTAATAATTTGATTGCTTCAATCTATCAATCTAGTAGTATAAGGGGGCAGGTGAGTGTAAGGTTATGCTTCTGGGTGCGGCATATGCTTGTTTTGTCACCACACCTCATAGCTGCACACTGATCATTGTTCTTGTTGTTTAATAAGGTTTGACTTGGTTTTGGTAACCTGTTCGCGGTCTGTTGTGTAGTATGTGTGTTCACTTTATGCCAAAGTTGTTCTCACTATATTTTATATTCCTTTCCAAACCTTGTCTGTAGACAAGCACACTATCAAACTGGTAACACACCCCTGGCATTAGTTTGGAAGGATGAGAAGTGTAGTCAGTACGTCATTGATACAGACAGTCAAGGAAATGTCCCAAGATTGCAACAGGTACTTGACAAATGCCGCTCTCTCACGCTGTCACAAGCGCACGCTACCACAGAGAGCAACGTGACAGTTCTTTAGAATGAAAATGAGCTTATGCTTTCAGCTTTCTGATCACTTGAAAGTCTCTTGCTTCTCTTCCCTTTATAATCAGGTAGTTTTGGAGCTACAGGATGATTTGAAATTAATTACATCAGATGATCCTCCTGTGGTATTTGGATGCTTGGATAACGACCTAGTACAAAAGGTTCAGTTTTGCTTACAGTTCAACAAATATATCTTTCCTAGTGTCTTTGTTACACGCATGCATGCATGCACCCAGACATACACGTGTACATGATATGCATGATGCATACATACATACATACACATACATACATGTACATATATCTAGCTATTCTATTATTGAATTTAATGCATACCTATGGTTTTATATTAAATTTGAAATTGAACTTCTGTTTTCATCCACTTCCAGTCAGGCATACGCTCAGGATATCTCTTGAAGTTTGCTATTAGTGATGGAGGATTGAGTTTTGCAGATGGGAGGCTTGATAGAGCTGATCTTCAGTACGTTGCCAAGTCAAATAGAGCACGTGCTTTCGCAGATAGTTACTCTAAGGTTGGTAATTGAGTTGGCTCCGTGTTTTGTAATCTATCGCACTTGTAATCAATATTAGATACTGATAATGTGTTTATATAAACACACATTCACACGCACATGCGCACGCATATATAACTTAAGTAATATTTATTCACAGTTATTGTTTTATAAATGCCTTCCATTGAGTTATAGCGAATTCTGCTAATTATAGAGAATTACTCTGGTAGTTCTCCTGCAAGCATACAAATGGTTTGCTTATGGCTAAAGCAAAAAGGAATGGCATTGACAATATATTACGAGATTTTAAGGTGCTATCTCTGTGATATAAACTTCTCACATCTGCTGAAGCTTGAGTGCGCGTTGGAGTTTTGGAGCTCTAGGTGTGGCGTGATTGTGCTTTTCTGCTGCTTTTGAAGGGGTATTTTGGTTTATAAGGTTGTGGATCTGGATTTTGTCTTGTGCAATATTTATTGGCATTTCTTTTTTCCTTCTCTCAAGCATTCTGCTGTTTTCCTATTTGGTAAGAAACATTGTTGATGTTGCTTTGGCTTTTTATCAATTCCCTGTGAAGCACAGGTATTATTGTGCTCAGTGGTTGCTGATCATCTTCTCTCTTCCTTTGCAGGTCGTATTTCAATATGCTGTCCGGCATTCACCTCTAAGGATAGATGACTTGCTATCTGCAATCAACTCAAGGGATGATCGAGAGAATGAGCATGCTGATATTGAAATGATAAATTAAGGATGCATTTGTTTCACAGAAAATCTACTATTTAGAAAACATTTTCTGTAAACGATCATCTGTATTGCATACGACAATGCATTAATGAAAATGTTTAGGCATTAATTATTATTGATATTAATAGGATCTTCCATTAACTAAATTTTCAAAATGATACAAACAATTATTTCTAAGAAATTGTTGTTCTAGATGTGTCCTTTATATGGCGGGTTAGATTGGGCTTTCCTTGATAGGCTGTGGTAATCAGTTCCCGTGTAGATTTCAGCATGTGCTGTTTGAGGTTCTCCACGGTAAAAATGAATGACAATTAGCAGTTTCTGGCACAAGATGGATCAACAAGCCAGGATGCCTCTCTGGTGGAAACCGGCGGGCATGTAAATGAATTTGAGCACTTTCGGTTTCAAGCAGACGATGGCAATCTTTTATGTTTTTACATGTATGGGGTCATTGTGGCACTACAAATTGGTCCTAAAAGGAAATCCATCTGTTGCCACCGTACACCATCCGCTTTTAATGAAACAACATACATGCTTGGATCAGATTAGACCAAATAAAAAGCCTAACTTATTCTGCCCGTTAGCAAGTAATTTTGCATGTCTGTTAGTTGCTTTCTGTCGCAATATGCAGCATATCGTTTTTACCCAAGTGCTGGAACTTTTCTATTGAACTGAACTTATGCTATGGCCAACAGTCTAGATTATGTATTTCATCCTTTTTCTGGCCCATGATTTGTAAAATTGCCCTCAGACGAGCATGTAAATGGAGGCTAAGTCCCATGTGCTATACTTTGTGCCCTTCTGTGCAGCTAATTGTTCTTTTTGGCCATGCCATTCACCTTGCTTTCTTGTTGCTGAATATTCTTTCTCTTTTCTTGTGAATTACAATGTTGAACGCCTGGCATACAGTTGCCGTGCACGTTACAATGGAGAGGCAACCTATTTCTGAATCTTAAGGATAGGATCCTAACCGATGCAACCTTTTTCAGGTTTTTGGAAGTTGCAGCGGGTCAATATCCGGGATATAGAACATCATGAAACAAAACTAAGTTTTGAAATGACAACATTCGTCCGCATAGAAATGAAAAGCAAGATGCAACAGGGCATGAAATAGCAAAAGTGCCTCAGCTAAATGAGCTGCTTCCCTGTGTACTCATGGCGAATCGTCACCTCAAATATATAAAGCATAGTAATCAAGGTTCTTATCTAGTACCATTCGCCTGTCCTCGTCTATTGCATCTTGACTTATACCCAGAAGAGAATAAAATACTATTGCATCTACGAAATTGTCAACTGGACCCAAAAGTCGCAAGGACTCCCATTAGAAGGTTCTGATTCGTGAATGCAAATTCAGTATCTTCCTGATGCCACGAACCAACAGCTAGACATGCTCTCGCTGCAATAATATACTTTTGGACGATTAATACACATCCAAAAGTGCGTGTGTGCTGTGACCTTGAAGCTACCCTAGTCCAAACATGTATAGATGGCACGTCAAGTATCAATTTAATGGTTAAATTGCTAGAAAGGAATTTGCTTAAGAAAAAGATGAGGGAAGAGAGTGTCCTGGCTGAGAAAGCAGCAAAAGTACAGTTCCTAAAACTGACCAGTAGACGTGGCACCTTTATTACATTGAGATTCTTTATGTACTCTATTGACAATTGAATAAGATAAAACATTGCAAGCACAGTCATCTGAAGAAAACCGCAAGTTGTTATAATCAGGAAGCCAAGGTGGTTGCGCCACAACTGTCGTGTACACAGGCTAATACATCTCTGTACTCTCTCGATATCGTGAAGGAATCGTATACCTGGCCATCGCGGCTTTTCTTGTACTCAAAGAGAAGAGACGAGTGATTGAAGGCTGTCAGCTTCACAAATCCAAAGTCAAAATCTCGGTACAGGCTCCAGCTAGGTGTGAGTTGGCTGAACGTCGACAAATGGCTTCCTCCCCCACCAGCGACTACATGGATAGTTCCATTGACGGTGCCCGAAAAATGATTCTTTCCTGAATTAACACACTGGTTCTGTTCCATGAAGGGGAGATAGTGAATCAAATATGTTGTTATGTAGATAATTTCTCTGGAAACTCAATCGACAAATTCTATTTGTCAACTTGAAGAGATCGAGTTGAAAAGCTGATATGACAGACTGTTAGATGAGAGTGCAGGTATCACACTGGTATAAACCAAAACTAACTGGAACCTACTTTCTGATGCTGGATAAACCTCAAGAACACTTGACCCCCAGTATAGGACTGGAACTTTGCCCTTAGCTAGAAAATGATGATGTATGGCTAGGAAATGATGATTCAGGGCATAAATTCATAATATGTCACCATTGAAGCTTCAACACTATTACTACAAGGAAAGAAACTCAGTTCTCGATTTTCCAGGAAAGGAACCATGTTGCTCAAAGGGCATTGATGGCTACAGGGGCAGCGCAGAAGTAGCATGAGTAAGAGAAACCGTACTTAATAATTAACCAAGCAAAGGCCTTTAAATCATGGTTGTAAGTTGTGAATGTGCATAAAAAGAAGAGAGACCTTTGTACTCGCTATGAGCACTAGCATAAAGCATGCAACTGTTTTGCAGCACCACATAACAATCCATCTGTGCGTACCTGATAGATAGGGCAAGTTCTTTCATAGTTATGTACATGGCCGTAGAAGGCAATGTCCACTCTGTATTTCTGCCACAGCCTCTGTAGACTTTGCCTTCCCATTGGTTCCTCAAAAGAGCCCTCCATGCCATACCAACTGTCGGAGGAATAACCAAGGACCCGATGGGCCACAAAAATCAACCAGGGCTGCTTTCGCCTGTCCACAGATGCAAGACAGTTCTCAATGAACCTGTACTGTTCGGATCCCTCTCTCCAGTCGTGCTCACTATCGGCTATACAAAAGTGAAACATGCCATAGTCTGTTGAGTACCTGCAAAATTCATATGTCAACAATATATTGATAATACCTAGCGAGGATGTGACTTAGCTCATATCTTTTTTAGGTTCAAAGACAGTGGATTTCTAAAATACACATCCATAAATTACATGTAAATCCACCACAATCACTGTCTTTAGAGATCATTCCAAGCTACATCATGGCTCTCTTAATTTCTATGCAAAGATAACAGTGTAAAATTTATCGAGGAATAGCCCTATCTTGTTTTTCTCTGATTTGAAAGCAGTCAAGCAAGGAAAGGCAATGATAAACAAGAGCAAGCATCAAACACAGCTCCCTCCTATGTGATGACTGAATCCCAATGTTACGAAAAAAGGGAGGAAACAAGCTTCAAAAGATGAATGACCCCCTTTAGCACATCTGCTACCGACTGAGTTATCTCCCAACTCTTCATGCATAAGAGTTAATGTCTTGTCTTTTCTTAAACAAGGATTTAAGCTATTTACCAGAACTTAGCTCTGTTCTCAGCAGGAACATAGAACATGGTCTCAGCAAGTACACCACATTCCCCACCTGAATCGGTAGTGTCGTAGAAGGATCCCGAGTCTGGCCAATCACGTTCATGATTACCACTGCAGATGAAATAAACAAGAGGATAATTAAACCAAGGAAATGGAGTTACCCAACATGAGTGACGGTATCAACAAGAGGGACAAACAGAATGAGTGATAAAACACAACCTTCCAATCATATATGGGACGGTTGATGCAATAGGCTCCACCTGTGCTGTGAATTGATCCCACTGTGAGATGTACCCGTTTGCATAACAAATGTCTCCGATGTGGAAAACTATGTCTATGTTCTTCAAATCTTTGATTAGTTGGTCTGTGGTATTGAGTGAACCAGGCTGGTAGTCACTGTATTCATTCGAACCATCTCTCTCAGCCTGAAAATATATAGGAAAAAACGCAGTCAACCACTTTATTATAGAGAGATCAATTTGTGCAACATTACTAATTAGAGTTCAGGAAAGAACAGGCTCTGCACTGAATACTATCACCCAGGACACGTGCCATACACTTCTACTGCATTGTGCTAACATAATCCGATGCATATCATATGACCATAAAGAGAAAATCATACCCCCAGCGCTCACTCAACCCATAAAAGCAACAGCGGGAAAAACGTAAGGATCGTATATGCACCTTTCCCATGTCACCGAATATTATAACGCGTTGCAACGAATCTTGTCCAGGATATGGAGATGATTTAAATGAATAGCTCTTGCTCCAGATATAGGTACCATTTGACAACAGATGACCCATCTTGTAGGTATACCTGAAACCCATTGGAACATATCAGAATAGATGATGCTGATATCTCATCCCAATACTCTTGCTAGAAACAAATGGTAAGATACATACACAGAGTTTGGCCACAAATCCTTCAAAAAACTTGTGTGAATAAAACCTGCATCACGCCATCCTACTGTCCGTGCAGGTGAACCTGAAAATAGAAGCTGTGAGAGTTAAAGCATCATCATAGCCTATTGAGTGGCCCTCATGATAATGAGAAAATGGCCATAGAAGGTAATTAGCTATGCAGTCAGCGGATGGTAATGACATTGAACAGTTCATCAAATGATAAGCGGATGTAAAATCCCAAATTCAAGGATTTGCTGTATTATGGTAAGTTTAGTAGGCCAAGAATGTAGAGGTATAGATTAAGACATGCAACTTGAAAAGCACATCTCATAAAATATGCAAAGCCAACATACCACACATGCTGTTCCTATCAATAGTCAGGGTTCCTGCTGGAGATCGCACTTGATTTTCTCCTTCCAAGGACCACTCGACAAAAGGGACGGCTTCCTTTATATCATAACCACTAGTCCATGTCACTGTCATCTGGAAAAAATCAAAGGAGAATATCAAACAAAGTCCTCCAAAATGCCAATTGGGAGATGAAAGTCAAGGCAACTCACCTCATCCCAGGACTTCCCTTGAGCAAGGCGTGGATAAAGAGGTGCTTTAGGATTGGCAAATACTATAGAGTTCGAAACTGCCACCAGCTTTGGCTGCATAAACAATCAAGCAAGGGAACAACAATCAATTGTTGAGGTAATCAAAATGCCGGAAAGTTTGATAAAATGACAATGGAGAGAAGTAGCCGTATGGAACAAGAGAGGCACGATGCAATATTTATTAAGACAGACTAAGAAGGAGATGCTAAGAAAACCGCGCACATTTGACACTCCTCCAGAAAATAGTGCAAATGAGAAATCTGCTCGCTGATTGATCAACTGGAACTTCAAAGAAGCCTTGCCTGTCTTCGTATACCCTGGATTAGAATGGTTCGCATATTTGTACTGGCAAAGTAATATATACGGGTCAGTGAAGCTCGATCACATATTTTTGGCAAGAGCTTAACATGATGATGTCAAAATCCACACGAAACGAACCTTGATTGGTGCTGAGCATATGTACGGAGACTGCTCTTTTGGGTCGTTAACTGGAGGACACGTTGATCCGCTGCCACAATGAATAAAGCACCTTTAGCGCTAAAGACCAGAAATGTAGACATTCCAGCTCGATGCATCGGAATAATTGACTTATTTCAATTGAAAAACTGCCTGATGATTGAGTTACTGACAAAATTTCGAGCAGGAAAAACACAACACAAGCATATGCATATATGAACAAGAGCTACATTACTCGAATTTTGCAGGAGAGAAAACGCCAACCCAGTCATCCACGGACGGATTGGGGTATTGGAGATCCACAGTCACCCACTCCGTATCCTCACCCTGCATAATCATAAATCACATTACCGGTACCCATCAAAGTTACTTAAACGCTCAATAAACATTCCCATTAAAGAGTCACAGGAAAAACAATCTACATTGTCACCACAAACAAGAAAAAGGACTCCCAAATTTGTGAAGTTGACTCAAAGAAAGAGTTGCTCTAAAACATTTGACTTTATACCAGATGGTCATACACACTGAACTTGACATCTGAATATTAAAATTGATAAAAAGATGTTACTTAACTCTGTTTTCAAAAGGAACATAAAAAATCACCTGCGTCTATGACTCGTCACACAACAACCCAAGCGCTAGAAAGTAGAAATGACCGACTTTTGAAAAGTAGGCAAGTCGAGCGTATAAAAATCTAGTGCAAAACCACAGCATAAAGTGGTTCCAAACATTCAGTACAGATTAAAAATGTTACCTTTACGCCAAGAACGACGGGATACGCCGTGACAGAAGCCGACTCGTGGAGGGCTCGTGTGGCTTTATGGATCTCAATCTTGGCGAGCGGCTGTTCTCCGAAACCATTGATATGTCCCCAGGTGAAGCTCAAGCTTGCGAAACGCAGTAGAGCGAGAAAAATCGGAACTTTGGCGCAGAGGAAGCGTTGTCCCATGTTCCCTGATGGCGGGCAGGTTTCAACTCAATCCAACTGGCGATGGCGAAGCGGAGACGTGGAGAGACTTGGGGGATTTAACGACAACCTGGGACGCTCCAAGATGCGAGTTTGATACCCAGAATAATTCTGTGTTTGACTTTGAAAGATTGTTCGTTTCTTTCTCGGATTTCTCTCAGTGCACGCGAGAAACGAGAGACGCAGAGGGAAGGAATCGGTCGGGCTTCCGTTCCGAGGAACCACCGATCTCTCGGTTCTCGCGATAAAGAAGCGAAAGTGAAGGACGTTTAAAACTTGATCATTTTGGATTGTATTAGGCGAAAACAGAGACCGGAGATTTTGCGGCTGCACCTGTCGATAAGGGTGTGGTGCGGGACCGAAACGAGAAAATTGATGTATGAACTTCTACTTTGTTTAATTTAATTCTTAAACTTTAGTCTAATATTCTGTTCAACGTAGATTTGCGTCATTATCCCAAAATCACGAGACTAACCTTTTTTTGTTCTTGACAATACCGTAATTATGCAGCAATCCTATGGCATTTCGTGAAAATTGCAAATCTTGTTCCCTGTACGTCCTGCAGTCCCCATGATGAGAAAAATACTGCTAATGAACTAATGATTTTGTCAATAAAATCAGTAACTTGAATGGTAGGTAGATCAAGAGAAAGAAACCCATTTTGTTTTGATTGCAGATTCTCTTAACCGGCCGCCACACCACGAAAACCATGTGCTGTCTGTATCGCGCACACGGCAAAGACGAGTGATTTTCTTTCTGGGTCCTCCAATCTTTTTCAGGAAATTCATATCCACGACTTCTCGTGCCATGATCCATGACACGTTCTCCTTTTAATGTAACTCATAAAAAAAAACCCCGAGATGTCCCTCATCCGGGTACCGTCTGAATCTTAAAATCTGCTGTTTCCGAAGGCAGCTACAAGTTTACTCGGACTGGATTACTACGTGGCCGAAGTGGTCGGCTCACAACCATCATGCACACACGCCAGGACGTCCCTGTATTCCCTAGAGATGGTGAATGAATCGTAGACCTTCCCGTCTCTGCTCTTCTTGTACTCGAACAGAAGGGACGAGTGGTCGAACGCGGTGAGCTTGACAAATCCGTAGTCGTAGTCTCTGTACACACTCCAAATTGTCTGCGATTCGCTGAAGTATGATGGTTCGTACCCTCCACAGCCGACCACGACGTGGATCGTCCCATTCACGGTGCCAGAGTAATGAGACTTTTCTGTGTTCACACATTGATTCTGCATCATCCGACCAAAAATTAACAGTCATTATGCTTGTAAGTATCAACCGTTGCATGTAAGGACATGAGAAGGATGAGAGTAGCATTGTCACTAATAGTTTTGAATAATCAAGTTAGCCTCGGTTACAAATGTTTTGGCTTGTTACGAGAGAAAACAATGCCTGCCTTATGCTCAAAGTACAATTAATTAGCCTCCAAAATCTCAATGTCTTAGTTTTACCTGGTAAATCGGGCATGTTCTTTCATAGTTATGGACATGACCGTAGAATGCCATGTCAACTTTGTACTTCTGCCACAGCTTCTGCAAGCTATCCCTTCCCATAGGTTCCTCGAAAGAGCCCATCAAACTGTAGTAAGCTGACGAAGAATAGCCAAGAACACGATGAGCGGCAAATATCAGCCAAGGTTGCTTTTGTCTGTCTGCTGTTGCGAAACAGTTCTCAATGAACCTATATTGTTCAGAACCCTCCCTCCAGTCGTGTTCACTGTCGGCTATGCAGAAGCGGAACATGCCATAATCCGTTGAATACCTGCACATATGCAGGGAGGGAGGTAAGTTTTGTGTTGTGCCATTACTTGTACTTCTGCTCCATGAATGATGCAAACTGCAAATGCTAGAAATTGATTATGAAGAGTCAGAGTTTGGAGAAGATACGAGACGAAACATGTCATGTGAACACACATAGTGCATGGGCAATTACTCGTCAACTAATCCAAGATCAGTAATGACCTTACCTTCAATGAGAGTGAAACTTTTCTCTAAGTTATCATTCAGATTTGTCCCTTTCAACTATTGCAGGAATAGATTTGAAGAGGCATTTCGCTGGTTCTTTCATGAGGATTTGTACTGAGAATCGGAATTCTACAGGTATTCCTACAAATTTCATTGATTCCTAGACACCTCTTGGCTCTTTTCCTTAGTTGACTGTCCTCTTAATGACTACAACGCATGTGTTTCCTCCTAAATTACAATAGCAACAACCACTTACCAAAATTTCGCTCTATTTTCCGCAGGAACATAGAACATGGTCTCTGCTAGGACACCGCATTCACCGCCTGAATCATTGGTATCGTAAAATGATCCCGTGCCTGGAGTGTCACGCTCATGATTCCCACTGCATCCAAACTCCAGTATTATATATAGGTTAGGAAGTCGTTTGCTAATCCACACATCTAATGTATACCTTGCAATCATGTAAGGGACAGTCGATGCAATGGGCTCGATCATAGATGTGAACTGATCCCACTGTGAAATATATCCATTTGCATATGTTATATCTCCTATGTGAAACACTATATCTATGTTGTCTAAATCCTTGATGAGCTGATCTGTCGTGTTTAACGAGCCTGGCTGATAGTTATTGTACTCGTTTGACCCGTCACGCTCTGCCTGAAATCCATCCACGTGAAGTTCCAAAATAGAAAAGGGAAAACATTCAGCCATGTTCAGATAAGTAGATAATGTTCAAGCACACAAATTGAACCAGATTGGGCTGATTGTATAAAGTGCTGGCGCTTGCACATGAACAGAAAGCAAAACCTTAAAGTTTGTGAAAAGCATAATGCATCTGTGAAACTTGCTTATGCTGGGCTATATGGCATGTGATTTTCTTGTCAAATCTTATTCAATCAAACTATGAGATTTTATGCTATATGAAGAAAGAGTTCATCATATATGACAACCAAATCGAAAACTTCATCCAATACTGCTTCCCAAAAAAGAAGTCAAACATCAGCATGAAGCGAATCTTGAAGCTATTTAATAATCGAGAAAAGCGTGACATTATCCTTCCTGAGTTATGCCGCTTTTACCTTTCCCATGTCACCAAATATTACGGCCCGCTGCAATGAGTCTTGTCCTGGATATGGAGATGATTTGAAAGAGTATACCTTGCTCCAAACATACGAATTGTTAGCTAATCCGTGGCCAAGCCTGTATGTGTACCTGGAACATCAAATCAAGAAAAACGTCTATGGTAACTTGCTTATGTCGCAAAACTCATGACATGTGTCATGTGTGTATTAGTCCAGAGCATTACTCTGCATTAGGCCACAGATTCTTTAGGAAACTTGTATGTATGAAACCTGGATCTCGCCACCCTACCGTTCGTGCAGGTGGACCTGCAAACAACAAGATTTCCTGAGAACCGTGATGTGTTAGTTTAAGATTGGAGATGATGGTCCTACAGTTTCGGATTTATATTCAGCCTTGGAACCCACAGGTCTAGACCTAAACATTGTAGACTCACAGCAAGGGCAAATATTTGGGGACAACTGTTTAAGCGCTTCACAGCAAAATGATCATTGAATGTCATGGTGACAGTGATGACAAAGGATTCGAAAGTAGTACCCTGCACCACAGCTAGCTGTCAAAGAGTATACTCCTTAGCGCACAAAAAGATCATACCACACATGCTATTTTGTCGAAATGTTGATGTTCCAGCTGGCGATCTAGTCTGGGTTTCTTCCTTGACACCCCACTCAACAAAAGGAGTCGCTTCATCAATGTTATAGCCACTAGTCCAGGTAACTGTCATCTGTGTTATACATCGAAGCAATTTATATCACCATTATCATATTTTCAGCATATAGAATATACAATTACTTCTGTACTATTGCACTATATTACCGTCTAGATAAGCATCTCAGACCAGAGAACATATCGTCAACAAAATTATCACAACCATTATAACTGAGAGGAATGACTAGGCTTAATAACTGGGACAGCTGATATGAAATGATGAATCATTCTAAAACCTTCAGATTGGTGCACTTTAATTTGGACAAGCATACGGAAAGATTTTAGCTTGCACTGAATGATTGTAGAGAAAATCTGAAGAGAAACAGAAAAGAATGCACTGAGAGAACTTACTTCATCCCAAGACTTCCCTTGAGAAAGACGTGGATAAAGGGGTGCCTTTGGATATGCAAAATTAATGATATTGGAAACTGCCACAAGTTTCGGCTGCAAGAATTATGAACAATTGATCAAAGCCATAGTTTCCGCATAACAAGTGCAAAACAACAATTGAGACTTCAAATACTAAGTGCTACTAAAATATATTAAATCCTTGTTTTGGTCCGAGCGATGCCATTACAATCTAGACGAGATCAAATATCAAAGAAACTGAGAAGCAGGTAGAAAGTACATCTGACAGCCCGCCCGAGAAGAGCGCGAATGAGAAGTCTGATCTCTGATTTATCAGTTGAAACTCCAAAGAAGCATTCCCCGTCTTTGTATAGTCAGAGCTGGACTCATTGGCAAACTTATACTGAAATGGGCGTCAAATGCAGCGCGAATAAGCATAACCAAGGTCAGAATTGGTTGACAACATTTCAGTTATGAAAAATTCAGAACTTGCATGGGTGGATCAATCTTTACCTTAATGGGAGCTGAGCATATAAAAGGTGCTCGCTGCCTTTTATCATTAGGTGGACAGGTAGAGGAGCTGAAACATCAGAGAAGAATCTTGTTGGCCAAGCAATGAATAGTGGACGGAAGCGACCAGTGACAACTCGCAATACTTACACATCTATGTCCACTAGTTTCCCAACTTTCTCATCAAGCTAAACTGATATTTCATTGAATAAATTAGATTTCTGGAGACTTCCACGATGCATACGGCTAGAGATAATGTAGATATACAGAATAAAAAGGGTGTAGGAGGATGGAGGTTACTTGAAGTTTGCAGGAGAAAAAACCGCAATCCAGTCATCTTCTGCAGGTCCGGGGCTTTCAAAGTCCACGACAACCCACTCAGCATCTTCCCCCTACACACGCACGCACAGATATAAACATTATGATGTAAGTTTTTGCTCAGTATTTTAACCGGAAATAAAAGCATGACCAAGCAAGTGAACAAGGACTGTGACTGGTGACAAAGTCATATACGATGAATTTTATTTATTCAATCTAGCCACCATATACAGGTTGTTCTGAATCAGACTGATCTGACAAGCCGGACTTCGCCTGGATCAGTCATCAGCCTATTAAAAAAGAGGTTCCTGGATGTGGTCGACATGCATTATCAGCACCAGTCAAATTAAGACAAAATAACGCGACTTTGAATTGATGATCTCAAGTTAATCAAACTCGTATTAATTTATCCTTTCTTCTGATCCGAATTCTGCACCTTCTCCATATGGTTTTTTCCCTCTGAGAACCAGTGATTGTAGTTATTGACAAAATAGCTTTCTCTCTTACAATCAATACACCTATCCTCCATGTTGCTCTACAGAATTACCATTAAAATGGACTTAAAACTCGTTCTGTGAAGCGAGTCTCAACAGTTCCCTTCAAGGCCGGATACGATTTACAAATCTACCATTCTCTACTCATATATCTAAGAAAAGTGCAAGCACCCAAGTCTTTCTTGTTTGGCTGTGAGCGGACCAGAACTTGAACCACTTGCAATTTGGATATTATTAGCTGCAAACGAAGAACTTGAAACGCATAGAGAAGAGAAGTCAAAAGCAGGGAAGAAGAAGATGAAACTAAGAACGATGGAACATGGAGTGGGAGAGAAAGAAGGGAACAAAGAAACACAAGTACCTTAAGTCCAAGAACAAGAGGGTGAGCTCTGATGGAAGCATTCTCATGAAGCGCATGAACAGCGTTGTGGATCGCTATCTTGGAGAGCGGCTGCTCTCCACCCGCACCGCTCGCGATCCGAACGCTGAGCACTAGTAAGACCGCCGCCAGCGATAACGAGAAGCCACCCAGAAGCAGCGGTGACTCAGCCATCTCTGTGTCGCATGAAGCGGCAGGAGGAAGAGGATTGTCTGGGATGAAATTTGTCCAACGTTGGTCGTCATGAGGATCGTTGGGGGGGGGGGGGGGGGGTCCGGGGGGGGGGGGCCGGACGAAAATGACAGATTATCGTTGTCCTTCAACCGTCGATTTGGGAAATGATGGTAAACTGAGCCGTCCTCCTAGAACTCTAATGGTCTAGCGCCATATGTGACTTGGATTCACATGGAGCAGGTGCATCCCATAAGAGCTCTCGGCTTACTTAGCCACATGTAAGTCGAACTGTCAATCGTCATTTTCCGGCAATCTTTCAATAAGCCGGCCAAATTCAATGTCCAATTAAAATCTGTCATATTGATAAGTATACCGAATCTTATAAATCACTCGTTTTCTAATGACTTAAATTTTCAAAACAGTCGTCTGTGATTTCACAAAATTTCACAAACTCGCTTACTTAAATCCTTCAATACTCGACTCAAACTTCTTATTAACAACAAGATACATTCATTTTGCTGCACCGAGGAGTAAACCCTTTATTTATATCGTCTGGACAGTAAAAGAAAATCTGATGCACAACAAAAGGAGTCAAAGAATCATCTATCCCCGAGAATCATTTTCTAGCCAAAAGAGAGGAGAGAAAAAACCACACAAGTAGAAGCAACATCGATCTCTCGTTTTTCTTTGTAACATGGACATCGTGCATTTCATTTCGCATTCAAAGCTGCAGAATCTTACGCCACTCTTAGAGCAATATAGATTCAACGGACACAAAACTTTCTTGTACTTCTCGTAATTGTTAACTCCTGATTGCCAAAGTATTGTGACTAAGGAAGACACTTATCGATGCCGTAAAATATATTACTGTTTTACTATCAACCCATTGTATTAGGTACCTGTCATGATCAATTCGCTTAGCAAAGCATAATCTTAATCACGGACTAGTACATCATTTTCTGAAATTTCGATATGAAAAACAGCAAAGAAATGCTGCATGCCACCTTCTCTAGAAGTCTTACTTGACCATTCCCACTCTATTCCACAGCCATCAACGAAACCTCTTTTACAATTTTTACACCAGATAACATCAGCAGCTAACCAGTCTTCGGTGCAGGTAGCAAAGCTGTTGGGAAAACTCAATCCCGATCGAGTCGTTCGAAACATATTCGGAACGAATTCGATTAGTGCGGAAAACGTGCCCGAGAATCAACAAACTTGTATCACCGATCGTACAGGCATATCACACAATGAACATACCCGGTATTGTCACAGATTAAGTGCCACTTTGCGCCTGAATGTTCTTCGATCGTCTTTCGCGTTCGAGTTCGTCCCGAAGAGAAACAGAGAAGATCACGTTCTTGAAAGAGTGTGTTTGCATGTATGAAAGTCACGTTACATTCCAAAGGGTGCCTTTCTATTATAAAAGGGAAATAACTACCTCGTGGGCCCTTGTGGCTCACGGACCGGGTTTGGCCCATCTTGGGCGGTCCACCCATTATATCCTTCATCTCCCACTCGCTCACGATGGGCTAAACACAACTCTCTTTCTTGCAAAGTTCATATTGGCAAATAATCCGTGCGACCAGCATACTACGAGAGCTCGTTGTTATACATCTGTTAGGAATATATAACAGCTCAGATTTGGGCACTATGCAGAGTAGAATTAGTATGCAGTTCCCTAGATCAATCAGTCACATTTTTATCTCTCTTGATCTCTTTTAGTATATCGTATATTGTATTCACAATTATGATTTACTTAAAATCAAAATTGGTCGACCTGTGAATACAAATATAGAATGTGACATCATAAGTTAAATTGATCTTCCTCTTTCTTTAAACCTCTCCATTTCAGTCCAACTTGCTTTTCTAGAAATGCCCCGTTAGACCGAATTATCATGATCATCGGCAACATCCTAAGATAGCAAACACTGAATAGAAATTTTGAGAATAAGTAAGAGTCGTGAGGGCACTTTAATTGAGAAAAACTATTTTCCTCAAGAGTCTCACACGACTTAAAAATTGAGATCATAATTTTGTCAACTCTTATCGGTCGTTTCATGCATACGTAATATGAAATACGTATTACGGTATTATCTCCTTTTCCCATAGAGCGTATGTCTTTACTCTCAATACCGTACAGATGATAGTTTAGACATACTCAATGTCTAACTTGAGTTCACAAATCTACTCTATTCATAAGCATCTATTAGAACTCATATCTGGCATTAAAGACAGGTAAAGTAAAATATGTGGGTCATTTCACTTTCGGACATAATAATCTATATGTCCTCATCTTAACATTCTGTTAAGGCGACGTCCATACTTCAAGCTTGAGCTCTCAATTATCACCTAGATAACAAGCTTAAAATTGTCTCATCTCTATTCATCACACAGTGAGTAGAGGCGATTACCCGTGTGAGTGGGCTAATCTCTCATCTGTCCGACATACCTTTTTCAATATAATGCACTCAGCATCGACATTCACAAACGTCATACAAACTTATAGGCATTGATAATAACAAACTTCATTAATAGTGAACATTCTGGGAAAAATACAATATACAGTACATCATATTCTACACAGTCCTAGAGATCTCACATGACCATGGAAAACTTCTCTAGGAATCGGCTTCGTCATAGGATCTGCTATCATCCTTTGTGTAGATATGTACTTCACGTTCACTTCCTTTCGTGCAACCATGTCCTTGACATAGTTATACTTGATATCTATATGTTTGGTCTTTCCATGGTACTTGGGATCCTTAGTGTACGCTATCGCTGCTTGGCTATCACAATAGACCAATACTGGGTTTGCAGCTTTCTCAGTTACACCTAAGTGATCCAAAAATCTTCTAAGCCAAACAGCTTCTTGTGCCGCTGCTGATAGAGCCACGAACTCGGCTTCCATTGTAGATAAGGCTATGCACTGTTGTTTCTTACTGCTCCAAGATATGGCGCCATTATTCAGTAAGAATACGTATCCAGAAGTAGATTTCCTTTCTTTTAAATCTCCTCCCCAGTCAGCATCTGTATAGCCTTCAAGGTGTAGATCACTTCCTTGATAAGTCAGCGCATAGTCGGCACTTCCCTTTAGATATCTCAGGATTCTTTTGACGGCGATCCAATGTGCTTGACCTGGATTGGATTGGTATCTACTTACCATTCCAACTGCATAACAAATATCTGGTCTTGTACACATCATAGCGTACATCAAGCTTCCGACAGCACTAGCATATGGAACTTGTTCCATTTGCTTCTTTTCTTGTGAAGTCTTAGGACACATTCTGTCGCTTAATGCTTCGCCCTTTGCAATAGGAGTATCTATTGATTTACAGTCTTGCATACGAAATCGCTCAAGAATTTTATTCACATACGTTTCTTGTGAAAGAGATAGGGATTTCTTTGAGCGATCTCTTGAAATCTTAACTCCAAGAATGTATGCAGCTTCACCCATATCTTTCATATCAAAATTGGAAGATAACCAATTCTTGACTGTATTAACTAACTCCATACTACTTCCGGCAATTAGTATATCATCAACATATAATGATAAGATCACAAATTGATCTTTGGATCTTTTGATATATACACAATTGTCTTCATTAATCATTTCAAAATCATATGCCATTATTGCATTGTGAAAACGTATATACCATTGTCTCGAAGACTGCTTAAGGCCATATATCGACCTCAATAGTCGACACACTTTGTGCTCCTGGCCTTTTGTAATGAAACCAACAGGTTGTTCCATATAAATTTCTTCCTCTAATTCTCCATTGAGGAATGCAGTCTTTACATCCATTTGATGTAATTCTAGATCCATACTAGCTACTATTGCCAGAATAAGGCGAATAGAGGTAAATCTAACCGCAGGAGAAAAAGTTTCTTCAAAATCAACTCCTTCCTGTTGATTATATCCTTTCGCCACAAGGCGAGCCTTATACCTCTCTATTGAGCCATCAGCCTTACGCTTTATTTTGAGAACCCACTTGTTCCCAATGGCTTTGCGTCCTTTTGGAAGGTCAACCAATTCCCAAACTTGGTTTGATCTTAATGACTCCATTTCCTCTTCCATTGCATATATCCATTCTTCCTTATCAGGGCATTTTAGAGCATCATTCACATTCTTCGGCTCATCTTCATCTTGTGGGGCAATGATGAAGGCTTCTCCTTCAATGTCAAAACGTCGACGGGGAATCCTATTACGACTCGACTGTCGTATGGAATGCTGTACTCCTGATGATTCACCACGTTCCATTGCGCTCCCACTCGAATGAGATGATGGTGGTGTCGTCTCTTTAAGTGGTTGCAATTGAGACTGGGTTGCATTCAACTCTCCATTTGTCACAATGCTCCCACTAACTTCACTATCACGATCCACAGATTCGTATAGTGAGTAATTACCACCTACTTCGCCCTTTTTAGGAAACTCATTCTCTAAGAATGTGACATCCCGTGATTCAAATTCAGTTATACTTCCGCTTTCTTGCTCACCTATGAATGCATATCCCTTTGAGTGCTCTGAGTATCTTATAAAAATACTCTTTTTGCCTCTTGGGCCTAATTTTCCATACTTGTGAGAAGACTCACGAGTATAGGCAGCACAACCCCAAGGTTTTAGAAAGCTTAAATCAGGCTTTCTGCCTGTCCATAACTCATATGGAGTAGAAGCAACTGATTTAGAAGGCACACGGTTAAGTATGTAGGCAGCAGTCAACAAAGCATCACCCCAAAAGGTGATGGGCAAGTTAGCATGTGCCATCATTGATCTAACCATTTCCATTAGAGTTCTGTTTCTTCTTTCCGCAACACCATTTTGTTGAGGAGTATATGGAATAGTCAGTTGTCTTTCTATTCCCTTTTCATCACATAAATTTCTGAACTGATCAGACAGATATTCTCGACCTCGATCGGATCTTAATGCTTTTATTTTCTTGTCTAATTGATTTTCCACTAAGCTCATAAATCTTTTAAAGCAATTTAAAGCTTCGGACTTATGAGAAATCAAATCGACATGTCCGAATCGAGTATAATCATCAATGAATGTGATAAAATAAACAGACCCGTGCCTTTCTTTTATATTCATTGGACCACAGATATCAGTATGGATTAACTGCAAAGGAAATTCAGCTCTTGTTCCTTTTCCAAATGGTTTCCGTGTTGTTTTTCCTTCTAGGCAATGCTCGCATATGGGCAAATCAACCTTTTTAATATTTCCCAATAAGCCATCTTTAGCCAATCGATTCATTCTTTGTTGGCCAATATGACCAAGTCTAGCATGCCACACGTTCACATCATTCTCATAAGAATCAGATGATGTAAATAAGGAATAACTAACATTAACTTCATAATAGTCAACATCTAGTACAATAAAACCATCTAAGAAATATCCGGAACCATAATAACTTGTTCCTAAACACAAGTTTACACCATTATTATGGAAGTTTACACTAAAACCAAGTCTTACTAAAACCAACACCGAAACTAAGTTCCGACGAATCTCTGGAGCAAATAGCACATCATGTAGGAACAATGTACGTCCACCGCGCATAAGTAGTTGACAGGTGCCAATGCCTCTGACCTCCACTCTTGAATTGTTCCCCACGTATATCCACTTCGTTCCTTGTGGAACTCGTCGGAACTCCACGAAAGCTTCTCTGTCCTTCGCTACATGGTCTGTGGCTCCCGAGTCTACAGTCCACAAAGGATTAGATTCGGTTAGAAACACTGAACTTGACACATAAGTAGCATTTTCATGAATGCTAAGGGTTTCTACCTTCTTCGGCTCGCCACAGTCGCGAGCAAAGTGACCCTTCTTGCCACAGTTGAAACATTTCACTCTTGAAATGTTCTTCTTGAAAGGACGCTTTCCTTTCTCCCGTTGGTTGAGCCTCGGCTTCTTCCCTGAAGGACTTGGTCCTTTGCCTTTCCACTTCCTTGACCCAGCAGGGTGCTTCCTCTTGGAGCCCGAAACTCCATGCGAGCTAGAACCAGCAAAATAAATATCAGTTTCTGGCTTAGCCGCCATGAGGCGATCCTCTTCCAGCTCAAGATGCCGCATAGCATCCTCGAAGGTCTTGATACCCTCATTATGGGTCAAATGGATCTTCATGTGCTCCCAGCTTTGAGGCAAGGAGCGGATTACTGCCTGCACCTGTTGTTCGTCAGTGAGTATGTGCCCGGCATCCTTTAGCTCACTGATCATATTCGACATCTGCCTCAAATGTTGTTTCATGGTCTTTCCATGAGACATCTTGTAAGAGTCGAAACGGATAGTGAGTTGTCTCAGTTTGGTCACAGAAGTTCGACCAAATCTTGATGCCAGTGCAGCCCACATCTCTTTAGCACTCTGGAAACGTCCGAACTCTCGCATGATGTCATTGTCCATGCTGCTTAGCAACGTAATGCGAGCAAGAGAGTTCTTTCTCTTCCAAACAGTAAAGGCATCTTTATCCCTCTTGTGTTGGGCAGTTGTCCCTTCCTCAGGTTCTTCCATAATCTGGTTAAGAGCTTCTAGTGCCTCTTGCTCTTCCAGCACATATTGGATTTTGAGACTCCATATCTCATAATTGTCGCCGTTCAATTTTTCTCCCTTATTAAGTTCAGCCACTATGTTCTTAGTTGCTGAAGCCATCGTATCTGAACATTTCAGACACATACGCACGAGTTATTAAAGCCTATCTAAATGCTTCATTAGCATCATGATTACATAAACTAATTATGTTAATGAATAGTTTCACTAAAGGTCTTAGAGTCAAAAGTTCACAATGTTCCCAATCATCGTCTAAAAAACCTAATTTGAAATTACCATTAACATAATCATTTTATGTAATGATATTGGTTCTTCAAAAGTTATACAAATTTTAAAGAACTTCCCACATAAACATAACACATAATATGGCAATTATAAAATGAAAAACATCAAAAATTCATAGCCACATATATATCATAAAACATTCACAAATGTTTAAGAATATGTAACATCAACTAGAAACATGTACAGAATTGGTTCCAAATTCTAAAAAGAACAACATCAAGTATACCAATCTAACACATAGACAGGAAAGGACTCATAAAATTCCTCAGAAAGTTTTATTTTCTTCGGAACATAAATAGAAGCTCCCGGAAAACCCCTAGATCCTGACCATGATTTGCCCCGAGACCCATTCAACGCAAGGGTTGATGTCCTTCTTGCCCCGACCTTTATGTATTCTTGCACAAAATTCTCCACAAGCATCTTATAGCTTGGACCATTTAAGGTTTCTCTAACCTTATCAAGCATTCTTCCCAACTCCTCAGGAATAGTGCACTTTAGGGCTCCGACCATTACATACTCCGGCATTATAAAGCCGTTCCAAATGATATCCTGTATCATTTTGTTGACATTGATGATGTGTGTCATCATATCATCTCTGGCGTCCCATCGATAAAGGGCTAGCTTGATTCTTAGGTTCTCAAGCTTCTCCTTTTGAGCCGCCGTTCTTGGGATGATCGGAGTGCGTCTCAAATGTACCATTGTTCCTGCAACGAATGCAGAACAAAGGATTACTTATAATCCATGATACATTAAGGTAATGAATGCTTATTCATATACATATGAGCTGACACTTGTATTTCAAAAGACTATAGAGAAATACTACAGAAAATGCCAAAAAAATATGCCCTTAAGTACGTGTACATAGGGTTTATCGTGCATTTTCACATTCATAAGTGCAACAAAAATGTAATATGAATATACCATAACGTAGAGCATTCCGATACGAGCACATCGATACCAAGAACGCCCAAATCGGAGTTAAAATGAGCTCGTACGTGCCGATAGAAGACACAAGGGTCATTCTGCCGGTTTGAACCGGTCCGGTCCGACCGTTGACCGGTCAACGGTCAACTCGGGTCGGGTCAACGGGTCGGTCAAACGGGTCGGTCAAATGGGTCGGGTCAAAAGTCAACGGGTCGGTCAACCGGGTCAACGGGTCAACCCCGGGTCGGGTCAAGTCAGCCGGGTCGGACTGATGACGTCAGCGTGACGTCATCGTCGGCGGTTCCCGCGGCAACCGACGCGCCGTTTCGCGGGGCCGCGCGTGGGAGTCACGCGCCGTCGCGCGCCTGGCCCTTTCCGGCGCGTGAGGGCGCGTCCGGCGTCCTCCGGCGACGCGCCGCCCATCAATTTTCTCGTCTCGACGAGTACTTTCCATTTATGCAATAAAATTCAAGTTTTGACGAAAAACAGAAATCGAAACATGCATGAACAGTTCGGCGACGCGACGAAAACGAACAAAAACGAGACCAAAACAAAAACAAACAGTATACACTTCAGACGATACATAAGCATGATCGGGAAACAAGTAAGCGGGCTCTGATACCAATGTTGGGAAAACTCAATCCCGATCGAGTCGTTCGAAACATATTCGGAACGAATTCGATTAGTGCGGAAAACGTGCCCGAGAATCAACAAACTTGTATCACCGATCGTACAGGCATATCACACAATGAACATACCCGGTATTGTCACAGATTAAGTGCCACTTTGCGCCTGAATGTTCTTCGATCGTCTTTCGCGTTCGAGTTCGTCCCGAAGAGAAACAGAGAAGATCACGTTCTTGAAAGAGTGTGTTTGCATGTATGAAAGTCACGTTACATTCCAAAGGGTGCCTTTCTATTATAAAAGGGAAATAACTACCTCGTGGGCCCTTGTGGCTCACGGACCGGGTTTGGACCATCTTGGGCGGTCCACCCATTATATCCTTCAAAAGCTTTGCGAAAACGTCACGCAACAAACTAAAAGGAGAGAGATTATTCACAAAGGCACCGTGCCCAGAGATAAAACTCCTGTTGTTCCACTCCTGTGCATGCACCTAAAACCAGCAGGAAACACGACAATTCACCCTTGCTAAGTGCATATACAAACTGACTCAAGCTCCGCGCGGCTCACTTGTTTACGACTCGAGGCTTCGGAAAGAGGGTTGACTGATAGGAAACAAGGAAGAATAGAGGAATTTTTGTATTGTATTGATCTGTATTGAATTCATGTACATAGCCCTATTTATAGTACAATGAATAAAAGACGAAATTAGGAAAAAAAATATAAAAGATTACATTTCCTAATCTATTAAATCAATTACAAATTTGACTGAATCAATTAATCCGTAATCGAGATCAATATCAAAATCGATATCTCCAATCATATCTTCAACACTCCCCCTCAAGCTGGTGGTTTATATATGTCAAGAACGCCAAGCTTGCTCAGAAGATATGAGTGTTGCCTCTGACATAATGGTTTAGTGAAAATATCTGCAGGTTGTTCCACCGTCCTAATTCCCTTCGTCACAAGTATTCCTTCTTGGATCTTTTCTCGAGTAAAGTGACAATCAACCTCTATATGCTTCGTTCTTTCATGAAAAACTGGATTCGCTGCTAGTTTGAGTGCAGCGTCATTGTCACAAAATAATTCACTTGGTCCATCAATTTTTACTCCAAGGTCTGAGAGTAATCCCCGTATCCAAACTATTTCGCAAACAGTTTTCGCCATGGCTCGATATTCTGATTCGGCTGACGATAATGAAACAGTTGACTGCTTCTTTGTCTTCCATGAAATTAATGATCTTCCGAGCTTGATGCAAAACCCAGTGATGGATCTTCTGGTCATTGGACAAGTAGCATAATCCGTATCGCAATAGGCTGTCATCTTCATATTACAATCTCGAGATAAAAGTATCCCAAGTCCAGGACATCCTTTCAGATATTTCACTACCTTCAATGCTGCATTCATATGAGATTGTTTTGGGTTCTGCATAAATTGGCTGAGTATCTGCACTGCATAACATATATCGGGTCTTGTCATGGTAAGATATATCAGCTTTCCAACAAGCCGTTGATATCCTGATGGGTCTTTAAGTAATGGGTCATCATTGGTAGATGATCCCATGTCATAATCATGTGACGTCATCTTAATATTCTGCTCAACAGGAATAACAGCTGGTTTACATCCCGACAAACCCGCTTCTGAGATAATCTCCAAAACAAACTTCCGTTGGCTAAGACAGATTCCTTTGTTAGATCGAGCTATCTCGATTCCAAGAAAATATTTTGGAGGTCCCAGATCTTTGATATGGAAAGTAGAATGCAGATATTCTTTGAATTTCTCAATAGCAGATCCATCATTTCCCATGATAAGTATATCATCGACATATATTAATAAATAAATTGATGATGTACCTCTATTCCATGTAAACAAAGCATAGTCGTGCTTAGAATGCTGGAAACCTGCATCTGTGAGTGCACTAGTAAACTTGGCATACCATTGCCGAGAGGCCTGTTTAAGTCCATATAGGGATTTTTGAAGACGATATACTCGAGACTCCCCCTGTCTTTGTAAGCCCTGTGGAAGTTCCATATAGATCTCTTCTTCCAAATCTCCATGTAAAAAGGCATTATGAACATCCATTTGATGCAATTGCGAATTGCGAAACGCGGCAATGGATAGAAAAGAACGAACAGTTACCTCTTTTGCAACCGGAGAAAAAGTCTCATGATAGTCAAATCCTTCTCGTTGTGTAAATCCTTTAGCAACTAGGCGAGCCTTATATCGTTCAATGGAACCATCTGCTTTGTATTTTATCTTGTATACCGACTTGCATCCAATGGGTTTACAATGTGGAGGTAATGGAACAATATCCCAAGTGTGATTTTCCACAAGGGCTTTTAGTTCAGTTTCCATTGCATGTTGCCATCTAGGATCGCTTGTAGCTTCTTTATAAGAATTCGGTTCCTGTTCCTCAGAAATATGACTAACACAACACATATGCTCTGGCGATAGTCGATTAAAGGAAACATATGAGGATACAGGATATTGTGTACCTGAGGACTCCAATGTAGGACATATATAGTCTTTTGTCCATGTGGGAGGACGAGTATGACGTCCTGAGCGTCGAGGTTGCTCAGTTGTGACCTGTTCAGAAACTAGTGAAGAAGACTCCTGAATAGATTGTGGTGAAGATGCCACTGAGGTAGGTAGATAGATGTCATCAGATGATAATACTGGTGATTCAACCTCCTGGTACAAAGAATCCCTTGTAACTGGCATAGATGGCTCCGGTGCAATAAGAACATATTGTAAGTTCGTAGACAAGTCCTCTTCTGACAAAAAATGACGATGATCTGATGATGATGTAGGCAATTGGGATGAGGATGCCATCTCTCGGAATGGGAATATATCTTCATGGAAAACAACATCTCTGCTAACAAAGAAATGCCCAGTGGAGATCTCCATAACTCGGTATCCTTTTTGTAAAGGGGGATATCCCATGAAAATACATTGAACAACACGAGGATCCATTTTATCTCGAGGGCCCACAGTTGATGCATAACATAGACACCCAAATACTCTAAGATGATCTATCTGTGGCTCTTTTCCATAAAGCATCTCAAAAGGAGTTTGTCCATCAAGAATTCAAGATGGCATGCGATTAATTAAATAAGCTGCCGTGACCACACAATCTCCCCAAAAAACTACAGGAATCGAAGCTTGATATTTGAGAGCTCGAGCAACTTCTAAGAGATGTCTGTGTTTACGCTCAACAATCCCATTTTGTTGGGGAGTATAGGTGCAAGAGCTTTCATGCAGTATTCCATGAGAAGATAGAAAAGATGTGCATTCAGTAGTGAAGAATTCACGTCCATTATCTGTACGAATTCTTTGCACAGATTTGTCGAATTGATTTTTAATCAGGGAAAGAAAATTCGACTTGTGAGAAAAAGTTTGGCTCTTGGATTGCATGAGGAAAACCCAAGTGGCACGAGTATAATCATCAACAATGGTGAGGAAAAAACGAGATCTGTCTCGATGAGGGGTATGATAGGGACCCCAGATATCCGTATGGATTAGAGAAAAAGCACTAGTAGCTCGTGAAGCACTAATTGGAAACGATGCGCGAGATTGTTTTGCTAAAGGACAAATTGGACACTTTGGATGGGGAAAACGCGCACTATGACCCAAACGTTGATGGGAAATAAGAATTTTATTACTGGCAGTAGCACTACAAGAAATGCTTTTATTCAATAAATCAGAATCTCTTGAGGAATCAATCCAGAAGTATAATCCTTCAGCAACATTACCCAAGCCCATCACTTTGCCAGTCGAAAGGTCCTGAAAGAAACAATTTTTGGAATTGAATATGGCACGACAAGAATTATCTTCACAGGCTTTTGAAACAGATAGGAGGTTGAATTCAAAATCAGGGATGTATAAGACATTTTTTAGGACAATGTTTGGACTGAGATGAACGGTCCCAATTTTGGTGACACAGGTGATATTCCTATTTGGAAGACGTACTGACACAGAAGGATATTGTCTCTTTGAAGCATGTGAAAATAATTCCTCATTGCAAATTATGTGGTCACTCGCACCCGAATCAATTATCCATGTATCAATTGTTGACACCTAAATTTCGACGCATCATTTAGTCATTCATTGCATAAAAATTAGCGATCGATCTCGGTCCCTTAAAAAAAAATTTAATTAGTTAAATTTGCATATAGATATTAGGAGCATTTCATAGTTAATTAGGCCCATATAATTCGCATTGGACCAACAGCGGATGGATTTGACTGAAATGATTTCGAGCTTAATTGAACTAAGCCCGCGGTATTGAAAATTTGACCTAGCCCATCAATCATTGGAAGAATTTGGTCGACGAAATTGAAGATAATATTTCATTGAAAAAAGGGGAAGGAAAATATTCACTCGTCCCGCAAGGAATCAGTGAAGAAATACACATTCCCTGGACATTGACATGCAAAAAAAGAAAAAATCGTGAGGAAAGGGGAAGTCTCGATCAACAATAGGAAGGAAAATATTCACTGGTCAGTGAAGAAATATACACTCTCTCTGGACGTTTACATGCAGAGGAGGCCTTGACGTCTCTAAGGAAAGAAAAGTCAAAGAAGAATTAAAAAAGGAATAAAGGAGGGGGGGCTTTGTTAAAAGGGGACACGTACTGGACACAATAAAGAGAATAAGAAAAGGAGAGAGAAGAGGCCTTCACGTCCATAAGGGGAGGCTTCAGAAAAAAAAAGAGAAAGAGGCTTTACGTCCAGAGGAGGGAGACACACGAGAGAATTTTTCAGGGAAAAGAAAGGAAGAGTGCCCGCAGCCGAGCTCTTCTTAGCTTCGCCTAGCCTAACCTTGACGCCGACGCTGCTTTACGGTGTTGAACCCCACGACGCACGCGGTTCGTCCCAATTGAAGCTTACTGCCGTGTGACCAAGCCTAGACGAGCCCTCCGACTCAATCGAAACGTTTGACGGGTTGTTTCCCCGACAGACCGTGGTTTCCTCTTGCACCAACACGTGAGCAGCTCCTGCATCACCAACGATCCACGATCTGCTGCTTCTCCTGTCCTGTGAACAAGCACATCAGAAGGTTGGATTTGTCTTCTTCTGAGTATTGTCCAGATTTGATACTACTCGTGGGTTTTGTGATTGTATTTCATGCAAGCACATCAGAAGTTGGCAAGGAGATCGTGAAGAGCTTGGATGTGTGGCAACTTGGGATGAAGAACAGACAATAGAATATCGTTCTACCGTTCGTGAACCATCACGCTTCCATCGACCGTAAGTCATCCACCGGGAGCATCTTTAGCCGCGATGTTGACGAGTTGCTTGTGATCCACAGTCGAACACCCCACGTCGTGAGTAGTCCCATCATCGAGCACAGCCACCGTCGCCGCTTCGTCCGTGAGCTCGGAGCCTAGTCAAGCCGTCCTTGCGCCACCGTCGATCGCCCATCGCCGGTCCACACGTCCGCCGCTCCCGACGTCGTACCGCCGTTCCCGACGTTGCGCCGCCGTTCCCGACATCGTACCCGCCGTTCCCGACGTCGCGTCGCCATTCCCGACGCACCGCCGGTCGCAATTCCGATCCGCGTGATTCAAATTTAGAAAGAAATCCGCAAATCAGGTAATTATCTTATCCCGATTTGATTTGAATATTTTATTGCTTGATTCGTGCTTATTGATATCTAACTTTGCATATTTAGATAATAGGCAATATTTCAATTAGGATTTATTTCCTTAGATATCTATCACTTGTCAAATTTGGATAGAATTTAGAATTTTCAAAATCCTTTGAATATATCCAAAATCTTTGAGATATCTATTTTTTCTAAGATGTGATCAATTAAGATAATTTCCTAATCCGCAACCGCACACGTGGAAATAAATCTATCTATCAGGCTTTAGATAGAATTATTTCCATAGCGGGTATTTCGAATTTTAGAATCGATCTGTCAGGCTTCAGATTGAAACTTAATTCGAAAGATTTAGCGGTTATTTTTTTTACTTGATTTTAATTTCGAATTTTGATTAAAGAAAATACCAAAAAATTACTCTAGAATAGGTTAATTTCTTTAGCTTAAAATTGCATGTTTAGATAATTGGCATTTTTAATTCCGAATTTCATAAAAAAAATACAAAAAAAATAATATGCCCGTCATTAGAAATAGGTCACGTCGTCGCATGACATATAGTTTGCATGTTAGGTTGCACTAATCGCATGTCAATTTTTGCACGTCATTACATATAGGTTAGCTTTCATTTAAATACGTAAAAAAAAATAAAAAAAGAGAAAATTTCTGCACCTTTGAACTTTAAGTCAAGATTCATCAAAATTGTCAAATTGAGTATTTTTTCAGAAATTGGTACCAAAAGGGCGTTAGGGAATCTAGCGTAACCAAGTCCCCGAATTCGTAATTTCTGGTTCGTAGAAATAAAATAGTACTCCCGCTATTTTATTTAGGTTTCTAATCAACCTACCCTAAATGATTAGTGGCGACTCCCGTTGAAAATATTTGCATGCTCACAATTGGACTTAAGTTGCGATTTGGTAGAGTTTGGGAGAACTCGAGCTAGGTTAGTTAATTTAATTAATCTAGTAATCCATTAGCCTAAGATCGTACACCCGATTTTTTTAGGTCGCGACATCAATTGAACTCGTCTTGCAAAGAAAAGTACCTGAAAAATTTCCATTCTTGTCGCTGATCTTCAATTGATTCAGAACCTTCATAATATTTTGATATTGGTCTTGAGTAATTGTTTGATGTGCTCCATTATTTCTTTGTGCTGAAACCTGGTAGGCAGAAAATTCTTTTTCCCTTTTGTCCTTTTCACTCGGCTTGCCATGTAATTTCCAACATGTATCAATAGTGTGATGTGGGCGTTTGCAATATTCACAAAATTTACCTTTGGATTTTGAATTTTGCCCACTAAATTTCCCTGATGACGTGGCGCTTCGTGGACCGCCGATTTGTTTATAAGTTTGCGCCATCATGGCTTGATAAGAGCCGTCGGATTCAGCTAAGTTGATGAGATAATGGCCGTCTGATCCAGACCTTTGATCCAAGCCATCCGATCTGCCCTTTTGATCCAAGCTGTCCGAGCGAAACCCTTTAGGGTTTCCTTCATTTTCAGACCTGATGGCCGCAGCTCCTCGTCGAGACCCGAAGCTTCCAGAGCTCCCATGGTGTCTGTTCGGTGATTCGGCCGGAGCGAAGCTAGAGGAGTAGGCGGCGAGTGTCACGCCTTCACCCACCCGTGCATGTTCGGTGGCGGTCAGACGTTGGCTCTCCTCCTGGACGGCTAATTGGTAGATCCGGCCGAGAGGAGGGACGGGCTCCATCGCGAGGATATGCGAGCAGAAGGGTAAGTAACTTTCATTGAGTATAAGTAGGAACCGAGTTGATTTCTCTCTCTCTTTTATCGCTCGGTATTGTCGGAGTGTCTCATCGGGACCTTCGAGTTGTTCTTCAGCCGCTTCAAGCTCGTTCCACAGAGCCGAGAGTCGGTTGAAGCAGGTGGTGACCGATAGGTTCCCTTGCTTCAACTCCGATAGGGCCTGGGTGAGTGAGAAAATTTTGGCTCGATCAAGCTTGCCGTACATCTCGCGTATGTTGTCCCAAATGGTCTTCGAATCTTCGGTTGGTGGGAGTCCAGCTGCAACTTCGGGAGTCAGACAATTCCCGATCCACGTGCGAACAAGCTGGTTGCATTTGCGCCAGTGTCGTTGCAATCGGTCGTCAGTCGGAAGAGGCACGGTTCCATCGAGGAAACCGTCTTTGTCCTTGGTGACCAACGCTCGTCGGAAATCCCGAGCCCAGGTACTGTAATTTTCCGGTCCGGTAAGTTGTAAGTTGATAAGTCGTAGTTCCGGTCCGTCGGCCGGTGATGTGTATAACGGATCGCCGGCTTCCGGTCGGCCGCCGGTGGTTCCAATTGCGTAAGGAAAAACCAGGTAGAGATTCGTCCCTTGACCTGGTTGAGGGAATTGGGCCGGTCCACCTCCTTCTCCGGATGGGCCATGTTGTGCCCATGACTGATTTGTTCCGATGGGCCATGGGCCTTGAATCGGATACCAGTGGAAAGGCGCCCACTGGGTTGAGCCGGAAACTTGAATTGGAGTAGAGTCAGAACCAGAAGATTGTTGAACAGACGGATTCTCTTCTTCTTCGTTCGGATTGATCAGATCCGAAGATCGATTTCTAGGTGAGTTGTTGGAGGTATCTTCGTTTGACTTTGACATGGTAAAGTGTGTGAATTCCTACCAAGGGTGCTATTTTGTTTTGCAGGATTGTAATCGCAGCAACAAAACAGAAACAATCTGGAGGCAATTCAAGAATTGCGGAAGCTAGACCAGGAACGAATGCTCTGATACCATGATAGGAAACAAGGAAGAATAGAGGAATTTTTGTATTGTATTGATCTGTATTGAATTCATGTACATAGCCCTATTTATAGTACAATGAATAAAAGACGAAATTAGGAAAAAAAATATAAAAGATTACATTTCCTAATCTATTAAATCAATTACAAATTTGACTGAATCAATTAATCCGTAATCGAGATCAATATCAAAATCGATATCTCCAATCATATCTTCAACATTGACAATTTGCTTTTCCAGTGCAACCAAACGGAAGCATCGTTCAGAATATAGATCACCAAACCACATAAAACAGTCAAACTGAAATACGGTAGAACAAATAATTCTGTGTCTGACTTTGAAAGATTGCTCGTTTCGTTCTTCGATTTCTTTCGGTGCACGCGAGAAACGAGAGATGCAAAGGAAGGAATCGGTCGGGCTTCCGTTCCGAGGAACCACCGGTCTCTCGGCTGTCGCGATCAAGAAGCGAAAGTGAAAGACTTTCAAAACTTGATCATTTTGCATTGTATTAGGCGAAAACAGAGACCGGATATTTTGTGGTTACACGTGTCGATAAGGGTGTGGTGTGGAATCAAAACATTTGAACCACCATTTCATAACTGGATAACAACACAAACGCTTTGCAATTTTGATCTAACGAGAAATTTTGTGCATCAACTTTTAATTTGATTAATATATCCTTAAACTTTAATTTAATATTTTTTAATTTATTTAATATAATTTTTAAAATTTTAGTATATGTTCAATATAATCTTTAAATTATTTACATCATTGTCCCAAAATCACATGACTAACTTTTTTTTTTTGTTCTTAACAATACCGTAATTTTGCAGCAATCATATGGGATTTCATGAAAATAGCAAATCTTGTTCCCTGTACGTCTTGCAGGCCCCATGATGAGAAAAATACTGCTAATGAACTAATGATTTTATCAATAAAATCAGTAACTTTTTTTTTTTGGTGAGAATAAAATTAGTAACTTGAATGGTAGGTAGATCAAGAGAAAGAAACCCATTTTGTTTTGATTGCAGATTCTCTTAACCGGCCGCCACACCACGAAAACCATGTGCTGTCTGTATCGCGCACACGGCAAAGACGAGTGATTTTCTTTCTGGGTCCTCCAATCTTTTTCAGGAAATTCATATCCATGACTTCTCGTGCCATGATCCATGACACGTTCTCCTTTTAATGTAACTCATAAAAAAAAACCCCGAGATGTTTCTCATCCGGGTACCGTCTGAATCTTAAAATCTGCTGTTCCTGAAGGCAGCTACAAGTTTACTCGGATTGGATTACTACGTGGCCAGAGTGGTCGGCTCACAACCATCATGCACACACGCCAGGACGTCCCTGTATTCCCTAGAGATGGTGAATGAATCGTAGACCTTCCCGTCTCTGCTCTTCTTGTACTCGAACAGAAGGGACGAGTGGTTGAACGCGGTGAGCTTGACAAATCCGTAGTCATAGTCTCTATACACGCTCCAATTCGTCTGCAATTCACTGAAGTATGATCGTTCGCTCCCTCCACAGCCGACCACAACGTGGATCGTCCCATTCACGGTGCCTGAGTAATGAGACTTTTCTGTGTTCACACATTGATTCTGCATCATCCAACCAAAAATTAACAGTCATTATGCTTGTAAGTATCAACCGTTGCATGTAAGGACATGAGAAGGATGAGAGTAGCATTGTCACTAATAGTTTTGAATAATCAAGTTAGCCTCGGTTACAAATGTTTTGGCTTGTTACGAGAGAAAACAATGCCTGCCTTATGCTCAAAGTACAATTAATTAGCCTCCAAAATCTCAATGTCTTCGTTTTACCTGGTAAATCGGGCATGTTCTTTCATAGTTATGGACATGACCGTAGAATGCCATGTCAACTTTGTACTTCTGCCACAGCTTCTGCAAGCTATCCCTTCCCATAGGTTCCTCGAAAGAGCCCATCAAACTGTAGTAAGCTGACGAAGAATAGCCAAGAACACGATGAGCGGCAAATATCAGCCAAGGTTGCTTTTGTCTGTCTGCTGTTGCGAAACAGTTCTCAATGAACCTATATTGTTCAGAACCCTCCCTCCAGTCGTGTTCACTGTCGGCTATGCAGAAGCGGAACATGCCATAATCCGTTGAATACCTGCACATATGCAGGGAGGGAGGTAAGTTTTGTGTTGTGCCATTACTTGTACTTCTGCTCCATGAATGATGCAAACTGCAAATGCTAGAAATTGATTATGAAGAGTCAGAGTTTGGAGAAGATACGAGACGAAACATGTCATGCGAACACACATAGTGCATGGGCAATTACTCGTCAACTAATCCAAGATCAGTAATGACCTTACCTTCAATGAGAGTGAAACTTTTCTCTAAGTTATCATTCAGATTTGTCCCTTTCAACTATTGCAGGAATAGATTTGAAGAGGCATTTCGCTGGTTCTTTCATGAGGATTTGTACTGAGAATCGGAATTCTACAGGTATTCCTACAAATTTCATTGATTCCTAGACACCTCTTGGCTCTTTTCCTTAGTTGACTGTCCTCTTAATGACTACAACGCATGTGTTTCCTCCTAAATTACAATAGCAACAACCACTTACCAAAATTTCGCTCTATTTTCCGCAGGGACATAGAACATGGTCTCTGCTAGGACACCGCATTCACCGCCTGAATCATTGGTATCGTAAAATGATCCCGTGCCTGGAGTGTCACGCTCATGATTCCCACTGCATCCAAACTCCAGTATTATATATAGGTTAGGAAGTCGTTTGCTAATCCACACATCTAATGTATACCTTGCAATCATGTAAGGGACAGTCGATGCAATGGGCTCGATCATAGATGTGAACTGATCCCACTGTGAAATATATCCATTTGCATATGTTATATCTCCTATGTGAAACACTATATCTATGTTGTCTAAATCCTTGATGAGCTGATCTGTTGTGTTTAACGAGCCTCGCTGATAGTTATTGTACTCGTTTGACCCGTCACGCTCTGCCTGAAATCCATCCACGTGAAGTTTCAAAATAGAAAAGGGAAAACATTCAGCCATGTTCAGATAAGTAGATAATGTTCAAGCACACAAATTGAACCAGATTGGGCTGATTGTATAAAGTGCTGGCGCTTGCACATGAACAGAAAGCAAAACCTAAAAGTTTGTGGAAAGCATAATGCATCTCTGAAACTTGCTTATGCTGGGATATATGGCATGTGATTTTCTTGTCAAATCTTATTCAATCAAACTATGAGATTTTATGCTATATGAAGAAAGAGTTCATCATATATGACAACCAAATCGAAAACTTCATCCAATACTGTTTCCCAAAAAAGAAGTCAAACATCAGCATGAAGCGAATCTTGAAGCTATTTAATAATCGAGAAAAGCGTCACATTATCCTTCCTGAGTTATGCCGCTTTTACCTTTCCCATGTCACCAAATATTACAGCCCGCTGCAATGAGTCTTGTCCCGGATATGGAGATGATTTGAAAGAGTATACCTTGCTCCAAACATACGAATTGTTAGCTAATCTGTGGCCAAGCCTGTATGTGTACCTGGAACATCAAATCAAGAAAAACGTCTATGGTAACCTGCTTATGTCGCAAAACTCATGACATGTGTCATGTGTGTATTAATTCAGAGCATTACTCTGCATTAGGCCACAGATCCTTTAGGAAACTTGTATGTATGAAACCTGGATCTCGCCACCCTACCGTTCGTGCAGGTGGACCTGCAAACAACAAGATTTCCTGAGAACCGTGATGTGTTAGTTTAAGATTGGAGATGATGGTCCTACAGTTTCGGATTTATATTCAGCCTTGGAACCCACAGGTCTAGACCTAAACATTGTAGACTCACAGCAAGGGCAAATATTTGGGGACAACTGTTTAAGCGCTTCACAGCAAAATGATCATTGAATGTCATGGTGACAGTGATGACAAAGGATTCGAAAGTAGTAACCCTGCACCACAGCTAGCTGTCAAAGAGTATACTCCTTAGCGTACAAAAAGATCATACCACACATGCTATTTTGTCGAAATGTTGATGTTCCAGCTGGCGATCTAGTCTGGGTTTCTTCCTTGACACCCCACTCAACAAAAGGAGTCGCTTCATCAATGTTATAGCCACTAGTCCAGGTAACTGTCATCTGTGTTATACATCGAAGCAATTTATATCACCATTATCATATTTTCAGCATATAGAATATACAATTACTTCTGTACTATTGCACTATATTACCGTCTAGATAAGCATCTCAGACCAGAGAACATATCGTCAACAAAATTATCACAACCATTATAACTGAGAGGAATGACTAGGCTTAATAACTGGGACAGCTGATATGAAATGATGAATCATTCTAAAACCTTCAGATTGGTGCACTTTAATTTGGACAAGCATACGGAAAGATTTTAGCTTGCACTGAATGATTGTAGAGAAAATCTGAAGAGAAACAGAAAAGAATGCACTGAGAGAACTTACTTCATCCCAAGACTTCCCTTGAGAAAGACGTGGATAAAGGGGTGCCTTTGGATATGCAAAATTAATGATATTGGAAACTGCCACAAGTTTCGGCTGCAAGAATTATGAACAATTGATCAAAGCCATAGTTTCCGCATAACAAGTGCAAAACAACAATTGAGACTTCAAATACTAAGTGCTACTAAAATATATTAAATCCTTGTTTTGGCCCGAGCGATGCCATTACAATCTAGACGAGATCAAATATCAAAGAAACTGAGAAGCAGGTGGAAAGTACATCTGACAGCCCGCCCGAGAAGAGCGCGAATGAGAAGTCTGATCTCTGATTTATCAGTTGAAACTCCAAAGAAGCATTCCCCGTCTTTGTATAGTCAGAGCTGGACTCATTGGCAAACTTATACTGAAATGGGCGTCAAATGCAGCGCGAATAAGCATAACCATGGTCAGAATTGGTTGACAATATTTCAGTTATGAAAAATTCAGAACTTGCATGGGTGGATCAATCTTTACCTTAATGGGAGCTGAGCATATAAAAGGTGCTCGCTGCATTTTATCATTAGTTGGACAGGTAGAGGAGCTGAAACATCAGAGAAGAATCTTGTTGGCCAAGCAATGAATAGTGGACGGAAGCGACCAGTGACAACTCGCAATACTTACACATCTATGTCCACTAGTTTCCCAACTTTCTCATCAAGCTAAACTGATATTTCATTGAATAAATTAGATTTCTGGAGACTTCCACGATGCATACGGCTAGAGATAATGTAGATATACAGAATAAAAAGGGTGTAGGAGGATGGAGGTTACTTGAAGTTTGCAGGAGAAAAAACCGCAATCCAGTCATCTTCTGCAGGTCCGGGGCTTTCAAAGTCCACGACAACCCACTCAGCATCTTCCCCCTACACACGCACGCACAGATATAAACATTATGATGTAAGTTTTTGCTCAGTATTTTAACCGGAAATAAAAGCATGACCAAGCAAGTGAACAAGGACTGTGACTGGTGACAAAGTCATATACGATGAATTTTATTTATTCAATCTAGCCACCATATACAGGTTGTTCTGAATCAGACTGATCTGACAAGCCGGACTTCGCCTGGATCAGTCATCAGCCTATTAAAAAAGAGGTTCCTGGATGTGGTCGACATGCATTATCAGCACCAGTCAAATTAAGACAAAATAACGCGACTTTGAATTGATGATCTCAAGTTAATCAAACTCGTATTAATTTATCCTTTCTTCTGATCCGAATTCTGCACCTTCTCCATATGGTTTTTTCCCTCTGAGAACCAGTGATTGTAGTTATTGACAAAATAGCTTTCTCTCTTACAATCAATACGCCTATCCTCCATGTTGCTCTACAGAATTACCATTAAAATGGACTTAAAACTCGTTCTGTGAAGCGAGTCTCAACAGTTCCCTTCAAGGCCGGATACGATTTACAAATCTACCATTCTCTACTCATATATCTAAGAAAAGTGCAAGCACCCAAGTCTTTCTTGTTTGGCTGTGAGCGTACCAGAACTTGAACCACTTGCAGTTTGGATATTATTAGCTGCAAACGAAGAACTTGAAACGCATAGAGAAGAGAAGTCAAAAGCAGGGAAGAAGAAGATGAAACTAAGAACGATGGAACATGGAGTGGGAGAGAAAGAAGGGAACAAAGAAACACAAGTACCTTAAGTCCAAGAACAAGAGGGTGAGCTCTGATGGAAGCATTCTCATGAAGCGCATGAACAGCGTTGTGGATCGCTATCTTGGAGAGCGGCTGCTCTCCACCCGCACCGCTCGCGATCCGAACGCTGAGCACTAGTAAGACCGCCGCCAGCGATAACGAGAAGCCACCCAGAAGCAGCGGTGACTCAGCCATCTCTGTGTCGCATGAAGCGGCAGGAGGAAGAGGATTGTCTGGGATGAAATTTGTCCAACGTTGGTCGTCACGAGGATTCTTGAGGGGGGGGGGGGGGGGGGCGGCGGCGGCGGGACCAAAATGACAGATTATCGTTGTCCTTCAACCGTCGATTTGGGAAATGATGGTAAACTGAGCCGTCCTCCTAGAACTCTAATGGTCTAGCGCCATATGTGAGTTGGATTCACATGGAGCAGGTGCATCCAATAAGAGCTCTCGGCTTACTTAGCCACATGTAAGTCGAACTGTCAATCGTCATTTTCCGGCAATCTTTCAATAAGCCGTCTAAATTCAATGTCCAATTAAAATCTGTCATATTGATAAGTATACTGAATCTTATGAATCACTCGTTTTCTAATGACTTAAATTTTCAAAACAATCGTTTGTGATTCCATAAAATTTCACAAACTCACTTGCTTAAATCCTTCAATATTCGACTCAAACTTCTTATTAACAACAAGATACATTCATTTTGCTGCACCGAGGAGTAAACCCTTTATTTATATCGTCTGGACAGTAAAAGAAAATCTGATGCACAGCAAAAGGAGTCAAAGAATCATCTATCCCCGAGAATCATTTTCTAGCCAAAAGAGAGGAGAGAAAAAACCACACAAGTAGAAGCAACATCGATCTGTCGTTTTTCTTTGTAACATGGACAGCGTGCATTTCATTTCGCATTCAAAGTTGCAGAATCTTACGCCACTTTTAGAGCAATATAGATTCAACGGACACAAAATTTTCTTGTACTTCTCGTAATCGTTAACTCCTGATTGCCAAAGTATTGCGACTAAGGAAGACACTTATCGATGCCGTAAAATATATTACTGTTTTACTATCAACCCATTGTATTAGGTACCTGTCATGATCAATTCGCTTAGCAAAGCATAATCTTAATCACGGACTAGTGCATCATTTTGTGAAATTTCGATATGAAAAACAGCAAAGAAATGTTGCATGCCACCTTCTCTAGAAGTCTTACTTGACCATTCCCACTCTATTCCACGGCCGTCAACGAAACCTCTTTTACAATTTTTACACCAGATAACATCAGCAGCTAACCCGTCTTCGGTGCAGGTAGCAAAGCTTTGCGAAAACGTCACGCAACAAACTAAAAGGAGAGAGATTATTCACAAAGGCACCGTGCCCAGAGATAAAACTCCTGTTGTTCCACTCCTGTGCATGCACCTAAAACCAGCAGGAAGCACGACAATTCACCCTTGCTAAGTGCATACACAAACTGACTCAAGCTCCGCGCGGCTCACTTGTTTACGACTTGAGGCTTCGGAAAGAGGGTTGACAATTTGCTTTTCCAGTGCAACCAAACGGAAGCATCGTTCAGAATATAGATCACCAAACCGCATAAAACAGTCAAACTGAAATACGGTAGAACAAATAATTCTGTGTTTGAATTTGAAAGATTGTTCGTTTCGTTCTTCGATTTCTTTCGGTGCACGCGAGAAACGAGAGATGCAGAGGACGGAATCGGTCGGGCTTCCGTTCCGAGGAACCACCGGTCTCTCGGCTCTCGCGATCAAGAAGCGAAAGTGAAAGACTTTCAAAACTTGATCATTTTGGATTGTACCAGGCGAAAACAGAGACCGGACATTTTGTGGTTACACGTGTCGATAAGGGTTTGGTGTGGGATCAAGACATTTGAATCAACATTTCATGACTGGATAATGACACAAACGCTTCGCAATTTTGATCTAACGAGAAATTTTGTACATCAACTTTTAATTTATTTAATATATCTTTAAACTTTAATTTAATTTTTTAATTTATTTAATATAATTTTTAAACTTTTAGTATATGTTCAATATAATCTTTAAATTATTTACGTCATTGTCTCAAAATCACATGACTAACTTTTTTTTTGTTCTTAATAATACCGTAATTTTGCAGCAATCATATGGGATTTCGTGAAAATAGCAAATCTTGTTCCCTGTACGTCTTGCAGGCCCCATGATGAGAAAAACACTGCTAATGAACTAATGATTTTATCAATAAAATCAGTAACTTTTTTTCTTTTTGGTGAGAATAAAATTAGTAACTTGAATGGTAGGTAGATCAAGAGAAAGAAACCCATTTTGTTTTGATTGCAGATTCTCTTAACCGGCCGCCACACCACGAAAACCATGTGCTGTCGGTATCGCGCACACGGCAAAGACGAGTGATTTTCTTTCTGGGTCCTCCAATCTTTTTCAGGAAATTCATATCCACGACTTCTCGTGCCATGATCCATGACACGTTCTCTTTTTAATGTAACTCATAAAAAAAAACCCCGAGATGTCCCTCATCCGGGTACCGTCTGAATCTTAAAATCTGCTGTTCCTGAAGGCAGCTACAAGTTTACTCGGACTGGATTACTACGTGGCCGAAGTGGTCGGCTCACAACCATCATGCACACACGCCAGGACGTCCCTGTATTCCCTAGAGATGGTGAATGAATCGTAGACCTTCCCGTCTCTGCTCTTCTTGTACTCGAACAGAAGGGATGAGTGGTCGAATGCGGTGAGCTTGACAAATCCGTAGTCGTAGTCTCTATACACGCTCCAATTCGTCTGCAATTCACTGAAGTTTGATAGTTCGCTCCCTCCACCGCCGACCACCACGTGGATCGTCCCATTCACGGTGCCTGAGTAATGAGACTTCTCTGTGTTCACACATTGATTCTGCATCATCCAATCAACAGATTGACTGTCATCATAAGTATCGATGGCGGTACATAAGGACGTGAGAAGGATGAGACTAGCATTGTCAACTTCGAGTTTTGAATAATCAAGTTAGCCTCGGTAACAAATGTGTTGGCTTGTTTCAAGAGAAAATAATGCCTGTCTTATGCTCGAAGAACAATTAATTAGCCTCCAAAATCTCAACGTTACCTGGTAAATTGGGCATGTTCTTTCATAGTTATGGACATGACCGTAGAATGCCATGTCGACTTTGTACTTCTGCCACAGCTTCTGCAAGCTATCTCTTCCCATAGGCTCCTCAAAAGAGCCCATCAAACTGTAGTAAGCCGAAGAAGAATAGCCTAGAACACGATGCGCGGCAAATATCAGCCAAGGTTGCTTTTGTCTATCTGCTGTCGCAAAACAGTTCTCAATGAACCTATATTGTTCAGAACCCTCCCTCCAGTCGTGTTCACTGTCGGCTATGCAGAAGTGGAACATGCCATAATCCGTTGAATACCTGCACATATGCAGGGAGGGAGGTAAGTTTTGTGTTGTGCCATTACTTGTACTTCTGCTCCATGAACGATGCAAACTGCAAATGCTAGAAATTGATTATGAAGAGTCAGAGTTTGGAGAAGATACGATACGAAACATGTCACGCGAACACACATAGTGCATGGGCAATTACTCGTCAACTAATCCAAGATCAGTAATGACCTTACCTTCAATGAGAGTGAAACTTTTCTCTAAGTTATCATTCAGATTTGTCCCTTTCAACCATTGCAGGAATAGATTTGAAGAAACATTTCGCTGATTCTTTCATGTGAATTTGTTTTGAGAATGGGAATTCTACAGGTATTCCTAATAATTTAATTGATTCCTAAACACTTGTTGACTCTTTTACTTAGTTGACTGTCCTCTTAAGGACTACAACGCATGTGTTTCCTCCTAAATTACAGTAGCACCAACCACTTACCAAAATTTCGCTCTATTTTCCGCAGGGACATAGAACATGGTCTCTGCTAGGACACCGCATTCACCGCCTGAATCATTGGTATCGTAAAATGATCCCGTGCCTGGAGTGTCACGCTCATGATTCCCACTGCATCCAAACTCCAGTATTATATATAGGTTAGGAAGTCGTTTGCTAATCCACACATCTAATGTATACCTTGCAATCATGTAAGGGACTGTCGATGCAATGGGCTCGATCATAGATGTGAACTGATCCCACTGTGAAATATATCCATTTGCATATGTTATATCTCCTATGTGAAACACTATATCTATGTTGTCTAAATCCTTGATGAGCTGATCTGTCGTGTTTAACGAGCCTGGCTGATAGTTATTGTACTCGTTTGACCCGTCACGCTCTGCCTGCAATCCATCCACGTGAAGTTCCAAAATAGAAAAGGGAAACATTCAACCATGTTCAGATAAGTAGATAATATCAAAAGCACGCAAATTGAACCAGATTGGTCTGATTGTATAAAGTGCTGGCGCTTGCACATGAACAGAAAGCAAAACCTAAAAGTTTGTGGAAAGCATAATGCATCTGTGAAAATTGCTTATGCTGGGCTTAGACCTGTCAAAATGGGTCATAAACCCATTTCTTAACCCATTTATTAATAAATGGGTCATAAATGGGTTAGTTATATTTAGTAAATGGGTCATAAATGGGTAGAAGTCTTATATTAGTGTTAAATGGGTCATAAATGGGTCGCAAATGGGTCATAAATGAGTTTACAACTGATTTAAACTCAACGTATTTCTCTGACCCTCACTCAATCTTGCACTCACTCATTCTACACTCTCATTTCAGCTTGGGTATGAATTTTCTTATATTTAATTAAATATGGAAGTATTTTAGCAATATGGGTCTAATCGGGTATGGGTTGGGTATGGGTCGGGTCGGGTATGGGTCAACAAAATTGCATTGCGCATAAATGGGTCATAAACGGGTTAATGGGTCAATTTGGGTCGGACCATTTATGACCCAACCCAAACCCAACCCGACCCACCCATTTGATAGGTCTAGCTGGGCTATATGGTATGTGATTTTCTTGTCAAATCTTATTCAATCAAACTATGAGATTTTACGCTATATGAAGAAAGAGAGACACTTCATCATACATGACAACCAAATCGAAAAATTTGTCCAACACTATTTCCTAAAAAAGAAGTCGAACATCAGCATGAAGTGAATCTTGAAGCTCTTTAATAATCAAGAAAAGACTAACGCATGACATTGTCCTTCCTGAGTTATGCTGCTTTTACCTTTCCCATGTCACCAAATATTACGGCCCGCTGCAATGAGTCTTGTCCCGGATATGGAGATGATTTGAAAGAGTATACCTTGCTCCAAACATACGAATTGTTAGCTAATCTGTGGCCAAGCCTATATGTGTACCTGGAACATCAAATCAAGAAAAACGTCTATGGTAAACCTGCTTATGTCGCAAAACTCATGACATGTGTCATGTGTGTATTAGTCCAGAGCATTACTCTGCATTAGGCCACAGATCCTTTAGGAAACTTGTATGTATGAAACCTGGATCTCGCCACCCTATCGTTCGTGCAGGTGGACCTGCAAACAACAAGATTTCCTGAGCACCATGATGTGTTAGTTTAAGATTGGAGATGATGGTCCTATAGTTTGGGATTTATATTCAGCCATTGCCATGCACCATTTGGCCGGGAACCTGCAGTTCTAGATCTAAAGATTGTCAACTCACAGCAAGGGCATATATTTGGCAACAACTGTCTAAGCACTTCACAGCAAAATATTGTTAAATGTCTGGTGACAACGATGGGAATTCGAAAGAAGTAATGCCAAAGCACAACTAGCTGTCAAAGAGTATGCACCTTGGCGTACAAAAAGATCATACCGCACATGCTATTTTGTTGAAATGTCAATGTTCCAGCTGGCGATCTAGTCTGGGTTTCTTCCTCAACACCCCACTCAACAAAAGGAGTCGCTTCATCAATGTTATAGCCACTAGTCCAGGTAACTGTCATCTGTGTTTCACGTCAAAGCAATTTATATCACCATTGTCATATTTTCGGCATGTAGAATAGACAATTACTTCTGTACTATTGCACTATATTGCCATCTAGATAAGCATCTCAGACCAGAGAACATATCGTCAAGAAAATTATCACAACCATTAAAACTGAGAGAAATGACAAGGCTTAATAACTGGGAATGCTAACACGAAATTCTGAATCATTCTAAAACCTTCAGATTGGTGCACTTTAATTTGGATAAGCATATGGAAAGATTTTAGCTTGCACCGAGTGATTGCAGAGAAAACCTGAAGAGAAAAAGAAAACGATGCACTGAGAGAACTTACTTCATCCCAAGACTTCCCTTGAGAAAGACGTGGATAAAGGGGTGCCTTTGGATTTGCAAAGTTGATGATATTTGAAACTGCCACAAGTTTCGGCTGCAAGAATTATGCACGGTTGATCAAAGCCCGAGTTTCCATGTAACAGGTGCAAAAAAACAATTGAGACTTCAAAATCTAAGTGCTCCAAAACTATACTAAATCCTTCTTTTGGACGAGATCGACTATCAAGAAACTGAGAAGCAGGTAGAAAGTACATTTGACAGCCCGCCCGAGAAGAGCGCGAATGAGAAGTCTGATCTCTGATTTATCAGTTGAAACCCCAAAGAAGCATTCCCTGTCTTTGTATAGTCAGAGCTGGACTCATTGGCAAACTTATACTGAAATGGGCGTCAAATGCAACACGAATAAGCATAACCAAGGTCAGAATTGGTTGACAGTATTTCAGTAAATGAAAAATTCAGAACTTGCATGGGTGGATCAATCTTTACCTTAATGGGAGCGGAGCATATAAAAGGTCCTCGCTGCCTTGGATCATTAGGACAACAGGTAGAGGAGCTGAAACATTAGAGCAGAATCTTATTGGCCAAGCAATGAATAGTGGAGGGAAGCAACCAGTCGCAATGCTTACTCATCTATGTACAGTTTCCCAATTTTCTCATCAAGCTAAACTGATATTTCATTGAATAAATTAGATTTCTGGAGACTTCTACGATGCATACGGCTAGAGATAATGTAGATATACAGAATAAGAAGGGTGTAGGAGGCTGGAGGTTACTTGAAGTTTGCAGGAGAAAAAACCGCAACCCAGTCATCTTCTGCAGGCCTGGGGCTTTCAAAGTCCACGACAACCAGCTCAGTATCTTCTCCCTACACATGCGCCCGCACAGATATAAACATTATGATGTAAGGTTTTGCTCACTACTTTACCCAGAAATTAAAGCACGACCAAGCAATTGAACAAGGACTGTGACTGGTGACAAAGTCATATTAGATGAATTGTATTTATTGAATCTAGCCACCATATACAGGTTGTGAATCAGACTGATCTGACAAGTTGGACTTTGCCTGGATCAGTCATCAGCCTATTATAAAGAGGTTTCTGGATGTGTTCGATATGCATTATCAGCACCAGTCAAATTAAGATAAAATAACGCGACTTTGAATTGATGATCTCAAGTTAATCAAACGAGTATTAATTTATCCTTTCTTCTGATCCGAAATCTGCACCTTCTTTATATGTTTTTTCTTTTCCTGAGAACCAGTGATTGTAGTTATTCCCAAAAGAGCTTTCTCTCTTACAATCAAAACACCTATACTCCATGTTGCCCTACAGAATTACCATTAAAATGGACTTAAAACGTGTTCTGCGAAGCGAGTAACAATGGTTCCCTTCAAGGCCGGATACGATTTACAAATCTACCATTCTCTACTCATATATTTAAGACAAGTGCAAGCACCCAAATCTTTCTTGTTTGGCTGTGAGCGGACCAGAACGTGACCCACTTGCAGTTTGGATATTATTAGCCACAAACGAAGAGAAGAAGTTGAAACAAATAGAGAAGAGAAGTCTAAAGCAGGGAAGAAGATGAAACTAAGAACGATGGAACATGGAGTGGGAGAGAAAGAACGGAACAAAGAAAACCAAGTACCTCGAGTCCAAGAACAAGAGCGTGAGCTCTGATGGAAGCATTCTCATGAAGCGCATGAACGGCGTTGTGGATCGCTATCTTGGAGAGCGGCTGCTTTCCACCCACAACGCTCGCGATCCGAACGCTGAGCACAAGTAAGACCGCCGCCAGCGATAACGAGGAGCCACCGAGAAGCAGAGGTGACTTAGCCATCTCTGTATCGCATGAAGCGGTAGGAGGAAGAGGATTGTCTGTGATGAAATTTGTCCAACGTCATGAGGATTCTTGGGGGGGAATTTGCCGGCCACGGTTGACCCTGTTTTCCCGCTGAGCCCGCAGTAGCTGTGACGAAAATGACAGATTACCGTTGTCCTTCACCCTTCGGTCTGGTGGAAGATGGTGAAGTGCATCCGGGGCACGCGAGTCCCAAGATGATCCGTCCTAGAACTCCTGGTTTAGCGCCATATGTGAGTTGGATTCACATGCAGCGGAGCAGGTGCATCCAATAAGAGCTCTCGGCTTACTTGGCCACATGTAAGTCGAACTGTCAATCGCAACTCTCTTAATATTTCAATAAGCGGGTCAAAGTTTGTCCATTTAAAATCTGCCATATGAATAAGTATACCGAATCTTATAAATCAGCCGTTTACTAATGACTTAGATTTTTAAAACGGTGATTTATGATCTCACAAAATTTCACATATACGTTTTTTTAAATCCTCCAATGCTCGACTCAAACATCTTATTAACAACAAGATACATCCAATTTGCTGCACCGAGGAGCAAACCCTTTATTTACATCGTATGGATCATAAAAGAAAATCTAATGCGCAGCGAAAGGAGCCAAAGAATCATCTGTCCACAAGAATCATTTTTAAGCCAAAAGAGAGGAGAGAAGAAACCATACAAGTAGAAGCAACATTGATCTTTCTTTCTTCTTTTTAACATGGACAGTGTGCAATTCATTTCGCACATAAAAGTTGCAGAATCTTACGCTACTCTTCGAGTAACATAGATTCAACATATGCAAATTTTTCTCGTCCTTCCCGTAATTATTAACTCCTGATTGCCAAAGTATCGCAACTAGGGAAGACTCTTATCACCGCCGTGAAATATATTACCGTTTTACTATCAACCTATTGTATTAGGTAGGATTGAAGTTGTTTGATGATGACCAAAGCCATTACAGATACAATGGCACAACGCGCGCATTCATCCCAACAAGCGGAAGGGAAACGAAAAATTCAACACTCTTCAGGCTTCAACAGGGACTTATAGTGACCTCCTAATTGTTCCTCGAAATACCCTGCCATGATCAATTGGCTTAGCAGACCAATACATCATTTTCTGAAATTTTGATATGAAAGACAGCAAATAAATGCTACAAGCCACCTTCTCTAGAAGTCTTACTTGGCCATTCCTACTCTATTCCACGGCCATCATTGAAATCTCTATTACAATTTTTACACCAGATGAATATCAGCAGCTAACCATTCTTCTGTGCAGGCAGCAATGCTTTGCAAAAACAAAATCATTCATCACGCAACAAACAAAAACGAGAGAGATTATTCTCAAAGGCACCGTGCCCAGAGATAAAACTCCTGTTGTTCCACTCCTGTGCATGCACCTAAAACCAGCAGGAAACACAACAATTCACCCTTGCTAAGTGCATATACAAACTGACTTGAGCTCCACGCAGTTCACTTGTTCACGACTTGAGGCTTCGGAAAGAGGGTTGACAATTGCTTTTCCAGTGCAACCAAACTGAAGCATCATTCAGAATACAAATCACCAAACCACATTAAACAGTCAAACTGAAATACGGTAGAACAAACTTGAGTCACTCACATTTCGTACTTCTGAAATGCTTCATTTCGTTTTGCCATGTAAAGATCACTATCTCTTGGTATGTTGTTCAAAGGATTGGCTGTCAATCAATGAGAACAGGGGAAAAGAAGCGAGAGATCATTAATTGGAAGCTAAAACAAGCGAAGCCGTAAAATAAGCAGCATGCGGAAAAAAATTGCACCACCAATAGAAAAAAGCCTTCACCCGTTGATCAATAAAAAAAAACTTTATTGGTTGCTCGCTAGCATTATAAAGAAAGCGAGCATCATCTAGATACACTTTCCTAGGTTGATTAGCAACTGCATCATGCAAAAAGCAGTAAATATGCAAGGACAGACGGTAATTTTGCATCTTTGACAATTCTTCACAAATTAAGTCAGACTCAATCATCCAGAACTTAGTAAATCCTTTCGATTTTGAAGAAAAATCTAACTGCCCACTTGTCTTCCCATCGTGTTAATTCATTCTCAAAAATAGGATTCAGTGTAAAAGTGCAAAGTGATACGGCGGACAGAGAATTTCACGTTTGGGGAGTTGGGTTCACCACCAGCCCATGGTCCTGAAGTTTTCTATTGCCGGAAACTATGCCTTCATGCTCAAAAAGCCGGACATGAGAACAGAAAATCATACATGGAAGTTGCATTGCTTGCTTCTGAACCACATTTTTGCTAGCATTAATAGAAGGAGCTTGAGGAAGCAGCTGTAAAAGCAAAGCCATTATGCTATAGAGTTAATAACGAACACAATCATCAGGTCTATGAATGCCGAAAGATGAACTTTTGGTAAAATTTGCGGAATCATGTGAAGGAGATGGAAAAAAAAAACAGAAACAACAAAGAAATATGGAGAGAGGATGCCCACAGTGATATCATCGGTGAATTGTAAGGTGCTTAGAAGCAATACCTTCTGTTTGTCCCGTCTCTTTAGTATCTTCATATGGCATTTTTTGATGTAGTGTGTCAAATGATATCGAGAATGTCTGGAGCAAAGCTGTTCTCTGATCTCTGGGTTGTCAGTTAGCCAGTCAGATATATCCTTGGATTTAACTACGTCATCCTGGTCCAGTGATTCCAACCAGGAATAAACCGGTATCCATTGATCAGTACGTTGAAACCGAGCTGGTGGATAATTCATATGAGTTGTTTCCTTTTCCTGCTACAAGAAAAAATACCGTGAATTCGCGTGAATTGCCACTCGGTGCCCAGTAAATAGACACGGAAATCTTCAGAAGTAAAAACCAAAATCCATGCAATATAAAGTCAATCAAAAGAGTAAGTTTCCTGGACTTCCTGAAAAGAAATTGATCATAGCACCATTGAAAGACCTGCACCAGCTTTGCCATTATGCTTTTACTCCTTTCAGTACTAGTTGATAGGAGAATGATACCTAACCTACGATTCATGCACTCGTGTGGCTATATAAGTTCATTATCAGACGTGATATATGCTACTGAATCCAAAAGGGATCCTTCATTAATAGAGAATCCGGAACATTTAATAATAACATCTACTCCACAATCAATCACTCACTATAAGGAAAACTCCACAACATCGCCAAAAAGAAATCCAAATCTTGATATCTGACGAGATCCCAGCATTTAGTGTCACAATTATGAAATGAGCTAGCACCGCAAGTGATTTTGTCATGCTACTAATTTCATTAAAGTCTAGCAAAAAGAATTTGTGCGGAAATATAACATCACTCCATCTTTTCTTTTTTAATCTCAATCACAATTTTAAAACCCATAAGCCCAATAAAGATATCTTTTGGCAGATCCAATGTGATCATTTTATTGAAAGCATTTTAAGCTGGAGCATCCGTAATATTCAGCATACAGAAAGCACATAGTTCCCATCTCTAGCTACACGCATCATGCAAATGAGCATACTGGATGATTAAAGGCAATTAAGAATAAGCCATAGAGTTAATCAAGTAAACATAGCGTGAATCGAAACATTTCGGCAGCTTGTTTACATGATCTAAATCAATTGATTACAATTCAAATCTATGCTTTTCTTAAGGACATACTTTCCAGCCATTTCAAGGCTACCGGCAACAAATTTTGGAAAGTAGAGCAGAATGGAACCATCTACTGACAACATTTCATGGTGCTTATTTTTAATTTTTTGAAAGAAACATGTGATGCTTTAACCCATTGAAACTCTCTCTTTTTTTAAAGTGAAACTGGCAAAGAAGTTTGGGGACTACTCCCCACAACAGGTCCCCTATACTCCAATCATTATAACACGCTTGTACACAATTCAACCTGAGCAATAAATCTAACCTCTACACAACTCCGATAACCCCGCGTAAACTCTCTTCCGGCTTTTCTTCCCTTTCTTCTTTTCGTGCGCATGCATTCATCTCACAGTTCTCCACGAACTAAACTTCCTTCTGACAATGGCCTGATAAACTCAAAACTCCAAAAACATTTCAACTGCTCTGTACCTCAGCCTGCACTTGCGGCCGACAGGCGTTGCTGGCAAACACCTTGGCATATGCCTTCCGTTTCAAACACAATAAAGAGGCACTTAATTAGCACTTAATCGAGCATCCTCCCTTTTCCATCCCCTCATTTATTTTCTCCTCCTATAAGTAATAACCGATACGCACTCGAAATCGAATCCCTGAAATCGCGAACGCAATCCGACCAGCCAGCAAGCAAGCAAGCACCCGTCAATCCCCAGCCGATTCTCTCGCGTACAGAAGGGAAAGGCGAGACCTTTTCCCGCCGCGCGGAACAAGTTCCAACCAAGAGCACAACAACATCGGGCGAAACAGCTCGAGCTCAAAAAGGGGAGCTTACCTCGCCATGGACCTGGGCGGGCAATCGGAGGATGTTCTGGATGGAGAGGAGGCGCTCGATGAGCTCGGACCTCTCCATGGACTTGAGCTCCGACGGGAGGGAGACGTGGTTCACGTCGATCCAAGCCTCGACCTCGGTGGCCGTCACTTCCTTCGCCTCCGGGAAGGCCCGCAGCCAAGCTCCCGCCATGACCTCCCATTCTTGGGTCTGATCGGTCGCCTGGCTGGGGACGGGATCGCGTTCGTCCTCGCCTAGGGCTCCCGCCGGCGGTGCCGGGTTCGGCATTTTCGACCGGCTGAGCTCAAGCTGAGGTGCGGGGCGACCGGGACAGGTTGCATTTGGATTGGAATACGAGGTAAGCCAATATCTAGGTGTTATGCGGACATGTACCTCGTATGATACAGGCGCGGATACACGAAATTCTGAGTCTGGGTGCTGGTTGGGCTGGGGCACACTCCACGGGATGTACAAAATTGTCCGAATTAATTCCCGTTACCAAATCCGAAGACCGTATTCGTCTTCTTCTTACTTGACCATCCTATGAACATTTTTGCAGAAAATGTAACGTTTTTCATTGTTTAGAAAAATGATAATATTTTCTGGTATTTGGACGGACCTGAAAATGAATAAAAAAAATATTTTGGTTTTTTTATTTTGTAATTTTTTTCCTTTTCTTTCTTTTTCTTTTTCCTTCTTCCTCACCATGGCGATAGTCGGCGACGATGAGGCTTGACCTCACCTGTGACCGTTGCCATGGCTGGCGATCGGCCGAGAAATAAGGAAAAAGAAATGGAAATAAAAGAATGATAATTCAAAAAAAAATTTTTGTTAGAATGGACTTTTCATTAACTAAGGACTTGAGCACCAAGGACCCAAGCATGCCATTTGTGGACCCGTGCCAAGAACCAGAGCTCGAGTATCGGGGGCCCGAGCATAGCTTTTATGCACCCCGGATGGGCGTCAAGCATTGGTCAAGACTCACAAGCACCAGGGCTTTAGGCCCACGCTTGGATGCGGGAGACCTGGTTTGAACATGGGGACCTAGGAATAGTGGTGGCCACAGTTCGGAATCGGCGGTTCCGGTTCGTGGCCAAGTATGAACCGGAACCGCCTCTGGCGGTTCCGGTCCGGTTCCAGTTCCAGTTCCGATTCGGAACCGGTTCCGGGTTGGTTCCTAAATTTACTTATCTGTTTTTTTTTCTTTTTCCTTTTCTTTTTTGTTTCTTTTCTTCCTCCGCCGGCCCCGGCTAGGCCCGGTGAAGGTGGCCGGCGTGGGGCAAGGGCCGGCCTCGCCGGCGTCGGGCGAGGGCCGCCCTCGCCTGGGCTGGGCGAGGTCGAGGCCTCGCCCGACGCCGGCGAGGCCGGCCTCGCCCAGCCCAGGCGAGGGCGGCCCTCGCCCGACGCCGGCGAGGCCGGCCTCGCCTGAGGCCGGCGGAGGAAAGTATGAAGAAAAAAAAATAAAAGGAAAAAGAAAAAAAACAGAAAAGAAAATAATAAAAAAATTAAGAAATTACTATTCCGGTGACGGAACATTATTCAATATAAATTGTAATTAAAATGTAAATTGTAATTAAATTTGGGGACAAAAAGACAAGAGAGAAAGAGAGGGCTTGAACTTAATAAATTATCATTAAGCACGTTACAATTCGTTACAACGATCTATAAAAAAAAGAGTACAATATATATGCCCTAAAATGATCCCAAAACATAAGTATTCCGTGCGCAGGGGATCAAAGATCACATGTCGTCGGATTATACTTCGGTTTCCCTAAGCTCACGTGGGCGTACCCGGTATGAGAAACAAGGGTTCCCGAAATATTTACCAACTCCAATAGTTCTTTTACCCTCAATCGTCACTACCCGTTCCAGTACCGGTAGCGGTATCTCCGTCGTTAAAGAATTCGAATTCATTATTCCGATCTATCTCTTGTTGCCGGTATTGAGCCTTCGTCCAATCAGCAACACAAGCTTGCATCTCCACTGATTCTGGAGCTAATCTTGAACGATGTTCGTCCAAAATATTACCTCCGGCACTGAATGCTTGTTCGACCGCAACTGTGGAACAAGGGGTTGAAAAAATCTGTTTTGCAATAAGAGAAAGGATTGGGTATTGGCTTGCGTGCCTCTTCCACCAATCCAAAATTAAAAAATCCGTACCACCTTCGGATTCAGTAAACTCAAATGAAACGGTTAGATAAGTCTCTAATTCAGAAATATTTCCTATTGCTCCCTTTTGTTTTTTGTGTCTATGTAATAAAAGTTGGTACCCTCTACTAATTTTACCTGTACTGTCATTTTGTATCTCCGTAGATTGGGAAGATCCAATAATATCACTTAAATTATATTTAGTATAAAATTCATTATATAATTGTATTACTACGTTTTTAACATCACGTACTATGACTGTAACATTTATCTCATCATAATGTAAACATTGATAATACGTACGCAAAAATTCATTTAAGCCATCCAATTTGCAACGCGGATCAAAAACACAAGCAACTAAATAAATAATGGGAATTTCTCTATAATAATGTACCCACTTCATTTTCATTGCAACTATAGTATGTTGTAATTCAACATCATTTTCACATTCATCAAAAATTCCGACAATATTAGTACACTCTACTAAAAATAAATGTATAGTAGGATAATAAACACCGGACAAAGTATAAGTTGCATCATTAAAAACCTTTAAAACATCTAAAATTTTTTGGCAAATATTCCACTCTTGTGGGTATAAATTAATCTGAGGTATATAATTGCACATAATAAATCTTTATATGCTAAAGATTCATTAAGCAAGTGGAAAGTAGAATTCCAACGAGTTAGAACATCTCTTGGAAATCTTTTTGGCTTTTTGCCATTTTCTCTACAAAATCTACCCCATTCTTTCATTTTTTGGGGATGTTTCCATAAAAATTGAATCACTGTTTTTATTGGTTGAAGAAAAATATCAAGAGTTTTCAAACCATCTTGTACACATAAATTTAAAATATGACAAGCACATCTAACGTGAAAAAATTTTCCGCCAAAAGCGGGTTTACAAATATTTTCTAAATCGGAAATTGAAGCGGTATTTGCTGCGGCATTATCAAAACCAATTGAAAAAATTTTGTTAAGCAAATAATATTCTTCTAAAATTTGTCTAATTATTCTATAAATATTATTTGCCGTATGATTATCATCGAAAACTCTAAGTGCAATAACTCTTTTTTGAATACTCCACTCGTCATCGATCCAATGACATGTTATGCTCATGTAAGAATGATTTTGCCAATGATCACTCCAAATATCACTACCTATATGCACGTATCCATTAAATTGCATAAAAAAGTTTTGTAAATCTTTTTTTCCATTTTTGTAAAGATCTTTAATTACTCGTTTAGTTGAATTTCTAGGAACACATTTTGCTTGTGGAGCACATGCTTTTTGTACAAATTCATTAAAACCAAATCTTTCTCCAAAATTAAATGTTAAATGCTCAACGGCAATAAATTTACCTAATTCTTCCTTATAAGTTTTGTCATTAAAACGAAATAAATGGGAAGTATTAGGATTGACGTACCCGGAAATTTGTTGTTGCCCGATATCGATTCCCGTTTCGGTTGTATGTTTGCTCCTAAGATGTCGTTTAAATGTTCCATATCCTTGTCCACCTGTATATTTATATATTTTCCCACAATATTTATAAATTATATCATACCTTTTTTGACCAATATCAAACTTTTCAATTTTCGTGAAGTGATTCCAAATATCAGATGTAAATTCCCGTTCCGCTTCCTTTGTTGTAGATATTTCGCCAGGAGGATGAAAACTTTCTTGAGTCGGGACGCGCTCCACATCGGGAAAAATATTGATTTCATCATCGTGAAAATCTGCATGTTCATGAGGATCAAAAGAATGATGGGATTCCGTCGCGATATTCTTACCTTTGCCAGTTGGCACTCGACTTCCACTTGCCATTTTTCGAGTGGATTGAGAGAATTGAGCGGATTAATTGGGAGAATTAAGAAAGAATTGCGTGGATTGAGAAAATTGAGAGAATTCAAGAGAATTGGCAATTGGAGAGAATTTCGAGTATCGAGAAAATTTGAGACTTGAGAGAAGAGAATTTGAGAGAATTGTGTGAGTATTGAGAGAATTTGAGAGAATTTATAAGAAAAAATTGAGAAGAAAATTTAGAATTAAAAAAACAAAGAAGATAACCGTTGCAATTTTGCAACGGTTATCTTTTTTTTTTTTAAATTTTTTGCCCGTTGGTTGGGGGCTTCCGTTGCAATTTTGCCCGTTTGGAACCAAACGAGCAAAATTGCAACGGGCCGCAAGCCCGCTGCGCCTGCGGCGCTGCCCGCAGCAGGGCCTGCACTGCAGACGTGCAGGCCCTGCTGCGGGGGGCCTCGGGGGCAACAATTTTTTTTATTTTCCGTTGAAGTTTGCACAGAGCAGCAGTCAGCACTCAGTAGAGGTGCTCGGCCGCGGCCGCCGGCCTCAGGCGAGGCCGCCCTCGCTGGCGTCGGGCGAGGGCCGCCCTCGCCTGGGCTGGGCGAGGCCGGCCTCGCCGGCGTCGGGCGAGGCCTCGACCTCGCCGGCGTCGGGCGAGGCCTCGACCTCTCCGGAGTCGGGCGAGGCCGGCCTCGCCTGCAACTGGCGAGGCCGGCCTCGCCCGACGCCGGCGAGGTCGAACCCTCGCCAGATCTGGCGAGGCTCGGCCTCGCCCGACGCCGGCGAGGTCGAGCCCTCGCCGGTCTGCTGTGCACTCAGCTGATTTTTTTTTTTTTTTGTGGAACCAGGCCCGGAACCGCTGGTTCCAAAATTTAGGGAACCGGAACCGGGCCCGTAGGGCACGGGCCGGTTCCGGTTCCGAACCGCAGGCCCGGTCAACGGGCCGGGCCCGGGTTTGACCGGGCCGGTTCCGGTCTGGTTCCAGGCCAAAACCGGCCCGTGGCCATCTCTACCTAGGAACCAAAATTAGGGCTTTCATGCTCAAGATAGAGTTTCGGGTCCAAGCGCTTATATCTAGTTATATATTTGGAAAATGTTTTTCAATTTTTCAAAAAGAAAATCATTTTCTTGAATTTAAATATGAGTTCTCCGACTCGTAAAACATTTTTTGTTAATTCATTTTCGTAAGCGAACCAAACGTAAAAATTGTGAAGAATATTTTCTGCAAAACAAAATTTTTTAAAAATAGTCGCTTGTATCGCTTGAAATAATTTGTTAATGCAAAATGTTTCACTATCGAACAAAAAATTATGTCTAAATATTTCTATGAACAATGATTTTTTAATAATTTGTTCATTTTTATAAACGATTTTTTATAAAAAAAATTTAAATTATTCATTTTCACGAAATAAACCCATCTTAATTGATTTGAAACTCTTTTACCATTTTATAGTAACGGGACATGCATGCTCAAGACTCAAGAGTCAGTGATGTTAGGGGTGAGCAAGATGGACCGCCCAAACTGGGATCGGACCGACCGGTTTGGTCCAATTCTCAGGTATATCGGTCCAGTTCCTGGTTTCTAAAAGTGGAATTGATTTCCGAGTGGTCCAGTTCCCGGTTCTAGGGTGGAAACCGGACCGAACCGATAAATATATATTTTTCTATTTTTTAATATATATTTATTTACTTTTTAAAATTTTTTAAAAAATAAAAAGTCTAATCTAATTTCTCAAATTCCCTCTTGCCTTTAACAATAAGTGATTGATTCTATTAGAATCGGTTTACGGTCTCAAGATTAGCCAGTTCGGTCCTCGGTCATAGAAATAGAAAATCGGTCCTCTCAATTTGGTTCCCGATTTTTTGGTTGGATTAGACCGAATCAAGAACCGCTCACCCTTAAGTGATGTGTGCCAAATTCTCACGTATAGCTCATGCAACAATGGACGGCGGAAATCATAAGCATCATTTATAATGTCCGCACGTCTAATAGAAGTCCTTCGAGAAATTCACGTGGAGCTTACCAACTCACCTTAATGCATCCAAATCTTATTTATAACGCAAAAGTCCCCTTTATAACGAAAAAAGTCCCCTTTTCGCCACCATATTTTTATGCTTTTTTTCAAAAAAAAATCAGATTAGTGTACTTTTAATTTATACGATCAAGTTCTTCTCATTTTACAAATTTTCCATGTGACTTTCCTTTTACACCAAATCTGATCAAATCTAGCTGACTTGGCAGTTGAACTATGTTGTAGTGCAAGGTGGCTAAAATTTTTCTAATGTGAATGTCTACATTGGCTCAATATTTCCATACATGTTTACATAGGTGTGCACATATTTTGTTTGCAGTGTACTTTGATGGTCGTACCAACTGAAATGGTTAGAAAAATTGTAAAAGTAAAAGAATTGGATTGTACAACTTAAAAGTGGGCCTAATTCCCTAAAAAACCCCAAACTTTACTCTTTGTCCTAATTATATCCCCAACTTTTTTTGTCTCATAAAAAACCCCAAACTTTTACTTTTGTCCCAAATCTACCCCGTTTACTATTCATCTAATTTTTTAATATTATTTTATATTTTTTCGAATTTTTTTCTTTTTTCTTTTCTTTTCTTTTCTTTTCTTTTCTTTTCTTTTTGTTTCACCTTCAACCTCCGGCCGGTCGCCGGTCCGGCGACCGCCCAGAGGCGGGGGCTGGCGAGGTCGGCCTCACCGACCACTGGCGAGGCTCGGCCTCGCCGTTGCTGGGCGAGGCCGGCCCCGCCGGCAGCTGGCGAGGTCGGCCTCGCCGTTGCTGGGCGAGGCCGAGCCTCGCCGGATCTGGCGAGGCTCGGCCCCGCCGTTGCTGGGCGAGGCCGAGCCTCGCCGGCAGCTGGCGAGGTCGGCCTCGCCCTGCAACGGCGAGGCCGACCTCGCCAGCTGCCGGCGAGGCTCGGCCTCGCCCAGCAACGGCGGGGCCGAGCCTCGCCAGATCCGGCGAGCCTCGGCCTCGCCCAGCAACGGCGGGGCCGGCCTCGGCCAGCAACGGCGAGGCCGAGCCTCGCCAGCGGTCGGCGAGGCCGACCTCGCCGGCCCCCGCCTCTGGCGGGTCGCCGGACCGGCGACCGGCCGGAGGTCGAAGGTGAAACAAAAAAAAAGAAAAGAAAAGAAAAAAGAAAAAAATTCGAAAAAATATAAAATAATATTTAAAAATTAGATGAATAGTAAACGGGGTAGATTTGGGACAAAAGTAAAAGTTTGGGATTTTTTATGAGACAAAAAAAAGTTGGGGATATAATTGGGACAAAGAGTAAAGTTTGGGGTTTTTTAGGGAATTAGGCCCTTAAAAGTGTAATGACTTGATTAGAAAATATCAAAAGGCATAGGAATTAAAAGTAGAATTTTTCCTATTTATAAAATCTTAACCGTTTAAGTATTGTAACTCTGGCGTGCAACGTTAAACATCGGCCGAAAACGAATTAGCAAAATGCTATAGTCACCTCAGATTCGACCATGATAGAACAAAGAAGAAATAGTGCAGCAATAGAGTAGCCACTGTCTCCGCTCCTATCCACTGCTACATTACGAGGAGACCCAAACTCCTTTAAAATTGGCTACATAAAAAGTCCATAATTTCAATAGGAACTTCATCAAAAGTCCCCCATTCCTTACTATTGGTGTCAACCATCGTGACAATGCCCTACATTGGAATGTAATAGGGGTCGGCATAGAATTTTCACCCGAATCTCGCATGGCAACAGTTATCAACACCTGATCATCAGATTCCATTTCAAGATTTCTAGTGTTGCTTTCAAGAACCAGTCCCGCCTCGCGCCTCGGTTGGGTTTACAGCAGCAAAATTGCTGCTCGACCCTCTAATCCACTTCCCAACTTTTCTGTCTCATCAAGATTTTTCCTATTTCTATTTAGCCAAAAGTGTCCAAATCACCATTGGGAACAAGAATTTCCACGGGATACTAGGATTTCGGCACAAGCATTTGGCAGTAACATCACCGTCCATATAATCTTTCAGATTATCCAAAAAATAGCTTCATAGAGAGCTAGGCATCCCCAAATCATGTTAGAATTTTCTGGGCGAGAGGGCAGCTTGTCGAAACATGAACATTGCGTCTCTTCTTTCTAGTTACACTAGAGAGCAGATGGCTTTGATATTCATTTCTCTATCTGCGAGCTTTTTTTTTGCTAAAACAAACCTTCCATTGCATCAGAGAAGATCAAATAGTACACAAAAAAACTAGAGCCTACATCAACATGATAAATTAAAGAAGATTCCGCTAATACTAAGTTTTTTACTCTAGGTGGAAAATCATTAAAAAAGAAAGATGATGCAGTTTCTAACTGATAAAATGCCCATTTTGCAAGCTCATGAGCAACAGCATTACTAGATCTACCGATTCACTTCAAACTCTATTTCGGGTTATTGCTAAGTAGAATGTGAGAGTCCGAGACGAAAGGATGAATACACCAAGGACAAATGCCATTTTGTTGAATAACATCAATTAATACCTTACAATCACTTTCGAAAATCGCTTTGTGGATGCCGAGAAACTGAGCAGCTTTGCATGTGAGAAGAAGAGCTGTAGCTTCCACTTCCACCGACGAGTTCCATCTTCCTTGTTTTGTCCATGCTTGGACAACTGAGCCTCTATACGATCGTACAATAATACCTAATGCACCTCTATTATCTTTCCGCGCACCATCTATATTAAATTTCAACTCTTAATTTGATGGAGGAATCCAAGAGTTTGACCTTACCCCCAGTAAAACCTAGTTCCTTGCTTAGCTTAACGTTGTTCTCCCTCTTGAACATATTTGAATATTCCAAGAAATCTTGTATGACCATTTGAATTGCCTAGGAAGGAACTAGAATAGTCTGATCGTGTAGCTTTGCATTCTTGCAACGCCACATTCTAGTGCAAAGAATTGCTGCATAAAGGGTGAAGAGCTTGCAATCAACACCCGTTCTCTGTACTATTTTTCCTGGATCAAGAAAGTGATTCACCATCTCTTCCGGAGACCTAAAGTTCCGAGAAGACGAGATAATACCCCATGGGCTTTGTCTCCACAAAATTTGGGCTAGAGGACATCTTGTGAACAAATGTACTGAATTTTCCTCCAAAGCTCCACACAACGGGCAAGAGGGATCTGGAATATAGATCAATTGAAACAAGTTAGCTTGACAAGGTAACATGTTAGTCGCTATCCTCCACAACATCATTTTGTGTTGTTCATGAGCTCTAGCTTTCCAGATTTTGTTCCAAATCCACGATTATTACCATTTTCATTTCACGATTTTATGAGTTTGTAAGAAGATTTAACAAAAAATATTCCATGATAGATGGATGCCATATCAATTTGTTTACCCCAATGGAGTTTGGCACATGAATATGAAGGATGGCTTGGACTGAGGTTGGGCAAAATGTTTGATTTAGACTTAATACATCCCAAGTTTTTGTCCCTGGGATAAAGAAGCTTTCTATCTTTCTATGCTTTAAAATAGGGTCTGGATCAGTAAAAGAAGGTAGATGAGTTGAGACATTAGGAATCCAAGGGTGATTTCCGACCTCGATCGACTTTCCATCCCCTATTTGATATAGAGTTCCCAGTTTGAGTACTTCTCTGATATCTATGATTGCCTTCCACAAAGGAGAGGCTGATGCCTTGACCTTGTGATTCCAAAAATTTGAGATTTGCATATGTTTCCCTTCAAAGACTCGAACACATAACTTGTCTGTATCTTGGATCATTCCCCAACCGAGCTTCAAAAGCAAAGCATTGTTGAAGTCCCTGTTCTGCCGAAAAACCATTCCTCCACTTTTCTTGTTTCTACATAAAGAATCCCAACATTTAGGTATAAAATATCTGTTTTTCTCGGTTGGAACACCCTACTAGAATTTTCTTACAGAGGCATCAAGCCTGTCACTAGTGCTCTGAGGCAAACGACTAGATTGCATAGCATAAATTGGTGTGCTCTGAACAACTAATCGGATATATGTTGCTCTACCCGCCCAAGATAGTGTCTTTGTTTTCCAGGAGTTAAGTTTGTTATCAACCTTTTATTCAAGGAATTGATATTTTATCCTGATTTTTCCTGTATTGAAGAGAGGATTTCCAAGGTATAGTGATTCAGGATCTGTCCTTCACATGTGGAGCTCATCCATACAAAACTTTTTCATGCCCATGGAAGTATTTTTAGAAAAAAAGATAGATAACTTCTGATGATTCAAGCTTTGACTTGACCACGAGCAATAAAGTTCAAGGCATTCCTTCAGTGCTCTCACTTGATGTTTGGTGGCTCCGACAAATAACAACAGGTCATCAACATACATAAGGTGAGTTAAAGGCGGACTTTTTTGCCCTACTCTCGTACCTGCAATAATCTTCAAATCCTCTTCTCTAGATAGAATTCTAGAAAGAAGTTCAGAATAAATCACAAACAGGTATGGCGAGATAGGGTCACCTTGTCGAAGTCCCTTCTAAGGTTTAAAACTTCCCACAAGTCTACTATTGATGAGAAGAGAATAATGAACCGACGATACACACATTTTTATGAGCTTGCAAAAGTGAGATGAAAACCCCAAACTACAGAGTATTGCATCAAGTATATTCCAATCAACTCTATCATAAGCTTTTGACATATCAACCTTGACTCCCATGAGTGGACTCCCCTTTCTTTTCTTCCTCATGGAGTGTAAGATTTCTTGTGCAATTACAGAATTCTCTTGTATGCTTCTACCTGGAACAAAAGCCGATTGTTGAGGTGAGATAATACGATTGAGGTACCCTTTCAGTCTATTTGCCAATAACTTAGAGATAAGTTTATAGATCACGTTGCATAGACTTATGGGCCGAAATTGGTTAAAGGTGTGTGGATTATGAGTTTTTGGGATGAATACTATAAAAGTATGATCGAGAAGATGAGGCAACTGACCTATGTTAAAGAAGTGCTGCACAAATTGGACAATCTAGGCCTTCACCACTTCCCAGCATTTCGTGTAGAAAATAGCATGGAATCCGTCTAGGCCGAGTGATTTAAGAGGGGCCATCTCTTTCAAGACGCTGTATATTTCATCCTCCGTTGAAATTGCCAAAAGATCCAAGTTTTCTTCGTAAAAAACTACCTTAGGGAAGAGTTCCCTAATGAGAGGGTGTGGATCTAGTGATGGCATCGAGAAAAGCTCTGTATACTTAGATAAAAAGAAGTTTTTAATCCCATCTATACTTGTAAGCCATTAGCCTCCATCATCCTGAACTGCCAGGATATAATTTTTGCGCCTTCTGATAGTTGTAGAAAGATGGAATGCTATTTTTCTTTAGAGCCAGCCAAAATGAATTCTAGGGGTCATTTCTGCTCTCCGAAACCATTTCCAGCTTTCTCCCATTTTTCTCTTGTGAATTTCCATAAACGAGGTCTTGAATGGACCTATCAAAATGGATCATAAACCAATTTTTTTACTCATATACGACGGGCTGAGATGTTATATAAGTTTTATATTCGATAAATGTTTCATAATTGGGTTTAAACATGATATGAGTGTTAAATAGTCATAAAATGAGTCACAATTGGGTCATAAATAGGTTTACAACTTACTTAAACTCATTTAATCTCATGACTCTCTCTTCATTCGCTCTCGCACTCATTTAATCTTGCGTTCACTTATTCCACAATCCCATGTTAATTTGGGTACGGATTTTCTTAGATTTGATTAAATATAAAAGTGTTTTAACAATATGGATACGATCGATATGAGTCAGTAGGTTTACTTTGGGTGGAGATTGGTCAAAACAGATTAAATGATCTATTTGGGTCGGATCATTTTTATTCGACCCGATCCGACCCACCCGTTTTGACGGGAATAGCCTTGGATTACCGATGCCATGGCCCAGATCCATTTGGGTTTCCAAAACCTCGGAAGGCCGACAGATTGCAGGCCCACATGCGAACTGTGTCCGAATGGGTTGGAGCCGTTACCCAAGCCGAAGACCGTATTCATCTTCTTCACTTTCAACAACCACTGTAAGAAGATCTGCTGTTTTTCTGTTCTTCTTTCTTTCGGGCGAGCTCTGCACCGCCGGAAACGAAAAGGGGCTTGCATGCCGGTGCTGCGCATATAAAGAGCAGGCAAGGAAGGGATCGTTCTAGCGCCGCGAGAGTCCACCCTCCGTCAATTTACAATTCCCCAAATTTTCAGAGCGAGGAAATGGAGGCCGAATTGAAAGAGTTTCTCGACGATCTGGAGTCGCTCGAGCGATCCTTACCCGATCCTTCTCACCACGCCTCCATCGACAAGGTACTTCCGGCTTCGCATCGTCTCCGCGCGAGCGGTCCGCAATCTCCCCGCTTTCATCGCGCGCGACCGCGCCTGCATTGTATGAGCCGGGCGTGTTTTCCCGTCGCTTTCGTCGTGTCTGATGTTGCTCGTGATCTTTCTTGCGATCCGTGGCGTCAGATTTCGAGAGAAACGACGGGATGAGATTGCCGACGAGCACCCATCGCCAATTGTTCTCTTGAAAACGTTCTCCGAAAATTAGAAACGCGTTGGGACGTGTTCGATCCCGGTAGTGCGAATTTGAACGTTGGAGGGTATATTTGAATTGCCTGAAAAACTATGCTTGGACATAAAAGAGCGTACTTGATTGTTTCTGCTTTCTATTGCCTCATGATGTTTAATAATTCTGAAGACGAGGAGGAGGATTGAAGAGGAAAACCTTAGTTCAAAGAAGCTTGGGTCCTTGAAATGAAGCCTTTTTTTTTTCGTAATGAATGAGCGAGACGCTGAATAATGTTTGCCTCATCTGGTGTGGTTTTGTAGCTGAGGTCGCGGGTGAAGCATCTATCTGAGCTTGCAAAATTTTCCCCAGTTCGTCGCTCAAAAGTCAAGGTGATATTCTGTTGGTTCTCTATTCCTATTGTCTCTATGTTGCCTGGTTGTTAAGCTTTGAGATTGTGATATGGAGACATCTGTTTTTGTTCCATGGGCAGGATATGAGTGCTGAGGTTGTAGACAGTAACCCTTATAGTAGGCTTATGGCACTACAAAGGATGGGAATTGTGGAGAATTATGAAAGGATACGGGAGCACTCAGTTGCTATAGTTGTCTGTACTTATTTCTTCCTTCAATCTGTACCTCTATGAAAATATTTTTTTATATGCAATAAACAAGTTATTCATAGTGCATTTGCAAAATTCACTCAGCAAAAAAAGAAAAAAGGTTTTGAATTTACTGGCTTATACCTTTCTTTTGACGTCATTTCAATCTGCAGGGAATTGGTGGCGTGGGAAGTGTTGCTGCTGAGATGCTCACGCGGTGTGGTGTAGGTCGCCTCTTGCTGTATGATTATGACAAAGTCGAGTTAGCTAACATGAACAGGCTATTTTTCCGTCCAGAGCAGGTAGCTGACAGCGCTTAAGTTTTTCATCCTTTACAATTTATGTAATAAAATCAGGAATCCCTCGCCTTCAACAATCAACTATAAGAATGAGATAAAAAATACAACTGTTATAAGAGTAATGCTGGCCAGAGTTGCTTGTACAATATATAGCATGCATGTTGGTATCTGATTTGGTATTGCTTGGTCAATGTCAGTCAAATGTCTTTCTTTTACCTTCCTAGGTTGGGATGACAAAGACCGATGCTGCTGTTCAGACTCTGTCAGACATAAATCCAGATGTTGTCCTTGAGGTATGTACTTTGTCCTGTCCTTGTTGGAGGTCAACCCACATCTCTTGGCAGATACGCATTTCTGAATTCTGAACCAAGTTTTTCTCAAAATGGCAAAATTGATCCAGCATGATGAAAGTCTTCATCACACCTTGTGACGATGGTTTAGGGTTGCCACATCTATGGATTTTCTATCATTCACAAATATCACTGACCTAAAGAGATGGTTAGGTTAGTTTGACATCAATTCTGTATTTCTGGCCTATGCTAATGTATAGTTCTAGCTTAGGCATAGGTGACTAGATGTTTCAAAAACTATCTGCTAGGAATATTCTTGTCACGCAAAACTGGTTGAATTTGTGGGGTCTGATGTGAGTATTGATTTTATCTGTTCCGGTTTATCATTCAGCTTTTCTGATTTTTTCAGAGTTATACATTGAATATAACAACACTGCAAGGCTTTGAAACCTTCATGTCAAGTTTGAAGAATAAGTCCTTTCGTCTAGGCAAAGAAGGTAGCGGCGTGGATCTTGTGTTAAGCTGTGTTGATAATTATGAAGCAAGAATGGTTGTTAACCAGGTAGAGTTGTTATCTTAGGTGCGCTAGAACTAATGAGTAATTTCGTTTCATTTATAAAAGAACGAATTATACATATCTTGGTATGGTATTATGGAATGTTTTCAATAGCTACATGACATCAAAATTCTTGTGGTCATACAGGCTTGCAATGAGTTGAATCAGACATGGATGGAATCTGGTATGATACATACTTTCCATCTCTCTCTCTCTCTCTCTCTCTACAGACTACATTCATAAGTACAATTTGGTCAGCCGGTTTAGTTGTTTAGAGTACTACTGGTATGTAACAAAGTCCTCGAGAAGCTGAGAAAAACCTGAAATTGTGCTTTGATTTCTCTTTTCTGGAGGTGTAAGGCAGTTTCACACAGTCCTGTGTGGTTGATTTTTAAGTAAATGGCTTTGCTACAATGAATGAGATGCTGATAGCATTTCAGATTCCAGACGGTTGTAGAATGCTACGATCACCATCATTTAAGTTGTTGAATTGACCGCTGAATCAGTTAAAAGAAAGACATGCCTAATTGTTCTAAGCCATTGCTGAAGTGTGAAGAATCTGGTTGTTGTTGTAGTTCTTTATGAAAACAGTGCCAATGCAGTGAAATGTTAGTGGGATCTCAATTGCAAGAAGATTCATTTATGAGGAAATGTATGCAGGTGTCTCTGAAGATGCCGTGTCAGGTCATATACAATTGCTGATTCCTGGGGAAACGGCTTGTTTTGCCTGTGCTCCTCCTCTTGTAAGTTAGCATTCAAAGTTTAACGTGGAAAACTGGATGATGAATATTCATGTAGATCTATATGTACTTTTATATGCATCCCTTTTCCCTCTCATCAACACATTAGAAATGTGGATTTGTCCCTTCATTTATGGGAAAAAAATAGTTATCATGCTGACTTGTAAGAAAATGAACTGCTGCTCAATCAACTTTTGCATAAGAATCTGGTTGTCTGTTTGTTAAGTGCTTTTCTTGTGGGATTTAATTGGATTCAAATCTTATCTGTGTATAAATATCTGAAGAGGAATGAAACGCTAGATTGCAAGCCCATATTTACGAAGAATACTTAGTACAGGATTCTTGTGCATTCTTTTAACTGGTCTGAAGGATGTTAGCACTTCCGTCTGACTTGTTTGATGTGATGGCCTTTTGATTCATTTTTAACGGGGAAGTTAAACCTGGTTTTCATCCTTCTATTACTTTCTCTCTTTTAGTTTTATTGGGGGGAGAGCTTTGAAGAAACTCTATTTCCTGGTGGTAATATCTCATGGACTATTTTAGGTTGTAGCATCTGGAGTAGATGAACGTACACTTAAACGTGAAGGGGTTTGTGCTGCATCGTTACCAACTACTATGGTAAACAGGTTCCTCCTCCTTTTTATTTGTTTGTGGTGTCCACTGAATTATAACGTCTCCAAATTTCCAGGGAGTTGTTGCAGGTCTTCTTGTTCAAAATACACTAAAGTTCTTGCTTAAATTTGGACATGTCTCACCATACCTGGTACTCTCTGTCTCTCTGTCTCTCTCTCTACATGCATGTGTGCATAGAAGCTGGGGTTATGCTCCTTTTCCTCTGAAATTGTGAAAGTTTTTATTGCATGATTGCAGGGATACAATTCCCTTAAAGACTATTTCCCAACCATGGAAATGAAGCCAAATCCTCAATGTTCAAATGCAGCATGTCTAGAACGACAGGCAACTAATTTGACCGGCCTTTGTTTAGCGACTGCCTAATCTGTCCACTGATACATGATTTAATTATGCGGTTCTCTTTTTATTTACCTTGCAGAAAGATTACATGCTTGCGAAGCCAGCTAGGGATGCTGCTGCGAAAGCCAAGTTGGAGGCTGAGGCACCGTCTGCTGCTGAATGTCCTCTTCATGCTGATAATGAGTGGAACATAAGGTATTCATTGTGTTCGACCAAATCATTTATAAAGATAGCTCTGTGTTACTGACAACTCATCGAACCTTTTCAGTTTGAGAAAATAATGAAGAGGACAGAAAGGACGGAGACAATCTTTTCCCTTTATTTTGTCATTTTTTATGGGAAAGACCATATAAGATGGAGGTCCTTTTCTTGCAAAATCCGACTACTTTGGGGGAACTCCTAGAGGTTCCTCGCAATAACGGCATAAATTTTTTTCTCGTCTTCTACTTATTGATGTTGCCCCAATCAATGGAATGCATTGAAAGTGGAATCATTACCCCTCCTTTGAACTAAGCATTGTGTGTGAAAAATGGTTGTCATGTCATGTCGGAATGACTCGTCCTTCTATAATTTCCATTACCAATCTATTGTATTTGGCTATTCTCTTTCTAGGACTTAGTTATGGTGTCTCGAGGTTCTTTCTTCTGTAATCTATTCTTCTCTTCATTGTCGTTGATGATCTGATGATTTTTCTGTACTCCTTTTCAGTGTTGTTGATGATAGTGATATGAAGATGATGAGTGCTGCAAGTTCAGGTGACTGTCTTCTCTCTCATTTAAAGGAAGTGTTTCACTGTAGGAAACTTGTCATTAAATATAAACTTGTACAGGTTCTCGTTGCTGGTAATAATGCAGTTCTCTTTTCAGGGGATGGTTCTCATTATTTTGGTTTAGTTGTCATGGCTGATTTACTGCACGTTTCAAGTTTCCATCTACGACCAGTCCATTTTGGAAAATCTGGCCTTATAATGTTGCGCAAGAAGTTTATATTTCAATGATGACAGATATAAACAAGGAAATACCACTTTGCACAATTACACTACTTCCCTGAATGCACATGTAACTGAGCCGAGCATTCGAACTGTTAGTTAATTTATCTTTTAGTGTTTAACTCCCTCTTGTTACTCCAATTTGTTTGAGGTTCCATGTTTGTGATGTAGTTTTGTCATTCACTGTGGATTATACTTTTATAGAAGGTCCTGTAGTGCTCCATAGAAGTTGGCATCGTCTGGAATTCTCACTTTAGTGTATAATCAGTTATTGGCTGTGTTGTATAATTCTGAATAGCTGTTAGAATTCCAGATTTCGTGTTCTTCCTCTGCTTTTCCTTTCAGTTCTCGGTGTGCTCACTTGCAACTTTAGTTCAGCCATTATCATCTGACTTTATGTTCCATGCAGACGCTCTTCCTGAAGGGCTCACTCGAGAACTTCCTAGTGCTGATGAGTTTCAGAATGCTCCTGCTTCTGGATCAGCAGATGCATATATTGATGACCTCGAAGATCTAAGGAAGCAACTTGAAGCGCTTAATTCTATTTAAGGTGCAAACCCTGTATTTCACCTCAAGTGACTTTCTCAGAAAACTTTTGAACTATTTCGAGGAGCGTTCGACTTGCGACACAGCCTTCACACACATGTAGATGAAGAAAATCAGAATTGCAGTCTTACCTTTACTTAGCATCATTTTTTTTTCTTTTTCCTTTGCCCTTTTCTTTTGCATAAACTCTTGAAGGCTTCACATGTAGCATGATTTGTGGGTTTAGAAATTACAAGTTTACGTGGGTTCAGTTAAGATTAACGAAAGGTTAAGGGAACTAAACTATCTTGTTTTGCTGGCTTCTTTTTTTCCCTTGTCTTTTTCATTTTTTTGTCCGACCGTTTTGGATAATAGTTAGCTCAAATTGTAGAGAGGATAGCAATGGTCGCAATTCTATTGAATGCGAGGGTTGTGATTCGGCTGAAATTTGTGGTTGCTGCAAATCCGACCACGGGAAATGATGGAAATGAGCGTCTGGCCCTGTGATGGTTTCATTCCCGTCTTGTGGCTAAAGAAATTCCGTGCGATGACGGCGGTTAGATAGTTCGAAGAAAGTTGGATGCTTCAGCTAATTTGAACGGGAATATGCCCATTAAGTAGCATGATCTCGTAATGGGATCGCTGGCGTTATGCATGGGAATCAGGGATTCGTCTTTATCATCAACCTTTGCGACCTCACTCTGTCCGTTGACATCTCGGATCTGGGGAAGGGTCTGCGAGCTGAGACGAAAGAATGGGAAAGTCTTCAAAGGGCTGAAGGTACAGTTAAAAGCTAAGTGCCTGACACGCGCATAACACTACGGATTTGGGGACTTGGGTGGGCTATTCACTGAGGCTTTCTTCTTTTCTCTTTTAGGGGGTGGCCTGGCGAGCTTTTTCCCTTTCGCCCTCTCCATTTCCACTTTTTTCCTCTTTTATTCGACAGATCATGCTTAACCAGAAAAGGGACTTGGGCATGTGGACATGATGATTAAGACTCGTGTTCTATCATGTGATTTGGCTGATATGTGCAAAAGCCTTTTCGCTCGGTATGACGCCACGAACTGTAATTGCCAAGCACTCAATAGATTGCTGCTGCCATTTTCGAGCATGCCCGGTTAAGCTCAGAGAGCGCCGAGGCCGTTAAACCGGATTTCGCGTCGGGGATCATAAATCTCAATAGATCACCTACTCATGCGGTCAGAAGTTTTGCATCCTTTCCATTCTCGGGCCGGACCTGCCCGGCTAGTTTCGTCGTTTATCATAGTTTAATATGTCGTACCAACTTGATTATTTTAATGAAAGAAAGTTTAACATGCTATGGATCATGGGTGGAGGCTGTCAAGTACATCTTCATCGAGGAATTGTAAAGAATGACGCGAATCGCTGTGAAACTGGTGCGTGGAGCTACCGACCAATTGGGAGAAAGCAATGTGAAAAATGAGCTAGCTGCAGAGCATGCTCCCCGGGATTAAAGTGGACGATCAAGTGGATTATCAAAGACCGTCTCTGGCGGGGGCCAAGAAGCCGCAAAAACACATCTTTTTGCAACCCTAAAAGCGCAATGGAGAAATTTCTCCATCTTCTAAATGTTTAAGGCGCATCACGTTCGATTAAAGTTAAAGTGTGCGGCACAAATTTAAAAAATAAGCAAAAAAAATTCAAAGAAATGGTGAACTGGACTATGTATCCCCAACGAACAAGGCATATCTTCTTACGTGACTGGCTGCTGTAGACTTGAAAATAGAAAAACAAAGATAAACTTTGCACTTATAGAGAAACACATCTTGTGCGCCCCTCAAAACGCAATGGAGAAATCTGTCCATCTTCCAAGTGTTTTAAGGTGCATCGCGTTTGATTAAAGTTGAAGGGAAAATAATACAAATGATTCATGAACTTTAGTTCGATGTATAATGTAGTCCCCGAACTTTTAATTTGTTCAATGTGCTATATGAACTTTAGCTCAATGTGCAATATCGTCCCTGAGCTTTTAATTTATTCAATGTTGTTCCTGAACTTTTGATATATGTTCAATTTAGTCCCTGGATTATATGAAAATATTTAATATTGTCCCTCATCTTGAATTAATGAAAATATAGCATTGAACATTTTCACATAGTTCAAGGACTAATTTGAACATATTCTAAAAGTCGATGGACCATATTAAACAAATTAAAAGTTTATGGACAACATTATACATTGGATTAAAGTTCATGGACCACATTGAATAAATTCAAAGTTTGGAGATCACATTACACATTGAGCCAAAGTTTATGGATCATTTGTGTAATTATCCCTAAAGTAAAAAAGCGTGTACGTCATAAAATGATAAACTACACTATACATTCCCAATGAACAAGGCGTATCTTCTTACATGACTGGCTGTTGGAGAGTTAGAAGAGAGAAAAACAAAGATAGATTCCGCATCTATAAAGATCGGACCCCGATCGCCTCCCTGAACTCTCGACTCAATGTCGCCCAACCAAGCTCTTGAACACTCGACAAGCCAATCACTCATTGAGATCGATGCGAATTCAATTTCGCCAATGTAGCCCTCGCGCGGGAAACCCAACGCAACCCTTCCACGAGGCGTCTGGTCATTGCCGGCCGGCCGTCTTAAGTGGCATGCTGACGCGGACACCTCGCTAATCCTCGGGTCAGTGATTCCCGGCGGCAGTTGGCCCGAAAGAACTACATCAGGATTTCGCGAGATCATCGAAATTAGGAAGTTTAGGGGTGGAATCAGCATCCGTACGATAGGTTTGAGACTGATCAGGTAAAATCGGCCCGGCCGAGGAAGCACGGCGCTCCTGATGGAAACTGAAGGGCGAATGGGCTGATTCACCATAGGGGAGGGGGAGGGGGAGGGGGAGGGGGAGGGGGGCCGCTGGGGAATGAACGGTCCAAGTGGAGAGAGACAGTACCCACGATCATACTCAGCCACACCCCCCACCCCTCCCCTTCCCTCCCTTCGCAGTGTGCCCCTCCCCACGTGCCGATCTGCCCCTCCCGCAGGGCGTGGCCTGCTCTCCCGTCCAAAAGTCCGGAGCGCTCTCTCTCTCTCTCTCTCTCTCTCTCTCTGTTTCATGGGTACCCAGGGCCGACAGCATCAGCCCCACCACCATAAAGAGTCATTTTCATTTTGCTTACAAACGAATGGAAAAGAAAAAAAAGGCCCGGAAATACCGAAACAATAACAAAAAAATTGAAATTTGAAATTCCTCGAGTCGTTTTATGACGGGAGAATGACGCCGACGGTTCCCGAATCTCGGCCCGATATACAGTACAGTTCCCGAACCTTTAATTTGTTCAATGTAGTCCTGAAACTTTAACCCAACGTGCAATATAGCCCTCGAACTTTTCAATCTGTTCGATATCATCTCTGACAATGCTGTCGTTCCATTAATTCAAGTTTGAGGATCGCATTGAACATGTTCATGATATTTAGAGATTATATCGAACGCGTACCAAAGTCGAGGGATCACGTTAAAAGTTTAACCAATGGGTTAAAGTTCAAACCGAATTACATATCGAGTCAAAAGGCAACCACCATTTGTGTCGATATTTCTTATACAAACTCTAGCCATCCCTCCCCCCCTCTCCCTCTCCCTCTCTCTCTCTCTCTCTGTCCCTACGCATGTGCGAGCGTAATTATTACACGCCCACGAAGCCCCCCCTCAGTAATCCCCCACTCGAATCCTCCCTCATCTCCCCTCTCCTCCATGTAAAGAAGCGAAAACAACTCAATAATTAATGAATTTATCACAAAGGAAAAGGGCGAAAAAAGGTGGGAGGATGCAAACGCTTCGCGAGGATCCAAAAGTCTCCTGCTCAATAGCCCTACGACGAACGCGATCCGTTACATGCGCCATCCCTTTGTCCCCCACCTTCAAATATAACGGAATCCTCCTTCCTCCCGCCCCGCCTCTCCAGCCTCTTCTTTCACCCCAAAACACCCTCACGCGTCCCTCTAGAAGAAATAGCAGCAGAAATGGTTCCTAAACTTTTGGCTTTGCGCGCAATGCAGTCCGTAAATTTTTAATTTGCTCAATATGGTTCGTGAGCTTTTCGTACGTGTTCAATTTATTCTCCGGACTATATGAAAATGTTCGATGCTACCGTTTCATCAATTCATGTTCATAGACAATAATGAATATTTTTAAATAGTATATGGACCAAATTAAGCATGTACCAAAAATTCACCGACCACATTAAATAATTTAAAATTTCAGGGACCACACTGCTCGTTGGGCCAAAGTTCGGGGACTACATCGAATAATTTAAAAGTTCAAGAACCATATTGCACGTTGGGCCAAAGTTCTTGGACCATTTATGTCATTTTCCCCCCCCCCTAGAATCACCAAATTCTAATCCAGTAGTAAACTAAAGCAGCTGATTTTCAGTTTTTAATGTCGTGTGTCCCATCATTCGATCGGGAAAATCGGATGATGGCTTGCTGATACGTGATGCGTACCGTGCTTACTCGGGGACCCTCGTTCCGACCGTCGGTATCTTCGGATCCCGCGTTCGCGCGTAGGTTAGTGCCGACTTAAATTGGATAGCTTTTTAATTCTCACTGTTACACACCTTTAGCTGGCGACGTGGGAACTTCTAAAGTTTGATTAGGCCATTTTGCATGGTGACCGTGGACAAAATAGTAAAGAGATGGCATGTGCGAGCTTTTTGGTTATATATACACGCCGAGTTCTGCCGCACCCACGATCTCTCTTCTTTCTTTCGTGACTCCCACAACCTCTTCCTTTCCTTCTTCAAATGGAAGACGATGACCAAAAGGAACTCCAGCTCCTCCCTGCCCCGCATTCCACAGCTTCCTCGTCCAACATGCCTTCCACGCCGTCGGGCTCCTCGTCGAGGCGCCGGTCGGCCGCCGCGTCCGATCCGTACGAGCTAGCCCCCTCCCTCGACTTGCAGCTGTCCATCAGCCTCCGCCCGATCCGCCCGCCCCCCAACGGCGCGGTCCCGGGGGGCTCCGTGCGCGGGTACGGGGACGCGAAGCTCGAGACGAGTAATGTCAAGGCCTTGAAGTGGGAGGCGGCGGAGCAAATCCGGCTCGCCGCGATGGAGAAGGCGTACGCAGAGCGGGTGAGGGAGCTGACGAGGCGGGAGATGGAGCTGGCGCAGTCGGAGTTCGCGCGGGCGAGGCACATGTGGGAGAGGGCGAGGGAGGAGGTGGATAGGGCGGAGAGGATGAAGGAGCGGGCGACGAGGCAGATCGACTCGACGTGCATGGAGATCACTTGCCAGTCTTGTAGGCAAAGGTTTCGACCGGCTTGACGACGTTCCGGACGCGCGCTTCCCGGCCAAGGAAACGATATCATCCACGCTGGTGACGAGCGATGACCATGATGATGCCAGCTCAACTTTTTCCGATTCAGTCAAGTTGCTATGTTTTTTTTCGCACTTCTTTTGCAGGTCTTTTGGTATTGGATTCTTGCAATTCCCTCGTGAAAGTGGAAGCAAAAGACTGTGGAGGAAAAATAAATAATAGGTGGCATGTTGAAAGCATTACCGTCTACACATCTTGATCTGGGTCAAAAGGCATTTAACCATTGATCGCTTCAATTGTATGGTATGAATAATACAAAAGGAGGGTGATTTCTAAATCTCAAAAATCACTCGCGAACTCGGAATGCCGTGCCTGTTCTCCTGAAGAGGCTACCGGTATGTTTGCGATAACCGGCAGTTTCGACGATTCTCAACTTTTGCAGTCGTCTTTGTGAATCGATTTTCTAGGCGGGTCGGAATAGCATTCGCCCTAAGAGTGAGGATGCTGAACAGTAGACCAGATGCATACTACCTAAGCATCTTTTGTTTTATGGCATGGCATCATCTAAGTTGCAGATGGTCTTTCTGATTCCTCCACTTGTTATTTTGCATCGTTCTGATGGCGACTATCTCGGAGATTTGTCACAACTTCTGATGGTACGGTTTTGATACCGGTGCTTGTGATTGCTGAGACGCAGCTTTTTTGAACGTCTGCATCAACCTAATTTGTAACTCCGAGGTTTTTTTTCTCTAATCCCCCCAACATCTTAAGCACAGATGAGAGCATAGTTGTTTAAGTTCCCTAAGCTTTTTAAGAACTAAGGAAATTATGCAGTACAACCATTCTAATGGATTACGAAAACTGCCATATAAGAAAGCTAAGCTTTGTGGTTCACTTAAAATCAATCTATAATCGAACTGAATCATATTATCCTAATCATGAAAACCATTAGTTGCTAAAATCTGCAGACACGAGGCATCTCCGGTTGAAATGACCAGGACAAAACATTCCGGTGTCGCGGACTTCTGATGATCTAGTCTAACTCAATCAGGTCTTTGATTTGAAGTTCAAGTTTTGATGACTTTCTAGTTTCCATTACAATTGTGTTCTCTATCTTAGTTGCAAGTTTTGATTACTCCAAGTTTGCCAAATAATATTGGGGAACCGAGGCTCACGAATAATTGCAGATTAAAGTAGTCAAACTGATAAAAATCAGAGTCAACTTCCGAACCTTGATGTCCATAGAAAAGGCAAACGAATCAGAACAAAAAGCAACCACTTCATCTACGCAATGTGACAGGATAGCTGTATCCACTTTGTATTCAACTCCTTAACTTTTGCGCATCAGAAGACCAAACACCCACTATCCATGTCTGGGATCTAACACCAGGGAAAAAGGGAATCCAGATAAGATCATATGGTATGGGTTTTACCAAAAGCACCAGTCACATTGCAATGCACTGTGCCCTCGCAAAGATGTCGTGACAATCGAACTAGCTTGATTTGTCAGCAACCTCGCGACGTATTACTCAAATACAGTTAATCTGTCTGCAATAATACACTCCGCCCAGTTCTTTCACGAGGTCACGACATAATCGAGTGGGGCAAAGAATTTGTAAAGTTTTCAAAACTAGGTCCTATTTTGAAAAGCATGCTTGTGAGAACTGAGAATCAAGTTAGAAAAAGGTAGTCCTAATAACAATAACTATCATTGAGAGACCTTTTCTTTTTCCTCTTTTTGCTGCCAGAAACTTCTTGGCTGCCAAACCTATTGAGGACTCTTGAGGACAAATCTTTTTCCAATTTATAAGCACTAGTGTGTTCTCTGTGGTCCACCTGCTGTCGCTTGCTAGCATACCATCAACAGTGCATTCTGATGCCCTTTAATCAAAAGGTTATGTACTAGAATGCATAAAGTAACCACAAAGTTAAGCTGTTCCAGTAATAAGTTAATAATCCTGGGAAATATGGTAATGCCTAATGGGTAATCATCATTAGATGGAGTTTAGGGGGATGAGCCAATTCATCGGAAGCGGTAGCTGATTATAAAGTAGAGACCAGACCACTTTAAGATTTCTTTCTCCTTTTCTTTTTTTCGTCCGAACTGATCTGGTTGAAGTAGACAAGTTCGGCTAATGTGTGGTATCACAAGGATGCTCTCGGCAGCCCGCATAAAACTTTTGGGACCCAGTGGTGCAAGTTCATGCTCCGCGGCTTCGAACCGATATGCGCAACCAAAAATTCTCACTGGTTGCATACCAGTTAAATAGCACTAGCGCTACCACTCGCATGAAAGTCGTACTCCACTCCACAATATGGTCGATAAGTGCTGACGAAATGGATTCCTTGTCTTTCGTGTTTTTATCTGGATACCGTCATAGATACGCAGGGAACAATCAATTACAGAAAGTTGGGGAGTGGGATAAAGATGTAGGACATGTTTTCAACAGTATAATCAAGCTAGTCATCATGACAATACCTTAAATTTGTCTTTTCACATCGTCTTCACGTTGTTGTCAGAGCGAAACTGTGCGTAGATGCAAAATCTTATTATTAGATTTGCTGAAACACAAGCCGTAATACCAAGTGGAAGCTGCACTTGTGCACTCTTTCGTCATAAACATGATCGTCTATGAAGGTGTCAACATATATCAGGCTCCCTCAAAAGTTCTTGGCATGACCGACCGAACCGATTCGATTGTCCACTTCAGATCATCACATAGCAGTTTCGACTCACGGCTAATGGTAATACCTGATGCTACACCGTTTGGATACGGTTCACTTCGGCATGATTCTGGGCATGACTTACAAGTAAGATATCGAGGAGGTTTGGGGCAACGCTTCCTTAGGGAGAAACAGTGTTCCTATACCTGTATTTCACAGTTCAGAGTCGAATAAAAATTTGGACAGGGACCAGTTAGGCACAAGAGGACTTTGACAGAGAGAGGGGGACAAAAGATTGTGGAGCTGATAAAAGTCATGTGAGGACTACTTCACTGTCTTGACTTTGATAATTGGGGCATGAACAGATGAGAGAGGAAGATGAATATGCCATACATGCCCACCTAAAGTACCTCTCGTTGCTTTCTAGGATTAGAAGAACAGGCAGGATAAAAGATGCCATACCTTTCGGGCATAGTCGTTCCGAAACCAACCAAAAACAGCAGCAACTTTTACTCCTTGGATCGGAAGAGAAGTTTTGAGCCGAAAGACTTGTGGGATTCGAATTCTTGCGCTGCTGCTATCATTAGCCGGAATGAATAGCGACAAAGCACGAAAGCCGAATTATGACTTATGAGGCGGCGAAAGATGCACCTGTGACCAAGTTGGTTAAGTTACCAATTAAAACATGGCGTCGCCGAAAAGAAGTAGAGGCAACAATCACTGTGCTCTGGTTGTCAAATACGAATCCAAAACGTCTCTGTCAATCATTGCCCTGGGTGTGAATGGAGAGAATAGCTTTGCAATTGAAAGGAATGTTAGAAGCAATGCTTGCTATTTGGTGCAATCATTCGCACCATTAATTAGACTAGTTTCAGATACGTGAATCATGTGATTTCAGGCAGTAACCAACATGCATTCTCGTGAGAAGCATTATGATGTTCGTGTCTCGGAAAAGGAACCTTAAAAAAAGACCAGAGAGCCAAATGTCCTTTCGGCAACTCAACTACTCTTTTCATGATGCAAGGCGGCAAGTCCAAGCTTCCATCACTTCAGAAAATCGTAGTACTTACAAAACTTTTAAATTTGGCATCAACAGTGTGATGTAATCAACTGCACCACATCCACTGTACCAGCCAATATTTGCAAAAGAGGGAAAAAAAAAAGAAAAAGAAGGCGAGCGCGAAAAGATGCTGCAGAGAAACATTGCATCACTATAAGAGTTGCTAGTTGCGCAATTGTTGAATACCGGCAATATGCCGAATGATATTCTCAATCCGTGAGAATTGATAAATATAGGATTCTCTGAACCGCAACGAAATAATTGCTGTAGTTTTTCGCGAACTTGAAAAGCAACCTGGTCGTGCGTCTGTCTTTGCTTGTTTTGCCGGGCGATCGATCAATTCCGGGTCTTTTCATTTGGTTGACGTTCTTGTTAGTTAGTTCAGTCAGTTGATTAACGAATTTGGATTAACATGAAACCGGTAAAAGGGGTGGCAGTAGTTAGGCAAGTCTGCCCAACAGTACGGGCCTCGTGAAGAAGATCCGTGCAAACGGTGGGCTTGGGCCACATACATCCAAATTCGACGCACATCTCCCCTATGACCGGTCAACCATTTGTTGCGTGCCCCCAATTTGGACCGCCACGCAATTTTTCTTCTCGCGATGTGACCTCGATTCTCAGTGATTGGACTTGAACCCCCCTCCTTCGCCTGCGAAAATGAAAAGATCGTGGGAATGGACGGTGAATTAGCGGTGTGCAAAAAAGAATCGTATGAATAGTGAATCGCTCAAATCGGACTGATTCAATTGATTTTGGGCCAATCCTAGGAACACCGGTCCAATTTCTAATTTCAAAAAATTTGAACCGGTAAGTTCAGGTGAGCCGGTATAAGATGATGGTGACGGTGCTTCCATAACACCTAGAGTGTCTCCATGATAAGAACCCTTGAGAGGTAGAACTTGCGGTAGATGTTTCATTTGAAAACATGCATCAAACACTGATTTGACAATATTATATTGATTTGACAAGAGAGTATAACGATGAATAAAAAATAAAAATAAAAACAAACCATTGGTCCCAGAATTGGATCAGTTCCCCTTGGAACTAGTCTGGATTGAAAGTGGTCCAATTTAAACAAGTGGGTTGGGCCGGAAATGGTAAAAAGGACGCATAATTTATAATCGTCTTTTTTTCATTTAATTCGTCAAATAAGTGGGTCGGATCGAAAATAGTCCGATTCAAATTGACCCGTTTTCATGTAATGTAAATCTAGCGACCCGATCTATACTTGACCCCGACTCATACTGCTAAAATACTTCTATAGCAAATCAAATTTAGAAAAACTCATACCCAAATGAAGTTGAGTGCAAGAGGCGAGTAAGGATGAGAGAGTATGAATAAAGAGTCATAAATATGGTTTGGATATAAATAAATTATTTTTTCTTGCTAAAAGGGTATAAATAAATTGTTAACCCATTAATATTCATAATATTTTGGGTTTTATCGTTCTAAATCCATTGACAACTCATTTAGTGAATGTAACCGAACCATATGACAACTCAACCTATTAAATATGGGTTATATGGATTAAGAAATTGGCTTATGTCCTATTTTGATAAGTCTACTTTTAGTAGCCTCTTACGAGAAGCCAATAGTGTGACATATTAGCAAAAAAATCACATCTTTAAATAAAATTGGGGTTAGTCCGGACATAAAGATTGATAAACAAGACAACGTGGCAAAAAAATTGAATGTTTAAGCAATTGGACCGCTTCAAGGCATCTTAATCCATCACATCAAATTCCAAATTATAAATGAATACTCATAAATTTGAGTTTTAAAGTAACTTTTTTTTTGTGAAATTAAGTGCAAAAATGACACAAACGGTCCTTAAACTTTGGCTCAATATGCAATTTGATCCTTAAACTTTTAATTTATCCAATGTAGTATCGAACTTTAACCTGTTGTGCAATTTGATCCTTAAAATTTTAGTACATATTCAATATAGTCATTGAAATATATGCAAATATTCAATGTAATCCCTGAACTTGAATTGATGGAAGGACTACATTGAACATTGTTGACTAAATTGAAGATGTGCTAAAAGTATAGGGACCACATTGAACATTATGTTAAAATTCATGGATTATATTAAACTAATTAAAGTTTCAGGGATTAAATTGTATGTTGAATCAAAGTTTAGGGAGCGTATGTGCCATTATCCCAAATTAAGGCTCCGTTCGTTTGGCGGAAAATATTCTCCCGGAAAATATTTTCCAGGTTTTTTGGTGCTCGGGGGCAGAAAACATTTTCCGTGGGAAAATATTTTCTTTCCCCCCTCACAAAATAGCCTAAGTTTATGGAAAATGACTTCCGCTTCTTCAAAAGCGGAAATCATTTTCCGGAGTTTCTTCTTCTTCTTCTTCACTAAGGTCGCCGGTCGCCGGCGAAAAATATTTTCCGAAACTTTTTTATATTGGTCGCTGAACACCGAAAAATTATGTTCCGAAAAAATATTTTTCAGGAAAATGACTTTTGGGAAAATATTTTCTAAAAGAAGAATATTTTCCGCCAAACGAACGGAAGCTAAGTAATAGTTTTTTCTACCGGGGCCTGTTCCCGCCGTGGAGGACTAAAACGACGGACAACGACTCAAAACGGCGCGGCGCGTTTTCCCTAAGCATCCATCGCTCCCGCCGCGAAATTTGCAGAGACCGAGAGTTTCCCGGGTCGAGTCGCGTCGAGTCGCGTCGCACGAGTCTCCGCCGTCCCGCATCGCCGACGCCGATCGGGGTCATGGTGGGCGACTCTTCGCCGCGCCGGAAACCGAACCCTAACTCCGATCTCGCCGTCCCGAGCAACGACGCCAAGAAGAGGGCGGCGGCGGCGACGGCGACGGCGACGGCGAAGAGGAAGAGCGAATTTGAGTTCTGCAAAGTCTGCAGGCACAATCACGATCAAGGACAGCGTCACAAGTACTTTACGAGCCACAAGAGATCAGTCTCCGGGTACCTCAATCGGTTCCGCTCCAAATTGGCCGACGTCCGGTTCTTTCTCGACAACCCTAGCCCGCTCCGCCCCGAGCACGTTTCTCGCAATCGGTTCCGGTGCGTCTTCTGCGATATCGACGTCGAGGAGCTCGATAGTTCGTTCGCCTGGTGAGGGCATTTCGGCTAATTCTCGCCGTTGTTTTTCCACAATCAAATTAGAGCGAGACAGAGGCATCGCCTCCAATAGATTAGTCGAATTTAGGACTGGTTGTATCTTCAACTCGCTTCCCATGTCCTATAGTTGTTTCACTATTTCCGGCTTATGTCTGCCTGGGGGGATAATCGTACTGAATTCTCATCGGCCGCGGTTCATTCTTAGTTTTTTCATTCGTTCATTCTATATCCCTATTCATTGAGTTGGGTTTAATTGTTGGTGTCGCGGCGACAGCGGGAATGCAATTAAACACCTAGCGGGTGCAGATCACCTCAAGAATCTGAAGCATTTTATTTGGAAAAATGGTGGTGCAACGGACCGCCTGGATGATTTCAGGATTTTGGATGACGATGTAGCTAAGGTACGGTCTAAGAAGTGCTCTTAGAGTGATTTTGTTGTCCTCGAGTTTTAAAGCTTTGAGTACTATGTTGTCCTCTTTTTTGTTTGAACATTGTTCTCTGGTTGGCACCTTCTTGGTGCTTTGTTAGTTTTCATTGATTGACATGGATAACAAGAAAAGAGATGCTGCTTGTGCAGTGGGAGAAGAAATGCGAAACATTGAAGAAAGAAGCCGTGTTATCTGGAGAAGGATCACATGGACCGATATGTGGACCGTCAAATGATATCCAAAATGAACAGAACTATGGGATTGTCGAGAATTTTAGGAATAATTCTGTATATCATCCTCATGAAAACTTTTTGAATGCTGTTATGCCTTTACAATATTATACGAATGAGTATCAGATATCCCATACTGGACCTAATGGGGTTCCGAACACTTGTGGTGCATCTCACACTTCCACCTTTTCATTGCCTGCGGAGAAATATCCTGAAGTATTACTCCAGTGCTCTAGTGGTTCAACAGGTATGAAGTAAATGTAATGTGTGACTCTTTTCCTCTAAATACATCGGTAATGATAGTAACTACTTTTATGCTAATGATTCAGGGAATGGAAGTACGCAGTGCCCCAGCCTCCATCGAGATAGGAACAAGAACTTTGTTTCCAATGGTTTCATTGGTGATAGTGTGAGTTCTGGATCTCCTCCAGCGTCTTTTTTGAAATTGTTGCTTCAGTTTCTTTATAACTCAACAGTCTTTTTGTGGTTGCTCTGCGTATACACATTAGCAATGCAGGTTTTCAGGGAGCTAATTTAGCACCACTCATTTCCTGTTTAAAAGTTTAGACTATGAAGCTCAGAAAATGACTGTTGTTCCTTTCTCCTTGTTGCTTTTGGGATACAGGATGTTCCACTTGGAATCCTTTTGTTTGCTGCATTTTTGGTTTTTACTCTTTTTTGTAGCAGTTTGACTTCTGAAAGAAGTACTCATCTATAGCAACAATGCTGATTTTTGTGGGATGCAGCGTTCCTGTTCTCAAGTCTTTGTTGTTTGTCACTAGACAATGTTTTTCAATCGACATATGATGTGCTTTACAATTTGGATAAGTTGTTATTTTTCCTACCCAATAGGTACATAATGTTAAACTTGAAGCCTACCAGAATTTCGTCATCATGAGAGATGATTTTACCTCTCTCATAACTTGCATGCCTCCTTTTTTTTGTTCATAACTTGCATGCCTCGCAGGTCTATGGTTTTGGCATTGATCTACTTTATGGACATGCACAAAACGATTTACGTGTCTGTAATTGTAGCTTTCATCCTTTGCATGCTTGTGACCTCTTTCATGCTGTAAAATCGTGTGAATCAGGTTGGAGGGACGATGAAAGGAGACAGCAGCTATCAAGGTATTTGTCTTTGCTTTTTGCATGAACCTTATGTTCATCAAAGTAGGGCGTCTCAACCAGAGTTATCATGAAGGCATCCCTCTCTGTGCGTGCGTGCGTGCGTGCGTGCGTGTGTCTGTGTCTGTGTCTGTGTACTGGAGGAGGTTATTGGCAGTTTTAGTTGATACCGGAATTCTTGTGACGCTCGCTTTAGGTCTGCAGCTGCTCACTCAGATTTCTTCCTCATCTCAAATGGATGTTCAAGGAAATGTGCACTCTGGAGCACCACCTCCTTGGTTGGATGCTTCTGAACGAAGGCAGACAGACAACCACAGACAGCTACCATCAGTTAGCGTAATTTCTCCTTCTAATAAGCCAGGAAAGTCCAAGAAGTTAAACCCTAAAAGGGTGGGCGCTGCTTGGGCTGAAAGGAGAAAGATTGAGATGGAGATGGAGAGAAGAGGAGAAATAATTAAGAGCTGCAATGATGCTGAATGGCTTCCAAATTTTGGCCGTGTTTGGCAGGCAGGCAGTCGAAAGGAATCAAGAAAAGAATTTGAGGTGGAGAAAAGAAAATTGCCTAGTGTTGAAACTCAACCTGAGATGCCAACAGATGTACAGCCGTATGTCAGCAAGCGATTGGTAAGTTTGGATTATTGATTGTTGGGATATGATGAATACTGACTGCATGAATGTTTGGGTTTTGTACGGAGATACCTCAACAGTCTCATTGTTGTTCTGGTTTGTTTTGTTATTGAAACACCTTATTCACTTTTTTCAGCTCAGCAAGGGCATTTGAAAATTCTTGGTCATGCGTATCACAGTTAGGGAAAAGCTCCTATATATGTGCTTCGATTACCCATGTGAGCGGACCAATTTAATAATGAGATTACCTTTCTTCCATTTTTTTAACCATTAATACATTTGACTGACTTCTGTTGACTTCAAAGTATGTTACAAATTAGATTGTTATTATATTTGTTGAATAGTGATACCATATCCTGTGAGGTTCTCTCTTTTGCAGTCTTCTAGTTTAAGGTTGTCTTTTGTTTTGCGTTTTGGGGTTTTAACTAGTTTGCAATATTTGGATGTTTTGTCATGAGTGCACAGTTGCGACTCAAAGCTTGTCTTGCTCAAGGTGATTTGATCGGGAAAGTGCACTTTCATGTCTTCTTTTTTCCCAAAAAAGTTCAGAGAATTTCAATTCTGTTTGGCTTTGGAGCGCATAGTTGTCTCACTTTTAGACTATTGGACCAGCTTTCCATGATGTCCAATTAAATCATTGTCTCATTTTTTGAGTCTACTTTGACACTGCATGAGAGCCTGCAACCAGTGAATCTGGCTCATAAAACATTATGGTCCCTTTTTTTCTTCCTTAATTTCTTTTACACTTTCTGAATTAGCTGAGCAATGTGAACTAATTGTTTGTTTTCCTAATTATTACAGCGCAGAGATGTAAACAAGTGAGATTTGGTTGATCTTGACAGTGTAAATATATCTGCGAAGCTTCAGATTGTGTTTGGTATGTATAGTTTTTGAATATTTGCAAGTTTTCAGTTGGACACAACCTTTTATGGCTGCTGTAGTATGACAAATTTTGGTTCGTGTCTGGGCATTTGCAACTATTACATTCTTTCTCTTGGATGTTGGACTGTTGGACACTCTTTCTTCTCTCTTATTTTCATTCGTTCATTAAAAAAAATTTGTTCTGTCTAAAGACAATTTCTTGTGCACGGTGAATGGGATTTATTTACATTGTATGCTCAGAAACAAAAGAAAAAAGAAAAGGCAAAGTTACTACAAGAGGAACTGTCTTGCAAAAGAATCTGGGGTTGTCTCTCTTCTCACGCTGATAAAAACAGGGTTTTGTGTATAAGCCGCTAGCACCTCACTGGTAAGGAAAGAAGCCTCTCCTGCTCTATATACTGATAAAACTACACCAGAGGTACTGTCTTGCAAAAGAATCTGGGGTTGTCTCTCTTCTCACGCTGATAAAAACATGGTTTTGTGTATAAGCTGCTAGCACCTCGCTGGTAAGGAAAGAAGCCTCTCCTGCTCCATATGTCGATAAAACTACACCAGAGGGATGCGTATTTGATGAAACTTTTATCGGTTGCCATCTCATTCTTTGCATTTCGACCTTAATCGCAATTGTTTTCCAATGTGGGCAATTTCCAAAACAAAAGTGGCCATAGCATGTTGTGCCACTGGCTGAACCATGCAGTTTCCATGGCGTCTCTTTACCCTTGCTTACTCTTCTCTCTTATAACGTGTCACTTTTGTTTTCCCTATGCAATAAGATCTGAGGAGACAATTGTACCTGTCATGGTTGGGATAAGCAAAATCTTGCAGGGTCTGTATGACCCAGTATTCTGAAATTCCAGAACTTCCCTTTTGAAGAAACCAAATTCTCTTCGCATAAAAATTCCCAAGAAAACCACCTCTCGATGGTGCGATGTACATCATGAACCACTACATCTGTTGAGTTCCCAGCTCTGGCTAGTATGCTTGCTGAATAGATTGCTCCCATCCTTCCAGGAGCCTCTGGGTCGCTTCCACTTGGTCCATCCACCACTACAAGATCCCACTTTGTTTTGTACACTTTTTGTGGCAAACGTGTTAGAGCCAGCCGGCATTTTGACAGCCGAAGCAGTGCAGCCCCAGGTGCACAGGTCGAACTTCTCCTTGCATGCTTGAGCAGTTCATACGCCTCTTTTGCTGGTACATTGTACTGTACCTTGTATATCTGAGTGCTGCTAGATATCTCTGTCCTATAATTCGTGAACTTATTAGGATCATCCTCCAGTATGATCGTAGTGCCTCCTGCATTTATTGATGAGAGGCTGAGGTATTGTGGCTCAAGACCAAAGATGAGAAGGTTGCAAGGTCTCCTCTGCTTGACGAGGTTTGATAGAAGCCTAAATTCCTTAGCTGTTAGTGAGGCGGTGTAGGCAGGCGGTGTGGAAGATGAGTTGCCTGCTATTCCCGTTAGAACCTTACTGCATGATAAAGGAGAGGTGCATGTGTGTTGCACATGTGGAGGCAAAGCTGGAAGTGGGTGCGGAGATGAAGTGGTGATGACGATTCGGACGAATCTAAGGATGGATATGGATGCAAGGATCAATACGAAAACTGGTATGAGTTTCCTTACGCTAAATTTCATCTTCCTAGTTCCTCTGAGTGATTTGTGTTTGAAAGTTTGGTTGCCTTCTACCTCAGAAGGGGCTGGAGGAGAGTAGCGAATGAGGGGTGTTGCGAGAGTGGAGGACAGAGGTACTTCTGGGGGCATTTTCCTCTCTTTCCTCTCACCACATCTACAGCCACCTTCACATCATCTTCGTAGTGTTGTAGTGGGAGGATTTTTGACACTTTAAGTTGCTGTTGATAGGAATCTTTAGTATCCTTCTAGCGTGAGGAAGAAGGACAGGATTTTGCTTCAATTTCAAGAGATCTTTACGAGCTGTCAGCTGGTCACCTAACTGCATTGTGTCAAAATCAGATTTGCCTACGTTTGTATCTTCATTAGAGAAACATCAGATGGTTGGTGTTTCAATCATTTAGCATATGATGGTGGTTGACATATTCTGATGTGGGTCGCTGGGAATGCTGCTCTTTTGTGGATAGTTTGAAGTTGAAGAATGCAAATTAGTTGGAAGGCCATTGTCTCAAAATGATGGGTGGACAGCTTGTGATGGAGACGGATCTTGTTCGAATGAAAAGTGAAAGTGCCCTCTTGAAGTCAACATAAGAGGTTCGATTCAGCCCAATGAGATCTAGCCACAATCTATGCCAATTCTCGGATGAAGGGTCATTGTTCTTGCCAGGGGACTGATTATGCAAATGTGCGCGATAAAAGTACTTTGAAGACACCAAAAATAATCATTCAATCATTAAGATGGCTGGGGTTTGAATATCAATTGGGTGATGTGGTCCTCCATGTGATTTTTCCGCTTTTTTTCGATTTCTTTTCGATTTGGTAGCCTGTAGGTACAAGAGTTGGTGGTGGTCATGTGAGGAGTATATATAAAAATCGATATGATGTTTCACTCTGCAAAATAAAATTTCCACAATATCTGTGTTTGAATTAAGTTTCTTCTTTTTCCTTTTTCTATTTTAAATGTCAAAGTGGATCTTGAGGTCAATTTTTTTGTACCCAATTTCACCTCCCCTCTTTTAAATGTTTGGGTTGTTTGGTCCTTTTCTAGCCAATGTGTAAATACCGTTAGCAGATTTAGAGCCAGAAGATCTTATTAGTGCTTCCGATTTTCTAGAAATTTTCTTACTGTATCGCGTCCTTGGCCTATGCGGTACCTCCAAAGTCCAAACCAATTGCTAGGTGCCAAGTTTTGCAAGATTAATTCCGTCATATAGTCATTAGAATTCAATAAATATTGAATAATCCAATGTGATGAAGTAGCCAATTTTAGCTAGGTAAATTCTAAATTTGTAAAACATCCTGAGAGGCTCATATGAACTAGGTGTCGTGCGAGTCAAAGCCCGAGTGGATGATTCAAAACTGGAATTGTTTGTATTTGGTACATCAAGGAGCGAAACTATGTCATACATTTGTTCTACACAAATTTAATCGCTCACCCTACGACGTGTATGTTTGTAGCTATGTATTTAATTGGAAATGTGAAAAAAAAAAAGGCAAAAAGGTCAGAGCCCTCAACGATAAATTTTGGCAAATTGGTTGGTGATTTTGGACGACATTAACATAAGAACCAACGCCCTGTTTTGCGTCTGACTCGAGGTTCGAAAACGCGTGAGGCATGGCAATAAGCATCAAATGGCTTTTTAACCCTTTGCATGATGACTCGGATCGGTTCTGGCAAGCAAAAGAAAAATAATCTCAATTACGAGATAGGCTTAATTATGATTAATCAGTGAAGAAGCAAGCCCCAAGGCCCCAAGGAAACAGACCTTCATTAGCCTATACTCGAACCAATAAGGCGCCACATTAAAGTAAAACGCAAGCACGCGAGAAATAGCGAGCCTAGTTTTACTTTTTACGTCATCATTCATATGTCCACACGGGATCAAGCAATGTTAATCCGGTTCCGTTTTGATGTCTTTGGTCCAGAGCCAGTATTGAAACCATGTACTCGCAGATGTTGAAAAAGAAAAAAAAAAGGGGAAACTTCGATATAATGAAGATCTTGCATCAACCAGACGTTAGCATGACGTTCTTACCTATACCGTTGGAGCGAGAGCCCGAAATCAAAAGCGAGAAGATCACTAGAAGCATTTGATGTAAAAGATGTCACTATCGTTGTAAGATTATCAAATGAGAGAGAGAGAGAGAGAGAGAGAGAGAGAGAGAGATGTTTAGTTAAAAGGTCCTTTTCAAGAGGAGGCTTCGTATGAAAGTGGCACAGCATTACTTTAGTCAAGGGGTTGGAATTCTCCAAGGACAATGAAAGAGTCCACCGGCTAGAAAGGTTTCATCACAGTAACGGCGGAACATTTGTCAATAAACTGTGATACATGTACAAATATCTCTCTCTCTATACACACATATCACACAACCTAATGGTGAAGGAATTGAATTGAATAGAGCAAATCGGTTTAAAATAGTACGAAATGACTGATGCTAAAAAGTGTGTGAAAGCTACTCCTGTTGACATTTTCCTACTAATAATTTGCCGCAATCTCTGGACATTGCTAAAACTAATCAATAGCAGCTGTTCCAATATAACCTACGTCAACTAGCCCTCGAACAAGAGGGAAAAAAAATGAATCTGATGTCACCTTCCAGCAGCCAAGAAATCAGATGGAACCTTCGTTTACGCTAATCAGTGTAGAATGAGCTGTACAAAAGGCACCCTTGTTTACATTATTCTAACGTCAATTTACCAACATATATAATACAGTTTTCCAATTACTTTTGTCTGTATGTATGCTTCGCAGCAAAGCATCTTCAAGCGGCATCTTTCTTTCCTCCTGTAGAAACACATCGTATGTACCGGAATTGAAAGGAATAGCTATTACTTAACTCCATATCGACAGTACATTATATGTGCTCGCCGAAAGAAAGTATCTGCGGCCTCACAGTACATGGACGTTTCCTTTTGCATAAACAAATAGTCGTCGCACCAAAGCAATCAAAAGTGGCTAGATGAACATGCGCCCTGATTAAAAGCTTTTGTACTCGAGGCATAATCGTATCAGAAGATTATGACAATTGTTAAGATAGATATGAGGATGTGATACTCTCAGTTAATGGAGATCCAGTTTCCGCATCAAGTATAAATGTGCAACCTTATACAAGAAGGGAACTGCACTGAACAGTTTAATAGGAGAAAGAGAACAGCGATCACGTTGCACAGTGATAAGTAGACAATATCAAGCCAATATGAGATAAATAGACAACTTCCTCTTCTCCCTCATTTTCTTCTGGTCTATTTCTAGGATGGAAACCAGCAACAACAATTTGGTGTCCATATGGTGCTAGTTCTGTACCTAGATCAGATCCTTCGTTTAATCAGAAAAAGGGTCCTGCACCTAAGCCATCCCTCATGAAATTCTTAAATCCCATTGTTCTTCTATTGGTCATAGGTCAAGCAAACCATATCCTATACAAAAAGTTGGTCCTCGCAAAAACAAGGAATAAGCTGAAACTGAGAAAAACGCCTCTTTTCAAGGTCTAAATCCGTTTGTTCTTCTATTGGTCATAGGTCAAGCAACCCATTTCATACACAAAAAGTTGGACCTTGCAACAAGGACCACGCTGAAACTGAGAAATAAAAACCTCTTCTCAAGGTCCGCACCAAACCCAACGGTCACGAAATCCATCGTTTCTCTATCTCCGTATGAATTAAAATCTTTGGAAATGACTTTGTAGACCAATCACGACCCTATTTCTAAACAACTACAATATAAATTAAATATGCTCAGCCAAAAGAAAAAGAAAAACTCATAGATGAAATACTAAAGAATAGGTCAATTGCACCTGTCCACCAGCATCCCCAAATGTCACTTTCGGCAGAAAATTTAAAATTGAAGGATGACATCCCATCACAATTGAAAATATTCTAAGCCTAGCTGCATTCACATTTTTTTTCAAGAACCAGGCTCCACTTTACCTTATTCTCCAGCTGGAAGGTTCTGTAGAGGCACACTATGGGTGATTTAACCAACGTATCAATGTTGTTTGTTTCCGAAGCTAAAGCAGATCGTTTGGGGTGACGCATTAATCCTTTGGTCAAACCCTATTCCTGGACTCCCGAAATTGCTGTGAGTACTTTGGCCAAGTCTTCTCTATGCACCTTCCTCCCTCACTTCCTCCAATTCATCCCAACCTCAGCAACTTCTTGAAGTTTATCTAGCACGACAGTCCATATATACTTTCCACCAAATAAAGTGCAGAAGAATTTGGCTTGTGCTTTTCTTACTTCCCTTCCATTGACTTCTCTGAAGACTCTCCTATGTCCTAAAATTCCCATATCAGACCAACTCTCTAGCGATATCTTCCGTGCGTTTTGCAAGGCATTTCTACTAAGCATCCTCTATTTAATTTCCTAGCCTTTTGATCCTCTCTTCCCTCCTGAATCTAGCCTGTAGCAAGAGCATCTAAACTTTAAACAGTGGCGTATAGAGAAGCAACAATGGGTAGAGACGGTAGAGACTCCAATTCAAAGAGAATTTCAACTGCTGGTTTGAAGGTGAGTTCTACAATTCAAACAGTTCTTCGATTCCGTACTTCTTGCTCTCCACAATCCTTAATCTAGCAGTGGCTATCGCTAAAATTCAGCTAAAATATATAGGTAATGAAAGAGGATCGACCAAAGAAGTCCCCATTCCAATCTTTACTTAAGGCCTCCACAGATGATGGCAGACCAAGCAGCATGGTCATTAAGGTAGGATATCCATCGATCTCTCTTCTTTTTTTTTCCGAAAGATGAGTTCCAGCAATTTGATAGCATGTTGATTTAATCAATTGATGCATTAACAGAAAGCACGTACTGTGATTCCCGCTCACATAGTAGCAGAAGCCATATCGACACTCCGTGGTCTAGACCTTAGATGGTCCGGGCCAATCACCCCAACAGAGATGCAATATGTTGAACAATACGTGCTGGCAAAATATCCACAATATGCTGGACTTGTTGAAGGTGAACAAATAGATCTCTCCACACTTTGCATTAATGAGGAGCCAGTTGAACCCATCCTTGATGATAAAAGGAAATCACCACGGACTGGCCTCAGAGAACCCTTGACATCATCTTATGGAAACAGTCACCCGGACCTAGACAGAACCCAGTTAGAGCCATCAAGATTACTTGACATCCTCACCAAGAAGGCCTCCTTCCCTGGGAGTTTTATCTCCATCCCCGAAATTCAAGCTCGAAATAAAGTTCTGAAGTTCTGTGGACTGCCTGATGAGGATTATCTTGTTCTTTTCACTCCAAGCTACAAAGATGCCATGATGTTGGTAGGTGAGAGCTATCCCTTTTTCAAGGGAAACTGCTACATGACCATCATTGGAGAAGATGGGGATTACATAAAGGAGTTCGCTACTTACAAAGAATCAAAGATAATCTCCGCACCTGAAACTTGGTTGGATCTGCGGATCAAGGGATCACAGCTAAGCCAGTATTTCCGCAGAAAATGTAAGCACAGTCCTAAGGGGCTATTTTCCTACCCAGCAGATGTGAATGGGACTCGATATTCCATGCACTGGGTTTCAGAGGCCCACCGGAATTCATGGCATGTTCTTCTGGATGCAACTACATTGGTTGTTGGAGAGGATCGCCTAAACCTGTCACTTCACCGACCAGACTTCGGTCTGTGCAGTCTAGATAACAGGCATGCCCATCCTTCAAGAATCACTTGCCTTCTGGTGAGGAAAAAATCTTTTGATGCAGCAACAATTTCTCCTCAAGACAATGAATGAGAAGGATAGTTACATGTAAATATAGAATGTCTTCCTTTCAATTAAGCAACAGCCACAAAAGTGAGCTCTGGTTTTTCAGAAGATTTTTCTTGTATAACCTCATAAGAAAAAGTTTCAGAGTTTACACGATTGAAAATAGCAAAGAAATGATCTTTACACAGATCATATCTTAGATGGATCACAAAGGACCACGTTGATTGACAGATTTGTAGCCAAAGTTGTTATTAGATTCTAATCGTGTAATCTATGGAAGGGCATTGCCACCCAGCAAGTGGTTTTTTCCTAATCCAGTAACTAGCTAAGGCAAGTTTCTGCTTATTCTTTTGCCAATGTCATAGAACGGATGGTTCATAATGCATGCATGCAAGCAAGAAGAAATATTCTATCCACAACTTAACTCAAAATTGAGGGTAAACGGCCTATAATAATTGTTGCCTGAGGGGATTTATTGATATCTATGTCATTCCAGCATTAGCATGATGAAACCTTTTCTCATGGAAGGACTAGAGCATCTTCATATAAGAATGATCACGTTAATGAAACTTAACTTCCATGTCTCGGGAGGAATAGTCTGGAGTATGTACAGGGAAATTAAGAGTTTGTTGACATAGGCTCCAGGCAACGGCATAGGCTTTAGGAATGGTCTCTGAATTTTAGCTTTGACTAGTATTAAAATTAGAACTTGCAAGTTTCTATTAAGTATAAGCTTCTATTCAAAAAAATAGTAAATTTATAGACAAAAACATGCTAAATAACATATGTCGCACTTTAAATGGAAATCTTAGAACTTTCAATAAATTTTCACCCAAAAGCCAATATAGTTGGAGGAGCAACTTTTAGCATTTGATGCCAATCAATAAGTAAGAAAAGCAAGAAATTAGGGAAAATTCGGGGTTCAAATCCCCCAAGCACAAACAAGCTCTAACACAGTCATTTCTGACCTCACTAGAAGCTGAAAAATATTCCTCAAAGACATTAAATATTGAAGTTCTATGTGCTCACGTGTCGCCTCTTCCTCTGTTGCAATAAATAGCAGGAAATATTGGCCAAGCTACATTAGTTTCTAAGTTGATTACTCTAAACCTCCATGGTAATGTCTCTTAGACATACTAAACAAACTTAGCCTTATCAAAACAAATATCTGTTTTTCCTTCAACCTCACAATATGGGACAAAGCTCATTAAAACTGGATGCCAAATCTTTAAATTTGACAATGGATAGACCTGCAAAAAACATAATGGAACATGTTATGACTTATCATAGTGATTTAAAAGATGCAAGCAGAGGGATCTAAACTCCTTTACAAATTTATGGGCATTGATATGTTCAAGAATATGGCTATGCAACAATAAGGGGAGTGCATCCGGCTTCTATACTCCAGGGTTGTCTCAGTCACTCCCTATATTCAATTAATATCAATCAACTCCCTACAGTTGTATTTCTTGTTTCAACAGGGCCCAAATTCCCACATTTGGCCTCTGTCTTGATAGATTCTAAAGTCATGACATCACAAACATAAATATGACCTTCACTAATGGTAAAACTAGCAAGACACATATTTCCCCTCTAATAGAAGTTTTTATTAGAAAGTTTAACTCAAAAGCTTAAATTAATAAATGAACGGAGACTACATGCATATAAGGCACATTGAAACCTTATAGATAAGCGATGTGGGTTACTTTAACACCCATTTTACGTTCAAACCAAACTGAGAACAACACATAGAATTGACAAATGAGGAGCCTCACAAGCGAAATAAATTTTGTGTGGAAGTTGGTCCGTGATCTTGTTAGTAAGTTTAACTCAAAAGCTTAACCTAATGAGCGGAAGGAGATTTCATAGATATAAGGCACATTGGAATCCCATAGGCCAGCGATGTGGGATACTTAACTAGTTTCAAATTAATTTAGATTTCTCTTCATCTAATTTTAGAGGTACTGAAAAATAACATATGCATTCTAAATTTCATCACTTGAAAATACAAGTGGTCACAACATGTAATTTTCCCACAACAACATACTCAAACGAGAGTGGCTTAAGCAGAGGGATTAATGTCTTTAGGGAAAAGTGCCAAAAAAGTCCTAAACCTTTTGCATTAGTGCCAATTTAATCCTAAGCCTTTTTTTGGTGCTAATTCAGTCCTAATCCTTTTGCATTGGTGCTAATTTAGTCCTAAATCTTTTTTTGGTGCCAATTTAGTCTTAAACCTTTTAAATTGGTGCCAATTCAGTCCTAAACCTTTTGTTTTTGTGCCAATTTAGTTCTTCCGGCCAATTTTGACCGAAATTTGCTGACATGGACGCCTGCCGGCCGGCGGCCAGTCACCGGCGCTGACGTGGACAACTTAAATAATTTTTTAATAAATTTTGAATTTTTCTGTTTTTTCCACTTTTTTTCTTCTTTTTTTTTCTCCTTCTTCCTCTGGCCTATCGCCGGTCCGGCGATCGGCCAGAGGCCAGCGAGGTCGAGCTCGCCAGCCACTAGCAAGGGCAGGCTCGCCCTCGTCGGCCACCGGCAAGGGCAGCCTTGCCCGGCGAGGTCGGGCCTCGCCCGACCATGGCGAGGCTCGCCCTCGCCGCGGCCTCCGGCGAGGGTTCGAGCCTCGCCATGGTCGGGCGAGGCTCGCCCTCGCCGCGGCCTCCGGCGATGGTTCGAGCCTCGCCCGACCAAGGCGAGGCTCGACCTCACTAGATCCGGCGAGGTCGGGCCTCGCCCAACCAAGGCGAGGCTCGACCTTGCCGGATCGCGGCGAGGGCGAGCCTCGGCAGTGGCCGACGAGCTCGACCTCGCCGGCCTCTGGCCTCTGGCTGGTCACCGAACCGGCGACCGGCCAGAGGAAGAGGGAGAAAAAAAAAAGAAGAAAAAAAGTGGAAAAAAAAGAAAAAAAAGAAAAAAAAGAAAAATTCAAAATTTATTAAAATATTATTTAAGTTATCCACGTCAGCGCCGGTGACCGGCCGGCGGCCGACAGGCGTCCACGTCAGCAAATTTCGGTCAAAATTGGCCAGAAGCACTAAATTGGCACAAAAACAAAATGTTTAGGACTGAATTGGCATCAATTTAAAAGGTTTAGGACTAAATTGGCACCGATGCAAAAGGTTTAGGACTGAATTGGTACAAAAAAAGGTTTAGGACTAAATTGGCACTAATGCAAAAGGTTTAGGACTTTTTTGGCACTTTTCCCAATATCTTGACAATAGTAGTTCTTGCATGAACAAAAGACATCCCTCAATCGGGCAAAAATCCACTTGAGATATTTTACTATTTAAATTTGTCTTTGGTCATGTGACCAAGTACATACTCGTAACATGTCATTTTCACATAAAAAAGATAATTCTTAACTAGAACAAATAACAATAAGCTTATCTCAAGATCCGTGCTGAAGTGAATTTGAGCGGAAGTTGATCGTTCTACGAAGATCTAAAAAGTGCGAATCGCAAAACCTCGACCCCCAATCGAACCTGTGATTAGTAACCTCGGTATAAATGTGACATGTTGACAAACTTGTATCAACCAATCGACGTTATAGACGTTACGAACAAGAGAATTCGCTATTTTGCTCGATTAGTCGAATCAACCACCACAAGGAAGGCTTTGATAAGGTCAAGCCCACAGAGAACTCAAAAAAGAGAAGAACCTCTCGTTGTGTTAAAGTGAATCCTCCTCCTCCAAAGAAACCCTAAACACCCTTTTTATATGGTATTAACCCTAAACGCAAAATTATGAAAACGCCACTAGAATTAATAAAAGCGCTTAAATTAAAAACTTTTTAAAAAACATCAAAACTACTCCGAAACGCAAAAAAAACGACATCCGTCACGGCATTAGCGGTGAGTATTAATCAGCGGCCCGTTTCCTTGCAACTGACCAAATTTGATCGTGTTGCGCCAAGAGGTCCAAGATTCTTCAAGTCCCGATCTAAGATCGCTCCTACTCCAAAGATCTCGAACCATGATGCCAACAGCTTGCTGGAATTGCTTCACCCTTGCTCGAATTGCTTTACCCTTGCTTGAGTAATCAGACCAAGAAGATAGGATAATGGGTTTCTAGCACCTCCTCCTCGATATGGCACGATGTCCATATCATTCCCTCTCCCGTGCAAAGGATTTGCCCTCAAATCATCTCCTGCATCGAAAAAAATTAAGTCAAAAACATTGAAAGTAGTACTAATGCTATACTCACTTGGAAGGTTAAATTTGTAGGCATTATCGTTAATCCTCTCTAACGCCATAAACAGTCCATCCCCTCACGGTTGTAACTTAGAAAGTCGGCGCTCGGGAAAACGTTCCTTGTGCATATGAATCCAAACCCAATCGCCGGGCTCAAACACTACTTTCTTGCGCCCTTTGTTGGCTTGCTTCGCATATTGCTTGGTTTTGTGCTCAATATTCAATCGCGTCTTTTCATGCAATGCCTTGACAAATTCGGCATTCCTAGAACCATCTAAGTCCATATGCTCATCAATAGGCAAATGAGTTAAATCCAATGGAGTTAAAGGATTAAAGTCATAAACAACTTCAAACGGTGTAAATTTGGTAGTAGAATGCATGCTCTTGTTATATGCAAACTCAACATATGGCAAATAATCTTCCCAAGACTTTATGTTCTTTTTAATTATAGCACGCAACAATATCCCTAAAGTTCTATTAACTACCTCAGTTTGACCATTAGTTTGTGAATGACAAGTAATAGAAAATAAAAGCTGTGTGCCTAACTTCTTCCATAATGTTTTCCAAAAGTAGCTAAGAAATTTAGTGTCTCGATCAAAAACAATGGACCTAGGCATGCCATGCAAACGCACAATCTCACGAAAGAACAAAGCAACAACATGCGATGCGTCATCAGCTTTATGACAGGGTATACAATGAGTCATCTTTGAAAACCGATCAATAACCATATAAATAAAATTCTGACTATGCTTAAACCTAGGCAATCCTAACACAAAATCTATTGAAATATCAACCCAAGGATGCTTCGGAATAAGCAAAGGCGTATACAAACCATATGGTTTAGTTGTAGACTTAGCTTGCTTACGTGCAATACATCTCTCACAAATACGTATGGCATCTCTTTTCATTAGTGGCCAATAAAAATATTCATGCAGCACTTTATAAGTTTTATTAATGTCAAAATATCCCATTAAACCATCACCATGCGCCTCTCGCACCAACAACGGGAAAATTGTCAAATCAGTCCTAAACCTATTGTACGGCGGCCAATTCAGTCCTAAACCTTTCAAATTTGCCAATTTAGTCCTAAACCTTTTAAATTCTTGCCAATTCAGTCCTTCCGGCCAATTTTGGCCGGCCGGTGCTGACGTGGCCGCCGGTCGGCGCCGGCCGTCCGGTCGGCGCTGACGTGGCAATTTTTTTATTATTTTTATTATTTTTTAATATTTTTTTTATTTTTCTGCTTTTTTTTTTTCTCCTTTCTCCCCTCTGCCAGTCCGGCGACCGGCCAGAGGGGAGGGCCGGCGAGGCCTTTGGCGAAGCTCGCCCCGCCGGCCACCGGCGAGGGCGAGCCTCGCCGGCCCCTGGCTGGGCGAGGCGAGGTCGGCCTCGCCTCGCCGTCGCGAGCCAGGCGACGGCGAGGCTCGACCTCGCCTCGCCGTCGCGAGCCAGGCGACGGCGAGGCGAGGTCGAGCCTCGCCGTCGCCTGGGTCGCGACGGCGAGGCTCGGCGAGGCGAGGTCGAGCCTCGCCGTCGCGACCCAGGCGACGGCGAGGCTCGACCTCGCCTCGCCGAGCCTCGCCGTCGCGACCCAGGCGACGGCGAGGCTCGACCTCGCCTCGCCTCGCCTCGCCGTCGCCTGGGTCGCGACGGCGAGGCTCGACCTCGCCAGATCTGGGCGAGGCTGGCGAGGTCGAGCCTCGCCGTCGCGACCCAGGCGACGGCGAGGCTCGACCTCGCCTCGCCGTCGCCTGGCTCGCGACGGCGACGCGAGGCCGACCTCGCCTCGCCCATCCAGGGGCCGGCGAGGCGAGGCGAGGCGAGGTCGAGCCTCGCCGTCGCGAGCCAGGCGACGGCGAGGCGAGGTCGAGCCTCGCCGTCGCGAGCCAGGCGACGGCGAGGCGAGGTCGAGCCTCGCCGTCGCCTGGGTCGCGACGGCGAGGCTCGACCTCGCCAGCCTCGCCCAGATCTGGCGAGGTCGAGCCTCGCCGTCGCGACCCAGGCGAGGTCGAGCCTCGCCGTCGCGACCCAGGCGACGGCGAGGCTCGGCGAGGCGAGGCGAGGCGAGGTCGAGCCTCGCCGTCGCGACCCAGGCGACGGCGAGGCTCGACCTCGCCTCGCCTCGCCTCGCCTCGCCTCGCCTCGCCGTCGCGACCCAGGCGACGGCGAGGCTCGACCTCGCCTCGCCGAGCCTCGCCGTCGCGACCCAGGCGACGGCGAGGCTCGACCTCGCCTCGCCTCGCCTCGCCGAGCCTCGCCGTCGCCTGGGTCGCGACGGCGAGGCTCGACCTCGCCAGATCTGGGCGAGGCTGGCGAGGTCGAGCCTCGCCGTCGCGACCCAGGCGACGGCGAGGCTCGACCTCGCCTCGCCGTCGCCTGGCTCGCGACGGCGAGGCGAGGCCGACCTCGCCTCGCCCAGCCAGGGGCCGGCGAGGCTCGCCCTCGCCGGTGGCCGGCGGGGCGAGCTTCGCCAGAGGCCTCGCCGGCCCTCCCCTCTGGCCGGTCGCCGGTCGCCGGACCGGCAGAGGGGAGAAAGGAGAAAAAAAAAAGCAGAAAAAAAAGCAAAAAAAAAAAAGCAGAAAAAAAAGCAGAAAAATAAAAAAAAATATTAAAAAATAAAAAAAATAATAATAAAATTGCCACGTCAGCGCCGACCGGACGGCCGGCCAAAATTGGCCGGAAGGACTGAATTGGCAAGAATTTAAAAGGTTTAGGACTAAATTGGCAAATTTGAAAGGTTTAGGACTGAATTGGCCGCCGTACAATAGGTTTAGGACTGATTTGACAATTTTCCCCACCAACAACTCACGTAAAGAACATTTAGGCAAACATAACTTGTTCTCACGAAAGAGATAGCCATTATGCCTATAGAATTTTTCAAATGCAGCGTGTTCACAAGCTTCAAATACTCTTCCAAAGTCTTCATCATTAGTATATAAATCCTTGATATACTCAAAACCTAGACATTTTGCTTCTAGAGTAGTTAAATTTGCATACCTTCGAAAAAGTGCATCGGCTACCACATTTTCCTTACCTTTATTGTACTTGATCACACATGAAAAAGTCTCGATGAACTCTATCCATTTAGCATGTCTTTTATTCAACTTTTGCTGTCCCTTCAAGTATTTTAAGGTCTCGTGGTCAGTGTGGATCACAAACTCCTTTGGCCATAGGTAATGTTGCCAAGTCTCTAAAGCTCGTATCAAAACATTCATCTCCTTATCGTAAGTAGGATAATTCAGTATTGTTCCACTTAATTTCTCGCAGAAATAAACTATGGGACGTCCTCCTTGCATTAACACGGCTCCAATTCCTGTACCAGAAGCATCGCACTCTATCTCAAAAGTAGCACCGAAATTCGGTAAAGATAACAAATGAGTATTAGTTAACTTATCTTTTAACAGATTGAATGCTCTCTCTTGCTCTTTTTCCCGTGTAGAACTCACGTGTTTCTTAATAACTTCAGTTAAAGGTGTAGCAATGGTGCTGAAGTCTTTCACGAATCATCGATAAAAACTTGTTAAGCCATGAAAGCTACACACCTCACTCACAGTCTTAGGTGTCGGCCACTCACGGATAGCTTTCACTTTTTCCTCATCAACCTGTATACCATCAGCACTAACAACATACCCTAGAAACACTAATTTGTTAGTCACAAAAGAGCATTTCTTTTTGCTCAGACATGTTCAATGTGATTATCAAGATTTCGGCTATTTATCAATATATCATCAAAATAGACAACTACAAATTGACCAATTAAAGTACGCAATACATGGTTCATAAGTTGCATAAACGTGCTAGGTGCATTAGTTAGTCCAAATGGCATGACTAACCACTCATACAACCTATACTTGGTTTTAAATGCAGTTTTCCATTCATCCAATTCATTTATCCTAATTTGATGATAACCACTTCTCGAATCAATCTTAGTAAATATGCTAGCACCATGTAATTTATCCAACATATTATCTAACCTAGGAATAGGGTGTTGATATTTTACCGTAATGTTATTGAATGCTCGGCAATCAACACATATTCGCCATGATCCATCCTTATTTGGCACCAATAAAATAGGGACGGTGCACGGGCTAAGACTCTCTCGAACATATCCGTGCTCCAATAGTTCACTAACTTGCCGTTGAAATTCCTTTATCTCATCGGGATTGCTTCGATATGCAGGTCGGTTAGCCAGTGGTGTACCAGGTATCAAATCGATTTGATGTTCTATGCTTCGAATCGAGGGTAATACTCCAAGAAGCTCATCAGAAAAGACATTTTCAAATTCTTACAATAAAGACATAACAGAGTTAGGCAAATTCGGGTCAAGATCGTTAGCAGTAAATAATGTCTCATTGTACAAAAGTACAAGCATCGGTCGATTCAAAATTAAAGCTCTCTTCACTTCGTTGGGTTTTGCATAGAAATTCTTTTGCCTTTCTTCTTTTCTCTCTCCTTTTTCCTTAGCTTTTACCATTCTTCTTCTCTCGATCTCTCATTTTCCTTGCGTCTCGGTCTCTTCTCGCAAGCCCTTGGTTCTCTCACCTTTTCTCTCTCTCTCTCTCTCTCTCTCTCTCTCTCTCTCTCTCTCTCTCTCTCTCTCTCAGCCTCACATTTTAGTTTTAATTGGTCCTCATACACCTCACTAGGTGTCATTGGCACCAAGATATAAGTCTTCTGATTCATTACTAATGAATATCGGCTAGTGTACCCATCATGCTATACTTTCTGATCATATTGTCATGGCCTACCAAGTAAAACATGGCCTGCTTGCACAGGTACAACATCACATATCACCTCATTCTTATATCTTCATATCTCAAATGGAACTTAAACTTACTTCGACACATTCACCTCTCCATTATCATTCAACCATTAAAGTCTATATGGTCTGTGGTGTTTTGCAGTCTTTAATCCCAACTTCTCCACCATGGTACAACTTGCCACATTCACACAACTGCCCCCATCAATAATTAAACTACAAATCTTGCCATTCGCCATGCTTCGTATATGGAACAAATTGTCACGTTGTTGGTGTTGATCCTCCCCCTTGGCTTGAACACTAAGAGAACGCCTAACCACCACTAATTCACCCTTTGCTGGCATCTCAACATTACTACAATCCTCTAATGGTGGCATGTTATAATCCTCTTCCTCCCTTTCACTTTCTGATTCAACATCATTATATCCAGTCATAATCATCACCCTCCTATTAAGGCAGTGATTTGCCACATGACCCCTGTCCAAATCCTTGAAACATTTAATATCACAAGTTTTAGTGTTAGGGTTTTCAGTTTTACTTGAACCCGAATTCGAATCAACTTTGCCATCCTTCTCTTTCTCCTTCAAAGTTTTGGCCTTGAGGTTATTTCCCTTCCAATTCGTCTTCTCGTCTCTCTTCCAATGGGACTTTCAATTCGAGCTTGAACATCCACTACTCTTGTAATTTCGGTTTAACTTCAATTGCCTCTCAATTTTGATGGCCTTGTCCACCTATTCATCCAACTTAACATAATATTGCAACTCCACGACCCTCGCTATATCTCGGCTTAAACCACTAAAAAATCATGACATTGTGGCTTCACGGTCTTCTACTATATTAGCACAAATCAAGGTAATCTCCATCTTTTTATGGTACTCTTCCACGCTCCTATTACCTTGTGTGAGATTTTGTAGTTTATGGAACAAATCTCGTGGTAATGGCTCGGTACAAAACGCCTCATCATCACTGTTTTTATCTCATCCCATGTGTCTATTGGCCTCCCACCATCGCGCCTCCTGCTAGTCACAAGCTGATCCCACCAAATTATAGCACAATCAGTGAATTCAACAGCTACGATTTTTACCTTCTTAAGGTTGGAATATTGTTGACAGTCAAATATCAATTCTATTCTTTTTTCCCACTCTAAATACGCATCAGGATCATTCTTTCCTTGAAAAGATGGAATTTTCATCTTGATGTTGCCAAGGTCATCATCTTTTTGATGTCTAACCCCTCGGTCTCGTCCTCCGTTTCACCTCCCAAACCGACCATCTCAATCTTCCTCCATGTCGGCCTCAAACTCATCATCAAATTGCCGCTGCCATCTAGGTCGTGTTCTAGATTCATCTCGTTGATTTCGCGGCCTCCCCCGTGGTGGCTCTCGATCTCCGTCAAGCCTCGTCTCACATCTTATAACTCGAGTTGTATCCTTGAATGTTCTCTTTAATGGGGTTGCCTCATATTTTCCTTGACCTTAATTATCCCTGGGCGGTGATGGAGATGTATTGCAACCTTCTCCTATTCATCGATGTCGACTCATCGCATCTTGGAGGTGAACAAGCTTCCAAGGTTGGGGCCGTGAGTTGGGTTCAAGTTGAATGCCTTCCAAAATTATATCATCCCTTTGTTTGGAAGCATCATCCTTTTGATTTACGCTTTCTTGGTTGTGTGACATGATTTACCTGCAAGAAGACGTTAGAAATAAAAGAAATCTCACCAAACACTCCCTTACGTGTTTTGCTCATGGTATTTGTCGCTCCCCCTCATGTTTAACTCAAACTTAATGTCAGCTTTTTTTTTTATCAATTAAGCTCACATACTCTTGTTTTTTTACCTCTCGTATTCCCTTCTCACAAGCTCTTTATCGAACTAAAAGCCGTTTTCTCACCCACCTCACAATAATCGACCAAACCACCAAGCAGGATCAAAATAATTCGTCAACATTTCACTAATTGTCAAATTCAAACTTAATTTTTGATACTTTTTTTAAATTCAGTTTGATCCAACTAACAAATGAGTCGTCTTCTCGATTCTTTTCGGTTGATATTTTTTTTTGTTCAACTTGCTCTTTTTTTTTGGCCAAAACATTTTTTTTTACAAACTCAAATACAATCAAGATACATTAGGACCGAAAAGAAAAAAAAATGCAACAAGAACGATTTGTATCTCTAATTCGATTAAAATCCGAGATCCTAGTTCAATAATTCTCAATTTGCCGAATGAAAGTAACAAAATTAGGATAACTAGACCTTGTAGAACCTGGGCTTTGATACCAGATAAAGTGAATCTGAGCGGAAGTTGATCATTCTACGAATATCTGAAAAGTGCGAATCGCAAAACCTCGACCCCCAATTGAACTTGTGATTGGTAACCTTAGTATAAACGTGACATGTTAACGAACTTGTGTCAACCAATCGACGTTATAGATGCCACGAACAAGAAAATTCGCTATCCTGCTCGATTAGTCGAATCGACCATCACAAGGAAGGCCTTGATAAAGTCAAGTCCACAGAGAACTCAAAGATGAGAAGAACCTCTTGTTGTGTTAAAGTGAATCCTCCTCCTCCAAAGAAACCCTAAACACTCTTTTTATATGATGTTAACCCTAAACGCAAAATTACGAAAACGCCACTAGAATTAATAAAAGCGCTTAAATTAAAAAAACTAAAAAAAAAACATCAAAACTAATCCGAAACGCAAAAAAAAAACGACATCCGTCATGGCATTAGTGGTGAGTATTAATCAGCGGCTCGTTTCCTTGCAATTGACCAAATTTGATCGTGTTGCGCCAAGAGGTCCGAAATTCTTCAAGTCCCGATCCAAGATCGCTTCCACTCCAAAGATCTCGAACCATGATGCCAACAGCTTACTTGAATTGCTTCATCCTTGCTAGAGTAATCAGATCAAGAGGATAGTACAATGGGTCCCTAGCACCTTCTCCTCAATATGGCACGATGTCCACATCATGTACTCTATACCAATCCCAGTATACACCAATTCTACTATTGTTAATTCTTATCCTAAACTAAGATTTCTGGAAATGATTTCTTCCAGAAAGGTTACAATCCTTTTTAAACATCAACTGCACAAAATAATATCTCTCATGAATCAAGTGTAATGAACGGGTCCATTTGCACCTGTTACCCAGCAATTTCTAATGTCACTTTCTGCACAGATTTAAAATTCAGAGAACGGCCTCCACTTACCATTGAAAATACTCTAATCTAGCTAGATCAACATTTATGTTTCAAGAATAAGGAATTATGTTATTCAACTTCCAGCCGGAAGACATTTGTGTTTCAATATAGGCATTATTAGCAAGGATATTTGGTTGTCTGATTCCAAAGGCTAGAGCAGAACATTTCAAGTGATCAAAAAATCTTTCGGTCAAATCCTCATACATGGACACTTAAGATTACATATCTTCAATAACTGAATTCAGTCACACATCCGCAACCAAAAATTCTACAATGAGTTTGGCCAGGTCCTCTCTTCGCACCTTCCTCCGTCCCTCCGTCCCTCCCTCCCAACTTTATTCCTTTCTCTATATCTTAAACAACTTCTTAAAGATTATCTTGTGTTACAGTCAATATCTATTTCCGCTAATCAAGTGCAGAAAAATTACCATATATCTTTGACACATTTCCATCCATTGACTTGTCTGAACGCTCTTATTTCTAATATACGCATCTCTAACCAACTCATGATCCTGTGTGCTGCGCAAGGCTTACCTAAATATAATCTCACTTTAATTTCCTAGCCTTTTGGTTCTCATTCTCACAAACCTTGTACATCCATTGCAAAGAAACAATCTAAACTTTTATAAGCGGTGAATAGAGAACGGATGGACCATGGATAGGGACAACAATGCATTTCAAATGCTGGATTGGCAGTGAGTTCTCAAACTTAAAATCTCTTTGATTCTTTATTTTCGTTTTATACGGATCTTACACTAATAGTGATGCCCATAATATTTATTAACAAAAATATGAAAATGAAGATTGACTGAAGAATTCCCATCCCAATATATACATAAAGCAATGATTGTAGACCCAGAAGTGTGGTCATAAAGGTAAGATATTTAGCAATTGCTTTTTCTTCTAAGGTAAGTGTCCATGATTCAATAGCATTTTTAAATCACCCGGTGCTTCGACAGAAAGCACATACCACAGTTCCCCTCACATAGTAGCAGAAGCCATATCATCACTCCGCGGTCTATGCCTTAGATGGTCAGGGCCAATCACCCAGCAAAGATGCAATATGTTGAACAGTACCTGCTGGTGAAGTATCCACAATATTGACTTGGTGAAGGAGAACAAATAGATCTATCCACTCTTTGCATTAACAAGGAGCCATTTGAGCTCGTTCTTGATGATAAGAGGAAGTTGCAGAGGACTTCAGGGAACCATCCCTGCCGTCTTACAGAGGCAGTCACCCGGGTACAGATGGCACCCAGCTAGAACCACCAAGATTGCTTGAGATCATCACCACGAGGTCCTCCTTCCCCAGGAGTTTCATCTCCATCCCTGAAATTCAAGCTCAAATAAAGTTCTGAAATTCCATGGACTATACAGCAATGAGTATTTTGTTCTCTTTACTCCAAGCTACAAGATGCCATGATGTTGGTAGGTGAGAGCTATCTCTTTCTCAGGGGAAACTGCTCAAGACCTCGCTGAGACGATGGGCATTATGTAAAGGAATTCGCTACTTATGAAGAATCAAAGGTAATGTCTGCACCCCAGACTTGGTGGGATCGGTGGATCAAGGGATCACAGCTAAGTTAGTATTCCGGCTGAAAAAGTAAGCATTGCCCTAAGGGGGCTATTCTCATACCCAGCAGATGTCAACAGGACACAATATTCCTTGCACTAGATTACAGAAGCCCGTCGAAATTCATGGCATGTTCTTCTTGATTGCAACCACATGGATTGTCGGAGAAGATTGCCCAAGTCCCTCACTTCTCCCATCAGACTTTGTTTTGTGCAGTCTAGACAACAGGCATGCCTATCCTTCAAGAATTACTTGCCTTTTGGTGAGGAAAATACCTTTTGATGCAGCAATTATTTCCTACTCAAGCCAAGGAAAGGGAAAGATAGTTCCATGCGGATGTCTTCAAATTAATAAGAGCAGCTACACATACGAGCTCCAGTTTATAAATAAGTTTCCATATTTAAACTCTTAAGTATAGTTTTCCATTATTAAAGATAACTAAAAATATGACCCTTTACTCGCACCATACTTTAATAGATCAAAAACTATCATGTTGGGTGCTATTTTTGAAAAGTTGTATCGGATCATCATCCTATGATCAGTGAAAACTTGATACACCTAGGTGAGTGGCTTTTCCCAATCTATTAAATCACCAGGCAAATTTTTTCACTTTCTCCCCGCAAAACAGAAATTGGATGGTGCATTTAAAAAAGAAGATATATAAATTTCCACATATAGAAAAAAGTAAATAAATTATGTGTATGGAGCCTATAGTAGTTAACAGGATCTATTATAAAGAATCTCCCATGATTCTCTGCCACCGGATGGGTGAGATTTTAAAGAGATAGCTAAATAGTGCAAGCATAGTTTGCTGTGGGGCGGGTCAAAAGCTTAGAATTCTCTCTATTCAAGTGCAGCTACTGTTTGTGAAGCACCCACCGTAGTTCTGGTGAAAGCTATCCTTCTTGGGACCTCTCTTCTCTACCAATTTGTGATGCAAAATTCCAGAGTCAAACATATCAACACAACCTGCTTTGACAGTAGGATGATAGCATGTTTGTCAGTAATTAACGATGGTGTCTTACAGCACATAACAAGAACCGTCTAGAGTATGCAGAAGGAAAATGACAGTTTGTTGGAGGACATAGTCTCTTGGATATGGCATTGGCTTTAGGGATGGCTTCCAATATTTATCTTTATCTTGACTTTGGTTAAATTTAGAAGTTGTGAAGTCTCATTACTTTCTAGCTTTTACTAAACAAAATACTAAATAAACAAGAACATGCTACGATCCTATGATTGAATTTCAAATGGAAATCTCAAAATTTTCAATATTATTTTCACCAAAAAGCCAAAAGTTAAGAGGAAAAACCTTTGTCACTTCTGCTCCAAACTTAACAGACAACTTCTGACTAGCTTTTGATGCCAATTGACAAGTCAAGTTAGAAGGGAAAAAACAAAAATAGAAGCAAAAGTTGGGGGCTAAAATTCTCCTAAAACCCCCAAACAAGCACTAACACATTAAATTTACTTTCTTACCTCATAAAAATTCAGGATGAACCAGACTCTATGCTTTTGCCGTGTTTTCTCTTTCTCCACAGCACTAAGAAGCTGTTGCATTGCTCAAGCATGTCGCATTACTAACTAAGTTAATCTCAAACTAAGGAAACAAACGAAACCATCTGCTTTCAAAAATTAATCTATAATCTCACATTCCAAGCCAACCCTGGTAAGCTATCATTCAGACGGCATTATCACATCTTAATGAGTTCCACAAAAGTCTTTAGTGTCTGTATGTCAACCTTATAGAACCAAAAACATCCTCGTTTGACCCCACAAAGTGGGTCAAAACCTGATGCACAATCTTCAGAATTAGTCACGGAATAGGAGAAAACATTATGGAAATTGATGAAAAATATGGTAGGCGAGGTCGGTATCTGATACAGTGATAACTAGAAATGAACTTAAAACATTAAATAAAAAAGGCACTCCACTAGGAACTCTTAATGGCATATATTAACAGAAGAATGCAGGCAAAGAATCTCTGATTTATGACTTGCTAAACAGTAATTTATTAATGGAACAAAATACTGTCGCCACCCTGTGCTGACTGCATGAAAGGTATTTCTGTAATGATCAAGTTTGACAGAAGTTCACAATGACAGAATGTAATGTAGCTGCAGCACGAACATGATTAGTTATCTTTCTCATATATTTCTTGCTTCTTGCACAGGCACATTTTAAAAGGTTCGAATTATCTAAACCACCAGGGAAATGGACAGTGCAGCTTACGAGAAAAGCGACTGCGCAACATTGTTTCCTCAGAAAGGCGACAATCAAGTACATGTCTTACAAGAAGTAAAGAAAAAAGAAAAATAGCCTAGGCAAGCAAATAAAGATCTGAAGTATCAATATACCCAAATAAATAGAAAAACAATATTTAAACCTGACACAACTTTTATACAAATCCTATCATCTTACGTATGCAGATACTTTGACAAAGAAAAGGTATGTAGATACATATAACTCTGCAAAATATTTAGCCCGGATGACTTAATACGCGGATCGTCCATCTCCCTCAGTAATCACATCTTTGAAAGACCCACCACTAGGGATCATGGGCAAAACATGCTCCTGATGGGGGACAATCACATCCAACAAGTATGGCCCTGGAGTATCTAACATCTTTTGGACAGCTGCTCTAAGATCTGCCTTTTTCGTCACACGAGATGCAGGTATTCCACAGGCCTCAGCAAATTTCAACATATTTGGAAATATATCAGACTCTCTAGATGGATTCCCTAGATATGTGTGAGCCCTGTTGGCTTTATAAAAGCGATCCTCCCATTGGACAACCATGCCCAGATGTTGATTGTTCAACAGCATTATCTTGATAGGCAGATTCTCCACTCTGACTGTCGCCAACTCCTGGACGTTCATTATGAAGCTTCCATCTCCATCAATGTCCACCACAACAGCATCGGGTTTTGCAACGGCAGCTCCAACCGCAGCAGGCAATCCAAAACCCATGGCCCCTAATCCACCAGACGTCAACCATTGGCGGGGCCTCTTGTACTTGTAAAATTGAGCAGCCCACATTTGGTGTTGCCCAACTCCAGTGCTTATAATAGCATTTCCATCAGTCAGCTCATCGAGAACTTGAATCGCATACTGAGGAGGGATAGCTTCTCCAAAAGTCTTAAAAGTTAATGGATTATTCATTTTCTGCTCATCAAGTTCCATTCTCCAAGCCGAAAAATCAAGCTTGGGCTTCAATTTTCTAGTCTCCATAATGCTATTTATCCCTTTTAATGCCAACTTCACATCTGCACATATTGAAACATGAGGCTGCTTATTTTTCCCAATCTCTGCTGAATCAATATCGATGTGAATGATTTTAGCTCGGCTGGCAAAAGTTTCCAGCTTCCCTGTCACACGGTCATCAAACCTAACTCCAAACGCAAGCAGCAAGTCACATTTATCAATAGCATAATTAGCATAAACAGTTCCATGCATTCCCAGCATTTGAAGGGACAGTTCATGTGAGCACGAGAATGCCCCGAGCCCCATCAAAGTACTAGCGACTGGAATCCCCGTGAGGTCCACAAACTTTCTCAACTCCTCACTTGAATTCAAACATCCACCTCCCACATACAAAACCGGTTTCTTCGACTCCGATACCAACCTCACAATCTGTTCCAAATGGGCCTCCGAAGGTGACTTGGGCAATCTCGACATGTATCCGGGCAACGTTGTGGGCACATCCCAATTAGGAACGACAAGCTGTTGCTGTATATCTTTAGGTATATCGATCAGGATGGGACCAGGTCTCCCCGAAGTCGCCAGGTAAAAAGCTTCATTCACAACTCTAGGAATATCTTCCACATCAAGGACAAGGTAATTGTGTTTCGTAATAGACCGCGTCACCTCAACAATCGGAGTCTCTTGAAATGCATCCGTTCCAATCATTCTTCGTGGCACCTACAAACACATTCACGTACACACTCATCCATAACGCAACGGCGCATCAGAGAAAGCGAGCGGAACTGAACAGGGTCGCATATTCAAAACACTGATTATTTAATACACATGCACGACAAATGAAGCCAGAAAAAATTTAACAGCATCTATCATCCTAATGCTATCTAATAACTGGTCTACAGAAGGACATATATCTCCATACACACACCTCCTGCGGTCCGCGAGCATTCCTCCGGAACAAAAGAAGAGATAGAAAAGGGAAAAAAAAAATAAAAATCGGACGATCGAGCAGCAAAAACTCCTAAAGATACCTGGCCAGTGATGGCGATGAGGGGGATGCTGTCTAGCATGGCGTCGGCGAGTCCACTGACCAGATTGGTGGCGCCGGGGCCGGAGGTGGCGATGCAAACGCCGGGGAGGCCGGAGGCGCGCGCGTATCCCTCCGCGGCGAAAACGCCTCCCTGCTCGTGGCGGGGGAGCACGTTCCTGATGACGCGAGACCGGGTGAGGGCCTGGTGGATCTCCAAGGAGGCGCCGCCCGGGTAGGCGAAGACGTTGGAGACGCCCTGGCGCTCGAGGGCCTCGACGAGGACATCGGCGCCCTTGCGAGGCTCGTCGGGGGCGAATCTGGAGACGAACGTTTCGGGGGCGGCTACGGTCGGGGTTGGCGGCGCCGGCGCCGGCGCGGAGGGGGTTTTGGCGGCGGCGCGGGGAATGCGAGATGGGGAAGGAGAGCCGGAGGAGACGCGGAGGTGGGAGGCGGGGGGCTTGGCGGGACTGGGAGGGACGCGGAGGGTAAATCGGTCGAGGGGAGTCTGGGATTTGGAGGGAAAAGAGGAGGCGGAGGTTCTGGCGGCGGAGGAGGGGGTTGAAGTGGCGGCGGCGGCCATGGCTCGAGATCGTGCGCGAGAGACAGAGAGAGAGAGGGGGGTTGGGGGGGTGACAAATGGGCTTGTTGCAGGTGTGGAGGAATGTGCAGAGGAGGGCAGCCCGTCCTCAGGGGTGGAGAGATGGATTTACCAGAATGTCCCCCTTCGTGTTTTGCTCCACAACAAATTGGGGGGGGGGGGGGTGTACTGGGGAGAAAATTGGAATAGAAGAAAGGGGCAGAGGAAGAGTCGAAGAGAATCTCTCTTTAGGTGATTTTCCGATATTGGATCTCACAATTATTTTTGAGAGACAGTTCAGAAAAAATCACTCGTTTGAACAAATATATTAGGGAACTGAAAAGTTGAAAAGGTGAAAGAAAAAAGATTTAAGCTGCGCATGGATCCATTTTATATCTAAAAATAGATTCTGATCAGAAATAATTTTTTTATTCTGTATCCAAAAATAATTTTTAAGCATTTGAAGGCGTTTAGTAATTGCTCAAAATTCATATTCTTAGAATTAAAAAAGAATATAAATGCGCTTGGTAATTACATAAAATTTCTTTTTATTAATAATATTTTGAATGTTTAATATTTATTTCTTTTTTTCCTTGGCCATGGCCAGTCGCTGGCGACTACAAACAGGCCAGAGGCGGCGAGGGCATCGTGTCCCTCACTAGTCGCGACGACGAGGTCGGCCTTGCCAAATCACGGCGAGGTCGAGCCTCGCTCGACTAAGGCGAGGTCGACCTCGCTGTCGCCACCCTTGCAACGGCGAGGTCGGCCTTGCCATGGCCGGGCGAGGCTCGACCTCGCCCAGATCTAGAAAGGCCGACCTCGCCGTTGCCACCCCTTGCGACGATGAGGTCGGCCTCGTCAAATTTGGGCAAGGCCGACCTTGCGTCACTGGGGGCGGCAAGGGTTGACCTCATCGTCGCCGGGGGCAGCGAGGGCCACCCTCACCAGCCTTAACCTGTGGCTAGTGGACGGTGGCCGATCGTCGGAGGTGGCCCAAGAAGAAGATGAAGAGCAAATAAAAAAGAAAGAAGAAAATCAAGAAGAGTCAGTTTCGAAAAAATTATTCTAGAATCAAAAAGCTGCTTTTTTGCTTCTTGATTTCATTGCAAAATTGATTATGGGACCAATTTTTTGCAAAATTGTGCCCCAGTACAAAAATTTTAATAAACGGATTTCTGTTCTCAAATTAATTCAGAGAACAAAAGAACAAAAATTTTTACTATTTGGCATGTTGTCAAATGGGCCCTTATTCATATCATATGAAATGTAACCGTTTTCATTTTAGTACGAAGAAAATAAATCACTGCTAAAAAAGTTGGAAGAACCTTATAATTTCTAAATGTTTTCTTATTTGTGTTGTTGTGGCTCATTCGGTTTGATTTGTTTTGATCAACTAATTATACATAGATTTCCTACTAAAACTATGAGAAACATATTCTAAATTAAAAGATGACTATGAAAAATACTTCAGTGACTTGCATGGAGATGTTTTGCTATCCCAGTGATTCAATGTTAATTAAAAATCATCTGTCAGATACTAAAATGTAAAAAAAATTCAAAAATTAGAGAAAGGGTCACTGTGGACCCTCGATAGAAATACATTACAAAATATGATTTATTTGCTATTATCAATTCTCTATTTTCGTTCTTTAAGACGAATTAATGAATTTGGTGCAAAAGGAGGACCAAATAACAATATATCGAAACCACTCTTCACGTAGATTTCATATAGAGACACGTGAATTATTAACATATACCTCAAAACAAATTGCTTCATCTGATTTCATCAAAGTTAAATAAATTTGATTTAAAATACAGTATTTGAAGAAATCAATTCGAATGAATATAATCACGTCCTCCTATTGTTCCGTTAAAGAGATGGCACACAAGTCGCCGGGGAGAAGGCCTAGGCGTTTGTGCAAGGCGACCGAAACACGTTCAAAGCAAGGAGGATTTCCAAAATATACATACGGATCTTATATAAAGAGTAATCCTTAAATCACTCTTTACATTTTTCTTGTGATATAATAATCACTATCTTAATAAATTAAACTCTATTTTTGTTAAGTGTGTGCCTTTCAATTCAAGCACTTTTCTTTCCGCCAAACACTTTAAACACCCCCAAAGGGAGGTATGAGGATGGGAAGCAACCACAGTCCCCATCACCATCCATACACTTCAAATCGAGTTGAGTAGGCTAAGCAGGATCCGTCCTCCCTTTCAAACTTAAATTTCCATCGACTTGTTCTATAAAGAAATTGAGGATGCAATGTCAAAACCATGAAAACTCGTTGGTTATGACGAAAACGAAGGTAAGACACTAAAAAATGTGCAGCATTGAGTATAAACTACAAAGATAATGGGGAAAAAAAAAAGGGCCTCCTAAGCTCAAACAACACTGCTGTCCAGTCCAATCAAACTAATAATGCTCTGGGCAAACCGCCTCATATTCCCATGAATCCACTTTCTTGATGGCCTGCAAAAGAACACGATCCAAGTTTCATTCGAGAAGAGAACTAGAAAAATCACAAGACACTGTACAAAATTGAAAAGAAATTTCATATATGCCAAATGGTGCAAAAAGATTTAATTGAATTATAAAAGAAATCTTCCATAGGTTCATCAATGGGGACAATAGATTGCAGTAGAACCTCACACACCAAGAATTAAAGAGAAACCCAACGATTACTAAATGCAAAGACATCTTAATCAAGGAAGCAGAATTGGGAAGGCAGACCAACTAGATTCAAGTTAACGAAAACTAAACTGTATTCACTATAACTTTTAAAGACATTCGAATCGAGCTATCTCATCTTTTTATTCAATTGTCCCATTCTCAAAGATACCATGTACTTTCCATGGCAAAGATATCTGACAACAAAATGCCGCTAAACAGCTCTCTCCATCTACGACTAAAGAATTCTGAATATTTCTCAAGTTTCACTTTATTATGTAATTTTTCATTTAGATGTAAAGCAGAGCTAATAATTTGTAACATTTAAAACTTAGTAGCGATCTGATGAAACTTTTTTGTAAGTAGGCAATTCATAATTCCACTAAGTACATATAGATCCTCTCATAAATGCCAAATGAGATCGAGACACCTATCTAAACATATAGAACCCACCACAAAAACTTATTCAGCAAACTAAGCGACTCTTATACATCAGCAAGTGATAGTGTCATACCCCATTGATTGAGCAATAAAAACCATCACGCGACAGCCAAACACGTGAATGAAGTGATGGAGATGTACTCATATTTGGATAAAAAAACGATTGGCTGACAGCAGAATCCCTTAAATAAGTCCACCAGCATTAGAAAATAGTATCAAGATTAAATTGGAGGGACAAAACTAGTTGATGATGTGATGAGATCATGACATGACAAAATGGTTATAAATCTAACACTCAATTTACAACAATGGAGGCTTTACACTCCATATTTTCGAAACCAGACCGATCCATGCATGGCAACCATTGGGTTAATGGCCATTTACATTATACTCATGGCTGCAGAAGTATTAAGCTAGAGGTTCATATATTGCCTGAACCTGAAGCATTTTCCATTAGGTGAGTGCTTCCTCCTTAAATAATTTAACTGATGACAATGAATGTGCACTGCGCACATGGGTAAATGGCATGTGCCTACAAACTAAAGGGGAAAAAACCCTCATTTGAACCCCAAATAACCGCAAGTCTACAGGCTTTTTCACCTTTCCTCATCTATCTGCTCAGTTGACCAGTTTGACATGGTCCAACCCCTATTTTGTTCAGTTTTGAACCACTGACAGTCAATGGACTGGACCTCATCCAGTTCAACCTGTTGAACAGGATGTCTGGTCCAATTATCAGAACATTGGTTTTAGTTAGACCTCAAGGAAAGAGTGAAGATGCTATTCAGAGCTTTCTACCGCTAACAATCTTCATCCAGCAGAATTTCCTCTGAAATGTTGACATTGCCATCTATTTACCTCAAAGAGATTTACTATCCATACTTGCAAGTTGCAGCAGTTAATTCCTGTTGCGTCTCAAATAAATCTATAAGAGAAAAATCGTTTCCATGGAATCAGAAATAACGAAACTAACGTCCAAACTGTCAATTTCCCTTGGAATCAGTAGTTATCAGCAGTTATCAGCAGTTCTTATTGCATAAATCTCATCCATGGATGGTAGTCCAGCTAAAAATCCGCTTGGATAAATAAGCTAAGACGCAAACAGTGTTGAACAACTCCTTTCATGGCCTATGCAACCTCAGAACAAAGTCGTACCAACGAGGATCATAAACTGATCCACGAACCTAATCAAAATTTTCAATTCTACCAGAGATTTACCGGAGAGCAGACACGGCCCGAATTCAATTCACAACAGAGCTGCTAACTAAATCCCCACCAACAAATTACAGGTCCTTATAAGAAATTATCCACGAAACAATCCAAGATCGAACCGTGGGAAGCAAATTCCACCGACCATTAAAAACAGATTCACAGATCCAGGCAAAAAACCTACCTAACCAGAACCGACGATGATGTTGTTGATCGGAATGAAGATAAGCTTGACGAAGAACCCCACAAATCCCATCACCACGAAGCCGATCGCGGTGCGGAACGCCACCTTCGTGAACTCTGCATCCACGAAATCGCCATTACACAGGACACAAAAAATCGCGACCAAAACCCCAGCGCTCACGCCAGATCCGCAAAAGATCGCGCGGCCGAAACCCGAGAAATTCCGACACGGGACGAAGGTACGAGGAGGGCGGCGGCGGTCTCGGGGGGTTTACCTTTGCGGTCGGGCTTGTGGCATCGCTTCACGAGGCGGACGCTGTCCTTGGCGAACTCTCTCAAGGGATCGATGGCGGAATCGATGGCATCCATCGCCCAAATCTCGCGCTCGAAACCCTAGAAACCGAAGAGACGATTCGCAACGGAATGGACAGAGGGAACTCAGGGATTGGAGTCGCGAGAACGATCCGTCTATATATATAGATCTGGACTCTGACTGTCTCTTTGTCCTCCGTGACGCGATTTCTCGACGCTTATATAAACGTAGTAGGTTTCCCGTCATTTCATTTTCATGATCATTTTTAAGGAATTATTTTTTACATTTTTTTATTTTTTCGAAATATAAACGGAGCATAAAATTAAGTTTTTTTTTTCTCTCCAAAATCTCGATGAAAAATGCCAACTCGTATCGCCTTCAAGGTATTGATATTGCTATGTATTTGATCACAAGATTTATTAGTACAATCGTGTCTTACTCCATTCATATTTAATGTTGTGTCATAAATTTTGAAAAAAAAACATTTTTTTTAAATTGCGACGTAGTGAAATTTTGATTTCTTCTTTTTCACTTTATTGTAAATAAATGAAACAACCAAATACCTTAAAAAATTTCGTGCATCATCTATGATTTCATGATTTGTCAGTTTATCCTCTTAAAATCTTAAAACCTGCTGGGCAACATTAAGTTTTTTTTTTCTCTCCAAAATCTCGATGAAAAATGCCAACTCGTATCGCCTTCAAGGTATTGATATTGCTATGTATTTGATCACAAGATTTATTAGTACAATCGTGTCTTACTCCATTCATATTTAATGTTGTGTCATAAATTTTGAAAAAAAAACATTTTTTTTTAAATTGCGACGTAGTGAAATTTTGATTTCTTCTTTTTCACTTTATTGTAAATAAATGAAACAACCAAATACCTTAAAAAATTTCGTGCATCATCTATGATTTCATGATTTGTCAGTTTATCCTCTTAAAATCTTAAAACCTGCTGGGCAACAAGCAAATTTATTCTACTTGATGAATAGCCTGTTTAGATTTGAGAAAAAGTCATAAAAAAAATCTCAACTTATGCTCACCATATACATTTATCATAAACTTTTTTTGGGACTTTATAAATTCAAAACTTGTACCTGTGTGATACATTTGCTCAAACTTTTATATGTGACACCAAAAATTCAAAACTTGTACTCGTACGATACATTTACCCTTCGTTAAAATTGCATTAACAAACGTTGCTAAAAATACATAGCTACCTACGTGGACAACATAAGTGAGAAAAATATGTCAACTCTAGTATGCTTTTTTCTCATTTTCTTTTTCCTTTTTTTTAACTTCATCATTCTTTTTCTTCCTTGGTTTGGTGACAGTGAGGACGGTGACGATGGCCATGGTAAGGATGACGGTGGTGAGGGCGGCGATAAAGACGAAAGAGGAAGGAAAAAAAGAAAAATGAAAAAACATTCTTGATGGAGGGTAAGCATGTGGCGTAAGTTTAAGTTTGAGATTTTTTGTGTCATTAAAGAATTTTAGGGTAAATATATCACATGAATACAAATTTTGAATTTTTTGTGTTGCAAAAAAAATTTGAAGTAAATGTGTCACAAGGGTATAAATTTATAGTAAATTTGTTACACACAAGTTTGAGGTTACAAAAAAAACACTAGGGGTAAATGCGTCACAATTGATATAATTGAAAATTTTTGGTATCTTGATCATTTAGATTTAAGCCAAGGAATGTTTTATTTTTTATCAAAAGAAAATGAAAGAACGTTTGGATTAATCCTTAAGAAGTCAATGAGTCAGATATTGGGCCGTGAATGGGGCCTTCGTCCAATTGATCTTTCCGGCCCAAGCCCATCCATCCAAGAATGTTATGCTTTGGACTAGTATCAAAGCCTGAAACCGAGCCAACAAAGCTGAAGAATAGGGCTACATTTAATAACTAGTCAAATAGTAACTGATCATATTCTTTTGTTCTCAAAATTTATTTTGGAATATAAATCCGTTTGGTAAATTTTTTATTCCCGACATAAATTTGCACAAATTTATTTCCAAAATCAGTTTTGGAACAGAATTAAGAAACAAAAAACAATTGATTCTCGATTCTGGGAATAAGAATTAGAAATGAAAAAGAAATTTTTTTTTCTTCTTCTTCTTGGTTTTCCTCCTTCTTCCTGGCCTGTGGCTGACCGTGCGGCCACTGGTGATTGGCCATGGGCTAGGGTCAACGAGGGTGAGGGCTGGACCCTCACCGCTTGGGCGAGGGCCGCCCTCGCTGGATCTGGAGTGGGCGACCTCGCTGTTGTCGCACTTGCCAGATCCAGCGAGGGCAGCTCGTGGCTTAGGCGAGGGCTTCCCTTGCCCAAGCCACGAGCTGCCCTCGCCGGCCTTGGCGTATGGCCGGTTGTCGGTGCCGGTAACCTGGCGATGGCCAAGAAAGGGGAAAACGAAGAAAAAAAAGAAAGAAATATTAAAAATTCAAAATATTATTATGTTGACACCTAAATTTCGGCGCATCATTTAGTGGTTAATTGCATAGAAAATTAGGGATTAAATTTTTAACCCCTAAACAAAAATATTAAAATTGCATAGCATATAGTTTAGGTTCATATAGATTAATTGCATTCTGCATCGGATCGACGGTGGTAAGCGAGCTTAAAATTCATCATGTAAATCGAGCTCGGACATCGAACGAAACTCGGCTCACTCGGAAACCATGGGCTGAAAATCACGCGCAAAAGGGCTTGGTTGTCTTAATTTTAGCTTAAATTAGCCCATTATGCTTAATTAAAGAAAAGCCCAAATTAATTAAATTAAAGCCTAAACCTAAGCCCATTAGGACTAGAAGCCTAGTTAATTGACCTAGGGTTGCGATATAAATACGTCGTTACGCGTCATAATCAAAAGGGGGCTCTCATAATTTTCAGAAGACAATTCCTGAGAGCACGAGAAAAAGACGTGAGAGAAAGAGAGAGCACACGCAAAAGAGAAGGGCATGTTCGCAAGAAGAAAGACCCACGCTTGAATTCACAATTATTTTCTTCACGGTTCTTGCTCATCAAATTTGCTGGTCCACGCTCTCAAATCATTCTTCAAGTCTGGCTACTGGTTTCCCACGAAGACCTGCAGAGAAAAGAGACAAGAAGAAGACACGCTGTATAGAAAGAGTTGAAAAGCGTCAAGAGAGGAGGAGGAGATCCTTTGACTCTTAGCATATACACGGGTCGTTCAGCAAAGTGGCTTCTCTTGCGGCCGCCGTTCGTGCCCTTGGTGCCCCGCGACCACGAATTCTCTCGGCCTCCCCATCGAATCCTCATCAAGCTGAGTATCTCGCATCAACCCCCCCGCGGCAGATTCCAGTTGCACCAGTCTCTTTGCCGCTGCGATTCAGTCCGACGCCCAACGAGCACAATGCGAGGGACAACGATGTAGCTATTGTCCAAGATCTGCACTGTCCAGGCATCCACTGCTTAAACTATCATCTGTAGCCACGCTTACAAGTTGTTTCCGACGTGCCCAATTCCTCGGATGGCGCGAGTCCACAGCACCTTTTGCAGTTAACATTCGCAGACCACCTCTTTGAGCAAGCCCCTCGGTCGACATCGTTCCTACTCACCACCGCCGTGCCCGCCGACTGCTCGCAGTCGACCATCGGTCCCGATCCGCAATCCCGGTGATTCAAATTTGGAAATATCCGCAAATTAGGTAAGATCATTATCCAAATATTTTTCGAAATATTTAATTTCCTAAGTTTTCAGTGTTTGAATATTTCGTGGATATTCTTTGGTGGATTGCTAGATATCTTAGGATAATATTTGCGATATCCGCAATATTTGAAAATACCCAAAATTAGGAATTTTACCTAATTTAGCAACGTATCTGGACGACTATCCGACCTTATCCCTAAGGTACGATACGCGGCGATACGGAAAATCGTTATCTTGTCCATAATCATTTGGATACGATAATAGATTTTATTCGCTTTCCAAATTCGAACAATCAACTTTCCGTCGATATCTATAACCCTATAGATATGACTGTTAGTTTGATTTCTTTGCCTTATCTGAGTTTAAAAATCTTGCGGATTGTGTGGATTGTTTGAATGTGATTGTTTTCTTTATTTGATTGTTTTCCTTTTAAATAAAGAAAATCCAACAATTTGTTAGTTAGATTTAAATTAGAAATTTTGCATGCTTAGGGAATCTTAAATATATCCAAAAGAATAAGATAATTATTTGATTTAAATTGGGATTTAGGGTAACATATTTCCTAGTTTAAATTAGAGATTGTTTTAATCTTAGTGGATTATTTAGGATATTTAATAATTTCGAATTTTAATAAAAATCCCAAAAAAGAATCACTTTAGGATAGATCAATCATCTTTTCTAGAATAGATTGCATGTTAATTTAGGCATTTTTTTTATTCCGAATTTCATTGGAAAATACCAAAAACAAATCATTTTGCCCGTCATTAGAATTAGGTCACGTCGTCGCATGACATATAGTTTGCATGTTAGGTTGCATTAATCGCATGTTAATTTTTGCACGTCATTACATATAGCTTAGCTTTCATTTAAATAAGTGAAAATCCTAAAAAATATTGAGTGAACTGCTTGTTAATTAGAAATCATATTAGGATTGTTGATGTGATTTTCTAGCTAACAATGCAGATGCTTACGTTGCTTCGAGGTAAGTAATTCTCCCATTCATGCAATTTATTTAATGTTTTGATTATTGGGTGTTACTTTGGTGGTTTGCGCACTCGCATTAACACCTCACATGTTAGTAATTAGGCTATAAAATGGATCCAGACTGCATGCAAAACATTTTTTTTAAAAAGAAAAGGTACCGAAAGGGCGTTAGACCAAATCTAGCGTAATCAAGTCCCCGAGCTTAGAATCTCTGATTCGTAGGAATAAAACATATCTCCCTATGTTTTATTTAGGTTTCTAATCGACCTACCACAAATAGATTAGTGGCGACTCCAAGCATGAAAACATTTGCACGTTAAGAACTTAAATCCTAAGTTGCGAATTGGTAGGGTTTGGGAGGGCCCGAGTTAAGCTTAGTCTTAATAATCCATTAGCCTGAGAAAATTTTAGGTCGCGACATATTAATAAAAAGAAATTTTGTGCAGTTATCAAATGCATCTATGTTCTTTTTCTATTTCAATAATAGAAATTTTGGGCATTTACCAAATGCCTTCAAATACTTAAAATTATTTTCGGGTACGAAATAAAAAAAAATCATTTATGAACATAAATTATTTTTGGGAACAAAATGGTTACTAAGGGGGTGTTTGGTTCAGCTTTGGGAAGGGGCTTTGGGCCTCGAAAGCCCCTTCCCAAAATGCTGAGGTGTTTGGTTCAGCTTTGGGACTAGCATTGGCTAAATGCTAGCATTCCAAATGCTGAAAGCCCAAGGCTGGTCCGGACCTGCCTTGGGCTTTCAGCCTTCGTGGAATGCTACTGTTCCTTTTTTTTTTTTTTTTTTTTTTTTTTCGGTTTAACACTGTTCATCTTCTTCACGAGAAGGGCCGGCGACGGCGGCCGGCGAGGTCGCTTGGGGTCGGGCGACCCCCGGCGAGCCAGATCTGCCGCCGCCGGCGGTCGCCCGAGGCTAGGCGACCCTCGGCGGGGGTCGCGCGACCCAGGCGACGGCCGCCTGAGGTCGTGCGACCTCAGGCGACGGCCGCCTGGGTCGCGCGACCCCAGGCGGCCGTCGCCTGGCCTTGGGCGACCGCTGGCGGCGGCGGATTTGGCTCGCCGGGGTCGCCTGACCTCGGCCTTCGGCGGCCGGCTCCAGCGATGGATATGTTTTGTTTTTTTTTTTAATAAATAAGGTAATTTTCAAAGTCCATTTGCAAAAAAAATTCACCAAACACTATATTTTACCCAAAGTAGCTTTACAAAATATTTTTACCAAACACCATTTGCCTTTCCCCAATGGGCTTTCACCCAAAGGTATTTGCATTTCCCCAAGTAGCATTTTCAAAGTTGAACCAAACAGGCCCTAAACACACCCTAGAAAACTAGCTTGAAAGATTAATGAAAGAGCCCGCTAGCACACCAATGGCCGTCATGTTCTAAAGAAACACTTTTATTAATTTACCATGAGATTAGCAGTCTCTTCTAGGCTATAAAAAACAAAAAAAAATTAATTATAAATCATTGTGGGGTCCTCTTCTTTAAGAATTTGTGGCTCACAACATGCTATTACTCTCATAGTAGCCTAAAAACTGTTATGTTAGCAAAACCGGTTTTAAAATGACAATCACATGTTCGCCACAAATTCTGCTACAAGAGAATGAAAAACAGGCTTGGAATGCTAATGAAACTTAAGGGTGCGTTTGTTTCATTGAAAACTTTACGATAGCCTCTCTTTATTTCATGGAAAATGTGACATTTCTAAGAAGTCATTTTTTAGGAAAATAATAATATTTTTCAATATTTGGCTAAAATATAAAAATATATTAGAAGATATTTTTCATCGTATGGTATGAAAAATCTAATTTGATTTTTCAAAATAAACACACATTATTTGAGCACTGGTAGCTTGAGCATAAGCAGCCAAAAAGCAAGTACGAGCACTAGAGTCTCAGGTCTAGTCTTGATGGACCTCAACTAGGCATTGGTAATGGGGGCACGGGCACCTGGGTCTCAAGCTCGGCCTCGATGGACCCGAATGTAGTTACTAGGGTCCTGGACCCAACCTCAATGAACTTGGGCACAACCATTGTGTACCTAGACTCGCATGTTGGGGATTCCAGCTCAAATACTAGGATCTTGCACTTGGCATTTGTGGATCCAAACCCATGTGCCGTGGCATTGGGCATGGGCGTTGAGGTCCCAAGCCCTGTCTCGATGGACCCCGGCTTGGGTGCTAGAGACCTAGTCTTGGACACTAGGAACCCATAAACTAGTGTTGGGGTTTTATGTTCAAATGTAGAGTTTCGGATTCAAGCGTTGATACCTAGTTATATTTTGGAAAATGATTTTCAATATTTTAAAAAGAAAATCATTTTCCTTAATTTAAGCATAGGTTTTCCGTTGACTTATTTTTCTAAGCGAACCAAATGCTAGACGAGAAAAATGTTGTCCAACAAAAAATGGAGCCATAAAGGAAAATATTTTCCGTGAAAATCATTTTCAAGAAAAATGGTTAGTTTTTATTTATTTGGTGGTTTTGGGAATATGATTTCCTTTTTCCTAGAAAGGAAAATTTCTCCCACAATCTAAGCTTATTGTTTTCAATTCACGAAAAACATTTTCCATACATCGATTAGTTCTTCGTCATCTAAACATAGGAAAGTTAGTAAACAATTTCCCGGAAAACTGACGAACCATGAAACTACATCGAGATCTCTATAAAAATGATTTATAAAAAAAAGAAATAAGGGGAAATGTCAAATAAGGATTTGAAGTGAGGGAATTTTCTCTAAAGATAGACTATTATAGACTTTATCTCAAATAAGAGTTTGAAATGGCTAACTTATTCTCAAATAATGGTCTAAGCTTACCTGCCGACCAAATCTTATATATAGCCAGAGGAATTTTCGTCCAAGGGTATTTTTAAAAAAAAATTCTTTTATTATCTTTTTTTTAAATTTCCATTTCTTTTTCTTTTTTCTTTCTTTATCTTTTGTAGATCTTCTCCTCTAAAGTACCTTTCTCTCTCCCCGTGGACGTCACCATCGATGCCCTCAACCTTATGCACCTCGACCTCGTCCACCTCGACCTTGTCCGCACCGCCTTCGACAGTAAATTAAGCACCAATGTCATTAGATGGAGGTCAATCCGAACCCTAGATTGAGCACGAGAGCCAAGGTCTGATGCTCATGCTCGATATGAACCCCAGATCTCAGTGCGACGGCACAAGACGAAACTTGAAGTGTAAGCTGTTAAAATGGTAAAAGAGGGATGAATAGAAGAAGAAGATTCAGGCACAACGTTGCCTTGTATTTTCTATATGTTCGAAGAGAATATCTTTTTTTATATGCACGTTTGCTATACAACACAGTGAATATATAAGCTAAGCATAGACCTGTCAAATGGGTAGGTCGGGTTGGGTTTGGGTCGAGTCATAAATGGTCCGACCCAAATTGATCAATTAACCCGTTTATGACCCATTTATGCGCAATGCAATTTTGTTGACCCATACCCGACCCGACCCATACCCGATTAGACCCATATTGCTAAAATACTTCCATATTTAATTAAATATAGGAAAATTCATACCCAAGCTGAAATGAGAGTACGGAATGAGTGAGTGCAAGATTCAGTGAGGGTGAGAGAAATGCGTTGAGTTTAAATCAGTTATAAACTCATTTATGACCTATTTGTGGCCCATTTATGACCCATTTAACGCTAATATAAGACTTCTACCCATTTATGACCCATTTACTAAATATAACTAATCCATTTATGACCCATTTACTAATATATGGGTTAAGAAATGGGTTTATGACCCATTTTGACAGGTCTAGCTAAGCACTAGGTTTACAAGAGACGTGATTCTGTGGGATATAATCCCTAGAAAATTGTTTGTCTTGAGAAGCAAGTCGTGGAGGAATTGCATGTGTATTCTTGGAAGGAAATGATCTGACTTGATGACCAAGTCGTGGAGGAATTGTAGCAGTTCCACAATCAACGCTGTTGGGATTTCTTTCCTTTGACAACCCCCGCAAGCTGATGGGACAGTAGTCACAATAAGCTTGGCCTGTAGGAGGCGGAAACGGGATCTTGAAAGGGCTTTGGTGAGCATGTCCGCTGGTTGGTCTGTTGAAGAGATATACTGAACATGTAATTGGCACTGATGAATTTGCTCGCAAACAAAATGATAGTCACTCCACATGTTTCGTCCGAGCATGAAAAACAGGATTGCCACTGAGGAAGATACCGGAGACCCCTGCAGGGTGATTCTTAGATTAGAAAGTAAAGCTTGAATCCATATGATCTCAGCAGTGGTGTCAGCAAGACATTTGAATTCTGCCTCGGTACTTGAACGAACAATCGTTCTTTGCTTGCGAGAACTCCAGGAGATTAAATTAGAACAAAGAAAAATAGCATAACCACCCACAAAGCGTCTAGTATCATGGTTACCGGCCCATCCTGCATCGGAAAAAGCATGAAGGGAATTCTGAGATCCTTTGGTGAAGAGGATGCCGTGACTAAAAGTGCCAGAGACGAAGCGTAAAATGCGTTTGACATATTGCCATTGGGCTTCTGTAGGGCATGCATGAACTGACAAGTAGTATTCACAGAATAAGTAAGGTCTGGTTGGGTAATGGTGAGATATTGTAGTGCGCCCATCGTGCTGCGATACAGTATAGGATCATGAAACAAGGCACCCTGATGAAGAGAAGAAGGATCTAGCTACAGCTCGTGCTTTGTCCATGTTGGCCTTCTTAAGAATTTCAACAGCATATTTCCCTTGATGCAAAAGAAGGCCAGAGGCAGTGTGTTGTAATTCAATCCCCAAAAAATAGTGAAGATCACCAAGATCTTTGATAGCGAACTCCCATTGTAGAGATGAAATTAAAGGGGATAGTGGTGCCTGGGGAGAGCCTGGAAGGATGATATCATCCACATATACAAGGAGAAATAAACTGTATGCTGATGTATGTAGGACAAATAAGGAAGAATCAGCACGAGAAACATTAAAACCAATATATAAGAGGAATAACTTAGCCTTTTATGCCAAGCTCGTGGTGCTTGCTTTAATCCACAAAGCGACCGTTGAAGTTTGCAAACATAGTCGAGATGAATAGCATCAACAAAACCTGGTGGTTGTTGCATATAAATCTCCTCAGTAAGGTGACTGTGAAGGAATGCGTTCTTAACATCAAGCTGTCGAAGTGTCCAACCCTGACTGTGGACGAGTGAAATCACCATACGGACAGTTACATGCTTCACAACGGGACTGAAAGTCTCATTGAAATCAACTCCTTCCTATTGATTATATCCCTTGGCTACCAATCTTGCTTTGTACCATTCAAGTGAGCCATCTGCATGATATTTGATGCGAAACACCCATTTGCATCCAATTGCTTTAAATTGTGACGGACAAGGGACTAGAACCAGGTTTGATTCTTCATAAGGGCTTTATATTCTTCGGCCATGGCAGCCCTCCATGCAGGATCTGTAGCTGCTTGACCGCAGCAAGTTGGAGTGGGTATCGTCTGCACCACATAATGAAGGGCGTATGTGTGGTCCTTAGTGAGATGACATTGGGCCAAAGTACCATCTCAAAGCCGCATGACCATGGAGTGTGTAGGAGCCACGGGCGGACCAAGAGAGGGCTCTGACCAAGCTGAGGAGCTGATGGTCTGAGCAATAGAAGGACTAGACTGATCAGTAGGGCATGCGGTAGAACATGCGGAATTAGGTGAAGCATTTTCTGTTGATGGTGCCATAACACGCAGTGCTGTTGATTCATTAGAGGAGTCCTGCGAAATTGAGTTGGAATGGTTTTGATTTGGAGAGGCCATGAGTGGACTGACAGGGATGGATATGCCACCTGATTGGGGGTAAAATTCCGAATCTGTTGATAAATGAGGAGATGGGCCAGCATGAACGGATGATGCAACAGAAATAAAAGGAAATAAACTTTCATCAAAAATACCAACAGTGGTAATATAGAACCGATTATCCTTGAGAGAGTTGCATCGATAACCATGAAAGCCAGGAGAATAATTAACCCAGAAAAATGCAGCAATGAGATCGATGTTGTAGCTTGTTCTTTGCATAAGGTCGAAGGTACGGATAGACAGCGCAGCCAAAGATGCGTAGGTGATGAATTGAGGGTTTAATATTATAGAGAACCTCCCAATGTGACTTATGGTTGAGCACTGCCGAAGGTAGCCTATTAATGATATGAACAGTACTTTCGAACGCAAGATCCCAAAAGTGAGATGGAACTGAGGCATGATGGAGCATCGATAGTCCCATCTCTACAACGTGTCGATGCTTTCTTTTAGCATTACCATTTTGGTGATGAAGTGTTAGACAAGAGGTACGGTGGTGGATTCCTCGGTCCTGCAAGAGTCTGCGGAAAGGAGCAAATTGGAACTCCCCTGCATTATCACATTGAATGGCTTTCACCGTAGTGTTAAGTTGATTTTCTACCAAATTTAAAAATGTTGTGAAAATGGAAAGAAATTGATCACGGGATTGAAAAAGATATATCCAGGAAAACCGAGAGAAATCATCAGTGAAGGATATATAATAACGGTTGTTCAAAAAGGACGGTACAAGAGCCGGTCCCCATACATCAAAATGGATGAGTCGTAGCGGGGCCGAAGACTTATTTTTGGAGAGTGGATGAATATGACTGTGACTCTTGCTAGAGAGACATGCAGGACAAGAAGAAAGAGAGACTAAAGATTTATTTAGTACTCGACTGATTGTGTTGTTGGACGCGTGACCCAAACGAAAACGCCATTTGTGGATGGAATCTGTCTTATACGCTGGAACAGCAAGTGATGACGATGAAGACAAGGCTGAAGACGTAGAAGTGGAGTAGAGGCCATGATCAAGATCTCCTCGAAGTATGATCCTCCCCGAATAGCGACACTTCACAAGGAAAGAAGTAGGTGAGAATATGAATCACAATTGTTCTCTCCAGAGAATTAACGAACTGATAGGAGATTCTTTTTAATGGAAGGAACAATTAAGATATGAGATATACGAAAATTTGGGGAAATATAGTTACCAGTATGAGTGATGGGTAGGGTAGATCCATTACCTAAGGTGACTTGATTATTACCATGATAGGGCTGAACATCAGACAACTGAGAGATATTGTTTGTCGTGTGATGAGTAGCACCCGAATTTGGGTAATATGACTCTGAGGAGAAAAACAGACGGCGAAGGAGGAATTTCCGCCAAATTGAGCTGCGGTGATGTACGGAATTGCTCACGTTGCTGCTGCGTATCTTTCCATACAAACATTGGCTCTATGGCCAAATTTGTTGCAAATTTGCCACCTGTTACCACCATTGCCACGCCTAGAATTCCGAATGTTTGAGAATCTGTTGGCATTTTGTGGCCCAGCACTGACGATTGTGGAATTGCCAGGAGTAGATAATGAATTTTGAGATTGTGGAATTACCGTGATTGGTAAGGATGCAGCAGCTAATTCAGAGGCTGCGGCTGGTTCAGGGGCTCAGACTAGGGAACGTGAACTTATGAGTAAAATCGCTAACTGGTAAGTCACCTCTAAATATCAACATTCACCGCATTTGCTCGGGCTTATAATTCTCAATTTATGGGGTTTTTAGTGATTTTCGTCACGTCACGAGTTCGGTGTGCATCGATTTAGTTTGCATTAACATGGAATATGTGGTTTCTTGAGAAGGTCTAATAGTGTAGTGTATGCTCATTCTCTACTCACGAAACAGATATAAAAAACTGAATCAATGAATGTCACGAATCATCCGGTCCAGACCCAACAAAGCATTCCTAAGAAATTGTAAATTGAAGACCGGCGGAAGGTGGTAGCAGCTGGTTTTTGGGAATGGAAGAGAGATTGAGAATTTTTTTCATTCAGGGTTTATGTTTGGATTTCTTCTTATGTATCAATCATTTAGCGGTTGAAAATTGAGATGCAGGTGATGCAGAGCTAAGAAGAGGCGTGAGGAAGATATAGAAAGAAATAGAAGAAAGGAAAATAAAAGGAAAAAGGAAAAAGAAAAAGAGAGAAACAAAGAAAGAAAAAAAAAGAAAAGAAAATTTTAAAAAAAATACCCTTTCACAAATATATTCGTGAGTGTAATTAAGATTTCGCTCACCGATAACTTCGGATCCTTATTTGAGACTAAATTGTTCACTTCAGGTCCTTATTTGAGACTAAGTTGGTTACTTCAAACTCTTATTTGAGACAATGTTCACTTTTGGCCTCTTTTGTGAAAATAGCTCAACTTTAAACCATTATTTAAAATATTTTTCCAATAAATAATACAAAAAGATTAGCTTCAACAAAATTTATAGCTAGGTTCCCTTCCTTATACTTCACATATATTCATCTCCGTAGTCCCTTTTTGTATGACAAACTGAAATACAGGTCGATCTTTGATTTTCCATCTTTTTTTCTTTTCTTTTGTTCAGAACTTACATAACTTGCACAATTTGGTATAGAATGTTAAATTAATTTGAACCTGATAAATTATGCTTACAATGTAAAACAAAATAGGTTCCTTATAAGAGTTACTTGTTTGATTTCTTTTTTATGAATAAAATATTGGGGACTGGGACTAGCGTAAGTACCATCTATGGGAATTACCATAAATCTCTTGCATTAGTAATATCCAATTTGAGTTGCAAATATCATCTACTAGGATTGCAAAGGTTCGACTTGAGTCATAAGTATTATCCCGCTATATTTCGTGTATAAACCAGTACGCCTATTTATTAAATGAACCCATTTAAGCCTGATATGAACGCATTTGATTGGAGAAAATTGTCCAAAAAGTCACAGACCTTTTAAGTTTGCCAATTCAGCTATAAACCTTTTCACTTCTTGCCAATTGAATCCATCTGATCAACTTTGGATAGCTAATGTTGATGTGGCCGCCTGCCGGCGTTGGCAATATTGGTCGTTCAGCAATCGTTGACGTGGCATTTTTTATTTTTATTTTTATTTTTTCGAATTTTTTAATATATATTATTTTCTTTTTTTTTGCCTTCTTCCCTTTGGCCGGTCCGGTGACTGGCAACTGGCAAGAGGCGTGGGCTAGCAAGGTCAACCTCACCGACCTCTAGCGAAGCTCGCCCCCGTCGGCCACTGGCAAGGGCAAGCCTTGCTTGTCGTTGCCAAGCCGACCTCGCCTAGCTAAGGTGAGGCCAACCTCGCTGTCGCTGGGCAAGGTGAAACCCAACGACAACGAGGCTCAACCTCACCGGATCTTGGCAATGTCGACCTTTGACGGCGTTGGCCGGCCTCGCCGTCGCTGAGTGAGGTGAAACCCAACGATGGCTAGGTCAGCCTCGCCATGGTTGGGCGAGGCCGACCTGCACCTCAGCTAAGGCGAGGCCAACCTGGCAGCGATGGGCGAGGCTTGTCCACGCTAGTGGCCGGCGGGGGCGAGCTTTGCCAGAGGCAGGCGAGGTCGACCTTGCCGGCCTACACCTCTGGCCAATCGCTGGACAGGCCAGAGGGAAGAAGGGCAAAAAAAAAAGATATAAAATTCGAAAAAAATATTTAAAAATTACCATGTCAGCGTTGGCTGGACGACCAGCAGTCACGTCAGCTCTGGCCGATCAAAATTGGCCGGATGGACTCAATTGGCAATAAGTGAAAATGTTTAGGACTGAATTGGCAAGAGAAGAAAATGTTTAAGATTGAATTGATAAACTTAAAAGATTTAAGACTAAATTGACAAAAGTGCAATAGGTTTGGAATTTTTTAGATAATTTTCCCCATTTGATTTTTATTGTGTAAAAAGATCGTGTCGAACATTGCCAGCCCTTGTCGGTTCAAGGTTTTCCCTGTGCTATTTGGAATCAACATTTGTTTTTGTGAAATTTCTTATAGATAACATTAATTGATTATACCATAGATCAAAATTAAACAATCAAAATCATTCATTAAAAATGATACTTTGTCTTTAAAGTCAAGATTTAGAGACAAGTGGATTAAAATAACTTTTTTTAAATTAATTAATTCTTTTAAAATAATGAATGCTAATAAGTAAGTTTACTTGCAATGCCTTTAGAGTAAACTGAAGTGCAAGATATTATAGTCTCCAGAAGAATAACGCCATTCACAAGGCATTTGTTAATAGCACCTTTACAACGCTTCTTAAATTGCATTAAATGACCTTCATGATGGCTCTTAAATTGCTTTACATGTTCTCGTATGTAACTTCAGTTCATTTACACACTACAAGCGCTTCACACATGTCCTAGGCTTTGAATGTATTACTCTATAAAGTGTCCGGCCGATCAGCAAGTGAAAATAAAGACGCGGGACTTAGTGAAAAATCTAGTTTTGTAAGAGTTTCCATGGAATCTTATCTACTTTCAGGCGTCCTTGGTTTTCTGATGGCGAATATGTTATTTGCAAGTGGAAGACAAGAAGTTAGCTTCTATGAAAATTACAACGTCACTTGGGGAAACTCTCATTTTTCCAGCCTCTACAATGACACCGAAGTCCAACTTACATTAGATCAAAATTCAGGTGTTCATGCGGCCTAGTGATATGTTTGATTTTAGCTATGTCTCATCATTTTATGGTAGATCATACTTATCTAATTTTCTTTTCTTTTCTTTTTCTTTTTTGATTTGGAGAGCCATATAAATTTATTGAAATCTCTTGAACTTGTAATTATCGTTCAAGCTCGTATTTTCAGGAGCTGGATTCGAATCTAAATCATATTTTCGAAGGGGATTATTTCGCTTGAGGATCAAAATTCCAGAACAAAAATCCCCAGGAGTTCTTACCTCCTTCTATGTGAGTAAAGTTTTCCTTTTCATGAAGTGCTTCTTCACTTCATCTACTATGCACATTATCTAGCCATAAGATACCCCATATTGAGTCAAGCCATACTACGGGCCGGGTTTTCGACGAGTGACGCATTCGAATTTCGCTTGTAGCTAACTTCGAAGGAAGGCCCACAGGATGAGATTGACTTTGAGTTCATTGGAAGCAATGGACCACCTTATTCATTGAGTACAAACGTATACACAAAAGGAGTTGGTGGCCGGGAGCAAAAATTTCATCTTTGGTTTGATCCGACTGCCGATTTCCATTCTTATATGTTTCTTTGGAACCACGATCAAGTAGTGTAAGCCTCTCTCTTTCTCTACGTGTCTGTTTCAAATGAGAAACATCTATTTGGTAATGGCAAAAACATAAGTTGATGAAGACATATATTTCCCTATCTCCATGTGAATGTGTCAATGAATACGGACAAAGCTGAGGATAAATATCAATGCTATGAATGTGTTGTCATTACGCCATCCGAGCAAGAAACGAAGATCTTAAGCTCTTGATACATAATTTTTTTTGTCGAAACACATCGTCATGAATCCATTCCGACATGTGATTATGGCAGGTTTTTTGTGGACAAAATACCGATCAGAGTGTTCAAGAACTTTGGGCTCGAAGCGACCTACCCAACACAAGAGATGAAGGTGATAGGGACCATATGGAACGCCAAGGATTGGGCCGGGAAGATCGACTGGTCGAAGGCCCCGTTCACAGCCCATTATCAAGGCTTTGGCATTGATGCGTGCATCGTGCCGGACGTTCCGTTGGTTCGTCGAGGATGCTACCATCAGAGGACTCCATTGTGGACGAGTAATCAAACCCTAACCGCACGTCAAATGATGCGATACCAAAATGTGAGGCGCAAGTACTTGGATTACGACTATTGTATGGATAGGACTAGATACCCCGATCCTTTTCCCGAATGCCAATCGCCGATAGGAGTTTGAGTAATACCATATAAGCCATTTGCTGATTTTTAGTGTTTCGGGAACTCCCATCAGAGACTTATTGCTATCATTTTCACGAGTTCGTAGATAAAAAAAAGATAATGCAGTTAACTTTCTTTTTTCTCGTACCTGCGCCTGGTGTGATTATTTATTGTGGCAATAGGAAGGGGAAAATTACCAAAAACGTCCTAAACCTTTTACAGTTGTGCCAATTCAGTCCTAAACCTTTTACAAACCAGTCAATTCAATCCTTTTGACCGGCCGGCGCTGACGTGACCGCCGGCCGGCTGACGTGGTGCCGGCCGGTGTCCACGTGGCAATATTTTAGTAATTTTTTTTATTATTTTCAAATTTTTTTTCCCTTTTCTTTTTCTTTTCCTTCTCCCCCTTGGCCTGTCCGGCCAAGGGGAAGGCTCGCCGGCAAGGGCCTAGCTCCGGCGAGGCGAGCTAGGCTCTCGTCGCTACTGGGCAAGGGCATAGCTCGCCCAGCCAAGGCGAGCTCCGCGTCGCCAGAGCTAGGCGAGCTTGCCCAACCATGGCGAGCTGGGCCCTCGTCGTCGCCGGGCGAGGACGAAGCTCGCCCAGCTCCGGCGACGCGGAGCTCGCCTTGGCTGGGCAAGCTCCACCCTCGCCCAGATTTGGCAAGGCGGAGCTCGCCCAGCCATGGCGAGCTTGCCCAGCTTTGGTGACGCGGAGCTCGCCCAGCTCCGGCGACGCAAAGCTCGCCTTGGCTGGGCGAGCTCCGCCCTCGCCCAGATTTGGGGAGTCGGAGCTCGCCCAGCGGCGACAAGGGCCCAGCTCGCCTCGCCGGAGCTGGGCCCTCGCCGGCAAGCTTCCCCAGGGGGGAGAAGGAAAAGAAAAAAAGGGGAAAAAATTCGAAAAATATTAAAATATGCCACGTGGATGCCGGCCGGCGGCCACGTTAGTGCCGGCTGACCAAAAGGACTGAATTGGTTGGTTTGCAAAACGTTTAGGACTGAATTGGCAAAAAAAAAATTTAGGACTGAATTGGCACAATTGCAAAAAATTTAAGACTTTTTTGGTAATTTTCGCCACTACGAAGAGGTATCCAAACCACCCATCCAATGCCAAAACCTGACCTGGAAAGGCAGAAGGAAAGTTCTCTCTCACTTAACAGGTGACAATTGTATATCAAATAACGGCAGAGGCATTTCTCAAGTTAATGCATTGGTAGTAGACGGTCTGCCATATATCTTGTATCTCCTAGAGGGGTTTTATATGAGCAACCATACTTCTCGGCCAAGAAAGTCACGTAGATTGGCAGATCAAGCAACACAGATGATGTTTGCACTGTAGAAAGTCGTTGGTTTCACTGCGTTGCCGGTAAGGCAGGCTAAGAACAAGCGGATTAAGTCACAGGTAAGCTACTTTCGCTCGCTCGTGGCATCTTCTAATAACTGGTTAGATCTACCATGACGAAGATAATAAACTACCTTACGGAAAGCAAATCTTTGCGCATGCAGGTTGAATGACTGGGAAGGCAAGTGAGACGAGAGACTTACAAGTTACTAAGCTCAAGTCATTGGCCACTATCGATGATTGTGGAGTTGGAGTTAGTTTGGATGCTTTATAAGTTCGGATAAATCCAGCAAGAACCAACCCTAAGCAGCTCACAGAATCATCGAGTAATCAATTTCTTGCATTTGTCTCGAAACAATTCGAGGGTACGGTAAGCATCATCTGTCAAGCGATTTCGACTATTCGTTTACCGTTAAACTATCGAGAGTTATAGATGACAGCGATAATATATATTAGTCAATTAATCCGAAACAGTCCATTATTACATATCTTAGAAAATTTATGTGATAATGATTCCTTCTTTTCTGATTCATCAAAAAATTGAAATAAAACCAATTACATCTCCGAGACGTTGGTTAACCAAGTACCTAAAAAGATTTCAATGCGTAATTCTTCGATTTATCCTCTAAAAATCTAAGAACTAACGGAGCATCAAGCAAATTAAAATTCGTTAAACATGAATCTAGCAATGAAATTTCTATTTTATTCTATGTGATGTATAGCCCATTTAGATTTAAGTCAACACCTTTTGGCCAGGAAATATACATTAGCCAATGAACATTTGGATTAATCCTTGCGTAGTTAACGATTCAGATAAATTCCATTTCTGGACCTTATGGTAATTGCGAAATTCATGATTTAAAAAAATAATTTGTTACTCAATGGTGCAAAGGCAATCTAGTCGTGCGGTTTATTTTTTTGGCTGCCGACATCTACATCAAGTGATCCACATTATGCTTTTGAGAGAGCATATGAAGAATTTTTGTCTTTGTAATGAGAAAAAGTAAGCTTTATAAGAGTGGAAAGATGATCACCCGTATGATGTCTCCCTTGCTATCCCTAAGCTCAAAATATTTTGAATTTGAACGAGTCATGTGCTGTTATCCTTAACTAGTAGAATATGATATGAGAATAATAAAGTGGCATCTTATTTTTGAATTGTTTTTGTCCTAATAAGTTATGATTTTTTTTTTAATTTGGATATTCAATGATTCTAAAATCTTGCCTGTCTACGTTTCAATGTCTACGTACATGGATGTCCTCATAGTTGAAGCGAAAATTGTCCAATTAGACTTTCTTTCCCAATCTTTAAATGTCAATTGCTACGCCACTAGTCGGCCTTGACATGGTCTATGAAGAGGTGCATTAAGTAGTCCAATAACCAAATGAGATAGATTAACATGGAGTTCTTTTATTGTGGATTTCATAGTATTTTGGGATAGATCTGATCTTGCTTTCTAAGGATTGAGAATGAACTTAATCGATTACTCGGATTGAAAAACTATCAGAGAATTTCCAACAGATCAAAATCAAACATAATTTTTGGGAAGGAAGCTCATGTGCAGATCAGTTAGCAAATTGGGTATTTCAATCATGTTATGTGAATTACACTCTAGCATTAATAAGGCCATTAAAAGATTTACTTTCTTTATTGATATGAGACCAGACTGAAGAGTAACGATGTAAAACTAGGGTTTTGCCCCCTTTTCTTAGGAAAAAAAAGTAGTTCAATAACTAGATTGGATATATTAACATATAACTCTTTTATGGCGGATTTCATAGTGTTTTGGGAAAGATCTGATCTTGTTTTTAAAGGTTGAAAATGGACTCACTCAATTACTCATCTTGGGTTGCCTATTTATTTCGAGTAGTCATGTGTAAACACAATTGTAGTTACCTCCAATCTTGTGATATCCTTCGTTTGAGGGTTTATTTTATCACTGTGAGTTTGTTCATCTATATTGGCTCCATTTCCAACTAAGTTTCTTCTTGTCATTTCGATTAGCAAGACTATTTGCATGACGTTTTCCTTAGATCTCGGGACTATTGCAAAAAAGCAGTTTCCTGCTGCTCTTTCATGTTTATGGTTGATGCGTGCAAATTGTGTTTTGAGTTTATGGCAAGTAGAATTTGACCAAATGAATGCAAAGTAGGTTTACATGCCACGGGAGAGAAAACTCAAATGCAAGATTCTACGGTCCCCTGGCGACTAACGCCATTCACGAGGCATTTGTTAAAAGCAACATAAAGTACATCATCTTCATAATGCTTCTCAAATTGCATTCCACGTTCTCGTATGTGACGTTTGTACTTCTACACACCGCAAGCGGCGAGGCTTTGAATATATTTCTATATAAAGGCTCCGTTCGTTTGTCGGAAAATATTCTCCTTTTGGAAAATATTTTCCCGGAAGTCATTTTCTTGAAAAATATTTTCCTGGAACATAATTTTCTGGTGTTCGGCTAAAATCTGAAAAAGTTTCGGAAAATATTTTCTGGTGTTTGGCGACCGGTGGCGGCATCCGACGGCGGCGTCTGGCAGCGACCGGCGGCATCCGGCTATCAGCAACCGGCGGCGGCGACCAGCGGCATCCGGCGATCGGCAACCGGCGGCAGTCGGTGGCGGCGATCGGCGGCGGCGGCGACCGGAGGCTCCATGGAATCTTATCTGCTTTCGGGCTTCCTCGGCTTTGTGATGGTGAATATGTTATTTGCACGTGGAAGACGACAGGTGACCTTCTCTCGGAACTACAACATCATTTGGGGAAACGATCATTTTTCCAACCTCAATGGCGACACTAAAGTCGAACTTACATTGAATCAAAGTTCAGGTGATCAAGATATTGGGAAAATTGTCAAATCAGTCCTAAACCTATTGTACGGCGGCCAATTCAGTCCTAAACCTTTTAAGTTTGCCAATTTAGTCTTAAACCTTTTAAATTCTTGCCAATTCAGTCCTTCCGGCCAATTTTGGCCGGCCGGTGCTGACGTGGCCGCCGGTCGGCGCCGGCCGTCCGGTCAACGCTGACGTGGCAATTTTTTATTATTTTTTTTCAATTTTTTAATCTTTTTTTATTTTTCTGCTTTTTTTTCTGCTTTTTTTTTTCTGCTCTCCCCTCTGCCGGTCCGGCGACCAGCAACCGGCCAGAGGGGAGGTCCGGCGAGGCCTGGCGAAGCTCGCCCCGCCGGCCACCGGCGAGGGCGAGCCTCGCCGGCCCCTGGCTGGGCGAGGCGAGGTCGGCCTCGCCTCGCCGTCGCGACCCAGGCGTCGGCGAGGCTCGGCGAGGCGAGGTCGAGCCTCGCCGTCGCCTGGGTCGCGACGGCGAGGTCGAGCGTCGCCCAGCGTCGGCGAGGCTCGGCGAGGCAAGGTCGAGCCTCGCCGTCGCCTGGGTCGCGACGGCGAGGCTCGACCTCGCCTCGCCGACGCCTGGGTCGCGACGGCGAGGCGAGGCCGACCTCGCCTCGCCCATCCAGGGGCCGGCGAGGCTCGGCGAGGCGAGGTCGAGCCTCGCCGTCGCCTGGGTCGCGACGGCGAGGCGAGGCCGACCTCGCCTCGTCCAGCCAGGGGCCGGCGAGGCTCGCCCTCGCCGGTGGCCGGCGGGGCGAGCTTCGCCAGGCCTCGCCGGACCTCCCCTCTGGCCGGTCGCCGGTCGCCGGACCGGCAGAGGGGAGAGCAGAAAAAAAAGCAGAAAAATAAAAAAAGATTAAAAAATTAAAAAAAATAATAAAAAATTGCCACGTCAGCGTTGACCGGACGGCCGGCGCCGACCGGCGGCCACGTCAGCACCGGCCGGCCAAAATTGGCCGGAAGGACTGAATTGGCAAGAATTTAAAAGGTTTAGGACTAAATTGGCAAACTTAAAAGGTTTAGGACTGAATTGGCCGCCGTACAATAGGTTTAGGACTGATTTGACAATTTTCCCTCAAGATATTTCATGATATGTTTCATTTTAGTTATGCCTCATCATTTTACGGTAGATCTTACTTATCTACTTTCCCTTTTTTTTTTCTTTTTTACAGCGATGTCTTTAAGTTGTATTTATCACTCAAACTCAAATTTTCAGGGGCTGGCTTTCAATCCAAATCACGTCTTCTATCTGGATTATTCAACATGAGGATCAAAATTCCACATGGTAAATCTCCAGGAGTTGTTACCACCTTCTATGTGAGTGAGGTTTTTCTTTTCATCTGGGGCTTCTTGAATACATCTACTATGCACATCATCTAGCCATAACATACCCATAAGAGTCGAGCTACACTTGTTTATTATTAACATCATCTTTTCTTTCGGGGATTTCAATGAGTGACGCTTTTGGAATTTTGCTCGTAGCTGATTTCAAAGCAAGCCCAACACGGTGAGATTGACTTTGAGTTCATTGTTTCCCACGGACCACCTTATGAATTGAGTACAAACGTATACGTGAAAGGAGTTGGGGGCCGGGAGCAAAAATTTCATCTTTGGTTTGATCCGTCTACCGATTTCCATTCCTATACGATTCTTTGGAACCAATATCAAGTAGTGTAAGTCTCTCTCTTTCTCTACAAGTCTGTTTGAAATGAGAAACCATCAATTTGGTAATGGCTAAACATAAGTTGATGAAGATATAATTAGATGAGGACGTAAGCCGAAAACAAGGAAAATGTGATGCTACGAATGTGTTATCATTATGTCGTCCGGGTACGAACTAAAGATCTTAAGCTCCCGATGTGTGATTCTTTGTCGAAACGCGGCGTCGCAAATCCATTTTGATATTTGTTATTATGGTAGGTTTTTTGTGGACAACATACCGCTCAGAGTGTTCAAGAACCTGGGGAACAAAGCGAACTACCCGACGCAAGGGATGCTAGCGGAAGCGACGATATGGCCTGCCGAGGGGTGGGCCGGGAAGATCGATTGGTCCAAGGGCCCGTTCAAAGCCCAATGCCAAGGCTTTGACATTGATGGGTGCCTCGCGTCCAACCCTTCGAATCCAGGAAAATGCGACTACACTCATGGAGATGCATGGGCGCAAATTCAGACCCTAAACGCAGATCAAATAAAACAATACCGAAATGTGACGTGCAACTACTTGAAACGTGACTATTGTACGGATAAGACTAGATATCCTCGGCCTCCCCCCGAATGCCGGGCCCATGTATGAATTTGAGTAAGTTCATAAGCCATTTGCTGGAACTCCCATCAGAGAGACTTAATGTTATTGTTTCCACGAGTTTGTTCATAAAATGATAGTGCATCTATCTCTTCTTTTCCCGTACTTGCATGGTCAGTTCAAACTTGAAAAAAGGAAACTTGAACCGGGGCAAATCTTTCCTCAAGTTGCCTACAGGCCCTACACAAAACTTGAGGTGGAAAGAGAAGGGTTCTTCTAGGGAGAATGACGGTTCTGTCACATAAGCGTTGTTCTTTGGTCATTCAGAGATCTTGCCACGTGGACGTTTCAATATCTACTCACATGGATGTCCTCGAAGTTCAAGTGAAAATTCTCCATCTATTCAATTTTGACATCTCTTTTCTCTAATTCTTCCCTTGCCGATCTTAGTCATATTTTCTTTTCCAATCTTTAGATTTTAATTGCTACATCATTTCTACATCACTGGTCGGCCTCAACCCTTGAGACGGTCTATGAAGAGATGCATATCGTATCCCCGTATCTACAATGTTAGTCGGCAAATAATCAATTTTTCCACCCTCTGCTGTAAAGACGCGGAAGTCTAACTTACTTGGATCCAGGTTCTGATGATCATATGCTGCTAATTGTTTGATTTTATAAATGATTTTCTCTCAAAATCTTATCATTTTGTAGTAAAATGTGTAGCTAGATTCTTTTGGATCCGAAGAGAGTCACATAAAATCACCCCAAATCGGTGGAGTATAAGACTAACGTTAACAACCCCGAAATGAAAATATGCTTTTGACATAGGCGTAAACATAATGCACTGAAAAATAAAGTTTTTATGGCCCACTTAGAAAAGAAAAATCCAAGAACCATATCGAGCAAATTAAAATTTAAGGAACCACATTACACATTGAGCTCAAATATAAAAGCCATCATTACACATTGAGCTCAAATATAAAAGCCACATAAAATAAATTAAAAGTTTAGAGATCCAAAACTTATGCATTAAGTCAAAGTTCATGAGCCCGTTTGTGCTATTATCACTTGCACTTAATCTAATATGATTTTTCATTGTGGGAATAGGAAGAGCTATCTAAACTACCCTTCCAACGCCAAAGCCTGACACAAAGCCATTTGATCCTCACCTTAGAGACTTCATCGAGGTGCGAAATTAATTCTTGATCCGTCCTTGACCAAAAAAATAAATTCTCGATCCGCCCCAAAAAAAAAAAAGAAAATGAAAGAATAAAAGAAACTGTAAGAATAGCTGGTAGTGACTAGTGGGTGCATATGCTGTCTCCTTAAAACAACAATTGCTTCAATGAGCTAAGTCACACAAGAGACCACGGCCATGGTTGCGAACAAATGTTGGACTGAAATTACAAGCAGCAAAATGGCTTGAACTAAAAAGAAGAAAACCAGAAAAGAAGCCGAATTGAAGATTAGAAGGGAGAAAGAAATGTACCTTCCTTACCTTACCAAAAAAAAAAAAGAAATGTACCTTCCACTTCCATTCATAATCATAAGTCAACTTCTCATGAAGTTATCTGAGTCATACAAGCAATTCTGTTGCTGCACTCAATAAAGTTATCCGAGTCCTCACAAGTTTTTGGTGAAAGTCAATACATTTTCTAACAAACGCTGCCCATACAAAATATAACTAACAGTTGCATGGGGGGATAAAAAGTCCAGTCAACATCAGCAAAGCTCATTAACCCTTCGCCGCATCAGATAAAATTCTAATGTTAAGTTCTTAATATCAGTCTGCTCGATTCAACTGTGCATCACCAAAGAAGATTCACAGTCAATACCTTGCAAGTTTAAAATCAATGAAAAAAGATCAATCAACAATCGCATAACAAAAGCATTTATAAAATAAACAACTGCAAATCTTAAGAAAACCCAAGGTAAGGCATCCTTAAACCGCACACCCCAAACCTCCAAAACAATATGGTCAAGCTGTTAAAAAACTTGAGCAGATTCCTATTAATGACCATGCAACAGAACAATTGACGAGGGTAATACTTTTCCGAGCATTATCTTCTCAAACATTTAGCGAGGATCCATACAAAGACAAGTAGGCAGTCAGAGCCAGCATAAGATTCAAGTGCCAACATGAAGCCAAAATATCATATGAACAACCTCCCACTACACTTAAAACCAAAAAGAAAAAGAACCTTCCACTATACAAACTCAAATCATAAATAAAAAAAAGCACATAGTAATGACTTATGAGAAGAACTCTTGATTTGGTACCACTACCAACACCTTTTACTGAGATAAGCAAAAATTCTTAACACCCACAAGGCACTAGAGGATACCCGAGTCCCACAGTTAACTTCACAGTCCATAAAAGGGCAAAGAAGTCAGCAGCCATATGCTAGAGCTTATACTCAGGCTTTACAATCCACTTAAAGGAGCAATCATCTCCCTTTCACTATTTAAGGTTAATGCAATGTTTGAACTGGCAAATAAACTCTCACTACCCTGACAAATGTTAAAATTGCAGAATCATCTAGATGACCAACTTACATCCACAAAGAAGATTTGCCATGAAGTTTTCATTCGACAGAATAAAGTATATCGGGGGGAAAAAGGAAGTGACATTTTTTATCATTGAGAATTCTTAAGCCTTAGACAAATTCACTCAGCGAACAGAAACAAGTGAACAGTCATTCTACCTAAGTATACTATTAAAGATATCTGTCCTAGAGCATATCAATACAGATTCAATCACCTGACCTGAAAGGGGGAAAAGGAAAGATCTCTCTCACTTAACAGGTGTCGAGAAGATAGATATTCTCACATTGTTTAAATAATGGCAGTCACTTCTCACCAGAATTTTAGTCAATTAAAATCATAGTTGTGCATAGGTAGTATACAGTCTGCCATATATCCTATATCTCCTAGAGGGGCTTTCTTTAAGCAACTATACAAGCTAATAAGCTCAAGCCATTGGCCACCATTGATGATTATGGAGTTGGAGTTAGCTTGGATGCCCTACAGGTTGGAATGATCCAGTAACACCCAACCCCAACCAGCTGACAGAATAATCAAAGTACTGACTTTCTTGTATTTGGCTCAAAACATTTCAAACATATGGCAAGCATCATCTGTCCAATGGTTTTGACTATTCATTTACAGTATTAAACTATGAAGAGTTATAGATGCCTGCCATAATATCAGTCGATTAATCCAGAATAGTTCATTCCTAGGTTCTCAGCTGCATCAAAGCTTTCAGACCTCCCCCCCCCCCCTTTTCGTTCCCTCACATTTGGTGGTTTGCATTCCCTTCATGGTACACATATCTAAGAAGAAAAATTCATGTGAGAATAATTTTCTGCATCAAAGATGGGCAAGGATGCGCATGGAGAAGAAAAAACATTGGAAGATGAAGAAGAATATTCAACCAAGAGTTGGGCATAATATATAGACATACTCGCCAACTGATCTTTATTGCCAGTGAGTGAAAACATTTACCAAAGAAGCAAAGCTGATTCACAAGCATGGTGATAACATAACAACCATCCCTACATTATTGGTGAACTAAGTCAATATAGAGTTTTCTTATCGTGCCTGACATTAATCTCTCCGCAGTTAAGTGACCAGTCAAAAATCTCTATTTTTTATCACTTTGGTCCTCACAAAACACAGACAGTTATAGGATCTGAAGAACAACTAATAATTTTCCAAATCTTTACAGTAAAACATTGTTTGGTAGAAAGCCGTGTACCTCTCTTGAAGAAGTGCTTTGCATGGGAGCAAGCAATGCCATTTGTCATATTCTATAAAAAGGTGACGTAGTGACTCTCCTGCATCCCTCCAATTTCCTAACATTCAGGTCACCTACCAGCCAGAATCTAGTATCACCTAATACATGGAGCAAAAAGCCTAAATATTGTAGTAACTCTCTACTCGCTGGCTTATGGCAACAAGTCCCATGTCTATCCAGCAAGACATTGGATTGCATCATACTGGCCTTTTGAAATGTAATCTTCACATTGTCATTTTTCTTCTTGAATTTCCTGTCGCTTGCCTTTTGAAACGTAATCTTTGCAATAGATGTACTTTTGGCTAGTGTATGTTCAAAATCTTCTGTTTAATAGATGGTTAGTACTGAAGATTGATATGAATTTTTCCTACGGGCTCAATTCCAGCGTAGTCAAGCTTGAGCTCGAGTTATACAAGAAAAAAAAGCAGCTCAAGCTGCTATATCAGTGAATGGCTGAGCATCCTTTCAGCTAAAAAATTCAAGCGCCCAAAAGAAACTACACAGTAAAAACAAAACCAGTACTTGTCCAAATGTCGTTGCAATTTTACAGGATAAACCCGAAACGCTATTGCTTGAATTGAAAAGGTACAACCTTTTTTTTTCCCAATCGAGAACATCGCTATCAAATCCTAGGTAGCAAAATCCAAACTTGGGGAAGCTTATGATCCAATCCACACAATCATCATACCGCCTCAAGAACAATTCACAAGCACCTCAAACCATTCACCCAGTAGATGAAAAAGAACGAGACGGAAAAGAAAGCCCGAAATGTCATGCAAAAAGAGAATTGAAGCCACAAGATAGCGATCATTTGATACATACCCTTGGCCATCGAGATCCCCCGACTTGCCGTATGCGCCGTCGTCGGGCGCGGCAGTCTGCCACACGCTCTGCCACGCCTGCGACGGCGGAGGAGGCTGCACGTAGACTCCTCCGGCGGGGTCGAGGGCGGGCCGCCCGATCATCATCCCCGGCGCGGCGGGCTGCCCCATCGGAGGGTAGTAGTAGGGGACCCCGCTCGCCGGCGACCCAACCATGGCGCCGCCGAGGCCGGCGGCCTCGTCCTTGAGCTCGTCGCGGGGGACGATGTCGACGAGGAAGTCGAAGATGTCGGTGCGGGTGATGGCGGCGGCGATGTCGTTCTTCTGGAGGGTGCGGCGCTTGTTCTCCTCGGCGTGGAGCCAGGAGCGGATGGTGAGCTCGAGGATGAAGAGCTCGCAGGCCTTGGCGAAGAGGATGGGGGCCTCGGCGGAGATCATGCGCACGTCCTCGTCGGCCTTCATGATCTTCTTGATCCGGGCCAGAGGGAGCTGGTGGTTCTTGAAGTCGTTCGCTTGCTCGATCTCTTGCATCTGGTACGACCAGAACACCTGCAGCTGCTGCTGCTGCTGCCGCAGCAGCTGGTGGAACGGCGCCGCGGCAGCGGCTCCGGCGGCCGATTGCGGCGGAGGAGGGGCCGGGTAGGGGTTGGGCTGGGGTTGCTGCTGGCCGTCGTCCATCGATGGTAGCGGTGGCGGAGGTCGGGGGGTTTTTTGTTATTTTTTTTTCTGGAAAAGAAAAATTTTTTTTTTGAGAGATTTTATTTTGATCGTGAGGATAGAGGGGGAGAGACGGGGGATAAGGAACGAATCCTGCGGCGTTGGCTGATTCTCCTACTCGGACCTGGGGCCCACTTTGTTCATTTTATAATTTATTTAAGCTCGGTTTGCTTCGCGAAAAGCATTTTCGGAGAAACGATTTTCTGTCATTTGGTTCGCTTGGAGAATGAGTCAGCAGAAAATATTTTCCTACTAACCTTAAACTCAGGAAAATAATTTTCTCTTTAAAAGAATCAAAAAAAGTTTTTCAAAATATAATTAAGTATTGGGTGTTAAACGCGAAATTCTACACTTGAGCACAGAAATTTCAATGTTAGGTCTCGAGCATTGGCATTAAAGACCGGGTCTCCAACAACCGGGCCCTAACCACTGGTGCCCGTAGCCAATGCTTCAACACCTGAACTCGGATATATAAGGTTAGTGCTCTCGACTCTCAAACCCGGGTCCATAAAGGTCGTGCTTGGGTTCTTGTCGCTTAGGTTCAAGTCATTGGTTAATGAAACGTTTGTTTTTATAAAAAAAATACTAATTTAAAGAAATCAAATTTTTAAGTAATTTTTAATTTTAAAAAAATCAAATACTATTATAAAAAAAAACGTTTCTTTTCTCTTTTTCTTAAGCTGGTCACGGTAACGACAGGCGAGCTCACAATGAGGCTTGAGCTCTCCCGAGAACGGCAAACTCAAGCCTTGCTAGATCGAGCGAGCTTGCAGCCTTTGGTGACGAGGCTCGAGCTCGTTAGTCTTGGGCAAGGCCGGAGCTCACTTGTGGTCGGTCGCCAAGGAAGAAGAAAAAAAATTAAAAAATACGAATTTCTGTTGATAATTTTTCAAAATTGGTATGTTTTCCGTGAAATAAACGTATGCTTAATATTCACCTGTTCTCCATTTCTTTTTCTTTGAATATTTTTAACAAGTAGTTTGAAAAAAAAACAAGAAGAACAAAGCAAAACAAAATGGTTATGAGTTTCGTTTGCATATTTTTCTAAATCATCATTTTACAGCTGTTTCACATTTTGGCAGGCCATCCAAAAGGTGGGTCGAGTTAAATTTAGGTCGGGTTAAAAATGGTTCGACCCAAATTAATGCATTTATATGTAATATAAATTTAGTGATTCATACCCGATCCAACCCGATCCAACTCGATCTATTTACTAAAATGCTTCAATAGTTAATCCAACCTATGAAAATTCATATCCACCTAGTTAACTTAATTTAAGCTCTTCTTGTGTATATGTTATTTGGATATAATCATTATTTCGACAATAAGATGCTAAAGAATCGGCTTTCAACATTGTGTAGAATTTCAATTTTTGTATTAATCCACAATGAATAATAAGATAAAGTTAGTAATTAGTAGTGAATTTATAAAATTACAGCAACTAATAACGTGGAGGAATTGAAAGTTAATTAATTGAAATGTAAGATATTGAAGAAGATAATTTATGCTGACCATGAATTGCAATGACAAGGACTAATATTATAATATTACATAAAGATAACAATACCAAACACAACAAAGGAAAGATATACTCCAATAATTAGCATACGAAATTTACAAGATTAATAAAAATAAAAAACAATGGGACAAAAAAAAGCTGCCTTGATATTTTCAATAAGTAAAGTCGTGCGCATATTGCAGGCCTACTAAAACTTTTCTGAACTTGGAACAGTCCCAAGCAGTCCATTCTTTTCTCCTAGTGAGTGAAAAGGAAATCACAAAGGTAGTTTGGGTTTGGCTAGACCATAAACTCATTTAACAAACATATTTTTTAGGGTTTTACCATTCTAAACTCATTTATAAACAATTTACTAAATATAACTAACTCATATAATGACTCGACTTATCAAATATGGATTTTATGACCCATTTTGATAAATCTACTTTGGATCGAATTTGGTCATTTTAACAAAAGAATGAATTGGAATTATTTAATAAATTCTCTGTATTTTTTCAATTACAATGCAAAACCAACATTTTTTTTACCTACACTTCAATACAGATCTTATACAACTAGCTCTAACGTTTATTTACATATCATTCAACGCTACATACAAATCACTAATTTCAGTGTCACCGTTCTGTTATGTGGAGCGTCGACAGAGCATTGATGGTACAAAAGCTGACAATGATAGAAATGTCTATATCATATCATGTCTGTTCATAAAATTTGCTGATTTCAATATTACAATCTCTACCTTCACACCTATGCAAAGCGGAAATTGATAATTTTGAGAGTAAGCAGGAAAAACCGGTAATTTTCAGACTCAGGAATCTGTTGGGCGACTTCGAAGGTTCGAATCTCGCTTCCAAGGCTTTCATTGCTGAAGAACATTGACTAATATTTCAATAGTGCGGTCGATTGTTCAACTTCAAACACCAAAACCCAAAGCAAATGGAAAGAAATGATGATGAAGCTAAGTCCAAAGCTTCGGTTTTTTTATCGCTGCTATATCCCATAACAGAGGACCATACTGCGAATTTCTTGAAAGTTTCGGGACGAGTCCCGTGTGCAATTGCACTCGTCGAAAGATAACCTTTCTCCGGAAGATAATTCTCGCAGCTTGGCGGCAACATACATCAACACTGAGAGATGGTATTTTGCATGGTGAAGGTCTGTTTGCCAACCCCTTTGACTTGGTCGAGCAAAACAAAAGCACTGAGGTCATACATAAATACACAGTAGAAGCCTGTGCAAGTTTCAGAGGTTTTTGTTTCCTCTTTCCCATGGATGCGTAACCTGCTTTGTCTTTGGCTGCTTGAGAAATCCATTCGAGGTGTTGACAGATAACCAAATTAACATTGGCTTTCATCGTCTCATCACCGAGTGGCCTCAGACTCTCAGTTGCTACAACCAAGCGCTAGGCATTTTTTCACCAGTGTGAAGCGAAGCCACGCAACCAATGCCGCAACTCAGACCTGGTTCACCTGACCTTGCTAAATGTGGTGAGTAACAATTTTGAAAAAGTGCTCTTAGAAAATGATTTAAGTTGCAGATGGGAGATCATAGAGCAATCCAGATTGCATCCTCAAAGGGTTCTGCAATTTTTCATGAAGTCCCGCAAGTGCTCAACCGATTCTCCAATTCTGGATGAACTTCCGAAGGTGGATATGAAAACATAAAGCATTAGCCTACCTTTTCACATCCTTCCCACTTAGAGAACAACTTCAGAGAAACACTTGTTGCCGTCCTATATTCCATGGCAAGTTAAAGTAGATAATCATCTAGCATGGAAAACCATTTTAGAAAAACGAACCTATTTAATCTTTCTTTCCAAACCATTCTGACATACAGATTCCCCAAGCATAGACATCCCTAATTTTCTTATATAGACTGTTCTATCGAATATGTCAACATCTCCGAGAGTTCTATCTAATTGTGGATAGAGGACCTTGTAGTGAGTGATGAACGCATATCAACAATGGCCGACTCATCCGCACCCAACTTGGTGGCCTCTTTGCTTGCTCTGATGAACTGAGAAATGGCGCCATTCACGTACCCACTGGCCTCCTTTACGCTCATCTTCTTGCCTATCTCATCTGGGAAGCTGCTCAAGAAGTGGTCCCCATTAAGAACAGCCGCCAACTGCACAACTTCACTCTGAAACTCAGATAGCCTGCCGTTTTCCTTTGCTTCCAAACTCCTCAAAGGCGTCACATCAGGCAATGTCTCTGCACAGAAGTCCAGAAATACCAGATGACATCAGAACTGACATATAATAATTGAGCAGCATGTTAAATACTTGCTAATTGTAATCAGTGCTCACTTAATTCTCCACTACCTGGGCAGTCAGTTCTGGGGGAGGTCAACTCTCCTACAACATCTTCAAATGTGCCAGCCCATGCATCTCTGTGAGTCAAGAAGTTGGAGGTGAGGTTGAAAATTTTCTTTATCGTTGCAGGAATTGAAGAATGCTCAAACTCTGAATTTGGAGCCGGTCCCCTTGGACCACTTATCACTGCATTATTACCAATCCAAATAGGAAAAGATCAATACATGCCTGAGGCACATATAGTTCCTCAAAATATCAGAGCCATTTGTTACCAAATAGCAACCAAACCGCAAGCATCAGCACCCAACTATAGTATCTTTCTACTGTCAAAAGCATATACTCAGAGTTAGCCTCAAATCGGTAACACCTTCCCAAAATAATTGTCATTAATCTCCATTCTAAGGATGACTAATTCAACAATGCCATAGAATATTTCACTCGATCAAAGAATATGTGATCCCTGCAGTCGTGGCTAATTGGCAAAAACTCATTAACTAATTGAATAAGCAGGCAATAAAATGATTATGTTTGAAAAAATATTCCTTGTGTCAAATAGTTGGAGCTTCAACAGCACCACAAAAAGGCTAATGTAGTGCACTTACCAGTTCCTTTTTTGATCCAAGGAGACACCATGACCGTGGGCACCCGAACTCCGAGGCGGTCGAACTTGAAGAAATATGGAGCGGGGCCAGTGTTCCCATCCGGATTAGGCACATTGATATATGGAGTCTTGACATGGTCATAGAATCCACCATGCTCATCATAGGTGATGATCATGAGTGTCTCATTCCACTGAGGGCTTCCTCTTAGTGTCTCGTAGACTTTCTTGATAAGCTTTTGCCCATTGGCCACATCATGAGAAGGGTGATCATCATTAGCCGGCATACCCTTGAGATCGAAGTACCGAGGCTCAATGACGGTCAGGCTAGGCAACTTCCCATTTCTAGCATCTTTCTTGAACTTCAGATCATACTGATGAAACTTGAAGATATACTTCAATTTCCTTAAGTTCCTGTAGAACAGCGTGTTGGGTATATTTTGGTAATAAATCCCAAAGTTCATGCCATTCTCGTGGAGAGAATCAAAGATGGTCTTTTGAGGAAACCCTTTGGCAAGTAGTTTCTTCACATTGCTGGTGGAGCCATGAGAAGTGGCGGAGTAGACAAAGAGCCTGTTGGGCTGGGTTGGGCCAGGAATCGACGAGAACCACCGATCGAACACCGCAAATTCACTCACCAGAGAGGCATAAACAGGCACAGACTCAGGCCTGAACCCCTTCATCACAGTTTCCGAGAGGTTCTGCGACATGGTCAGGGCTTGCTCCACAAAGCCTGTCATGGTGGGAATTGTGCCGGACCCAAACACCTGTTGCTGCACGGCTTCGAACGAGTGGCCCGGATCGGGATCGACGAACTCGGCGTCGTCCGTGAAGCAGATCCTTTCCGGGTCAGTTTTGTTAGTCGAGACCGGATTGCACTCGTGCCCGGTGACGCCATTGATATTAGGATTGATGGTTCTTTTCATCCATCCGAGCATGTGATCGAAGGACCTGTTCTCCAGCACCAATACCACGATCGTCTTGATGGGTTGTCCTTGTTGCGCCAGGGAGAGACGTGAAAGAGCTAGACACAGGAGCAGAATTGAGGGAAACGGAGGAAGCAGCGTCGTCTTCTTAGGATTTCTCATAGCTGCTACGCTAGGAAAAGCGAAAGACATACCAGAGTGAAAAATGATACCGAAAGAAGATGATTTTGGCAAATGGGTTTGTCCAGATTTATGCAAGATTGGCTTTTTCTGATTAGCTTTTTAAAGGGCCTTGTAGGGGAATGAACTGATAGTGGAGCTTTATTTTGAGTGTGGGAGTAATAAAGTCGGTGGAGAATCTTGGCTGAATCACAATAAAGCTGCTTTCATTCCATCTGGCTTTGGCTTTGGGGTGTGATGTGACATGTTCATTCCTGATTTTACTCTAGGAGAAGAGGCGGCAACTGTATTTGTTTATGGTGCAGAGAGTGCGGAAGAGGAGAAACTTCTGGTCCTTTTCTGCTCATGACATGGTTCCTTTTTGTGGGACAACTGAAAAATCTGTAGCTTTTCCGTGTGTGGTAGCGTGTGCGGTCACACGAACTGAATATGGTCAACACTCGCGTGTTTTTCGACGATTCAGTTTCGTTTCGGGTGATGGTGGCATCATCTTTTGGCTCTCAAAAGATCAGGGTCCGATCTTTTTGGTTTCATTGGTATTTCTTCTTCCCTTGTGTGTTCTAGGGTCATTTGCAGGTTCTGTGCGATCAAATGGAGCGATGATAACGTGGTTATAGCATAACATAATCTGTTCTTTCTTTTGGCCCCAAATTATTTGTTGTTTTGATCGTGCTCTGTCTAAACTTTGTTCACAATATATCGTACGGGTTTTCGGATTCTAAGGCTACATACGATCAGATTATATTAGAACATTTCTCTTTTTCTTAGATGAAGGGAACAGATCCGACCTGTTTTGCATCTCTTTATGTCACAATCTAATCATTCATGACGACAATGCTACTCTCCACTGACATCGTACTCCATCGCTCTCTCCTCGTGCGGGTTAGGGGTTGTCAATTGCCGAAAATCAGAAAAAATAAATAATTCACTGTCAATTTCCCACGAAAAATGGCGCTTTTGACTATCTCAACCCGCGTGGTCTAAGGCAGTAGTTATCACAAGAAAAAAGAACAGCTAAAGAAGAACAGGAAATGCAGAGATTTGATTAGGAAACTGAAAGCATCAGAAGAAGGTTAAACCTGGCATGGAGTCCCCCCTGAATCCTCGCCGGAGCAGCGTTATCGAATTCACCGTCGGTTGACTGGGCAGAGATGGGATATTTATTACATAATAGACAGACCCAAGCGTGGGGGGTCTCCTCCTGAACCTGAACGGTGGTGATTCGCCGGCATTAATGAGCATTTGTTTTCCTATATAGCAACAGTGTCAAGGACAGAATTCAACCTTCCATCTTATTATGGTTCATCTTTAGTAGTTACCCGAATGGAAATGCGTGTGGCCGGTATGGATCTCGACATTATTGCCAGTTTCCTAGCAAAACTACTATAGTTATAGATGCCCCAACATTTTAAACGGACTCCATATTTGTCAGATCCGAGTAGGTATAATGATGTTGATGACAAGAACACACTTGATTTTTTAGAGGGGAATTTCGTGTCGGTTTCTGAACCCTACTTCAAGGTAAGAACGTCGTAGGAGACAGCTTCTCTCTGTCCTCTGCAGACGAATGGTGTGAACAGGAAAGCCCCCATGAAAAGCACCTACGCTAGAGTGGGAAAAGGAGAAAAATGAAAGAGAAAAGAGAAGCCGAAAACCACACAAAAAGAGAGTGACGGTGCCAATATTTACGCACTTAAAAATCGGGGCCGAGCACTTTGCGGGGGTCCGCTCACCCGACAATGTGAAACCAGAACGAGCCAATTCCTCAACTGTCCAGGCCACACCACAGGCAGGGCCGGGTGGGGCGGGATAGGATGGGTCGAGGTTGGGATGTTTAGATGTCGATTGCAAGTTTTAACCTGTGTAAAAGTGGGGAGGGGGGAAAATTCGAATGCCAACGAGTTCATACCCTTTCTTCTTTATTTGCGTCACTTATATTCGACGAACCGCGAGAACTAATGACCGTGCAAGGCGGTGCCCGGCTCTGTAAACCCATCTCGCGATGATCATGTGTCTTGATCTGTGGATATAAACAAAGGGAAAAAAAGAAAGACTAGACACAGATGATAGACGAAGCAGTGTTCAGTATCCAATGTTGCCAAAATTCTTGCAGAGTATAGTCAAAGTGATTGCAAACAATGCAAAGATTGGTTATATAGTCCCGTAGCGGTTACCCACCACATCACATACAATACTGCCTAAACCCAAGAAACAAAAAAATCAATTAATATTCGTTTTTCGAACCAACAAGCCTCGATTTATTTTCGAGCGACACAAAATATTCCTGTAGTTCAGGAACTGCAACACCTGGGAAAACAAATGTGTCATAGCACAACCTTACAGCGGCAGCAAGTGCCAAGAACTTTTCTTCCCCTTATGCGTCCAGTCCCCGGAGTATATATGATTAAGAGCAGTATACCGCCAAGCATTAATGTTAGGATTTCGTCTTTCGCTTGTCACTTCAGCAGGTTCCTTGCAATTGGGAATCGATATGGAAATTTAGTTACCAGCTCTTTTCAAGTATGCCAACACTCCCAACCCAGCAACAAGAGCAGCCCCGGCTGCAACAGCACTGTATGCAGAAGCCCAAGCATCCGCTTGGGCGTAAGCCATGTCACCACCAGTCGCTCCTCTACTTCCCTTGGCTGTTCCGGAATAATCTAGATGCAATCTTAAACCCTACAACAAGTCAGAAAAAACGATCAAACTTTATGCAGCCCCAATTTTACTAATCATATGATCAAATTGCAATAATTGTTCCACCAAAAGATGCCAGGAATTAATGGTCGATCAATGATTGAGAGAGACAGACAGACAGACAGAGGATTGCCATTAATGAGTGAAGACAGTTCGCAGTGAGTTCTTGTGCTCCAGAATAAACGGTTGATCTATAATTTTTTAGAGTAAAAGAGGAACTGATATACAAAGCAGCTGACCTTCCAACCAGCTGACCTTGCATGGTCAACTGCAGCCGTGAGATCACCATCTGATGCAAGGACGACCTTATCATGGTCTTCATCTTCATACTGCCGATGGGCAATGAATTAGCAAAAAAAGACAGAAATTATGGGCAGAGCTGACATGGAAATCCGCAAAATTGTGACACTGGACATACCAGAATCTGAGGGAGATTTTTTCTGTCAATGTCATCACCTACTCTTTGGACAATTGATGTTATAACATCTGTCATGCTTTGAGTATCTGGTATCAAACAACATGAAACAAAGGGAAAAGTCAATTGAACACAGCACTACGCCTTAATGTCGGGAGAAAAGTTATGCATCAGAACGTTCATCACTGATGAAATTAGTAAATCCTGGAAGTATGCATCCTCTTGAATCTCTCAATTGTATAAAGACTCCCAAAAGTTGGCTCTCACAATTTCATAAAAGTCTGCAATAGCAACTAGTGGTATCTGAACCGAAGAGTATTACTTAAAACAACCATGAAAAGCATTTCTGTTAAAACGACATAAATATGCTGCACTAAATTTTTTAGTGAAGAAAAAAATCAGGCAGCACAATGTCATCAGGGATTCCCCCATTGCAGACCAGGATTATCACTTCAAAACAATTCATAATGGTTAAAATTTCAGGATGAGTACTTTGTCTAAACCAATAGGACGCACCATCATATGCCTTGATGGCAAACACAGCAAATTAAGGAAAAAGAACGGTAAAATTGCAGTAATTTCCTATGAAAGCTAAGTTCATATGCAAAAAAAGAAGTATCTACCACAAGAAAATCTATGCATCCGCCCCTTCTTATCTTCAATCTTAAAGGCAAATGAATTTGGTTGGCTTGATGAATAGGATAATGATCTCCCAGCATCTCCTCCGTCTGAAGTTAACTTCATGGATCCTTCACTGAGATGTTGCTTGGTGGGGTAAGTAAACAATAGTTGCAAAAGCAGGCCATAGAAATTCCTCCATGAAAAAGAATCTCGTCAAAAAAATTGGGCATATCATATTACCTTCTGGTTTCTTCATCATCATCTGTTGGACTAGTAGCCATAGCAGTATCCCAAAACCTCTGCATCATTGAGCTTGCAGCCTCATTATTAATTCCAGTAGAGCTTCCAACCTAGTCAAGAAGACAAAAGCTTTAAAACTTGAAAGACTAGTAAGTAGTAAACAGAACGTGGAATAAGCCTCATGAAAGATCTTAGTAAGAGAAAAAGGACACATCAAAGAGAAGGGGCCATCATCTCAAGATTCTTCAGTCTGATTCCAACACAAAACAAATGACCAATGAAATGCCCCAACACTGTACATGATGCTTAGTTAGAATCAGGGAGTACAAATTCTAATCCATGAAGTTCTATAGAATAGCAACCCACGGAAAGAGAATCCTAAAGCCAAGAAGTTGCAATAGATAAAAGCAATATGGCATACTGCAATCTGATTACCAAGTGCACTGCAAACACCTTGCAATATCAAGAAGTATACTAAAGCCATAAAAAACATGAAATCTCGAGCTGTTCTACTTCTCAATGAAAGTTAAAAGTATTACAAACAAACTTGACAACCTATAAAAAGTTATTTGCTTTTCGAAAATCATAACAGAAGAAAAAGTCATTATACGTCTATCCCACACAAGGCTTGATCCAAAAGGCAAGAAGTGAACACCCTAGCTAGAAATTCAACTCACAGTGGCAACAGCAGCATGAGTTATGTGAATGACATCCACCACAGCGACAATTTTTCCATCTGTTCCAATCAATCATTTAATTAGAAATTATGAAGTATCCACCTAAACCAACAAGCAACTGCTGACTCCTAATTCAATGTCACTCACCTCTATCTACCACTGGAAGGTGTAAAAATTTTCCATCATGCATGGTGTGTAAAGCATCAACAATAGGAGTGTCAACCATTGCGCATTCTGGATTTGGAGTCATGACCTGCAATCAAAAAGGTATTATAATAACAGCAATTAAGCACATATGAGTCCCAACGCATATCAATTTGAGCTCTTCTCTATAAATGATTAAATTATTACATTTTTCCAAGCTACATCATTGAGAAAAGGTCTCAAACAGATATAAACTTAATTAGTCAAATCGTCTGAGAATGCACTCTCCCATCTCAACAAAACAAATACCTTCTCCACAGGAGTGGAATCTGGAGGAAGACTTTGAGCTATTACTCGCATCAATATATCTTTTGAACTGAAAGAAACACAAAATTTATTCCCATAAGAATCGTCACTGTGTTGGAAATGTTACGTGAAAACTCTTCATTCAAACTGAAGCATAAGTCTGTAAAAGTCACTTCCTTTCTATTTCTTGGAAAAGAAAGAGTTTAAACCAAAACCAACTCACGTTAGAATTCCCCTTGGTTTATTTTCTACAGTCACAACTGCTGAGTTTAATCGGGATTCAAGCATCTTTTTTGCTGCTTCTAAGACTGTATCTGTTGGTGAAACTGTTACCAATCTGAAAAATGCCAACATCTATTAGAAGAAGCTTAAGCTTTCAATACATAATAGTCCGATAAATGAAGATAATATTCAATCAAAAAAGCAAAAGGAGATATTACCTACTTTGAATTCTCAGATATGATTGTGGACAGGGAGGGTCTAAACATTCGTTCTCTGAGTGTCTCAATGAATGTATTGGGGCCTGTGTCGTACACAATATAATCAGACAAAGCATGTAGGGAAAAAACAAAGATATCAGAAATAATATTCAGCACCAACCGGAGATGGATGTCCCCCAATTTTTTTCAACACCTTCTACGGCTGCAGCAATTGCTTTTCCCTTTTCAGCAGCTCTCTCCAAACGAGCAATAGCATCATATAAGCATTTGGCTATATCAAGTAAAGCAATGACCTCCCCATTCTCCACAACAGGCAAATGTCTAAACTTTCCTGCAGCCAGAAGTATCAGGACCATAGCCTGATTTCAACATATAAAGCAATAATAAAACTAAAGTAGACAGCATTTGTTCCTTTGATTGTCATTAACCTTGTACCATCTTCTGAAGTGCCTCAACAGCTAGGGTGTCGGAGAGAACGAATGTCGGGTTCCTAGTCATTACTTTAGAAACAGGTGTTTCCTGAAGATTCAACTCCCGCGCTATGACTCTTGTTGTTACATCCTTCAGCAGACAAAGGCAAATAAAAGCAATATTGGTCTTAAATCAGGAACAGTGTTAAGCACAAAAATGAAGTTACTAGTTACAAACATCAAACCTTGTCTGTAAGAATACCACAGAGCAGTGCATTGGAATCAGTTAGCAGCAAAGCATCAACTCTGCGAGCTGCCATCCTGCGGCAAGCCTCATAAAGGCTTGTGCTTTCGGGTACTGTTAGGGCCTTTGACAGCCTCAGTCTCTTCACAGTGCGCTCTCCGGTTAATCCCCTGGAACCAAGCAAGCTCAAATACAGTTTTAGGAAATTAAAATTTGGTTTTAGCCTCAAAATCTGTAGATATGGAGAAGAAAATTTTCCTCATGTAGTTCTCACTATAGCCATATTAAATGGTGCAGATGCAGGCACAAAGGCACTTGTGAACACGCTCAGATGAAAATTCATGACCAGAGAACGAGAGAGTCCTCACATGCGCCTGATCCTATCCCACCCCCCAAGAAAAAACAGAAAACAAAAAGAAATCCCTTGCTCTGATATCCATACGAGAAAAACATATTATGCATCCTCTGGACAAACAGAACAGCTCTTATCAACATTTGTTATTTTCGCATGCACATGTTAACGTGTAAAAACGAAAGGCCAGGAAAGACATATATCTAATGATTCGGAGAAAATAGGCAAAGTAAGAATAATAGTAATAACAACGCCCCTTGAATTAAAGGACCTTTCGCATGAATTGATTACGCCAAAACCACAAGATACATCATTTAGGAGCAAACTTCAATGCCGAGAGACCTCCACACCCGGAAAAGCCTTCTCCTTGCCTTTTCAGTTCAGCCGCAGAGATACATTAATGGTTAATGGCTCTCTGGTGTTTTAAGTGGAAACAGAAAAATGTGATCCTGCATATAGGATCGTCCAAAATTCAAGGAGAAGGTGGTGCTGCGCTTTCCTTTTCTTATAGGAAATAGAAACTTTCCAAACAAACTGGAAAATCGACAAAAGGGTGGCATAAACCAGCGCGGAAGTTTCCGACCAGGAGGAGCGTAGCTTGAGTATTTCTATAACGCAATTACTGAAGGTAGATATCCCCAACTTACAAAACATGGACCGAAACAGAAAAAATCACGACTTTCACTCTGTCAACCATCGGTTCCGAGGAAAATGGGGCAGCAACAGAACCGCGAGGACGAAATGTCTTAAGAGTCCGGATTTTCAGACCAATGATTTTTCAATGTGAATTCATAGTATTATCAATCGGTATGCCGGCGCGCACACGAGAACACGAGAAAAAGTAAACCGCAGAAAGGAAGAATCGTAGGAAAGGATGATTGAAAGGTACATGGAACGCGACGACGAAAGAGATTTCCGAGAGGCGTCGAATCCTCCTCCTCCTCCATTTTCGGAAGCTTTCTTCTTCCCATGCGACAGGCTCGACAGCGATACGCTTCTCCTCGACGAACCGCTTTGACTCGCCATCTTCACCGACTATCAACAAACACCACCAATCCCACCTCCTCCTCCCTATCCTCCAAGAAAATTCCTGCAACAAAGGCATGGTCAACCACCACAAAACAACAAAACCACAGAAACCAAGACCATCGCGCGAAAGCGCCTCCAACCCGACAATTCTGCCCCAACCTCGACCGACGAAATTCAAATCGAATGAAAAGAAGAACATGAAAGCGGGGAACAACACGCACCGACAAGACGACGCCGGTTCCTCCGGCGACAGAAACCGATCGAACCGAAGACCGAAATCTCAATCCCGATCGACTATGATGAATACGAGCGAGGCACGAAGTTCGATCGCCCGGAAAAGGAAAAGGCACAAACGACGATGCCGCCCCCGCCTCCTGCTCGCGAGGACGAGGGAAGAGGGAAAACTCCGGTTTCCCCGGAGAGGAGGAGGCCGCCGGAATCCGGCGAGGAGCGGAGGATTTTCCCGGAAAAAGTTTTCTGGCCGGGGAATCCCGATCGGAACTTTCTCGATTCCCCCGGGAAAATGGAGCGACCGGGGAAATGGACCGGGGCGACCTAAAGAAGGGAAGGGAAGGGAAGGGAAGGGAACGCAGCGCGCACGCGCAGGGTGGGGACAGTGAAAGTTTCGATTCTATTGGAAGCGGGCCAATGAGGGGCGGACACGTCGCCGGTTCTTCTTACCTGGTCGAAGGTCCTCCAACGATAATGGGGGGAATTTCGCTGGCCAGAGGAAAAATGAAAAAAAAAAAAAAAACGCGAACAAACGGTGCGGGGGAAATTCCGAGCTTCGACCTTCGAGGATTGTGAGGTCCGTAAACGCGCTTCGAATTTCGATCGAACCAGGTTGATTTTTTTTTTTACGGGATAAACAAATTTTCAAACTCTCCTCTTTGTTCTTTTCTTTTCTTTCTCCTGTTTTGGTCGACAAGTTTTTTGACCGTGTATTTTTTTCTATAAGGAAGGAAATAGATGGAGGGAATAGGAGCATTTCCCCCCCCCCCCCCTTTTTATTTGTCCGAATGAATTTGATTTTTATAAAGGTTGTTTTCGCATGACGCGATGATATAGAAATTTGGGATAAGTTCGCTGGAAAATCTTAAAACTTGTCACGAAAAGTGCAATTAAGCCCTAAAATACAGTGCAATTGAGTTTTAAAAATTTCAAAAAGTGTAATAAACGAAATGACTTGATTGGACCAATTTAACAAGTTTGAAAACTTGATTACATTTTTTGAAAGTTTTAAGACTTGATTGCACTTTTGTGACGAGTTTTGGGATTTAATTACATTTTTTGAAAGTTTTAAAACTCAATTGTATTTTCGTGATAAGTTTTAAAGCTTCTAATGCACTTTATTTTTAATATTAAAAAACAAGTGTACAGAGAATCGTTTGTATAGCTTAGAACTTGCCCTGATTGAGGGTTTAGATCGACTTCACGAGAGCATGGGGCACCTTCCACTTTTAAGTCCATAAATACGCCTCTTGCCTTCAACTTCTTTTAGAAGAAAATAAAAATTAGGGGCCTGTCTTGATAAGGTTGGCAATCGACACTAAGGAAGTGTAACTACTGATTTTTTTTTCGTCGATGAATAGTTCACCTGTGATTCAAAAAAGAAAAAGGGACAAATTATGCGTTTATTTAGTTCATGCATGATCCTTTGATAACGGGGTGGGGTTGAAATCCTCCGTGCGCTTTCTAGACAACTAAACTATTTTAATCTAGAACGATCCCCGGAAGGAGAGAGAGAGAGAGAGCATAAGTAAGTTTAATGATTGTTTAAGGTTTGTAATGCGTCATGCGCATGACTTGCGGGGCGTAGGTATATAGAATGCATTTTCTTCGGGCCGCATTGCCAATTTTCACGTCGCCATTGAATTAGAAATTTGGATACGTCAAGTGACTTGATGGTCTTGATGGTCATCCCAATTTCAATTATTCTTTCCTTCTTAACAAGACCAACCTGATGCCATTTTCACTGGATGCTGGACCCCGCCGCAATGCGTGGATTTAGTAGAGGTGTCAATAAGTCGGGTTGGGTCGGGCTTTTATAATACCCAACCCAAAACCAACATGATTGGCTATGACCCTACCCGACCCGACCCGGCTCAAAACCCAGTTAAGCTTTTATCCCAAGAGACGGGTCGGGTCGGATTCGGGTCGGGCTTCGGGTTTTCTTTTTCTTTTTTCAATAGATTGTCATTTGAGATGGGTGCCAACCTCAAATACGAATAGTCATGGAATCCCTCGAAATGTTATCGGTGTGTTTATAGCAATTCCATGCATTCTTTCACACGTGTAATAACAAAAAATATATTCAACAGCATTTCTCAATGTCTCATCCTGAATAGGGCAGAAAATGGTTAGAAACTGCTACTTTCCTTGGACAGAAACAAGCAAATATGCTCCACAATGAGATACAGGCTCAGTAATACCCAAGATGGATTCAATCTAGGCAAACACACAGAACTCAAGAAGCCAGCCAAACCCAGATCAAAACAACCAACAAAATCATCCCTGAATCAGATCAAACAACAAAATAAAGCTAAAGCAACGAAAGCCAAGAACATAAATTTGAGCTGCTTGCGCTTGGTGCAAGGGGACAAAACCACAACCCTTTAGGCACAGACACAATAACCGGCCGGAGGCAGAACAGGTGCAGAGAAGTAACTCGTCGCGAGAGTCTCCCGACTCACAGTCCTCGCAACGCACGTCGTCGTAGTAGCTATCGCCGCTGGGATGACCGCCGTTGTTATCTGTGTCGTCGTCCTCGAACAGGGGTCGACAGAGCGGCTCTGGCACTCAGGTCTTGTGACCCAGCAATGTCTTGGTCTTCGTCGTCGAAGGAGAGAGAGAGAGGCAGCTGTAGAGTACAGTGTACTATCTATATCTAGAAGTATGTGTCTATCTAGGGCTTTTTCAAGTCACGGGCCGGGCTGTCAAAAAAAAGCTCGGCCCGGACTGGCCCGGCCCTAAATAGGAATGATATTCAAAAATTAAAGGTCTTACCCGAACCAGAGGAGACCCTACCTAAAGAAGCCCTAAATTTCCGAGTCAGTTCGGGTCGGTCTGGGCCAGGTCGGGCCGGCCCGGGCTTTTTTGACAGCCCTAGGATCTAGTTAAAACACTTGTTTAAAAAAAATAATTATAAAAAAATGCCGAACAATTTTCAAAATTGCTAAAACATCTATGAAATTACATGATAATAGTAAAAAAAAAATCTTTTTTACATTAGAATTTGGAATAACCTATTTAGTTAATAAAGAATTGATGAATAGAAACACATTACCAGAAATGGTTAACATTTTCCTAAAATTTCCTCATTGGGAAGGACTATTAGTATCTAGGCCTAATACCCAAAAAAATCTCAAACTTTAATTTTTGTCTCAATTCTACCTTTTATTTCATAAAAAACCTTTCAACTTTAGGTTATGTCCTAATTTTACCCTAAACTTTTTTTGATCTTATAAAAAATCATCAACTTTAGGTTCAGTCTCAATTTCTATCATAAATTTTTTTGTCTCATAAAAAAACCATCAACTTTAAGTCGAGTACCAATTTTACCCTAAAATTTTTTTTATCTCATATAAAAATTCTAACTTTAGGTTCAATTTCAATTTCACTTTAATTTTTTTGTCTCATAAAAAGTCACCAACTTTTACTTAAGTCTCAAATCTGCTCTTCATTAACTCTCCGTCAAAATCGCCCTTAGTGAATTTGCGCTCGTCGATCTCTCCTGCTTGGGAATGTTCCATCTCTTGCGGTAGGAGAGCGCTCAAGATGCTCGAACAGCTCATGTTTGAGAGTTTTCCATCTATTAGTTGTCAACGAGAAATTTTGGACGAAGAGTTAATGAGGGCAGATTTGTGGTTCAAGTAAAATTTGTGGTTTTTCATGAAACTATAAAATTTTTAGGGTAAAATTGGGACAAGACATAAAGTTATGGGTTTTTCATAGGAAAAAAAAAGTTTAGGGTAAAATTAGGACATGTTTTAAAGCTGAGGGTTTTTTATGGGATAAAAAAAATTATGGTAGAATTGGGAATGAACCTAAAGTTTGATATTCTTTATGAGACAAGAGGTAAAATTGGGACAAAAGTTAAAATTTGAGGTTTTTTAAGGTATTGGGCCTTAATATCTAACACGAAAGAGATGTTGTTGTACTCAAGTCTCGCGAGTGCGCTTGGCAATAACTATTGTAGAATTTTATTGAAAGGATCGATAGTAAAATATATCTATATAGAAAATTTGCAGAAATATCTGTACACCGAGACAACTTTCCCTATAATTACAAGGCATAAATGCAAAAAAATAAAGTCTAAAAATGCATTACCCTTTCATATAGGAATTTGAATCTTCAATAAACTATCCCTTCTTTTATGTTATGTCTTTCATTGTTTTATTTGAACCATTTAGGCGAACATGGTACGTACTTGCATTTTTAACCAAAAAAAGAAGGAAAAAAAGAGAGAGACGTGAATTCGAAAAAGTCATGGTGTGGCATTGTACATCACAAAACTCATAGTGCGGTCACATACAATGAAAACCGACATTTAAAACTAGAAGTGGTGAAATTCACACTTGAGTTCCTAGAAGATTGAATGTGCATGTTGCACATGTTTTACGTTGATGAGCTCTAAAATTCGGAAAAAAGAAAGTGATGAATAAGTCTCCGTATGTTGTGCGGAAAATGAATAATTTCGAAAACATTTTCCAAAAAGCAATCGCTCGTATTACTTGAAATAATTAGCCATCGAAAAATACTTTCCCTATCGATAATAATTTCTACTTAAATATTTTCGTGAACGATGAAAATATTTTTCGTTTATTCGTTTTTTGGAAAATGTTTTCCAAAATCATCGTAAAAAACATGATCATTCTCCGACCTCCATGTCCATTGGGCCGACAGTCTGAGCCCAACACAGTTGTTTCACAAACGGCCCATGGGCCGTTGCCAAGCCATGCCGGGCCGCGAACGAGCCCCCCCGATCTTGGTGGGTGCGCGTGCCACTCTAGGAAATCGGGACCGTCGAAGCAGCAGTTGTCCCCCTCCCGACGAGCCTCCGCATCCCTCCGTGCACTTCAAAAATTCAAAGCGAGTCGCCTTCCACTTCGCTCTCCGTCTCTTCTCCTTCCCTCTCCAAGACCGCGAAGAAGTCAGGAGGCGCAGGGGACGTAAAGCATCTATAGAGCTTTTCAGCGATGGGGGATTGGGGACCGGTGATCATAGCGGTGGTGCTGTTCGTGCTGCTCAGCCCGGGGCTGCTGTTCCAGATCCCGGGGCGCCACCGGGTGGTCGAGTTCGGCAACATGCAGACCAGTGGCGCCTCCGTCATCGTCCATGCCGTCATCTTCTTCGGCCTCGTCACCGTCTTCCTCGTTGTCGTCGGCGTCCACATCTACACCGGATAATCGCTAGGTTATAGTGAAAGTGCGTTGCCTTGCGATCTGACGCGCTCTGCTCTTGTTATTTTGGACAGGCGGGTATCGGTGTTTGGTTTGCGGTTGGCGTTTCCCTTTCTCATTCTCTCTGTCAGTGTCTGTACAATTTAGTACTTGGTGGGTTCATTGTATCATTGTTAGTGCTATTGGTTTTGCCATTTCTTACCGGCCTGAACAGTGTCCTTTTTCTGTGATCGACAGAGAGAGAGAGAGAGAGCTCTCATCATTAACAAGTTTGTTTCTTTTAACATATGCATGTGCTGTTTATGGCAACTTAATTGTCTGCAGATCGTAAGGAGGCTCTGAAGAAGACTACGCATCGCATGACCCCTCTTGTGTTGGCTTTAGATATGTGCATGCTGATCTACTTTGTCAGGGCATCAATACACTACTCTGAAGGAGTCGAGAAAGCCCACGCACGTCACGGTGATGCATAACTGTTGTAGACCCGTTATTAACCTTTCCACCCTCTCTCAGTTCTCCACTCTCTTTCCTTCATGTCAGTTCATGACAAAGCAACTTGACCCATCGTGCTAAACCTAGAGCATTTTCACCGTGCTAAACTTAAGCTGTATGCTGCCAACTCGGTTTACAAACGCGACGAGGACTTATGTTTCCCAACGGAACGATGTTACTTGTCCTGCTAAGAAAAAGCATGCCATGTGAGTATTATCATATAGAATGAAATCTTCCAGGGCAACAAGTTTCGAATGCGACGTTAGATCATTTAGGGAGGGATGTTGAGTGAAGCCCTGCTACTTGCTTTGCTAACAGTGGTATGACTGCAAGTAGAGAATCCAAAAAAGCCATTTCCTTCGCGCCCCTCCGAATATTGCTGCGCAAGCGAAAGCTCAGTGAAGAAGTACGTCGATATCAATTGAATTGACCCATCTGAAACAGACGAGGAGCGGGCCCAACAGGACAGAAGTCGCATTCTTTCTACCCTGGTCTCCATGCCTCGTTGTACTGTTGTTTCCGTGCCCTCTCCGACGCGAAATCGTCGGAAACAAAAAAAAAAGAAAAAAAGAAGATAAGTATTAAAGCAATGTCCTTCTTTTATCACATGACAGGAATAGGCCAATCAAAGAAAAGATAAAATATGTATAGAACTCTTAGAATATGACGTGAAAATGACATGATCTTGTAAATTAAATCAATATGAAAATAATAGAAAAATAAATGAGGAACGATAAGGGACACCAGAGATTTACGTTATTTGATCAAAATATCGGTACTTATATTCACGGAGAGAGTTAGCAATAAATAATCTACTATATTGAAGAATTAGGGTTACAAATCACTCAAAAGCTCAAGTATTTTTTACATCTAGATTTAAGTCAAAGTTTAAAGTGTGTACGAATAAATAACTCGATTGGACGAAAAAAACTTACAGTAAAAATTACCGCGTGTTGAAACCCAAATCAAAATGCACACGTATGGCTCGTAACAAGAGCGTGCATCTGACGTTCTTTTCTTTTCTTCTTCGCGCGGCTCGTCTTCGGCACCGTGCGGCTTCATGCGGCTCCCGGATTGTGCGGCGGCTTAAATCCGCAGAAAAGAACTCTTCTTTTCTTTTGGACGGGTTTCACAGGAAGCAAGACCTAGCCCCTTTATTTTCTTTCCTTCTATTACCCCTGGGCCCACAAGCTTTTCTCCGCAGCTTCAAGGAGTCAAAGGATTAGCTCCTTTTGCTGACCGCCCAACTTCAGGACAAAGATGTCCACTGTACGCGTCACAAGAAGGATTTCTTTTGTGGGCAATTTTTGAATATTTTCTCCAACAGAAATATATCTTCACAGCCGAATATGAAAACTTACTTAAGTCACATTCCGTATACAATTCAAACTCGAGTCATAATCTATTAATTCTTTACCTTAACTCGATGTTTGTAGTCAAGTCATAGTACTCATCATCTATGCTGTTCTCCCAATGATCCTACAGACATTCATTCTCCATATACACCAATTATGCTCAAGCAAAGCTTGAGCTTCGCCAAAGGAATACGCCTAATCATCATGTCCGCTGGGTTATCTGATGTCACAAGCTTTTTAACAATAACCATACCATTCGCTAAGATATCTCCAATGAAGTGGTACTTGATATTGAAATGCTTCGTTCGCTCGTGATAAATCAGAATATATGTCAAATATATCGCACTTTAGTTGTCACAGTGTATATCAACACTTTTATGATCTAACCCAAAGTCCGAGAGCAAACTTTTTAACCATATCGCCTCCTTCGCTATAAAGGTCAGTGCCATGTACTCTACCTCAATCGAAGACAAGGCAACGTATGCCTTTCAACTAACTGCACCACCTGCTAGCATAAATACATATCCTGTGAAAGACCTGCATTCATCTAAGTCACCGGCATGATCCGAATCCGCATAACCAGTGGTCTCACTATCATTACTATCCCTTCAGTACACTATTTCAACGTCTGTTGTCTCCTTTAAATATTTGAGGATCCATTTCACAACTTCCCAATGAGCTTTATCAGGACGCTTCATATAGCGACTAATGACCTTCACTGCTTGTGAAATATCAGGCCTAGTGCATACTATAGCATACATAATACTATTTATTACACTAGAATAAGGAACACGGGACATATGCTACTCCTCTTCCTCAGTCTATGGTAATAACTTATCTGAAAGTTTAAAGTGATTTGCTAAAGGTGTACTCACAGATTTCGCTAACTGCATATTAAATCATGCAACAATCTTCTCAATAAATTTCTTCTACGAAAGACGTAAAATTATTGCAGTTTTGTCATACAAAATCTCTATACCCAATATTTTCTTTGCAGCACCTAAATCTTTCATCTTAAATTCAACACTCAATTGCCTATTTAACATATCAATATCAAGCATATTCTTATCTGCAATCAGCAACATATAACAATAGATATATCAAATACCCATCCTCCAATCTCCTAAAATAAATACAACTATCCATTTGACTTTTGGAATAGTCTTGACTAGCCATGAAAGAATCGAAACGCTTATACCACTGCCTAGGAGACTGTTTCAACCCATACAAAGATTTCTTCAATAAGCAAACACGAGCTTCCTTACTCGGAATAGCAAATTCCTCTAGCTCCCTCATGTAAGTCTGCTCCTCCAACTCCCCCTGAAGAAATGTCGTTTTTGCATCTAGTTGCTCCAGCTCTAGATCCTATGCAGCAACCAAGGCAAGTAAAACACGAACAGAAGTGTGTCTTACCACAGGAGAGAAAATATCGTTGTAGTCAATGCCCTCCTGCTGTATATACCCCTTCGCGATAAGTCTCCCCTTATATCTTGCTGCCTCAATATCGAAAATGCCCTCCTTCTGTTTAAAGACCCACTTTCTTCCAACAATCTTTTGGCTCTTGGGTACTTTGACTAGCTCCCATTTCTGATTTTAATAGAGTGATTCCATCTCTTCGCTCATAGCTCCTATCCACCGTGACGACTTAGAACTAGCCATTGCTGCAGGGTAAGACAAAGGCTCATCTGTCTCAATTTCGTCATCTACAATCAATACATAAGCAATATATGTATAACCATAACATACTAGTGGTTTAATCTGCCTTCTCTGTCTGCTCCCGGCTATAATGTGCTGCGACTTTGATGGTTGTTCAGTATCACTGACTTCAGGAACTACGGCTTCATCTATAGTATCTACTTCTGTTACCTTCGAGGTCTTTAGAGTCTCCACCTCGCTACTGACACCCCGATTTGTCTGCTCTCTTGGTTGTGTCTTAAGACCCCTTCTTTGAAGAATTGCAATTTCGTCGAAGATCACGTCTTTGCTAATTAGAAAACTAGGTGATATGGGATCAATGCACCACGGCCAGTATCCTTTCACCCCATGTACATAACCCAGAAATATGCACTTCTTCGCCTTCGGCTCAAGCTTATCATCACTCGCATGAGCATACGTAGGACATTCGAATATTCATAATCCGGAGTAATCAACAGATTTTCCTAACCATACTTCCTCAGGAGTCTTCCACTCATTAGCCAATGATAGAGATCGATTTATCAGGTAACATGCCATGTTTACTACTTAGGCCCAAAATTCCTTGCCTAAATCTACATGCGAAAGTATGATCCGAGCTCGCTCCGATAAAGTTCTATTCTTCCGTTCTGCAACGCTATTATGCTGTGGCGTCCCAGGCATTGTGCGGTGTCTCACAATCTCTTCTTTCTCGCAGAACTCGATAAAATCTTTACCACATAACTTCATGCCATTATCAATTCTCAGCCAGCTGATCTATTTATTTAACTGCTTCTTAATCAATGCCTTAAATTTCTTGAACCGATCAAACGCATCAAATTTGTGCTTAAGAAAGTATACCCACACCTTTCTTGAGTAGTCGACGATAAATGACAGCATATATCAAGCACCTCCTTTCGAAGGAACCGGAGACGGGTCTCAAACGTCTGAATGAATATACTAGTCACTTAGTCAAATGAATAGTTGTTGTAAACTTAATCCGGCACTGCTTCCCAAAGATGCAATGCTCATATAAGTCTAGTTTCCCTGTCTTTTGACCCTTTTAGAACCCCCTCTTACTAAGCATCGTCATACCTGCATCACTCGTGTGCCCCAAACGCATATACCATAATCGAGTCAAGTTAGAATCTGACTCACCTGATGAAATTGCAGCAGCTTCGGTCATGATCTCTCCTAGTAAATGATAGAGAGAACTCATTTTCTTTCCCTTCATCACTATTATGGCACCTCTAGACCTTCAGCACTCCACCTTCAGCGATGTACTTGCACTCGATATCATCGAGTGTCCCTAGATAAATAAGATTCTTCTTGAGCTTTGGTACACGCCTTATGTCTGTCAGTGTGCGCACCGACCCATCGTGCATCCGAATCCGAATTGTTCCTATCCCCACAACATTGCAGGTTGCATTATTTCCCATCAAAACTCTACCACCATCTGCAGTCTGGTGAGTAGTAAACCAGTTTCTATAAAGCATCATATGATAAGAGCACCCCGAATCTGGCACCCATTCGTCTCCTAACGAACCAATAGTCATACACAAGACGACCTCTGCATCACTAGTGCTCTCCTCAACAACGTTTGCCACACTGCTTATAGCATTCTACTTGTCACCTCCATTTCTTCTCTTCGGACAATCTCTCTTGATGTGCCCTTTCTCGTAACATTCAAAGCACTTCATGCGTCCCTTGGATTTTCTATCGCGTGACTTTGACCTGCTTTTACCTCTGCTGCTATTAGACCCTCGATGTTGTTCTCTACCTCGAATCACTAGTCCCCACGCTAAATCCTATGCTAAACTGTCATCTCGCAACTCTCTCTGCCATTCTTTAGAAAACAATGCATACTTTACCTCTTTCGAGGTAATCATAGTACGTCTCTGTAGTAGTGAATCAGTAAAGTGCTCCCATGATTCCGATAAAGAAGCCAACAACATCATACCATGTTCTTCATCATCAGGTATCTTACCGACGTTCTTAAAATCTATCATGAGTTTATTAAATTCATCTAGGTGGGATCTGATCGATGTACCTTCATAATATCGAAACTGAAACATCCTCTTCAGCATGTACAAGCGATTGTTCAAACTTTTCATTACATAAAGAGCCTGAAGTTTTGCCCACAACTGCCACGTCTCGGCCAAGGCCATGACCCGTGGCTCAATTTGTGTCATCCCGTTCTTATTATCTTTCATTACGAACAAGCGGAAGCGAACATCAAGACAACTACAATTCAACAACAACAGGGTCAAGACGAAAGTTAAGAGCAAACCATATATTTACATGGCAGCTAAGACATTTTACATGCCCTTTTTCTTTTCTTACGGGTCGATTTCACACATACTTTGTAACCGCTATAACAAAACGGTTGGGTTACACCTAGCCGCTCTACCGTTGTTCGTTCAAAAGGTCCTTCCACGAAAAGTTTCTTCTCAAAAACTTGCTCGGTCATCCCCAAGTCCAGTTGTCCGTCTAGGCCCCGTTCGAGGCGGTCCTAGGTGCTAGTCCGTTGGCACCACCGAACGGGCCATTAAACCCACAAAGGGGTCTAATTAGTCCGCCGTCCTCGGTCCATTCATACCAAGCCTCGAACACATGTGTGACATTTTGCTCAAAGTCTTCATTAACCATGACTTGGGAGATGACCTTGCAATAGGCTCTCCCTCCGGCCACGTCGATCACATCTACTACCAATTCTATAGGGGTTCCAAAACGGTTAGGATGAGCTGCCATCCTACAAGTCTAGAAAAACAATGGGGAATGAGTTATTTACTCAATAAGTAAATTCTCTAATTTCAAATTAGGAAGAAATAATCATTGTCCGACATGAGTCCAACCTTACCATCTCGGTATCACTAGCAAATCAATACCAAAGGTACAAATACCTTGTCTAAGATCAATTCGCGGCTCACACAACGAAAGAACATCAAGCATGCCATCAAGCTATGCGTGAACATCAAGACAACAACAAGTGAATCCCAATAAAGGCTCAGGTGAGAGCACATGCTAACAACGTATCATAAGTTCCTATCCCGATATTAAGGAATCTACTTACGCTACTCCACAAAAGTGAGATTTTGCTGGGACCAAGAAAGTGATGTGAGAAGAAGATGGTGATTGACGTGAGCAAGGGAGGATGGCGTGAGCAAGGAGGAGAGGGTCTGGACAGTGGGGTAGGTTGTAAGGGAGGAAGAGTGGCGTGGATGATGATGGTGTGAGGAAAAATAAGGCTAAGTGAGGACCAAGCTTATTTATAGTATGGTCCACTAAGAGTCCTTAATGAAGATGAAGCCAAATGTAATCATGAATGGCCCTAAAAGTCCAAGTTAATAATGAAGGGGGTCTTGAAAGTCTTTGATCATCATTAAGCTTCTTATTCAAGTCTTCAATTAAGGCCACTCATTTCCAACTTGGTTTCCAAGCTTCTCTCCTAGGGTCATTATACCCTATTGAGTCATTTTAGACCTAAATGGTGATTGTCCTTAGTCTCTCTCTTTCTCTTTCTCCCTAGGCGTGAACTTCCTTTCTTGACTTGGGCATGTACTTCATTTGTCTTGGTCTTCAAGACACAAATTCATTAGTATCTTCCTCAAGATACTCCAATTAATGTTCATCTCTTTATTATTGGTGCCTTCTTGGATAAGATACATTATTGGTTTCACATTAACTAGACTTACTTTGGCCCTCATTTCTCACGTGGAGAACTCCTTGGGTGTAAGCTTCTTGTCCTCATCTTTAAGACAGTCAATAATTGCTAGGGTGAGTCATCATCTTCTTCACTAATCAAGGGACACCTAACTTGACCTCTATCATTGGTTTTCTTGCAAGATAAGCCTTATTATGGATAACTTGCTAAAGAAGTTGTCTTATTTATCTCTTGTTCATGAATCCCTCTCTTTGGGTGTGAATCACTACCTAGTCTCACAATTATTGGCTCCATTATTGGTGCCAAGGCTCTATTATTGGAGTTGGTTTTCATTATTGACCAACTTGTTCAAGAAGTTGGCAATAATATAACTATTAAGTCAATTTGTCTTCTTACCCCACTAAGCATTATTGGCTGTACTATGCGGCCATATCAAGAAATACTCAATAATTGGAATCCTCGCTTAGTTCTAATGGCATATCTTCTTGATCATCCAAATTCTTACTAAACTTGGCTCGGTAAGAAACTATGGTCATTAGGGGTGTTATAATGCCATAAACAATCGACCCTCCCATTTGGAACCGAGGTTCGGTGTAAAAATATGTCCTAATATGCTTGGACATAATCGAGTCGAAGACCAAGTTGAACAGCACAAGGCTGAATCAACAAAATCATCTTGGCACATGGCCTGGTCGGTCGGGCCTGACCGGGCACAAGGCCCGGTATACGGCCAAACCACTCGGGCACAAAACTGGGCTCATGATTGGGACGAGCCTGCTGCACGGTGTTGACACCCAAAATTATCCCTAGAGAGAGCGGGCCGTTTACATGTTACAAAAGATGATAAAGTACGGCTCACATGACAAAAGTCCAAAAAAGGCCGCAAGTCAGGCCCATAAGCATTAAAAAGACCTAAGGTAATTATCGACAGAACATGTCATAAAAGTGTCAACAAGTTCAAAATCACGAGCTTTGCACGTGACATCGACAGATCCAAGATCACGAGCTTTGCACGTAACGTCGACGAATCCAGGATTACGAGCTTTGCTCGGAATCATGGTAATACGTGGCGAAGAATTTGTTTACACGTGTCAAAAGGAAAAGATATGACCGTGGGCATGAAGATGAAGGAAGAAATAAAGAGACACGTGGAAGAAAATTAGCTATTACGTGATGCCCAAAAAGCGTAAGCAATGTCGACAAGTCAGGAAACGGCTAAAAGCGCGAAACTTAAGGAAGTGGAAAACGACTATCAAGGAGAAATGTTCGGTCAATGGTTATCAAGCTGCTCTATAAATACTCAAGGATTTCCAACGAAGAGAGAAGCTTCTTCGACAAAAACACAACACATCTTTTATCTAGTTTTTATCCTTAACGTATTAGGAGTTGATTTAGTTGCAACTTTCAGATTCTTTGTTGTAGATTCAATTCCGACGAGGGTCTTTATCAGATTCAGCATTGTTGATTAAATTTCAATATTGTGCTGCCAGTTCAGCGTCTTTGATTAAATTTCGGCGTTGTACTTAGAGTATAGCTGTTGATTAAATTCCAACCATATTCCCCTCAAGTTACGTCATTGATTAAATTCTGACGTACTTTGAATGTATTGTCGAGTTTGGTATCATATCAAGTCAGGGTGTAAGATTTATTGGGATTAATTAATGCATTTGACATTCTTTATCCAATCTTAGCTCAGGACCCGGTCTCCTCTAATAAAATCCGAAACACAGCATTCGGTGAAAGATTTTCGATGGAATAAAAACCGGCGAAACACACGGGCACTGAGCCGAGTGCATGGGCACAACATCAGGCCACACGGACGGCATGCCAACGCAAAGCCAGGCCACATGAGCAGCGTGCCGTGCATATGGATGAGACGCATGGACGAGGGATCGATTCATGGATCAGACGTACACATTGGCTCATGAACAACACAATGCACGGCCCGTGGCCAAGTCCGGCGGGCACAAATCTGGGTTTGGATCGGAACCTATGGGCACAAAGCTCGGCATAAAGGTAGGACACAATGGCCAGCGCACGGACATGTACAAGGTCGGCCCGTGGCCTGATTGACAGGCACACGGCTGGTCCATGGCGAGGTGCAAGACTTGGCACATGGCTTGTCCATGGCCTACCCAATTCAATGCAACGATCCATGGTTGACCCTCGGTTGTCATGTAACAGCGTGGAATCGAGTACCACGGAGTCGGTCCATGGACGCTTGTGACTAGTGCATGACCAAGCAGAATCACCTGGGACTAACACATGCTTGCACGACGTCGATTCATGATCGCCCGGGATCGTTCCACTGCCGACCCTTTTGGTCGAATGGTCAATCCATGGTCGAATCACTCTAATCGACTTGTGTATTCAGGAAGTCATTTCATTGGCGATCTCTTGGCCAATCCATGGACAATCCTTCGATCGAACCATGACCGATCATTTAGATACTGTTTCGTCTATACTGAACAATCCATGACCGACCCTCGGATCAGTCCACACATCATTTCCAAGGCCTTTTCCTTCAGTCATCTTGGTTCCATTTGGGGTCCAAATTTGGGGATGTTACAACAACGCTGCGGCATCCTTCTCCCCAACCACCTCGACTAACACCTCATCCGATAAATTCAACAGTATTATACTCTTTGCTTTTTCCATTAGCTCTACCCTGTCAGCTGCTTTCATTGTAACGGGCAACCCATCTTTGCCATGTAATGCCTTGGCTAAATCTTGGATTGTCAATAGAGCATACATCTTGACGCTCCATAACCCAAAGTTGTTTCTCTCGTTAAACTTCTCAATCTCAACTTTCGCTCCAGATATAATTGCAATAGCAGAATTTCCAAATAATAGTCAGACAAGCAAAAACCCCAAATCATAATCCAGAAAATCTAACCCTCAAGCTCTGATACCAATTATTGGAATATAACGCAGAAGCGACATGATCTTACAAATTAAGTTAATGCAAAAATACCAGAGAAATAAATAAGGAACAATAAGGCACATCAGAAATTTATGTGGTTCGGTCAGAATGTCAGTACTTATATTTACAGGAAGGGCTAGCAATAAGTAATCCACTATAATCAGAGAATCAAAATTACAAATCGTTAAAACACTCAAGTGTTTCTTACACTTAAATTTAATCAAAAATCCAAAATGTTTACGAATTAACAACTCAATTGGATGAAATAAACTCACGCTATAAATCACCGCGTATTGAAACCCAAAGCAAAATGCTTACGTATGGCTTGTAACAGGAACGTGCCTCTGACGTTCTTTTCTTTTCTTCTTCGCGTGGCTCGTCTTCGGCACTATGCGGCTTCGCGCGGCTCTCGGATTGTGCGGCGGCTTAAATCCACAGAAAAGAACTTTTCTTTTGGACGGGTTTCACATGAAGCAAGAGCTAGCCCCTTTATTTTCTTTCCTTCTATTGCCCCTAGGCCAACAAGGTTTTCTCTGCAGCTGCAAGGAGTCAAAGGATTAACTCCTTTTGTTGACCGACCAGACTACAGGACAAAGATGTCCACTGTACGTCTCACAAGAAGGATTTCTTTTGCGGGTAATTTTGAATATTTTCTCCAACAGAATATATATATCTTCAAGGCCAAATATGAAAACTTACTTAAGTTACGTTCCGTATACGATTCAAATTCAAGTCATAACTTAACAAGAACACTCGTCAAAAGAGCTTTGCCCCACTAGGACGACATGTCGATGCCCATGCTTTGATTCTGCAGAAAGTGGCGCTGCTTTTCCACGAGCCCCTGAATTTTCCTCGACAAAGAGATGCAACGTGTCGATTGCTCCTTGCCTGCATATCAACTCCACAAAGAAAGGAAAAGTCAGGGGGAGGAGAATGTATATAGAAAGCATCATTTGATGATGTCAACTCAGAATAATATGAGGGACAAAAGAGAATGGCTAATCAATCTGAGCAAATGTCGCCTCGACAAAGGGATTGATCGTGTTCGGATTCCAGAGATAAAATTAGACCAGCTTGCTCATCATTGTCCGGAAAGGATTGTGAGAGCTCGAGTGGCCATGAGTGTCCGACACGTGGCCAAGGGTGGACCGACATCTATCAACAAGATTGTAACGTGTTTATCGAGAATTTGTTATCGTGTTTGCAATCTAAAAAAGTAGTTGTGTGATCAAAAGATGGTTTTTGAAGAATGTATCTTAGCATTCCATTATAAGAAATCAAAATTTTGCCCTACAATACTGGTTTGTAAACTCTCTCACTGCAGTGCAGGTTCCGTTGCACAATGATACAGACATTCAGGATATTTGAGGATCTGTTACATGTCCCGTATACATCCAAGGCATACTGATCCTTCTTCATCTTTGACATAACCTGTCAACCCCCAAGGCAATAACATGGATTTCCTCAGCAGCAACAAGCCAGACGTTTGAACTCGAAGTGAGAACATCATCGCTCTATTGATCATCTCAAGCAGTGTAAGGAACACCGCCAAGTCCTCATACCCCTGGCAGAAGATTGGCTTATATCATAATCATGTCGTGTCATATCGTATGATGAAGGGAGTTTTATGTCCGAGGAGGCGGGTCACCATGTGAGCTCAATCTTCTCGCCCTCGGAAAGGCAGAAGGAAACCTAGTGGGCAGATTCGTTTCACCTTTGTATTCAACTTGAACATGATGGACTTTAGGAACCTTTTGATTTTTGCTCCCCGAGTAAGGGTCACCTCAACGTGCACGCGTCGGCCTTTCATGGCCTTTGCTAGAATCTCCTCGTGGAGCTAAGTTTGACGTGTCGACTTGGGAGAACATGCAACATTTCAGCAATTAAAAATGTCGCATCAAACATGTTTAATTCAACAATCTCTCCTCACTAGTATACAGTCTTTGGGTTATTACTTGAAGCGTAAATTATGGCGTTAATATTACGAAAAATTTCAAATTAATATATTAATAATAATTTTATTTTAATTAATCATTTAATTATTAAAAACTTTAAATTGGTATATTTATAATAAATTTATCTCAAATTAATATTTTGAGCATTAATAATCTCAAATTGATATATTTGTGATAAATTTACCTTCCGATAATTTTCGTTAGATTGGATTAATATCACAAAAAATCATAAATTGATATACATTAGCGCAAAGTGGTTAACACGTAGTGTGCCGTCTGTTTACCCCGCCTTAAATACCACAAAGAGTGCCAGGAAAAAAATGCGTGACACAATATATATGCAGATTATGGTTTCTCAAGCAGATCTACGGACAGGAACATTCTGGCTTGTCGTTTTTTCAATTTTCGTCACCCTAGACATCATACAGCTGCCAACACTCAACTTTTTTTAAATTTCCAGGTTCTCAATTTCTCGGTCTTTTGCTAGGAAACCTGCAATACGTGCAGCTTCAAGGATTCCCTATGAGACTTGGACTAGGTTAGGGTTTCGGTAGTGATTGTTGTTCCTCTTCCTTCGCTACTACAAGCTCATTCATGAATTTCTTTTAGGGCTGAAATTGTTGTTCAAGTGCTTGGACAATTAAAAACTCCTCCTTTTTTTTATTTACGATAGCTTGTAAAGTATTATTCTTGAGGATAATTTCCGCCTTTCAAAGAGCGCACCAGGTAGAACGCAGATATGTCCACGATTCAACGGACCTTCCGACTGATTTGGATATAGCGGGTATAGTAGATATGCAAAGCCTGTGAGAGGAAGAGAGAAAATAGGTTGAGCGAAAGTTAGAATTATCAGGCAAAAAGAAGAAATTCGGTAAAAGGAAATGTTCTGGGCTTCGCATACATTTCGCACATGGAGAGGGCACAGTCCAACTTTACACTTGGTTCGTCCCAAATTCATAAGCATGATCCCAACACTTTTTTCTTCACTAATAATGTAAACTCATAAATGAAGCGAAAAAGCGAGGGCGTCTCAAATAATGTGGGATAATCAAAAGCAAAGGAAGCAACCATTTCGAACAAGTACATCAATCAACTGCCGCGTGTTATTTGACAAAGCAACTTGACAGTAAAATTTAACGGAAACAAACCGATGGTAAATTTGTCACAAGTATAACAGTTTGGAGTTTTTCGTAGTATCAACCCTAGTTTGTTTGTCATGTCTTGTTAATTATAGGGATAATGACATAAATTATCTCTAAACTTTGACCCAATAAGCAATGTGGTTCGTGAACTTTTAATTTTTTTAATGTAATCTTAGAACTTTAGCCCAGTGTGCAATGTGGTTCATGAACTTTCAATTTGTTCAATGTGATCCATGTTTTATTTAGTCCTTGAATTATATGAAAATGTTTAATGCCGTCCTTCCATTAATTCAAGTTCAGGGACAACAATAAATATTTTCATATAGTTCATGGACTAAATTGAATATATGTCAAAAGTCTAAGGACAACAAATCGAACAGGTTAAAAGTTCAGGAATCATATTGCACATCAGACTACAATTTAGGGGTTATATTGTATTTTAAGCCAAAGTTGAGATACCGTTTGTGTTACAATCCCATAATTATACAATCACAATTATTTAAGGAATTCGTTACCTTTTTTTATATGGCCACCTTGAGAGATGATACCATTGCGTTACGAAAGTATCTTACGAGAACAATTGAGCATCATCCTTACTCGAAGTCTAATAACAACATTCAAAGAGCAGATCGGAGGCTTTAAGGGTGGGGAAGATGAAATTGGTATACGAACCAAAGTCTGAAGAGAATATTGGTTCCTTTCTTCAGAGTACGGTGGGGGTGGATGAAAAAGACGATTTTGTGCGAAATTGTCCGATCAAACCTAATGAGAAAAAGACGAAGGAGACATTGTTGACGTCGTGCCACCTGCGTCATCTGTACCATCAAATGCCCCAATCTCCTATTCTTTCATGCATGTTCCAGCGGTGTCCGACTTTATTTATATGTGCAAGTAGAAATGGCAGGTCATTCTTACCACATTCACCAGCTTGCATCGGCACACTCTTTTTTTTTTTATCCCAGTAAGTTTCCATCCCACAATACCATATCCGAAGAAAGAAAGACCCGAGTCTCGTCCGATCAATTTAAAACTGTCTTTTTTGTTGTTGGTTTGGTTTGTTGGGTTGCAAGATCTGATCTGAGCCCAGAAAAATGGGGAGAGGGAAAGTAGAACTGAAGAGAATAGAGAAGGCATCAAGCAGGCAAGTGACATTCTCCAAACGGCAAAACGGGCTTCTCAAGAAGGCTTTCGAGCTCTCCATCCTCTGCGATGCCGAAATCGCCCTTGCCATCTTCTCTTCTTCTGGGAAATGTTGTCAATTCGCCAGCCATGAGTAATCACACTAATATAATCGATCTATTTAGTTATCAGCTACCTTTTCTATTTTCTATTCGCACATGCTTTTGTTCCTTCCATATGCGCGTGTACGCGTTTATATGAGAATCGTTTTGCTACTTTAACGGGGTGAATTCGCAGCATGGATAGGACTATTGTCAAGTACCGAGACGAATTAGGACTCCCGCAATCATCACACAGCCGGGGATGCCGAAGCATCGAGGTGATTGAGATCTGTCCTTTAATCTGTCTTAATATGTAACTTGATTTGTTGCCATGAAATCTAAATTTTTAATCTCTCTCTCCTTTAGACTCTCTATAATCAAATTCAGGAAAGTGGAAATCTTGTTATTTGTTCTACTTCACCCTATAAAAAATATGATGATCTCTCAAAGAAAAAGAGTTGAAATAGATGTTTCGTTATCATCTTATTATAATTTGCAGAGTACGTGTATGGTTAAGGCTTTGCTGCTAAGCGATTAAAATACATCTTAGCCTACAGTTCTTAATTAATTGAGCTAGTTGACATTAACTATCACTCGATATTCAGCCAAAGGAAGAAGGAGATCGACTCACTAGGTACAGCACGATGAGCCCTAAAAATTCTATGCAGCGATATTTTGTTATTGTACTCTGGGGACATACTTATAAGTCTGTTGATGCAATATATACAGTACTGGAGGGCTGAAATTCACGAGTTGACAAGAGGGATTGAAACCATGGAAACACAACTCAAGTAGGTGGAAGCGAGTTCTTTTTTGGCGGAAATGAAAGAACTTAAAAGTTTCTAAAGGATCGCGATTGACTAAATAAGACACGCACTGCTCATGTATGCAGGCACTTGTCCGGAGAAGATCTTTCAATGTTGGGCATGAAAGAGCTGAGACAACTTGAGCGACAGCTGAAGACCGGTGTCGAACGCATCCGCTCCAAGAAGGTGAATGTTACTGATTAATTAATTCTTGACTTTGATGTGGACTAAAATCTCAAGAATGCATATATAATAGCTCGGTGATTCTTGATGACAATTTATTCATCTATACAAATATTTTCTCGAGGTGTCATTTTTCTTTCCCTCTTAAGGTTTAGTCGAAAAGACTATCCCAGCGCAAGTATTTGTTGGTCTTAACAATATGGATCTTTGTAAGACTCTGGAACAGATGACTTAGACATGTATTGGAACAGATGACTTAGACATGTATTTGCACAGTATATGTTCACTAACTTCATTACTGTCCCATTCTGACTGAGCATACGGTTGCAATGGACAGAGACGCATCATTTCGGAGCATGAAAACCTGCTGAAAAGGAATGTAAGTTTCCTCTATCAAACCAAACTCTCATGGTGTTTTTTGCTTGATTATCCAGACTACATATTGAGTATGATTTCGCTTTGAGGGTCGATGCAATGTATTGGATACGCTTTACTAAATTCTTCTATTTGACTCATACTCAGTAGATAGTAGATGTCTCGTGTATAATAGGCCTCCTAACTTGTTTAGATGTAAATGCACATGAAACCACCTCCTGAAACATTATCCAAAGCCTGTATCTTGTGCCGCGTTTTAGCATTTTGTTCTATGAAAAATGGGAAACATAAAGCCTCATACTCCGAAAGGCAAACATTTACTAATTATTACCAATTCAAGAACTTACATATCGAGATGAATCTGCATAGTACAGCACGTTGATGCTCAACCTTTTGGTCTTTGAAAAGGATTTAAGATGAATTGATTGCGGCATAGGGCATACGTTTTTAGAGGCCTATCATATCATTAAACGTTTTATCAAAAGTTCATAAGAACACACATTCCACAATCTATATTGTTGCTAAAAGTAGTGGATGCTTAGTGGATGCTGCTATATAAAAGTCGAGAACATGCAATTAGAACTTTGTGCATACGCAACATGACGGTCCCTTAATTTCTTCAGCTCAGAGTCCTGCAAGAGGAAAACGCTCGTCTCCTGAAAACAGTAAGATCTTTCCAAACTTGTACTTGCATATACACAACTTGGAAGATGCATAGCTTGGCAATTCACAACACTGCACTAATCATGATTGGCATGTATATTTTCCACCATTCCAAGGTCAAGTACCACGAGATGCGCGATGTCGATATTAGGCCTGGAGTTTTTGTTGATCACTCTTGTAACTCAGACCAAAGGTAAGCCATTTTCATACATCGCGGATATTGGTTTTCCCAAACGTGGGTATTTTGATAATCCAATGTCCCTCGACAACTCATTGAATGGTTCAGATAAGCAGTTCTCGAGTGATCTGCAAAATTCTACGTCTAAAACTAACAGAAGCTAAAGATGCTCGCTTCAGAGTAATAGTTGTCTATGCCTATGCTTGCTTTTGAACCGTGAAAGAGTGATCCATTGAATATTTGTCAAACTGCAGGGTTCCTCAGGATGGATCTTCCTACATAGTAAATGGCAGGCACTGAAGTACTGGTGTGGTGGGTGGGTGTTAAAACAGGCAGCGATATTTCCTGATTACAAAGGGTTGAGAAGGTGTATCAAAGCTAGGACTGCTTTTCATTCATATGCTGTGTATGTGCGTGAGAATTGTAATATGGACTCAACAGAAGTCCAGACATAAAAGCAAACTTCTACCAATAATAGGTATTGTTATTTATCCTGATTTCATCGACGGCCTGAATTTGTCCAGCTGCCCAGCATGGGTTCAACTACCAATTCTCTATCGAACGAGGAAGATGCCGAGCCTTGTCTCTATATCTGGTTCACTTGTAAGATTTGCTGGGTACACAGCTGAAAAGCCAGCAACTTGTTAGGAGCCGATAGGCGACGGGACGAAGGATGGTGCGTGCAAAGTCACTCCTTGTCTTCCAGAAAAAAGGGAAGGAGAAGGATCTTCTTCGAACACATTGTATATGTCCATAAAATTAAGGATATCATGAATAGCTTGGGGATTAATTATGAGATATGGACTTCGTCTCCTGCGTAATGGATGATCGTAATATTTGAACTTTTTCTCAGTGATTTCGCAGAGGCAAATAAATTCATTCTACCGCTTGGTACCAAAAACATTTTTCCTGTGTCGGTTCAACTAGTGTTTGGTAAGTGTCAAACAATTGTTGGTAGGAAAATGACCAATAAATCATTGGAAGTGACTTGTTCATAACTTTATTTCATTTTTTGGAAATACCAATTTGTTTGTTGATTTGCACCTTAACTATTTTTATACCAACTTTTATCTGTAAAACTGACAATGAAATCACCTGCCTAAACTAGAGAGATTTAACCAATTTTTGTTAAATTAAATTGCCAACTAATTTTGGATTACCAACTTGCACAGTTGCTTTCCAATGTTAATTATTCTTTTAATTTCTAATTTTTCTAATTGATTTTTATTTACCTAGATTATTAACTTCTTATACACTAACCTTTTTAGAGATTACCAGCCTAAATTAGTGTATCTCACCAATCTTCTCTCCATTAAATTACCATCTACTATGGGGTTACCAACTTTGATTTGAATTAGTTTGATTTTTTTTTTTTCAATTTTTCCACTTTCTTACCCGTTACAAAATAACATTTTGCAAAATTCTTGATGTGTTGGACATAATGGAGCTTTTGGTTTACTTAAGTGCATCAAGGTTCTTCAAATCATTTCTAACAATTTATTTATAAGCTTTGATTATTGACTGTTAATGTGTTCTTTCACTTTTTATGCATGCGGAAGCGAGTAAAATCAAAGAACAACCCGAGACATGTAAAATTTAAAGGGACACACGCGAAAAATATAAACATGGCGATCTCATTTTCATTTCTTATTTATGTACTTAGGCGACATAGGTCGGGGTACATTGGGGAAAATAAAAAGGGTCCTGTCGCCCCTGATTACACCAAAAGCTCCGTCAGTCATATCCTCCCAACTTGTAAGCACCTATGTACAACGTCACCTATCCATCACCCACAGTATGTCCAAAAATCATTGCCTGGTCTACAAAAATGCTACTCCACCATCCTCAGGGAAATCAGTATCGACAAGCTCAGTAATATGACTAGAAAAATCGACAGGGGCACCGTAGCTAATCGAGGTGGAGGCAGGCATGATTGGCATAGCTACAAATCCGAAAAAGGATAGACAACATCTAGTGAGCATAAACTCAGCAAGTAAAATGTCTGCCAATTTATACTATGTAAACCTATCACTGCACATGCGAGGAAATTCCAAACATACAATATATGAAATCACTCTTAAAATCAACTTGTCTGAATACCTTCTTCAAAACCAAAGTAGTAAGCTGGTATAAAAAGAAAGACATCATGGGGTCTATAAACCAATAACACAAGTGAACCGTAGCAATACTAATAATCACTTTTGATTCAATACTTAGCTGGCACCATCTTTCGAGGAACCCCGTTACCCTTAGGCACATTGCACCCACACAGCATTGCGAGGACATCTAGGGAACCGTGTTACACCCCCAGGCATCCGAGGGAGCACAGTTACCCCCTCAGACATCTCGCACTCTTCCCGGATCGCGAGGTCATCTAGGGACCCAGTTACCCCCCAGGCATCCAGAGAAACCTAGTTACCCTCCAGGCATCCCAACTCCTAGGGCATCATCGTCATGGGACCGACGGAACTGTCATACTCATGGTGCAGCAATTCAATATTTCAATCTAAAATATCATTCACTTTGCTAATACAAAGAAAACAACTCAAGTTCAGAACTGACCAACCTTCATCCACTTATAAATAATAGAAATGGTATAAAACCGGTTAGTCAGCAATACAAATCTTAAAAGACGAGCTACGAAAAGGTCCCAAAATTGCCCTATAAAGGCAGTTTGTACGTGTTCGGAAGTTGCTATTAATTACCTAAGTTAATCAGCTTAAAAAATTATGAAATTTTAACACAATGTAGGCGAGCCCAGAGGAAAATTTCTTGTGAGAACTCGAAACCCAGTTTAGCTTATACAATCCCCAACAATTCGGACAAACCGGTTCAAAACAGTACTTTAATTCCAGAACTCAAACGGAAAGAAAGGTAGACGTATGACAGGTTCAATGAGCTCTAAAAATCATGGAAAGTTTATACGTTATATTTGAAGGGGTAATCTACAACTTTCATGAAGAACACTCGTCCAAATTCCTTGCCGAAAATTCTTTAGAAAATCATAATCGTGTAAAGGTCAGTACCGGTCTTTTAAAAAAACTGGCTTAAAATCGTGTGTTTATCGAATATAATATAGTCATATGAAGTCCGAAAAATCCAGAATTAAATTATGTAATAGAACAAAGAATAAGGTGTAACTTTCGTGAAGAAAGCCCCAAGAAATTCGTACCACACAATATCGTATAAAATTGGCAAAACCCTGGGTCAATCCGTGACCGAATCTGACTTCTACAACGTCTACGGATTCGGCCCTGCTGTGGTGTCATTCAACCTCGAGCACGCAAGCATTTCAGCAATCAGCACCTCAACAACACATTCAAGAACTAAATAAACCATGAACTCAAAAATTCTAGCTATGCATGTCTTCCGCAATCGCCGATTAACACGGACGCGCACGAAAGACAACCGAAACCGCGGAAATCCGAGAAAATCAACCTCGCCGAGCAATAACCGATCAACACAACCTAGCCTAGAAGACATTCAATTCACTTGCCTGAAACTCCCAAAAGTGGTTTGCGACGCTTGCCGGAGTTGAAAAAGGCTCCGGTTATTGGCTGGCCTCCTGCGATCCGAGACGAGCCGAGTATTGAGCTGCCGCACGAACGAAACGATGCGAGACGCGGAACGGCGCGAGGGCTGGCTGCACAAGGCGTCGCCGGCGGGATGGAACGGCGTGAGATCGCGGTATCGCGGGAAAAAGGAAGAGAGTGAGAACGGAGGGAGGCCGCGGAAACTGGGAAAAAGGAGGAAGAAGAATGACATTGCTGGTTTTATCTTCTTATTCCCCTCAGCCGCATGGGTTATAATTTTGAAGCAATTTGGTGCGCCAAATGGAGGTGTATGGCGCAGCCAGGTGGCACGGGTGTCGCTAGGTGGCGCGTTGGGGACGGGCTAGGTGGCGCGGTGGGGATGAGCTAGAAAGAGAGGGAATGGCCATAAACGTTGGCACTTTTCGCGTTCTAGTTTCGTATGTGATTGAACATCGAGCTCGTTCGATATACTCATAACTTAGTGCGGAAATTCAAACCCGATCGACTAAAGCATTTATCGACCTAGGTTGTCAAGTTTGTCCACATACAATACAACTTCATTATTTGTCGATTGAATGGCTAAGTATTCAAGGTCACACGGGTCTATTGAGTAATGACCCGGATGTCACACCCGCAATATCATCTTTCATAAGTTAATGGTTCAGGATTAAAATTGGTCAAGCCTGCTTGCAAAATATTTTTATAGAATAAAAAGAAAAGATATCAAAAGAGCGTTATGTTTATTTAATGTAATCAAGTCCCTGTATCCATGATCTCTCTAGTTCGTAGAAATAAAATGTTCTCCCACATTTTACTTTGGTTTCAAATCGACCCATAATAGATAGGTGGTGAGTTCAAAATGAATTAAATTGCATGTTCAATTGATTAAATTAAAACCCCAAAGTTGCGATTGATAAAAGTTTGGGAGAGTTCGCATTAAGTGTATGCTTAGTAATCCATTACCTTTCCCTTGGTGGTTCACATATGGGAGGGTTGCGACACACTCCTTCACTGAACGCATGCAAATTGTTTGTGAATATTCCCCTTAAGACCTAGTTATAAATTAGTTCCTGTCATTGTTCAATCTGAACATGTATTAATGTGTTAGATGTGAGTAGTCGTTTCGTTAGCTATTAAGGGAAATGATCTTTGATGTATTTCACAATTGTCAAGCATATTGCCGAATCGATGTTTCCTTCGCGCTGTGTTTGTGTGATCTCCAGTGATCGTGGATGGTGATCGTCGGCGAGGAAATGGCTTGAAGTCGTTGGCCTGAATGTTAATCTATAGTGGCATTTGAATTGGTTTGTACTTCTACGCAATATCTGTGGATTTCTAGGTGAAAGTGAATGTTGAGTAGCTAGTGATTGATGGTGGTGGCCGAATGTGGTGGCCGACAGTGGTGTTCCGGTGATGGATGGTGGTGACGGTGGAGCATAGGTTGTTCATGGCTTAACGCTTGAAGAAGTTGATCGTAGATGGAGGTTGGGGTATTATGGCGTTTGATGTCAAAAACATGAATGTGCGCATTTTAGGGGTTGAAGAAGAGATGAGTGGAGAGAAAAAAGGGATAAAGATACAAACAATTGCTCAACTTTAACTTAATATAAAATGTGGTCCTTGAATTTTTAATTTGTTCAATATGATCTATGAACTTTTGATATATGTTCAATGTAGTCCCTGAATTATATGAAAATGTTTAATATAGTCCATGAACTTAAATTTATGGAAGAACTGTATCGAACAATAACATGTATCAAAAGCTCAAATATAGCATTAAACAACTTAAAAGTTCAAGGATCACATTATACATTGGGTTAAACTTCAGGGATCACATTGAACAAATTAAAAGTTCAAGGATTACATTACATATTGAACTAAAATTAAGGGATTGGTTATGTAATTTTCCCGAGGAAAAAATATTTAAAATATAAAAATATAAAAATATATTTAAAAAATAAAAACCAAATTGCACAGTCTACATTAGTGCATAGGAGAAAGTAAAAATAAAATAATCAACATCTGGAACTCGACTCACACTCGATCGAGTATTTAACTTTCCTGCTCGACTCTAGAAAATCGAAACATTTAAACTCAATTTCATTTGATCATAATCATCTTGTATATGAACTCGAGGTCAAAAAATTCCAATACCTTGTGATCTCAAGGATATCTGTCTACTCTGGCAACTACCAAATATAATTAAAGAAAAAATCGAATGATGATTAGACTCGCTAGTTTGTCCGGGGGAGGGTTGACGAGCTCCAAGCTAAACTCGAAATCAGATGAATCGATCTCAAATAATCATGGAGTCAAGCTCAACCTAAACGCATAGTAAGCTTACTCAGTTTCTGGTCCAATTCCACCCCAGTGATGAAGAGGGAAGTAGCATATAGGAGTGAGCATGGTCCGGATGGGTGGTTTCCATCCTAGAATCGAAAACCTCCCACTAAGGACCAATTCCGAAAAATTAAAACAGAGAATCGTCCGTTGTTTCCATGGATTCACTCGAAGATCAGATCGCCGGTCCAGTTCGGTTCCTAGGTAGGTCCATGGAACCGGTCCCACTAGCTAAGGACGGAGACAAAAAGACGGAGATGGAAACGGAAATAGAGAGTCGGAGACGGTGAGGTGAGTATCGACTGAGAAGAGTGAGAGTGAACGTGAGGCAAACGCGAAAGAAGGTATTTCTCTGCTCAATGTGCGATTGTGAGCGTCGAGCGAATTAGGTTTAGTTTAAGGATTTAGATATATATTATATTTATTATTATATTACTGGTTCGGTCCAGATGGGCGGGTGGGCAGTTCCATACCTGGTACCGGAAATCGAACCGGTACCCACCGGTTTTCAAAAATTGGAACCGGAAACCCGACTGATTCCCTTAAAAACCACCGGTTTCAGTCCGAATCTGGGCGGTCCCGGACGGTCCGAGCGATTCTTGGTTCTTTTGCACACCCCTAGTAGCATATAAACACAAGGAGAGATTCCAATTTTCTTTTGGATCTACCACTGTGGGCCTAACAAGAGCCCACAACAGTAGGCCCAGTAGATCCGAAAGCCCAAACCATTTCCTTATCTTTTTGGATCTACCACTGTGGGCCCAACAAGAGCCCACAACGGTAGGCCCAATAGATCCAAAAGCCCAAATCCACTTCCTTCTCTCCTTCTCTCTCCCTGTCTCGCCGGCTCGCTCTGCATCGGTAGCCGTGTGTCTCTCTAGAACACAGTCCAACGCGCTCTTCGATCGGAATGGCCACCATAGCTCGCGTTTCCAGAAGAGCCCTAGCCGCCGCGGTTGCCAACCACGGCCACCGCGCCCTCCGCCGCGGCTTCGCCGCCGAGGCGTCGAAGACGGTCGCGCCGTCGCCGGCGCCGGATCGCGTGAAATGGGACTACAGAGGCCAGAGGAAGATCATCCCGCTGGGGCAGTGGCTCCCCAAGGTCGCCGTCGACGCCTACGTGGCCCCGAACGTGGTCCTCGCGGGCCAGGTCACGGTCTATGACGGGGCGTCCGTCTGGAGCGGGTCGGTCCTCCGGGGCGACCTCAACAAGATCACTGTCGGATTCTGCGCCAATGTCCAGGAGAGGTGTGTCGTTCACGCCGCTTGGTCTTCTCCCACAGGTTAGAGTATTGCTTTTTGGGGATTTGTGGAGATTGTGATTGTGATTTTGGGTGTTAGGGTTCTGGAATCGGTGTGATCTCTCTGTAGTTTTTCAGCATTTTAATTTTCTTTATTTGCTCCACCTGCTTGATTTCACCTGGAAGAATGTGTGCAAAGAAATGTTCTTTAAGGAGTGCTTTAGGAAGTCATTAGCTATTGAAGAGGGAAATTGCTTGTGGAGAATACTAAGGGACCGTAAAGTTTGTTAGTATCGGCAGCTGAATTTTTCCTACTTATAGAGGATTGATGATATTACTGGGGAGGCAGCTGTCACAAGTGGATTAACTTGTGATTTAGAGCTCACGAGGTGCGAATGTCTCCTATGTAGTTTGTTTGATAAGATGGACCTGTAACTTCTTGAATTATGCTGAAGTTAGTTTGGTCAATAGCAAGATATTAACGTGGGACTAATTTGCCAGTTGATCCTGTAGGGAATTGTAATTGATGTGCTCGTGTTTGGGGGTCAACAGTTCACTAATCTTTATTGATAATTTCTGCACTGTCTGAATTCATTGGACTTCAACGATCTTCTTTGTTACTCAAAGCATTTGATCAGCACTGTGCGGTGTTGTTACTTGTGTCGTTTGGATGTTGAAAAGAAATGCTGCATGAAACCACGTCATAGTTTCTTCTTTCTTCTATTTATCCCTTTGATTTTTATTTTGCTGAATTGTCCTTTTATAAATCACAACGTTACTGAGACAACTATTGTGTAATGTGAACTTTGAGGTTCAAATTATAATGTGGGTATTAATATAACACTTTGGTGATCATTGGGATTTTTTCCCCACGAAACATGGTTCGCTTCATTCGATATATTATGTGGTGAATATTTTGAGAGAGGGAGAGAAACGTGGTCCATTACGTTCTTGCATTCCAATCGATTTTTCGCTTTCTGGGAAAAGAAAAAGAAGCTAAAAGAAATGTAAGCTGAGGGCTGCTGGAAGTTAATTGGGGCAGAGCAGAGTGAAATCAGTGGCTCTGAAATACCTGTGGGTTTTCTACAGGGTGCCTCCAACTCCAGGCTGTCCACATAAAAAAATCGATGGCATCATAGTACGGGTTTTGTGCTCAATCAATGATGTTACTGGAAATTGGAGCCTTTTCAGGATCCTCCGAAAGCTTCACCTTCTCCTCTCATTGTTCTTCTCTTCACAAACCCGCCTCCAAACGCCATTACATTGCTGATTCCTGTTTTAATTTTTTTTCCTGCTTCTGTGTGTGTGTCTTTCCATTCACTAACAGTTCATATATCTTTTTTAAGAAAGATATATTATAAAGTCAAAATTCTCGAATAAATTAAGCAGTCTTGTGGTTTTCAAACACTTCGGTGTTAGTTCTTCCCCAACAGAAGAGTCTCCATAGTGAAGAGTTATGTTTTTTTCTATTTGTTCGAGTTGTTAATCTAATCAAATTTCTTGTTTGCCTTGCAGTAGATTCTAAGGCGTGTGAACTGATAAGTTCCGAACATATTTATAGTGAGCAGTATCTTTATGAGTCTTGATTCTTGATTGACATGCCATCCTTTTTCCATTCCCATTTCTATCCTTCCTCAAGTACTGTTGTATGCATGCTTTACACCTTCTTATTAGTCAAGCTTTTAAGTTAGAGCTTGTTGCTGAGATGAGCTCACTTTCTAATGTTTCTGTTCATAGAACGAATAATAGATGAAAGGTAAGTAAGATATGATGTTTCAGCAAAGGATGAGAATCTCTTAGATAAGGTTTTTGTTGTGGTACGTCAACAAAATGTAGTTTTGGCTCTACTATGCATCTACTAGCAGTTGTCTACTATATTAAGATTTAGTGACAATTCTGAAGGGACTGCAAAATTCTCCTCGTTTGTGTTTTGCGCTGTCAATTTATGTGACCAGCAACTTCTCTCGTCTCTGCCAGGTTTGCCAGCAGAGACAACTATTGAGAGGTTCGTGACCGTCGGTGCATACAGCCTCTTGCGGTCATGCACAATTGAGCCTGAGTGCATTATTGGTCAGCACTCCATTCTAATGGAAGGCTCCTTGGTAGAGACCCACTCGATACTTGAAGCTGGGTCAGTGGTTACCCCAGGAAGGAGAATTCCAACTGGTGAACTTTGGGCTGGAAATCCTGCAAGGTTTGTCAGGACTCTCACTCATGAAGAGACGTTAGAAATCCCTAAACTTGCCGTTGCGATAAACGATCTGAGTAACAGCTACTTCTCAGAGTTTCTCCCTTATTCGACTGTGTATTTGGAGGTTGAGAAGTTCAAGAAATCCTTGGGGATTTCCATATAAAATCTACTGTTAACTTTGACTCGAGTTTTATGTTGGGCATCCCATACAAGGAAATAAGCTGCTCCGAGACATGTAAAGCTTGCCTTTCGAGCTCCATGCCAATTTCATTCGCTTGTAACTGCTTCAGAAGATTGTTTGCAAACTCGGTCACTTGATGAGAGACCGCATGTGTTTTCGCGACTTAAAGTTTGTATGGGTTCATCATTTTGCTTCCCAGTATGTAGACCAAGATTTTCGCCTTTTTCCAGTTGAAATGTAGTAGTATTGGATGGTTCTTTCTTCTGCACCTTGCAAAGCAGACTTCGACCTCACCAGCCTCTCTGTTAAAAATTATTATCCGTAACTTCTCCCGAAGGTCACAACTCAGGACTGACATTTTCAAGATTATGGAAGGTTGGTTGGTGAAGATTCCTAATGCTAAAGCCAACTCTATTATTGCACTTGATTCCGGCAACCCAATCAAGTCTCAGCTAACCCCATTAATTAGATTGGATGTTTTGGCATTTGGTGGAGGGCCTCCTCGAAGGATACACAAGTACCTGGTCTGTACGTGCTCCTTGGTGGATGTACCCAATTGAACTGTCGTTTTTTTTTGGTAAGTGAAAGCCATTTGGATTCCACTACGAATACACGATGTCTACTACTTCCCACAAACTCGTGGTGACTCGAGCCTTGACTTGTGAGTGGCCATGGAAGAGAGAGAGAGAGAGAGAGAGAGAGAGAGAGAGAGAGCAATCATACTGATTGGGAGGAAGGGAACTAAAGAAGAAGATCCATCGAGGGAAAGATGTCTAGAGCTTTGCTGATCTTTTGGGGGCAGCGGGCAAAACCCGAGGCCTGGTGTTAGCTTTTTCTCACGCCAATTTGGGAGCAAATCTCCATCATCCTATTTCACTTTTCGTCGGACAGAGCCCTCTGAGCTGACTTCCTTTTTTTCTCTGCTGAAGAGGACGAAAGCGACCGCCAAGAGCATAAATTGACAATTATCCCCCTCTTCTTGTGGAAAGTCTTCAGACAACTGAAAGTTCACGAACCGTCAACACTCGTACCGGCAGATTTTGTTTGATGGGGGTTACTTGCTTGCAAATTTTCAATTCCTTTTTCTTGACGTTATCTATTTCGTTCGCTTTCCAACAACTCTCCTTGGCAGGCTCCTGAAATGCGATCCAACCTTTAGTGATTAACGGGCGTGTATGCGTTGCATTAATTATAGCAAGGTCCTCATCAGAAAAAAGAGGCCCCAAAGCTAGATCACGACCAACATTTCAAAAGTATCGGTTGATTTTGATCACCCTTTTAAGCAGTAGATTGATCTCGATGAACTCCGAATAAGACTTGAGCTCCCGAAGCGATTGTCCACATGTCGGTGTAGATGGAATGTCTGTGCGGGTAGCATTGCACGATTCAATTACCGCTTACATCTACGGTGAACCGATTGTTTTTTTTTCCCGGCGCGCACGAAATGTGTTGGGAAAAAGATTGAAATGTTAGAGTGGTTAGGAAGGATTAATTCGTCGAATAATTTGTGGGTGCGAGAATGATAGTGAAGATTTGGTGAAGGAACCTTTTTGTGTGAGCTTGTTGCCCCACGTTATCGACCACTGAGGAGTTCCACAAGACCTAATTATGGAAATTATTTTAATCCTCCTTTTCTTTGCTCAGGTCTTCACAATGAATCAAAGCGACGATTTTGACGTCCCAACCATTCACAGTTCGTAAAGGCCGGAGGGGTCTCCCTCTTTGCTTATATAAATTGTCTTCGCTTTCTGCTGTAGACATATATTATTTCTGTGCAACTCGGGTTCATCACACAACCATGGCCGTCGGAGATTGTCCAAGACACTCGTGGCGAACCGTGGTGTCCGGTGCATCGATCAATCCCAACAGTGCTGGTAAGTTGAGTTTGTGACGATGTTGGAATGGCTCAATCATATCAAATCTCCCAAGTCTTGAAATGGGTCCTTTAATCTGATTGAGCCGTGCCAATATCTTCACTTATTTTGCTTCTTTTCTGAATTCATCCCTCTGTCTCGCTTGTCATGCGTACCTTGGTCAAGCACGCTCGTTTTCTTTTCGTCTTTCATTTCCTTAAGGTTAAGGATGATTTCTAGTGATTCCTCTGGTTCTCGTTATTGAGTTTGTTTCCACTGCGGTTGTCATAATGCAGAACCGTCGTGTAAATCACAGTAGAACAATTTGATCAATCATTAAGCTATCTGGTTTTATGAAACCGTGGCCATGTAGTCCTAGATGTTGCAGATTGTGAGATTGGCAACATTGATTTTAGGTGGGTCGGCAATCAACGATTCATCGAAGAGGAATACTGCTAAATCCCTTACCACCATGCTTAATCTACGCACGTCATATGTATGTCGTGCATGGGTAAAAACATTATCGGAGGCAGGTAGATTTCAGCTCACAGAGCTCCGAGATAGTACAAATAAATTCGGGGAAGCAACTATACGAGTGATTCTTTCAATCTTCCTTCACATAGCAGATTCTGACACTATAAGAGTCAGCAGTGTGAAGCCATCTTTTCTCTCTGGCCCAGAAAAGCCAAAACCACAAGCGATAGGACCATGGGAGGTCAATTATGAAGACAAAAATCATGTGACCATGAAGATTGTATACTTAGAAGTTTCTATAGGAAAACGAGTATAATGAACACACACGGATTGTGGTGAAAAGGCTAACCTGAATGTACCGGACCGACTAAACATTGGAGGAATCATTGTGTTAACGCAATATAGAGGTATAACAACATTTAGAGTTTGTTGTTTCCTCTCATTTTAACTAATGTGTCACTGCTTAGGATGACAAACCAATGATGTCGTACTTATCTTTCTTTGGTATCGGTTAAATCATATCCAAGTTATAAAGCATTTGAGTTATGAAGCTAACTAGGTAAACAAACAAGACTCCAAATGGAGTCCTCTCGACTTTGCCCAAGTTTGATAAGTATGGTCCTCGTTGGAGAAAAGGAGCGATGACCACACCAAAGCAGGAGGGCAATGTAGTTAATACCTTCAATTAGAAGAGTTCACCGAAACAGACAGTGTACATACGAGAAAGAATTCCACGATAATCTCTACATGAGAATGAATATGTAGTAATTATGCATCAGGAAATTGGGGAGTGAGCTTATAGCTTACTAGTCCCAGTGAAAGGGAATTACTTGAGAGGCTTCATTTCTTTGTCGTCCTTCAGATCCTAAGTGGAACATTCCCTGGGAATTGGTATTTCTTCCGCTGCCATTGGAAACGAGAACAGAGTCCAAGGGCTCTAAGCTGTGATTATCACGGTAGGAGTTTTGGTGCACCATATTGCTGAAATTAGTACCTGATGTCTGCATCTGTGGTGATGACAGAAGAGAGAGAGCACAGTCCGATTCGCTGACTAGCCGATCATAGAACAAGTTGCGGCCAAGCCCACCACTATCAGACGAAACAATCGTCCTAGGGAGTGGCTGACATACAGAAGGTTCGACAGACACTTGGCTGCTCAACACGGGATTATTCCCTTGCAAGAACTTAATTTGTTTGCCTCCCCCATATATGCTAGAGGGCGACCCGAAAAGGTGTTGGTGGTGAGCATATAGAGAAGCTTCTGCTGCGGGATTGACAACTCCGGCCCATGTTGGGTTGCCAACAGCAGTAGTGGGATATACCTGTGAGTTAGAGAGTGGCACTAATTGGGTACCTGAAAAAGATTGAATAGAGTCAAAGAAACATAACAACCAACAGAAACATTCATGCTAGTCTGAGGAGTCATTTATAGACTTCTCCTGGGCTTGGAATTTGTCTGCTCATGGTAAGCTATCATACACACTTGGAATTTGTAAAAGAGAAGCCGGACCACAAAGCTAAAATTGCCAAGAATTGAAGATCTAACATCAAGTTATGTTGGAATGTATGAGGGCTCAACCAGCCATAATATAACAGATGAAAGAACACATGAGGAATTATCAACTGGTCACTGGTTCTAAGAACTAAGCTCATTCCTACGCTAGTTGAGCTCCCTCAGAACCAATGTTCTTAACATAAAACAAAGCATTCCCAAGTTCTTCTGATGGAAAATATCCCGTGGGAAGGACTAACGGGAGGAAACATACAGGTGAACAGTAAAGTAGAAAGAGATGGTCATTCCATTCCAGAAAATAAATCCCCTTGCAGATGCAATTTCTGCACGTATGGATCTTATGCCAGCTCTAATCAGAACAGAGTATTCATGAAATTGCCCTAGAGCCTGCCATGTACTGGTATTACACATGGTACATTGGAGCTAAGAAAAATTACTGCAAGAGGATCCTCACCCTGAAAATTGGATAAAATGTCTGCTGACCGACTTAGGGGTTCCGGCTGAGGTTTTCTTCGCCTTCTGTTATGTCCATCGAGGCGCTTCCTGCAACTCCTTTTGCCCTCATCAAATTCCTCCAGTGAATGGAACCTACAAGACCAGATATTATTTAAAACATAATATTAGCCATTGTTAACTTGGCAGTTCCTGTTGTTAGGAGCAGTTCCAATTTACACAATCCACTTCAGACTGCAAGTATTATTAACAATGACGCAGCAGAACAACGAATTTGAAGAATACGTTGAAAGATTGGTGTTGATTTGAAACAATCAAAAGATATGGTCAGTACCTGCTGCATTGCTGACAAAACCTTTGCTTTTTACCATTAATCGTCACCTCAGGAGTCTTGGAGTGAACTTCACAGACCTTGTGGCGCCTATGGTACTCTCTACAGTTACTAAGGTCTGCATTGCAACCATCAACAAGGCAATGTACTGCCTGACCCCCATTGCTTGCTGATCGAGCCCTCTTCGATGACCCTGATGGAGACAACGCCATCTTTGAGACAGCAGAGTCCTTCCACATATTTACCGGTTCGTTCACGGTGTTACTCATTTGACCCAGCTTCAAATCAACCGAAAATTCTCCTTTTGCACTAGGAATCCCATAGCTATTTGGCATATCAGCCCCATGGTCGCTTGGCAGGGTTTCTTGGGCAAATTCAGTCAAATCCCAAGGAGCTTTCAGATTCCAATCCATTAATAAGCCTTTCACTACTTCAAATCAATGAGATTGTTGGCAAAGCGACTCAGAGTTCTTTCGTCCCCAGGACGGTCAAGCTACTCCTTTTAACTTCACAAGATAGGCTTTTTTTTTTTTCCTCAACTGCATCAAACAGGGAGCAAAAACTGAACAAAACAGTATCATCTAGCCAAATCAAGCACTTGAGATTTTTGTCTTTCTAAATTGCTGAAGAACATAAACCGGAAAAAATTTCCAGTCGGCTGCTTGGGCAAAGAGAAATCTTTCATAAGTTAGAAATTAGAAATTACAGAAAGAGTTGCAAAATGGCCAGCCCAAGACGGAGTAATCATTACCTCCAGTAGCTCTTTTGCGATATCTAAAGTCATGGAAAGGGTAAAAGAAAAGGGACATCACAAGAACCGTTGGCAATAACTACAAGTCTACGAGTACAGTACAATAAGATCAGAGGAGAACGTACTACGAAGAGATCCACAAACACATTTAAAAAAAAAAAACAAAAAGAAACAAACCCTCCACCGGAAGAAGAAAGAAGATAAAATTAGTAAAACAACCGTGACTGAAAAGTCTAGAAACCACATGAGCGAGGGGTGAAAAAAGTGGACTAGTTACACGCACAAGAAGTCCAGTCCAGGATTAGAAAGCAAAGAGACAGAGAGCCCTTCTCTCTAACCATCCATTCCTGGCATAGATTCCACAAAGACCAGCAAAAATAAAAGAATCAACTGAAAAGAAAGTAAACCCAACAAAAAGCAGAAAAAAAAAAGAGAGAATAGGAAGATAGGGAGCTTTTAAAGAAGAGTCACTACCTGTTGCTGCTAGCAGAAAGCCATCAAAGCCCTCCACTTGAAGGGCTGTTCTTGTGGCGCAGAAAGAGAAAGGGGATAATGTGAGCGAGTCGTCTGAGTGATGTGGAGAAAAATCATTGAAGGAGAAGTTGAACAAGCCAAAAAGGGGCAGGCTTGATTTGGCTCTCCTAGTCCACTTCAGTTCTTTTTTATTATTATCATGCATTCCATATGTAGGGTTTGGTGTTTTGAAATGTGGCTTTGCCTGGTGACTGATGAGAAAAGGAGGAGAAGGGGACAAGCCCCACTGTTCGTCCCCCTCTCAAAACTCTTAAAGAGGCCAACAGCGAAAAAGGCGAAGGGCAGAAAGAGAAAAGGCAAAAAAAAAAAGAAAAAAGAAGAAGAAGTGCAGGGCATGATGGATGGGCTGTGACTTGTGACACAGCATGTGGCTGTGGCATTGTGTTTCACATTTTATGGCATGTCTTCCTTTTGGTGTTCCTCACTTCAACTCCCCCAATTCTCAACGCTCCGAGCGCGCGTGCATGTAAGCCCAATACATCATAGTTTTCGATTTCAATGAAACCCTAATGGGACTCGGCATAATCCGAATACAAGAGTCCACTGAACTCACACGTATTCAGTATATATATTCCATAATGTCGTGTGGAGGGATCAGACATTTTAACCCTTTTTGTGACTACTTACTTCTTTACTCTTTCCTCGCTAGTTTGATCGCAAGTAAAGATGCGCGAGCCATACCGTGACGATTTTAAAAAAGAGGCACTTGGGTGTCTTCAGGTCGGCAGAGCCATTGCTGCGAATGCTTCAAATTCAGGTTCATACACTAACGATCTACTTTATCATGGGAATCGCCAATTCCTCCCCGGCTTATCGACGTAAAATGTTTGCTTTGTTGCTTTGCTAAGTTAGATCATACGAAATCAGAGTCTTCCTCTATCCTAATTCGGTTTCGTTCCCTTCGTTTTTCATAGTGTTTTCGCGAACTGAGCATGCCATTAGTAGATTACCTATGCCGACAAGGAAAGTACGTGTAAAAGGCAATTGATCTCGGCAATACAATGTCAGCAATTTCGATTCGGCTTTATGTAAAGTTGTGCCCCCACAACGAACTAATCCACGACGGTTTATGAAACCATCAGTCGCTTTGGAGTAAGTTCCACAGTTGGTCCAGAGGAAAGAATGTCTTTGGTTAACCTTTCCACCCATTAATTCAGGACTAAGAATGAGTAGGCAGGACTAGGAATGAGTAGGCTGGTTGGTTAGTGGTCCCCCAAAGCCTACAGTTGCTTAATGCAAACGAAACATTCTCATTTCCCCCGCAAAATCTCACTTTAGTCTTTTAAATTTTGTTTTTATATGAAAGTAGGCTTCGAAAGTAATCAAAGTGGACCATTAATAAGTTTCTGAGCTTAAAGCACGCTTGCATTTTTAGTAAAGAGATGGGACACCAGGCCCGTCCACCATGCTACAATCTCTCTGTTCATGAAAGCATGTTAATTAAATTAATTAACATAAATTATCACTACGAGGGGATGAGACAGTAAAGTTAACCTCGCCGATTTATCGGTAACCCGCGTTTGATGGCTACTTAGCCTGGATCTTTTAAAAAGAGCGATTCATGTAAACAAGATGTTATTAATAATGTAACTGATAAAGCCGATCGAAAGGGCGTAAGAGATCGTGTTGCTCCAATCGATTTTTGATCACATCCACCGCATGTTCTCTTTGACATAGTTCATGAGACGCGATTCATTTGCCTAATGCTACGAATGACACATCGACATTGAGCAAGATACTGTGCGATTTAACTTTGCTTGTGGTGTGTTTGGAAAAAAAAAAAAAAGGAGGAGCTTGCCATAATTGTACGAGCAGGGTATTACGATACTATCGCTTACCGCCACATGAGAGTTAGAGAAATTACTAAATAATCGGGAACATGGATCCTCCCATTACGAAATTGCAGTGTTGGGAAAATCAAATCGACCGATTCTACTAGATATCTTTAGTTCGGCCCAACTCGATCCAATTGGGCATTCGAAAATTCTGTGCGATCTTTGAGACTGTGATGTGATTTCATGGCACTGCATGAATTGATGTCCTATATAAATGGAATTCATGTCACTTGTAGTGTAAGGGTTAATACCATGAAAAATCCCGTACCGGTACACTTGTGACAAATTTACTTCAAACTAATTTTTTGACCATCAAAAATCCCGAACCGGTACACCCATGACAAATTTATCATAAACTAATTTTTTTGCCATAAAAAATCCCAAAACCGGTACATTTATGACAAATTTACCCTCCGTTAAATTGAATCAATATCGCGAAAAATCACAAACCGGTACACCTCTGACGAACGGAGGATGAAACCTAAAACCGGTACATCCTTCAATTGTCACGTGTCATCCAGATCAGAAATTTGACGGCAAAATCTAACGAAAACTAACGGAGGATAAATTTATCACGGGTGTACAAATTTAGAGAGTTTTTGCCGGTCAAAAAATTAATTCCGAGTAAATTTATTACGGATACATTAGTTTGGAGGTTATTCGCGGTATTAATTCAGATTAAAATTAGGGGTTATTTTGCGAGAGAACTGGGATTTGGGGAGGGTGAAACGCAACCCCCGAAGTTGTGGAGGGGGGAGGAGGGGGGAGCGTGGTGCGGAGGTCGGTAGGTCCCCCGTGCATTGTGACTTTGATGCCTTCCCCACGGACTCTGATTGCGCTTGTTTGACGCCCGCCGCGTGTCCCGCGGGTAAATCTTCTCAGGCAATTCCCGCATATGATGTTGTCGGCAACTAGTCAGCGTCGGGTTTTTCTGCCTTTTGGTCTTTTCCCTCCCCACGCCCGCCCGCCCGCCCGCCCGAGATTTTTTCTGCCTTTTTTTTTTGGCTCGAGCGAATCATTTTCCCACCTCAAGCCAATCATTGAAACCTCCGGTAGCCTGTATCTTTCAACTACATCTTTTTTTTAGCAAATTACGATTGCGTATACGAGGGGTATACGAGCCTCCCGAGTCGGTGTTTCCACGCTCCCTTTGGCACACGTGAAATTTGATCGAGCGGGTGCCGAAAAGTCTAGCTTAAAAACTTAAATCAATAGATAGAGACAGATTATATGTATATATATGTATATATATGAAAATCATATGAACATTATCGTTAATGGGCGCGAAACATTTCAACGGACTCTAGTAGAATAGCCTGCTTCCTTGTTTTGCTTTTATACGAAAGCCCCACGGATTCCAAGGAGTTGGAGCTAGAATGGTGGGGCCAAATAAGGACTTATTCTTTACATGGAAACGAAAGAACTCGGGCATGTGATTTATGCGTGTAAAATCTATTCGTTAATCAGTGTGCCGACCGCACCATTCTCGTTAAGAAAATGAAACAGGTTGCGTCAGCTTGTAAGGCGGTCAATTCACACACGTCACGCAAGCTCGTGACCTTCTAAAAGGAAAATTGTCCAAAAAATTATAAATTTATTACATTTTTATCAATTAAGTTATAAACTTTGTAATTGAGTAAATTGAGTTATAAACGTTTTTCACGTTTTACTAATTGAGTCTATTCGACAAATTTTAACTGTGGATCACTGATAGAGACAAAATTTAATAATATTTTGATTTTTTTCAATTATTTTATTTTATTTTTCCTTCTTTATATTTTCTTTCCTTTTCTTTTTTTTTTCTTGCTTTCTTCCCTAGCTGGTTGTCGAGGTCAACCTCGCCAGCCTGTGACGAAGCTTGCCCCTGCTGGTCACTGGCGAGGTTTGCCATTGCTGAGCTAGCCTCGCCAGGGGTGGGCGAGGCTCGCCAGTGATCGGGCGAGTTCGAGCCTCACCCAGACATGGTGAGGCCAACCTCATCCAACGATAGTGAGGGTGAGCCTTGCTCAAGGCTAGCAAGGTCGACTTCTCCAGCCCTCGTGTCTGGCCGGCCGTTGGCCATCGTCGGCTAGAGGAAGAAGGGAAGAAAAAATAGAAAGAAAAGGAAAGGAAAAAAAAGGAAAAAGAAAAAGAAAACAAATAACTAAAATTTTAAATTTTTTTTTAAATATTACTTAAACCCCCCCGAGAGAGAAATCACCCATTCTCCTCCTACCAACAACTCTCGCATGTTTCTGTCTTTTAACGCATACCCTCTTAACCAAAAATTCATCTCTGCTTCCCAATCCCAGGAGTCGGTCACACCCTCCTTCGATTTCGGGCTCCCTTTTTTCAGGTCTGGCTTCCAATGTTCGCGACGAGCAGGAGGACCCTTCGTTTCCCAGAGCCGAGGCCCGAGCATCCGAAAAGAAGGGAATGTTCTTTCCGATGATGTTTGGAACCGCGGCCGCGGACAGAAGCCCGGGATCAAACCGCCAAACCATTGCCGGCGTATCACTGGTCGGAGAGGACGCCCTCAATCCCTTTCTGGCGACGGTTTTTGGTTCAAATTCATGATCAATATTCCCCGCGCCTTTTTCCCATGGAAATCATAGACAAGATGACGTGCGAATCTCGCCTCCTTTTCGGGATGATCTGGGCCGTTAAAGGCCTGAAAGCCCAGCAACACACGGCTCGAGGCCCAGGCCCAGGCCCAAAAACCGAACTTTCTCTCGGTCAATGACAACGGCGGGCGGGCGGGCGGGCGGGCTCCGACATTCGCTACGGGGTAAAGAAGATGAAAATCTCCGAAGAGGGAAGGGAAGAAGTTTTCGCTGGTGCCAGCTGCAGTGAAACTGGGTGCTCGGAGCCAAGTTGAGGCTCGAAGATCCTTCGACTCGCTTCGCGATTCGCGAACTTGGGATCCCGTGCATCACCGGCGTGAGTTCCTAGGGTTTCGTTTCCGGCGAAGGCGCTGCCGTTCCTTCTCTATCTTCTTCTTTGTTTGTCTCGTCGCATGTACAGTGGTGCTGGAGTTGTTGTAATGCGCACGTTCGAGCTTTTGATCGTGGAAATGATGGTGCTTTGCCCCGGCTCTGTTCAGGTTACGGCTTGGGAAGGATGGACGGGGAGGAGCTGACGCAGCAGGAGACTGAACTTTACGATCGTCAGATTAGGGTTTGGGGCGTTGATGCCCAGAGGAGGTCCTCTTCTTCTTCTTCTTTCGCTGCTCTTGAGATCTTCAATTCTCCAATTGCTGCTGTTGTTTCCACCGTTCTGCTTATTGCGGGTGATTCTCCGTTAAAATCTGTAATGTTCGAGACATGATCGAGCTTGTTCTTCTTCTGCTGTCAGGTTGAGCAAAGCCAATGTTCTTGTCTGTGGAATGACGGGAACTGTTGCCGAGGTGAAATCTTCGCACTTTCTAGTCAATTAAGCAGCCCTCGGCTGTAATTCGCTGTGTGTTGATACTCGTATCTCTGTCAAGACAATCTTTTTTTTTTTTTTTTCCTTTCCGGTGTGTTGCTTTGTGCTGATTGTCTATGGTTTCTCGGGGCCAGTTTTGCAAGAACATTGTGCTGGCGGGAGTCGGGAGTGTGACCCTGGTGGATGATGGGGTAGTTACTGAAGAGGCATTGTCTGCCAATTTTCTGATTCCTCCTGACGAGAGCGTGAATAAGGGCAGGACTCTTGCCGAGCTCTGTTGTGATTCTCTCAAAGAGTTTAATTCTATGGTCCGTGTATCAGTTGAAAAAGGTTGACTCTTGCTAGACAGCTGCTTATGGGCTTTCTTTTCCGGTATTCACTCTGAATTCCGATAGTTGAATAGTGCTCTATGGTTTCTCTATCTGATACTTTACTAGGTGATATATCAAGCTTTGGTGGAGATTTCTTCTCTAAGTTTGACGTGGTTGTCATTAGTTCCTGCTCACTCGCTACTAAGGTAAGATGCTCTGCCCATTTAAACTCGAATCCTCTTGAAAGAATTTGAAAGCTTGGTTCATCCAGTATCAATAAGCATTGTTGTTCTTGTTTAAAAGCCTCTTATATGTCCTATATTGCAGAAACTGATTAATGAGAAATGTCGGAGATTGTTGAGGCGTGTGGCATTTTACACTGTAGATTGCAGGGACTCATGCGGAGAAATTTTCGTTGATCTCCAAAATTACAAGTACACAAAGGTTGCAACTCGCCCCTTTATTAATCCTGCTATATATCAGCAAAGTATATGGAATGGCTGTGCAATTCGCCGAATGCCTTACAGATTTTTGCTTCAGTCCACATAGTTCGGTTTTAAGTAGTTAAATCTAGTTGGCCTTATTCAATGAATTTGCAATATCATCTAGTGGCAGGGTAGACAGTCAAAAGAGATATTTGTTTGGTCAGATGTCAACCGGTACAGTTTTAAATTTGTTTGAAGATTATACCGGGTTGATTTTTATGCATGATAGGGTGGACAAGGTGCATTTATGACCTTGTAACTTTGTGGAATTTGGTCTTAGCAGCATGAAGTATTGCTCGTGTTAATCCTCTTCTTTTTATTGCTAGCCTTTCATGTGAACTGCTTCAGCAGCATGCCTGAGACACAGTTATCAGACGATGAGATTTTTGCACGAAACATTGCAGATATGGGTTGCTTTGTTATATTCAATAATAGTGATCATCAGAAATATTGATATTGTTGCTTTGTTTTCTTCTCCTGGTTGGCAGAAAAAAGTCGATGAAGCTGTCGAATTCGAACTAAAGTATCCTAGTTTTGAGGTATGACTGGATTGTACTAATCAGATGAAATGATGCTCATCTCACTCTATATATTTGGAAATTGTTATGGTAATGATGCCTATATTAGTTAAAACGAAATGAAATAAAAAATGATTGAACAAGAAAAGCTTGTGAAAGCCTTTTCAGACTACTATTCTTTGATGATCTATTACATATTGAACTTTGCTATCACTGGGAGTGATTTTGAAGTAATAAACGAGCTTTGAGAAATGGATGCAAACGCTTGTTTTTTTGTTTTTCCCTTGATCACATGGTTGTTTACATGTAACAGGAAGCTATTACAACACCTTGGAGAAAGCTACCCAGGAAAACGGCGAAGCTCTATTTTGCCACGAGAGGTATGACAAGGTTATCGAAATTGCATTTAATCTGACTTTTCCTTGGGAACTAATTTACTTCGTTATTGATCGGATGTGTACAACGGTTTCTTTTGTTTACTGTGCCTAGTTATCGTTCTCATCAATTGGCAGATGTTCTTACATTTTTCTTTTGTTGAGTACCAATACCCTTGGCTGTGTTGTCGTTTAAGCTCCTGTAGTCAGCTATTCCTGTGCATGTATTCAATTTACGATTTGACCAACTTGTTACCTCTCTATGCTGTTTACCTTATATTTCCTTTTATCATTTAAATGAAGAATGAATATGGATAATCAATTTTTATTTAACACCGCCAACCCTGTCTTCTTTCCTCTACTTTTGCAGTCATTGAAAAGTTTGAAGAGGCAGAAGGGCGTAATCCCGGCAAAACTTCGATTCTTGATCTTCCTGGTGTTCTGAAGAAGAAAAAGGAACTTTGCGAGGCAGAGGTACGCTATACAGAAACTGCATGTGCCATATGATTTTTTCGCAAGGTTCTCTCTCATAACTTTGGTAGGATAATTTTTGTGGTTCTCCCTCGTTACTTTGTGACCATGCAGTCATTAAATGAATCTCAAATTCCGGATTCTCTACTGGAAAGATTGGTGGTTGGTACGAGAGAATTTCCACCAGTTTGTGCAGTCATTGGGGGGATTCTTGGACAGGTGCTTTTCCTGTTAAACTTATTGCATTCTGTTGCTATCTTAATGTATGAGTGATTTCCTTACGCCCTTTCAACATATTCTGCCGATGCAACTATTTTTAGGAGGTGATAAAAACTATATCTGGGAAGGGAGATCCACTTAAGAACTTTTTCTTCTTTGATGCTTTTGACGGCAAAGGGATAATAGAAGACGTATCAAATCCAGACGCTGAAAGCTGAGCCAGCCTAAATGAAAGCTCTCTGGTTACTTTTTCTCCTTTCTTTGTTAGTCCTAGGAGTAGTGTTGGAATCTGAGGGCTATTATCAACTGTAGATGCCATTCCACCAAGGGAATTTGGAAGTGCAATGACTGTTGTGAGGGCGTTTTGACAATGTTGTTAGCCTGTTTTTGGTCAACTAACCTCAGATTGCTGATGAAGGTAGTGACAAAGCATTACCTTCATCTCTGATATAAGGAACCTGCCCTAAATTTGAATTCGATTTGTAAACCCAGGGCATTGTCTCGGTCTCGTCCAAATTGAGAAAACTGGAAACTTTTGAAGCAGAGTGGAATGTGTTAATCGTTATTGATGCCTCAATGCGACACTGCGAGGGCTGTGCTGGAATTGCAGTAGAGGAAGGCAAAAGCAGTGGTTGGGAATGTAAGGCGATGGACGAAGCCTGAAAAGGATGTACGTCATCTGAAGAAGTTTGTCGGTAGGGTTGTCCTAAAAATTAGTCCACTTGAGGCGCTGATTGATGATAACAGTGATACCCGCGCGCGCGGTGGGTCTTGATCATGACTCTGGAAATTTGTGGGTGGGGGATGCCATCAACCCGTTTTTCCACCAAAGATTGAAACTTTAATAAAGCAAAATCGGGGGGAGCCACTTTAACATCCTGAGCATGATAATTGAAGGGCAAAAGAATCTAAAATTTTACGGGAGAGCATGGAGCTCCTTACATTAATTATGAAAAGTTTCCTTATGACTTTATGCTGTCGGTAAGTTGAAACGTCCAATGGCCCATGTTGGCTAAAATTAGTTTTAAGAGTGGAATGACTTGAAATGTCCAAAACTTAGTTGACCAGCTAATAGCTCGATCGAGGTGGTCGTCACCCAGAATAATCACTTGCGCTCAATTGAGATTCTTCAGCATTCGATTTTAGTTTAGATTTGCGAGATCGTGATATATCAAAATGCACTTGAAGGTGGTGGGATTTCTGGATGAATCAACTGCCTTGAGTTCTCATCTCAGTACGGATGATTCAGAAGATAAACAGAAGTTAGTTAGTCAACAAGTCCTTCGGATTGTGCATGAGAATTTTCAAAAGCCCAGCATGGATCAAGTTAGTTTTATGCCGCTCCTATAACCTCGTCCTCCACATCCCACGTTCAAAAAAAGATCCCATTTTCCACACTGTCAAAACTCATCATGATCCAGAACAACTAATAAAGCGCAGAGAGAGAGAGAGAGAGAGACCCCACAAAGACCATGGAAGCCTCGAGTGCAGAACCAAAAGGAAGTGCTGCCGACAACCAACTGTACAACAAGTTCCAGAACTTTGAAACAAGAACGGAATCCTATAATCTGTACAACCTCGGCAATTCTAATAAAAGCCTGGTCCAAGTCATTCGGCTCCTGAGGAGCAACTCTCCACGAATCCTCATGGCCTCACTTCAGCATGGATTTCGTAGGTTACCGCCGCCGTGGAAGGGAATGGCAAGGCGCTACGACTCGGCAGCGGAAGAGACTGTAAGAGAGAGACGAGCCGCGATTGAGAGTGGTAGGTTGAAGGGAAGGAGATTGTTCGAAATGCTGGACTCGGGAGATGGAGAAGCGGAGATATGCAGTGGGTGGAGTGGTGTAACTGATGATGATGATGACAGCGACGACGATGTTGTGTGTTGTGGGAAGATCAAGATGAGTGAGGAAGTGGTGGCAGTGGAGGATGGCGGTTGCTGCGCCTCATCGTCGTCATCTTCGTCTTCTCCAGGGATAGGCGAAATCAAGAAGAAGAGAAAAATGGTAAGGGGGTTGATAACGGGTAGGAGATGGATCGGGATAGTTTCAGTACTGCTCGCAGTTGCCATAGTTGCCATGAGAAGCTGTGCAAGTGGCCATGGCAGCGATGGCCACATGAATCTCGTCCCTACTTGACAGTTAAACATCTACTCTTGATGAGTCTTCAGGTTTTGCTGCTTATGCAATAGTTCCATTTGTGCATTGCATGGTTATGAAATCACAGTCACTGCCATGCTCGGCTACATCTATTCTGTCTTTGTGGTTTTACCTTGATTCTTCGCTTGCCTATGTTGTAGAATTGAGATGATTTAGAAATTGACGTGACAATCCACTCCCGCTTATTTCATGTATCCAACTACAGTTTATCACATCACTTAGTAGATCACATTTATAGACCAATATAAGATGCTCTTGAAGTGTCATCTTAAGGAGTCAATTTGATTCGCAATTGAAGCACAACCCACCTTCGATTCCAGCTCTAGGGAAACAAATTGTTTCCGTGTGAGTGGGCCTCATGACGAGAAGGGAAGTTAATGAAAACGGCCGTATGCTGCTCAATTTACGGCCCAAATTGGGCAAGTCTTCAATTCAAATTCACCATTAACGATGATGGACCATCTTCAACTTCAACTTCAAGCTTCCCATTGGTGGAATGGACCATCCCTGAATCCGGAAAGCTAGGAAAGCCCAATAAGAAGCCCAGCCCGTACAGTGCTCGGGTAAGCAAGACTAACAAATCACATGTATTCAACTTGAGGGCCGTCGAAGAGGACCACGCAATAGGATTATGGGAATGAAATCCACAGCTGCACATGACACGACAGCATCTACGGATTTAAATTAAGCTTGCGGAGATTAAGCAAAAGCACAATTATACGTAAAAGCATCCAATTAGTGCATCTGCTCTGCTTCTGTTCAATATTCTCTGATCACCCACTCAGAAGGAGAAGTTGAAATTTTCGATGGAGGTCACATCCGTACCTTTCTTTTGATGCTACAACGTTGATGATGCATGCATGCCATGTGTCGCATCGTATCGTATCAGCTGTGCATGGGGTCTCTCTTGGGTCTGCATCGATCTCGCACCCGGTCTTTTCCGGGGTACCATACCATGATGTTTTGGTGCGAAGCTACTATAATAATATGCTGGGAGGGGGGTTGGTGGGTCCAGCCTACAAAGGGGGGATCATGACGTGCATGGCCAATCAAACCCATGTTTACCCTCATGTGTTGGGCTTTACTGGTGCATACGTGACATTTGAGCTGCTTTAAGGTTCCATTATTTGTACGGTCCGATGGGGCTTTGCTGCCCTAATCTTTTGTTTTACAAGGCAGGAGACATTTCCCTATCTTTTGGTTCTAGGATTCTTTGCTTTCCCACGTACGACAAGAAAAAAGGCATCGACATCGGGTGCGTGTATCCTCCTCTGAAATATAAGTTGGTCCAGATGGACTTGCAGATGTGTCGTGCGTGAGTGAATATTGGTCATCATTACACATGGATTAAACTTTTTTACCATCATGTCGTGGGTATCTTTGACGAGAACCTAATCTCTCTGCACTGGCTTCTGTAGAAGATCAAGAAAAAAAAGGAAAGAATACAGCATAAAATTTGAAGAAATACGTAAGATGCAGTAGGCATCACGTTTGTCTTCTTGTATCAACCCTAATTTCATCAACCCCCGACCTGGACCAGCGCATGTTTGCGTCGAGCCACGCGTGGGGTCTAAATTTGCGATCCTGAGATTTCTGGTAGCTTTCATTCCTCAAAAGTACCACCTCCTCAGATCTTCTGAAGAGCAAAGATTTTTGCTTCCGCGTGATACGTTTGGTGACCGTCCTTGGAGGATGATATTGACAGAGAGAAAGAGGTCCAGAGATTAAAGATTCGACGGACGGTGTATTCATTTTTGTCACTAACTGTCTGGCATTTGATCCTTTATGTTCTCCTCTCTCGCTCTTCCTTTCTCATGTTAAGGGGCTTCTAATCATTCTTTAGTTTGTAGACGTCGTGTTCGTGCGTTTCAGACTTGCGTTCTCTGTCTTACCTGTATTTACATGAGGAAACATGTTAACAGGACAAAGCGAAAGTTAGGATATGTCATCTTTTAGTGGTTTGGATTTTCGAAATGAAACATCTTGTGGAACTAATACGAATTGCTCAAAAAACTTAAACCACGAAATGAATGAGTGGTTTAATATTTGTGTATTCTTACTAACAGTGTCTCGTTTGCCTTAATTCATTGAAAATGCCATGTCCTATAATAGGAAAAAGTTATGCATGCATCGATTGCACGATGTAATCGGCGTATTCACGTATCATAGGCATATGATGTGATGTGACTGCAATAAAGTAACTTCTCGAACTAATAGAGTGAAAGCTAATTAAGGATGTGGAAATGGAAGGCAGCTCACATGGCCATCTTTGACAGTTTGCCAGGTGCCAGAATTTTAGTGACGGACTAAGACTTGTCATTGCGAGGTGGAATGCATCTGGGGAAAACACTTCACATGCCGAGCCGGATTAAGAGGGAATAAAGCCAAATCAGGTCGATGAAGAGCTCGATCAGCAAGACAAAGAGGAACTCGTATAAGGTGGGGGAACACTCCCAGGTTTGTCTTCATGCGTCGACAACTCTTGAATTAAGATGCCCACCCAATTCTCATGCCTCTCATGTCTCGATAAATATCGACAGTGCAATCTTACAAGAGGACCCGATGATTCGAGTAGGGTCGAACCTGAGCAAATCCTTAAAAAGACTTCATTTCGGACCTCGTTCAACCCTTGGAATTCCCGCGATATAAAGCGATTAGAGGGACCCAATTCTCATACCGTCTCTCGGATGTCTCAATAAATATTGACATTGCGATTGTAATGGAGGACCCGATAATTCAAGTAGGGTTGGAGCATAGGAAAGATATATGGAGACGGGGCTTGCAAACTCATAAGCTCCAAAGTGGGAGAAGAGTCGACGTCTCGAATTGGTCGGCCATGCAAGCTTATGTGTCTCTCTGTTCACGTTCAGGGCCGTGATTTGATGATGACTCTGCAATGCTCATTCGCTTGCCACGCATCTTCGATCACTAAAAATGTCATCTTCCTTCCCCAATCTCGCCCGTTTGTCCCCATTTTTGGACCACACTTCCACTGCTAAGTAGAACCAAAAAAATACTTTCGGGTGGTTCGTGAAGATTCAAGACGATTCATAACCATAAACAAACACATTCTATTAGGAATAACGACACAAATAGTCTCTGAACATTGATCTAATGTGCAATGTGATTCATAAACTTTTAATTTGTTCAATGTGATCCCTAAACTTTTGGTATATGCTCAAGTTATTCCCTAAACTATATTATAATGTTCAATGTTATCTTTCCATTAATTTAAGTTCAAAGACAACATATATAGGAACTAGATTGAACATGTATCAAAAGTTTAGGATCATATTGAACAAATTAAAAGTTCAAGAACCACATTGCACGTTGGACTAAAATTCAAGGACCACATCAAACAAATTACAAGTTCGGATTCCATATTGCACATTAGGCCAAGTTTGAGGAACATTTGTGTTGCTTTCCCTATCTTATTATAAACTCTTAACCGCTAAATTTGCATTTTAGCCTATACAATTTTACGTCGCGAATGCACCATACTAAAAATATTTATATACATAAAGGAGCAGAAGCGGATGATTTTTCGTCTAGACGTATGGGCCGATCGGTGTCGTGATCCAGAAAAAGCTAGGATTAGCTAGCAATCATACGTTATTCTTAATGATCAGTAATAACATACACAAAAGAAAAGAAGAGAGTCTGGTCTTATCCACGTTCCTATTGTTCCACTGTACTTGCGTAAGTGCTCTAAATAATCTAACCATTTGGACCAATGTTAGAACTTGTTGCGACCGTACATCTCATCCTTAATCCTCACGATAATATAATAAACAATTCAAACGCAAAGTCTAATCAGGTCATATCACCAACGTCACCCACCGCAAACCATATCCTTAAGTATGAATCAGATCCGATAACGTTCCCGTCCTCATGATCCCGCTTTGCACCCTTTTCGTGAAATATCAAATCTACAATGATTGCTCGCTGCGAGTTGAAATTGAATCATCGACCATCTTCCTGCTTCTCTAGGATGAATACAGAGCGAAAACGATACCAATTGATCCTTCTCGTGATCTCTCTAGAGCTTTCGTTCCGGCGAGATCGTGAACACATCGAACTTAGGGACGCCGGGATAGCATGTGCCGTGGCCGAGCCTAGACGATTCGTTTCGCGTCGCGATAGGGATTATTCGACCACTTGTGTGGCTATTTTCAATGCGGTACTAGGAATTATTTGATGACTTGTGTGGCTATTTTCATCCTGCTCCTAATTGAGGTTTAGTTGGCTCAAGCTTTGAGGTGCAAAACTAGCTGAATAGTGAACCTTCTATGGTTTGTGGTGACTATATAGCTCGACACGCCACAGCAGGAATCTAAATAGTAAATTCCTGTATACTTTTATTTGCTGAAACAAAAATGAAGAATAAAAATAAACAACGAATGTTAGAAACTACAGTTCATCTTAGAATCTAACACGTCTGGTGACACATTGGAACAAAAATCAAAACTTCTTATAACTAGAATTCAATGTTCCCAGCTATTAAAGGGATAAGCAAATAACTATGTTAAGAAAATATCCTTCGTATATCGATGTTTTCACCTGGTAGAAGATTGCCAAATGTTGATGCGGTAATCTACGATTGACTTGCAGAGTATGTGAACTTTTCTTGGTGGGTTTTGCTCATTTATTCTTGCCAACATGTAGCCTCTCCAAATGTTGATGTCCATCCCTTTGATTTCAAGTTCTATTTCAAGGGTTTTCACTCTCGATAACAAGACAGAAGTAGGTATCACTTATCTTTTTCCGTGAAAATGGTGGGATGACATTCAAAAAAAGATGCTACACTTTTTCTGAAAAGGGAAACGAAGGCAAGTGAAGATCATCATGGAAGATGGGTGGAGCTAGAGATTGTGGTTGAAATTGACAAGTGAGTACGATGTTTTAGCGTTTGCAACACAGTAGGTCGAACTATCGAACACTTCTAACAAACTAATAATAGAGGTTAAAAAATTTCCGTGAAATTTAAGTTATACAAATTGCAGCAACCTGTTCAAATATAATTCACTTATTTAAAAAGCAACTTATACAATATTCCAATTCACAATTTGTTCTCTCACTTTATAAAGAGGTCCTTCTAAGTATTGAAAACCAGAATGATATCATCTTGATTGCATCGTACCAAAGGGAATCTAAAGCAATAAGTGCTATATTCCGGAGCTAGGGCAATTATCATTTATGCACAAACAGCATTGCATTTTGCACTGAATTTTCGTAGATGGGGAGAACCCTACAAGCATGTGAAAAAGTCATTGATCTTTGAATATATCGCTTCAAAGAAGAGGCCTACCTTGCTAAGTGGTGCATTCTCTCAGGACTACGGAAGGGATGTCGCGACCTGAAAATCATCGGGAATTTCCGATCTTAGGCTAATGGATTACTAGATCAATTAAATTAACTAACCTAGCTCGAGTTCTCCCAAACTCTACCAAATCGCAACTTTGGTCCAATTGTGAGCATACAAATATTTTTAATGGGAGTCGCCACTAATCATTTAGGGTAGGTTGATTAGAAACCTAAATAAAATAGCGGGAGTACTATTTTATTTCTGCGAACCAGAAATTATGAATTCGGGGACTTGGTTACGCTAGATTCCCTAACGCCCTTTCGGTACCAATTTCAGGAAAAATATTCAATTTGATAATTTTGATAAATCTTGACTTAGAGTTCAAAGGTGCAGAAGTTTTTTTTATTTTTTTATTTTTTTACTTATTTAAATGAAAGCTAACCTATATGTAATAACGTGCAAAAATTGACATGCGATTAATGCAACCTAACATGCAAACTATATGTCATGCGACGACGTGACCTCTTTTTAATGACGGGCCTATTATTTTTTTTGTATTTTTTAATGAAATTCGGAATTAAAAATGCCAATTATCTAAACATGCAATTTTAAACTAAAGAAATTAAACTATTTTAGAGTAATCTTTTTGGCATTTTTTTTATCGAAATTCGAAATTAAAATCAAGTAAAAAAAATATAACTGCTAAATCTTTCGAATTAAGTTTTGATCTGAAGCCTGACAGATCGATCCTAAAATTCGAAATACCCGCTATGGAAATAATTCTATCTAAAGCCTGATAGATAGATTTATTTCCACATGTGCGGTTGCGGATTAGGAAATTTTCCTAATCGATCACATCTTGAAAAAAATTTAAATATCTCAAATATCTTGGATATATTCAAAGGATTTTGAAAATTCTAAATTCTATCCAAATTTGATAAGATTAGATATCCAAGATTTCAAAAAAGGAAATAAATCCTAATTGAAATATGCTTATTACTCGAATATGCAAAATTAGATATCAATAAGCACAAATTAGGTAACAAAATATTCAAATTAAATCGGGATAAGATAATTACCTGATTTGCAGATTTCTTTCCTAATTTGAATTTGCAGCGGATAGGGATTGCGGATCGGCGAATTGGCTGACGGTGGGAGACCGGTGACGGTGGTAGACCGGTGGCAATGTTACTGCTCGGCCAAGCTAACCACGAGAACGAGGACGGCAGTGGTCGATGGTGGCTTGACCGAATGGACTCGGCTCAGTACAGGCGGTGGTGAAGATTGGGATATGCCTGGGAAGATGTATGGCGAGAATGGATTGAATCTCTCCACCGAAGCTTTTCACTGTGTGCCTCCAAAAGTCCTCTTCACGGCCAAGTGTCTCCTTGTCTGTGTTTTGTGCGTCCACTTGGCCAATGGACTTCTGTGTAAGTGCTTTAATGTCCAAGAGCTCTCTGACTTTTGCCGTGAGAACTCCTCCTTCGTGTAATGCTCTCCTAGAGAAATTAACACCACTTCTCTATCTCTTTCAACGTCCTTTCTTTGCGGCTCCTTTTTTCTGTGGCCGTCTATGTGATGGGAGGGTCTAGTAAAACAGAAACTCGCTAGACGACACAGCAGAACCCACAACAGAGTATTCGGATTAATAGAGAAAGACCTGCCAAAAACAAAACACTGGAATATATAGCAAGAGTTAATTCTAGCTGAGATCAACAGAGAGTATTCGGATTAACGCCAGTGCATGTTTGGCATCCGAGAGAGCTTGGACAGCAACGGCCGGAGCGATAGATGACGGTGGGAGGTCGTTGGGAATAACTCTATCCCTCTCTCTCTCTTTTCACGTGTGCCTCGCGTGTCTCTCTGAAAAAATCTGATTTCTGAAAATTATGAAGGCTCCCCCCTCGGAACGTGAATGGGTGTTCCTTTATATAGTGCTAGGTTTAGATTAAAACTCTCAATTTTAAATTCTAAGAGATATACTTTACTGATATGAAAATTTTATTATCTCTTAGAATCTTGATAATATCAAACCAAATCGAACAATTATCTTTCAAAATTTGAATAATAATCAAGATTAATTGTTCAATTATCCAATGGGAGAATTTCGGCTCTTATAATACTTATGGGCTAGGCCAAGAATTTTCTTGAACGAGGGCTTAGTCCAATTTCATTAAGTTCAGAGCCGTTCGCTCGAGTCAACCACCGCCGATCCAATGCAAATGTAACTATATGAGCCTATGTAAATGCTTCTAATATCTATATGCATTTTAATTAATATTTTTTCTAGAGACCAGGATCGATCTCTAATTTTTTATGCAACGAACGACTGACTGGATCGTCAAAATTTAGGTGTCAACAAGGGACAATTGCGTGCGTATGTCGTGATTTAGAAGGAAGATTGATGGAAGGTCTCGTGCGACTAGTTTGAGCATCTTCCGCCCTTCAAGCCGAAGCCCTAATATGTCTCTATGCTCTCCAACGGGAAAATTGTCAAATCAGTCCTAAACTTACTGTACGGTGGCCAATTCAGTCCTAAACCTTTTAATTTTGCCAATTCAGTCCTAAACCTTTTAAATTCTTGCCAATTGAGTCATTCCGGCCAATTTTGGCCGACCGGCGCTGATATGGCCACCGGCCATCCGGTCAACGCTGACGTGGTAATTTTCAATTTTTTAATCATTTTTTTTCTTTTTCTTCTTTTTTTTTGTTTCTCCCCTCTGGCCGATCCAATGACCGGCCGGCTGCCGGACCGGCCCGAGGGGAGGGTCGGCCAGGCCTCTGGCGAAGCTTGCCCCGCCGGCCACTGGCGAGGGCGAGCCTCGCTGGCCCTTGGTTGGGTGAGGCGAGGCGAGGTCGGCCTCGCCTCCCCGTCACGACCCAGGCGACGACGAGGCTCGACCTCGCCTCGCCTCGCCCAGCCAGGGGCCGGCGAGGCTCGCCCTCACCGGTGGTCGGTGGGGCGAGCTTCGCCAGAGGCCTCGCCGGCCCTCCCCTCTGGTCGGTCCGGCCGGTCGCCGGACCGGCCAGAGGGGAGAAACCCAGGAAAAAAAAAAGAAGAAAAAGAAAAAAAAGATTAAAAAATTGAAAAAAAATAATTAAAAATTGCCACGTCAGCGTTGATCGGACGGCCGGCGGCCACGTCAGCACCGGCCCGCCAAAATTGGCCGAAAGGACTCAATTGGCAAGAATTTAAAAGGTTTAGGACTGAATTGTCAAAATTAAAAGGTTTAGGACTGAATTGGCCGCCATACAATAGGTTTAGGACTAATTTGACAATTTTCCCACTCTCCAACACTTTGTTGATTGGTCTCATCTGAAACTAACGGTAGAATATGACTGTTCAACTTTGATAAGCTATCTGAATGATTCTTCTCTCTATCCTTGGGATGTTGAGCCACTTGTCACTGATTGTATAAGCCTCTTGGTCTTTTTTGAGAGTCTAGAATTGGTCCTCTGCCTTTGTGACTCAAATAGGCTGGCAGATTGGATTGTAAAAGCGTCAAGGTGTGAAACCCTCCCCCTAAACTGGATTTCTAATCCCCTTTCCCCTCTTTGAGAAAACATGTATTTTGATACCCCGTACTCTTATAGGTGGGTTCGGATTTAATGAAATGATATCTCTATTTCGGCCAAAAAAAAGAGGGGGAGAAAACCCAGTTGAGGATGATCCGCTTTAATTGAGATTATGGAGTATGGACCTATGCATTACCGCTCTCGAGTGCATCTTAAAATTCTCTCCTGTTATCATCATTGATTGGATCACAACCTGATATACAATGCAAATTAGTTGCTCTTCATGTGCTAGCTGCTAGAATGATAGAGCAAGGAAAATTATAAATGGGCTATACAACTATCATGCGTCGTGTTTTTGGGGACAGATTAATGTGTTTTTGCCAAAATGCTCTTCTCGCTCTTGCATGGACTATGAATGTTACATTTGTAGAATCAAGGTCGCATCTATCCCGTATACAAAGCAAATTCATGGACGCTTTTAAATCTCAACTTGACGCAGAGAGAAAGTCGTAAACTTGGAACAACTCCAAGGAACTTGAAATTTTTTTATTCAATGATACCGTGACTCTTCCGATTACAAAGACGGACATCCTATATAGAGATAGGACTCCTATTGGAAACCGAATAATTAAAGATAACATCTAATAAACAAAATCTTAAAACCGAATAATTGAAGATAACATCTAATAAATCAAATCTTTCAAATAGAATATTTGAAATTAATGACAATTACGAATTTCCTAACATAGAAAACTGCTTGAAAAACCTATCCAGACCCAAGATCAGAAAAACTGCCGAGATTTTCGGCGATCCTGACAATCACGTCGTTCAAGATAATCGCACGTCAACTGTTCTATATCACAACTTTGTACGCGGTTTATTCGTTGCCCATTAAAAAAAATGAGCATATGGATTTAGTTTCTACAAATGCCAAAAATTAATGTAAATCTCATATATGAAGGTCCATCAAGCATAGAATTAGTCTCCGTAAGAAATAACGGTTGACCAATATTGAACTCTTGGGGGAAATGAATGATGTCAAATAATTTAGGCTCCGTTTGTTTGGTAAAAAATATGACATTTCTAAAAAATATTTTTCAAGAAGTCATTTTCCAATAAAATGATAATATTTTTTGGTATTTAGCTAAAACCCAAAAATGAACTGGAAAATATTTTCCAGCGTTTGATATGGAAAATATGATTTGATTTTTCTTAATAGACATGCATTATTTGGGTGTTAGTAACGTGTACATGGGCAACCGTGGAATCTTGGCACTTCTAGAAAGAAGGTTTATATAACTTTTATGAAAAGCAGCGCAAGAGACTTCTGTATCTACATTATTATCAATGGCACATACTATATGTGAAGGTAAGCTCCGCCGCATACTCATTCTAAAGTAAGGCCAAGGACTCTTTATTCCCCTATTGAATAGAGACAGCAATGAATGAGATCAAAAGAAATAAAAATGAAATCGTTTGATCAAAAGTCGTTTGGAGTCCAACCACAATAGACCCTAACCCAAGCGCCGGGGATTGGGGCATGGGCACTTGGATCCTGAGCCCAACCTCATTGGACTCGATCGTGGGCACTAGGGTCCTGGGCCCGGCCTCAATGAACCCAGGCACAATCTTTGTGAACTCAGGCACAACCTTTGTGGACTCGGGTTCAAGTGTTGGGAATCCAAGCTCAGGTATCGAAATCCCATGCTCGACCTTTGTAAACTCGAGCCCAGGTGCTGGGGCTTCCGGCCTGGCCTCAATGGACCCGGGCGCAAACGCCGGGGGTCCGGGCTCGACCTCAATGAACGCGGGTGTGAGCGCTAGGGTTCCAGGCACGGGCACAAGCACTGAGGTCATTGGTCAGGCCTCAATGGACCCGGGCCTGAGCGTCGAAGATCTGATCTGGACGCTAGGGACTCGGGTCGAGTTTCCGTGTCCAAGAATAGAGGTTTTCAGTTAATTAAAAAAATATTTTCCATCGAGACAAATCAAATTCCTAAAAATGAAGAAAAAATTTTCTCTAAGATTATTTTTCGCGAAACAATGTAAGCCTTAATCGTCCCGAAGAATCATAAATATCCTAACGCAGTAAATCCCAAGGCAGTGGTTTCGTAGTCCCCCGTTTTTGGATGTCCCGTTTCGTTTCTGACCTGGTCAAAGCTGTGGATTTCATTTCCCGTGATTACGAAGTAGGAGTTAACCGGAGTGTCTCTCCCAAGTGCTGCTAAACTAAGAATTAGTTTAACTACCAGCTGGGAACTTCGACGCTCCAAAATCACGAATCCCATGAAATTAGCTGCTCATTAGCGCTTAATTTGACCACAATTAACTAGTGGGGTTGACCGGGTGAGTCCCTCAGAAGTCAAGAGCCGAGCGCGAAATCTCGGCCGCTGACTGAGGACGTGAGTGTCCGGAGGAGATGCGGCGACGGTCGATGAAGCGAGAGCAGCCGGGCATGATGTGGACACAGGTAGACATTGGAAAACACCCGAAAAAATCAGATATACTTGTTATAAATTTATTCCGAATAATATTTTAATCACCAAAATCTGTGATAAATTTACCTCGATTTAAGTTTTTGATCACAAAAAATCTTAAACTGGTACATTTATGACAAACTTACCATTCGTTAAATCACAAATTGACAAATCTATAACAAACGGAAGGGTAAAACCCCAAATAGCTACACTCGTCAATTGTTACGTGTCATCTAACTCAGTAATTTGACGATAAAATTTAACGAAAACTAAATTTATTATGGGTATATCATTTTGGATTTTCGGTGGTGAAAAAATTAGTTCGCAGTAAATTTGTCACGGATGAATTAGTTTGGGGTTTTTTGTGGTATGAACTATTTTTATTTGGTTAATGTGATTTATAGGGTTTTGATGCGTCATTTTTTACGTAGCTTAAAAATGGGCACATTATAATTCCTAAGGTAGACTTTTTGAACGGGTGCAATTATCATAGCTTGAAATGCGAAGCAAATTTTCCCATCGAACGTGTCCACTAATTCGGAGGCTGTGGTAGCTCGAGAGGCGAAACGAAATTTTTACTCCAATGCTTTTGAATCCCGGGGGAGATGACGAGCGAGGGGGATGTAACGTCCCGGCACCATGTGTCTCAAGCACATTCATGCCGCGGTGCACGTGCCCCCTTATATAAAGCCACGTAATCGGCCATTTGGTGTGCCGATGCTGTTGATGATGGTGGCGGAGATGGTGGTGGTGGTGGTGGTGGGAGTTGCGAGCGAGATCTAATGGTTCTGAGCAACTTGTGGTAGCTAGTGCAGCAACGCCCAGAAGAGAGAGAGAGAGAGAGAGAGAGCCTCAAATCTTATCTCCACCCAGTTCAAGTGTGTGTCCTTCCGCTTCTTCCTCGGGTTCTTGTTTTTGGTTCTGGACCAGAGTTAAACAGAGCAACCCGCAATGGGAGAGGTCGTCATCTAAGCTTTCGAAACTCTCTGTCTTCTCTTGCTCTGTGTGCGTTCCATGGGCTGATGATTCCTTTCGGTCTGTGTGGGTGGTGCAGGAGGAGGAGAAGCCGCAGGCGCAGGAGGAGGCCAAGAAGCAGGACGAAGCGACACCGGACAAGAAGGAAGAAGAGAAGAAGCCCGAGAAAGCGGCGGATGAGGAGAAGAAGGGAGAGAAGAAGGCGGAGGAATCCAAGGACCCGCCTCCTCCTCCTCCGCCGCCGCCTGAAATAGTGCTCAAGGTCTACATGCATTGCGAGGGCTGTGCTCGCAAGGTCCGCCGGTGCCTCAAAGGCTTTGATGGTCAGTCCTGAAAGCTGCTGAATCTGTGATTTCGACCAGTGCTCTCCGCTGAGATTCCATTGTTCCTTCTTTTTCGTTCCACTGTTTTAAGGGGGTTTTGGTTTTGATTGGTTCTTTTTTTTTGGCAGGAGTGGAAGAGGTGACGACGGACTGCACGACGCACAAGGTGGTGGTGAAGGGAGAGAAAGCAGATCCGCTCAAGGTGTTGGAGAGAGTGCAGAAGAAGAGCCACCGACAAGTGGAGCTTCTCTCTCCTATTCCGAAGCCGCCTGCACCGGAAGAGAAGAAGCCTCAAGAGAAAGAACCCCCCAAGCCCCAAGAGAAGAAAGAAGAGGTCCGTCTCTTTCCTTTGCTTCGAGGATTCGACTTTCTGCGACTTTGGTTCTTCGCTTTTCATTTTGATTTCTTTCTTTTGCCCTCTTTTCTTTGGCGATTGTTCCGTTTCTGATACTATCTTTCTGGGCACGAAATGTTGTTCTGCCGCCGCAGGTGATCACGGTGGTGCTCAGCGTGAATATGCATTGCGAGGCTTGTGCTCAGAAAAGCAAGAAACGCATCCTCCGAATGAAAGGTGTGAGCTTTCTCACCTCCGACGTCATTCGTTGTCATGCCGCCTTTCGTGTTTGATGATATCGTAACGTGAAAGTGGAAAAAGAAAGAAAAACACTTTTTTCTTTAAATCAAAGTTTTACGCTTTACTTTGAATCTCTATAGAAAAGGAGTTCACTCTTTTGTCTATTTCGAAAATCACGATCAGAATCCTATTTTATGTTCAGATTCAGGGGAATACCGTTTGATTGGATTGGATTGAATAATGCATGTCAGCTTCTTTTTATGACGGAATCCATTGAATCAAATATCTCAAACAAGGAATTCCTTCAGTCAATTTGTATCGACCCTTCTCTGCACTCATCAAGCCATGCCCGATCTTGACAATAACAACAAATGGGTTCTGGTGGTTTCAGGGGTGGAATCAGCTGAGCCAGATCTGAATAGCTCGGAGGTGACGGTTAAGGGGGTCTTCGAGCCACCGAAGCTGGTGGAGTACGTGTGCAAGAGGACGGGGAAGCACGCGGCGATAGTGAAGCTAGAGCCGGAGAAGAAAGAGGAAGAGAAGCCCAAAGACGCCAAGGAAGAGAAGAAGGCGGACGAAGGAGGAGGAGGGGACAAGAAGAGCGAGGGAGAGAGCAAAGAGAAGAAGGAAGGGGACGCCGCCGAGGCCAAGGCGGAGGTCGCGGCGGAGAACAAGGCGGTGGAGATGAAGAACCAGTACTATTACTACCCTAATTTTTACTCTGCCCCGAGATACGTGCCCATGGACGTCTACGCGCCTCCGCCTCCGCCGGCGTACAATTACAATGCAGCATACAATCCTTACCCACCTCAGATCTTCAGCGATGAGAACCCTAACGCCTGTTCTGTCATGTAAAAACCGAGACACCCTGAGGGTAGAAATGGGAATAAAATACTTTCCCCCCCATGTCCTGGCTCCATGCTCTGCATGTGCCCTGTCCCTTGTTTAAAAGAGCATGTCAACTACAGATGAAGCGGTAGAATTTTGTGTTGGTCTCTTCTTTTGTAGTACCCTTTCTCTCCCCCAATCTCTCTCTCTCTCTCTCTCTCTCTCTCTCTCTCTATATATATATATATATATATATTATAAAAGAAAAGTTAAATCCGACCAAAAAAAAAATCTCTTGTTAACATAGAAAAATAATAGCACCGTGACATGAATACAGAATTCTGCACTTTTTGAAACTGGGTAATCTTTAAACTATCCTCGGCTTATGTTTTGGGGATGTTTGATGTATTATTTAAAGTGTGGAGCTTCCTAGGCAGGTCTTTACTCCTCGCGCACTCTGTTTCTTGGCTCGGGACAAGTGGGTTTGGGCGGTTGGTTGAGCGAGTGAAATGAGTGAAACATGGACCTCAAGATGCTAAACGGAACGCATGTTTCGCCACTCACCAGCACTGGTTTGGTGTGTGTGGGGTGAGTAGTGAGTTGATGGCACAGTTACATGTGATGTGCCCACCGAGATCGACGTTGGCAGAAATGAAAAAGAACAAGATGTTTCATTTCAATAGTCGTTCGGCAATCGTTAGGTTGAGATGAAAACTTAGAATGGAAAAAAGATGTCGGCCACTTTATCGCTCGGAAAGATATGCCCGGCCTGTTTAAGGATATGCAGATGAAGACAAATCTGGTGGGGGAGGTCAAAGATTATTGGTTGCGAACTGTTCGGTGATTGAGATGTTTAAGCAACGGGTGTAATGTAATCGTCCTTGATCAGATTCGAGACCTTTTTCCCTATGACCTTTCCGATTGTGAAAATAGATGCCGCTTGCAAAGTTTACAATAGCTTACAACGCCTTTTGAGAAGCCGTGCCACCTAATTCTAAAGGCAATGCAGTTTTAAGTCGTGTATTACTACGTATATGAGTCGCGTCACTTGATCATATGGTTGTATCCATTAAAATGGTTTCCACCACAATAATATCAAATGAATTCTTATAAACGGCGAAGAAGATAGTAACGAAGGGATTTATGTAACGGTCTCTTCGCGTTGTGTGTAAACACTTATAAACAGTGAAGAGATGTAAGAAAGAGAGTGTTTTTTTTCATTGCTCCCGACGCCGTGAAATTATTAAATTAACCATCTTGATCTTGGAGCGCCCATTTTAATGGTATAATCTGATTTCGCTGGGGGTCATCCCTACAGCAGAGCTATTCCTCTTATGCCTCAGTCTTTCGTGTCCCGTGAGCTAAAATTCCACTCTATGACCTGTTAAACTGTTCACAAAACAGGGTACCGTCCTCGAGAGATCCAGAAAGCAAAACGACATTTAAATGCATCTGCCATGTGTATCGGGATATCCAGGATAAAAAGATACGGGAAGGGTGGGTAATGCAATAGATTAGAGGAGCGAGAGGGATGATGTTATGAGCAATGCCCTGTTTCTTTCCCCCCTACAGAGCAATAACGGAGGAGTGCTAATTACAGCTGCAAATGCTCAGAGGCCTGCATAGGCCATCTTACCTGGTTGGGGGCAAGCAGGAGTGACGTGGTGATGAGTGGGCACTGGCTCGTCTCAGAAACAAATGCACAGATTTTTCCCGGGGTGGGTGGTGGTGAAAGGCCCAAAACATCATGGTTAGGCTGGCAGCAAGTCTGGGTCTCTTGTAATAGGTATTAGAGTAGAGAGTGGCAAGTGAAGTTCGTGCGTGCATTGTGTCCAAAAGTCCAATTAGGTCCCCACTGAGTTGGGGTAGGGCGGGTGGGGGAGAGATTCTCAGATGCCATAAATGAGATAAAAAGCTCAGCCTGCGCACGGCACTCGCCCTTTCCTCGAAGCGTATACATTTGATTGCGGCCCTGTCGAGTGCGTGCCCGCCTGAAACAGTCTTCGTACGTCTCATTCATGCCTCGTTACCCAATTCGTCTTTTTGATTGAACGATTGAGAGTCCATCACGAATCACTTGGCCATTTCCCGAGAGGTTCTTCGCCCTTGTTTCAACTTCGGTCCTGTTTGACTTTTCTGTCGAAATACATCAGAAGCTTAAGATCAGTGTTTGACTACTTGATGTATATATCCGTGAATGTTTTGTCCCCCTCTGTACGTGAAGCTTGATGGTCATGACACTTCGACATAAGATCATCATCCCTACTCTAACAAATGGCCATGCTCAGAGATGTTATTAAGGAGGTGAGATGGGCACACATATGTTGGGGAACACAATTTGCCGGTATCATGTTGGTATGCTCGCACCATACATGTTTATGTCTTGTATCGTGTCCGAGCTACTCCGTCGACCATTCGGATTCCATGTACATACCAAGATGAGTGTCAAGGAGTGCTATAATTAATAAAGAAGCACACCGAAGAGACCATTCAGGATTTTTAAAGAACGATGAAAATCTCGACAAAAACCAGATTTCATGGTCATCCTTATCCCAACATGGACCGAAAATGCGCACAAAAAGATGATGGGCGACGAAACCGCCGATCCGAGAAATCAAACGAAACTGTAATCGGAGATGATGCAGAGGAGTGTTGGCCATTCTTGTGGAAAAGATGAAGCAAGGCCAAGGCCTTCCTCTCGTTTCCATTAAAACAAAACCGCGACTCCACACCCCCCCCCCCCCAACCCCAACTTGCTTTCTCCATCTTTTTTTCGCTTTTGTCCTTTTCCCGAGTAGGGTTACTAGTACAAAAAACCTCAAACTTATACATTTATAATAAATTTATCAAAAACTAATTTTTGGATCACCAAAAACTCCAAACCGTGATAAATTTCCCCTCCATTAATTTCCGTCAAACTTTACCATCAAATTTCTGAATTGGATGACACGTTGGCAGGTGTAATAGTTTGTGATTTTTCTTGGTGTTAATCCAATTTAACGAAGGATAAATTTATCATAAATGTATCAATTTAGGATTTCTTTTGGTTAAAAAATTAATTTTAAGTAAATTTATTATAGATGTGCCATTTTAAAATTTTTTGTGATATTAATCATTCTGAAAAAGAGTTTTCCAAAGTTTCAAACCATCGTCATCATTGTTCGAAAAAAAAAATCATCATCATCATCCATATGTAGAAGGTCAAATTATGAGAACTTGGGGAATGAGAGTATGATATCCTCCTTCTTGAAGTGGCGAATGTAACAGACAATTCGACGGTGGTGTTGTTGTTATAACCGAGAAACGATAAACCCTAAATTGATACATACACTACAAATTTATCCAAAACTAATCTCAAACTGGTACATTTGTGACAAATTTACTTTTCATTAGTTTCATGTAAATTGAATTAATACAAAAAAAAATCACAAATCGATAATGGAGGTAAAACTCTAAACTAGTACATCTGTCAACTGTTACGTGTTATTCAACTCAGCAATTTGACGGTCAAATTTGACGAAAACTGACGGAGGGTAAGTTTGTCATGGGTTTACCGGTCCTGGGTTTTTCATAATATTAACCCCAAAAGAAATTTTGATTTCCGAACAATCGATTACTCGAAATTAAGAGAAAATGAAGTATGTGTCGGACAATCTGTATTTTCTTGATTACACTTATCAATTGAGTGTTTTACCAAAATTTAAGATTTTGTTGGCGGGTTTAATAAAATGGTAGCGAGGAATCAAAAAAGAATTGGGAAAAAAGGGGGCAAATCCCAAAAGGGGGTGGGAGCCAAAGTTATCGTAATCACGTGCCACGAGGAGTCTCGGAAACGTTGAGAACGAACTCCAAAGCAAACTGCAACCCTTCCTTCATCTTTTTTTTTTTTAACACTTTTAGAAGTTGCCTGGCCAAACCATCCCCATCCTTTCTTCCTTAGTCACCTTTTTTTAAATTTATTAATTATCTCAGAATAGCAAATATTCTCTGAATCGGACCCCCTTCGATCATTACTAATTGAATTGAAAAATTCGCGCCGCGACACGTGCCGATGCGCGCACTGCTTGCGACACTGTTAGGAGGGGAATCACGTGAGGTTTCAAAGTTAAAAGAAATCGTGACAAAAGACGGAGCCCGGGACACCTGCGATTTCAGCACACTTTGGTTGGCCCATCGAGCTTAGAGAAAGGCCAGGCCATGCCATGCCATGAACGGCTCTGCTGCGACACGAATTGTAAAGTACGAGTGTACAAATTATTCAATTTCACCTGCGCAGGGGAGAGAGAGGGAGAGAAGAGGGAGGGAGAGGTGGGGTCGCCACCCACTAAATTCGACTGAGGGAGCTGCCAGGGCTGCTACCACTTTGGATTCATCTCGGGGTGTTCGAGTTGCGAGACCCCAGAAAAGAGAAAAGGCTGATGCACACTCTCTTCCTTTTAATTCCCCCTACCCCCACTTGCGACGGTGATGATGAGGCAGTTGATGGGGCACTAACACGCTCTGCGGAATATAGCATCTAGCTTAGGCTCGGTTTTTCACGTACCCCTCCCTTTGTTCCTTTTAAGAGATAATGACGTAAACGGTCATTAAATTTTGACCTGACGTATAATTCGATCTTTAAACCTTTTAATCTGTTCAATGTAATCCTTAAACTTTAAGCCTTATATTCAATGTGATTCCTGAACTTTTAATTTATTCAATATCGTCTCTGAACTTTTGGTCCGTGTTCAATTTAGTCTTTGAACTATATGAAAATATGCAATGCAATCCTCGGGGATTACATTGAGCATATACCAAAAGTTCATGGACCACTTTGAACAAATAAAAAGTTCATGAACTACATTGCATATTGAGTTAAAGTTCAGGGATCACGTTAGATATTCGAACAAAGTTGAGGGATCGTTTATGTCATTTTCCCTTCCTTTTAATGACGAAAGCCAGCAAGAACTCTAAATTATGTTCATAGTGACATGTTTACTCTAAACTTTTTTTTTGGAGACACCAAAAATTTCCAAACTCATACCTGCATGACACATCTATCTTCATCAGAGTTCTGTGAATGAGAACGGTTAAAAGTTTGCCTACATGGATGGTAGAAAACAAATTGTATTGACTATAAAAACAACATTATTTTGACCAAGAAATCATCTGACGGAATCTTGATAGAGAGTAAATATGTTACATAAGTACAAGTTTTGAGTTTTTTAATGTAAATATGTAATAGTAAATATAATTTGAGGTTTTTTTATATTACCGAAAAAGTTTGAATAAATGTGTTAAAGTGGGTGTAGTTTGTGCCTTTTTCCTTTTTTTTGATTTTATTTTCTCATTTGAGAGAGAGAGAGAGAGAGAGAGAGAGAGAGAGAGAGAGAGAGAGAGAGAGAGAGAGAGAGAGAGAGAGAGGAAAGATAGTGTTGCTATAGTTCTCGGTGCTTGGACACGACGAGGACGATGCCCCGCTTCTCAAAATATGCTTTGAATTCATCGATCTGTCTCTCTTCAATTTCACGCAGAATGGATCTGAGCTTTGCTGTGTCGGGATGAGTGTTGCGCATTTGATATTTGACGTTTCTCGACACTTGGACTAAGTTTTAAAAAAGAAGGGGGAGAATTATTCAAGACTCTCTCGGTTCTTGATCTCCCGTAATTCAATCCGCACAATAATTGTACCGGACTCTGAAGAATGCACGTGAGGAACTACCGGTATACGAGAACAAGGTACTGGTTACCAGTTGCAGTCGTGTTAACGTGCCTCAAATGCGCTTTTCTTCGCGGGGAATAGGGAGCTTAGGAATATAATTGAGCGGGGGAGGGACGAATTCGAATAGCATGTATCGTACGATGAGGTAGAAATTGGAGTTTCGATGCCTCTGGCCAATCAAGTGAATCTTTTAAACGACACTCGTGTTCTTTTAAGAGATCTGCTGGCATAACAGTTCGTGGCTCACTGCGAGAGTAACGGCGCGCTGTGAGCCACAAGTTTTTGAAGGAGTGGATCTTGTAGCAATTTATGATTATTTGTTATTTATTTTTTGGATAATAACACAAGCAGTCCCTGAACTTTGGCCCGGTATTCAATGTGGTCCATGAACTTTTAATCTGTTGAATGTAATTCATGAACTTTAGGCTAATATTCAATATGGTCCCCATACTTTTAATTTATTTAATGTGGTTCCTGAACTTTTGGTACATGTTCGATGTAGTCCTTGAATTATATGAAAATATTCAGTATAGTCCCTGAACCTAAATAAACGAAAGAACTACATTGAACATCAGGCTAAAGTTCAGGGATTATATTGTAAAGATTAAAAGTTCGAGGACCACATCGAGTATTGGGTTAGAGTTCGGAAATTGCATTGAACAAATTAAAAATTTAATGGCCACCTTGTAGATTGAATAAAAGTTTAAAGACCGTTTGTGTTATTTTCTCTTTATTTTTCAATGGTTCGAAACATATAATTAATCTCACGATAAATTATAAATTATTACTTAATCATTTCTGCTTCTTCTGATTGCGAAATGATAGGGGTGGGCGAGACGGACCCATCCCCCGAGACTTTGCTCGAGGACTCGAGCCCCACGTGACGGCGGGCCTCCACCGTCGTATTTATCATATTTCGTTTCGTACATCATCATCCCCCCAAGTTCCGACGTCGTGCTCTCTTCGTGCGTTGGTCGCAACGAACGGCAAAGATGAAGATGAAGGAAACGATTCAGGAGGAAGGGAGAGACGGTGAGGATCCAGTGCGCTTTATTATTACTCCTGGTGGGGCATTTCTTATGCCCGAAAAAAAAGACTGCGAGCGGGACACGTTGCCCAGGGACACAGGGCTGGCTGAAGTACGGCTTGTTGAACGAGATGATACGCCTCTCCTCTGTGTTGGAGCTTATGTCGCTTTCTCCGAGAACGGAATTTTCGTTTGGGAAAATGACATGAGTAGTCTTCGGAGTTGGTCAAACATATAATACGGTAGTTAAACTTTTAATTTATTATATATAGTCTCTGGACTTTAATTTAATATACAGTCTGATCATTGAATTTTCGATTCGTTCAATATAATCCCTAGATTTTCGATACATATTCAAATTAGTCCCTGTACCGTAAGGATAATCAGTTCCAGAGTGGGTTGATTCCAGACTTGGAACATGAAACCGACTCTGTTATAGCCGGTTCCCGGTTTTTGGAACCGTTAACCTATTCTATTTGCCCTAGACCCTATTTTGGAACCTACCCCGTTTTTTCGGTCCGATTCTAGGATCTACTCGAGAACCCTTTTATTTTTTGGTTTCATTTTTTCCAGGTAGCAAATAAGAAAACTTATAACTCAAATCAAAGGTTCTAAGTTTGACTGTGCAAACAATATTAAGTATTCATACAAAAGCAGATTATCTTAGTCCCAATAACTTAATGGACGTGATAAAATAGCATAGGTTCCGGTTGGATATGTAGTTTTTTCGTTATAGAACAAAAATTTTAAGAAAAAGGAAATTGCTCCCTATAATGCTGACAAGCCCTTGAGTTATACTATCCGCAAATAATGATCATTTCCCTCATCCTTCCTGATTTAATGCTTTGAATTCTGACTATATAAAATTGCAAGTGGACATCCATATAAAACCGGTTCTAAAACTGGTCCGGGTGAGTTTTCACTTGGAACCGGAAATCGGACCGATTCTAACCAGTTCCCAAAAAATAGAACTGGTTCCCGAATTGGTTCAAGCGGGAACCGGTTCCTGGATCTGTTTTTCTGGTGGACCGATCCGATTTCCAGGTAAACCACGGTCTGGTTGCGCACCCCTACTGTACCGTATGCAAATGTTTAACGTTGCTCTTCCAGTAATTCAAGTTCATTGATAATATTGAATATTTTTATATGATTTATGGACTAATTTGAATAGATACCGAAAATCTAGGGATCACGTTAAACAAATCGAAAGTTCAGAGATTGCACTGCGCATCGGACTAAAATTTATGAATCACATTGAACAAATTAAAAATTCATGAATCACATTGCATATCGAGTCAAAATTCAGGGATTGCTTGTGTGATGATCTCTTTTTTTATTTATATTGGAATCGTTCGGAGCTCCTCGTGGGGAACATGTTCTTGGACTCTCAACTTAAGTGAAGATAAAAATATGATGAAGCTGAGTCAGGGTGAGTGGATTCTAGGGGTGGGCGTCACGTGGTGACACTGATTACGAATTTTGTCAGGCATACCAAAGCCCACCATCCTAATTTTAGCATCTTCGTACCCCGCCCTCTGTTTCGTGAATTGCATTCTTTGTATGCATGCGCGCGCCGACGCAATCCGGTTCGTGTAACGTCAATCGTAACGAAAAGAATGGGAAATGAGGATTTCTACTTTTGGGGTAGTTCCTTACCAGTTGCCCTCGGACCTGCATTATGAAGTTGAGTCCTAGTCCAAAGTGCAGCACGGATTTAGCTTGATGGGATTGACCTTGTCGAGAGTGAATTATGGGTACGAATGACTTGAGCGAGACTATTGCGGAGGGTGTACAATCGATGCTTTGGGGCAAAACTGATGAGGAGTACGGCACAATGGAACTGATAGGTAGAGAGAGATCGCATATGCATGAACAGCATATTAAACCCCACGGTTAAGCGATGCGGGGATACTTCGTCGTATTTTGAATGAGAGGGACAGTACCAACCATGTTTGTTCTTATTTGAAGTGATTTATTTTACAATTTCCAAAGGCAAAGGAATGAAAAAGGTATTTTTGCCTATCTGGGGTATGTGTTATCATCGAGTCTATATGGAAACCACTTCAGTAGAACGTGACGGAGTATAATACTAAATCGTTACACAGAAGATAACAAATTCGAAAAAAGACTGCACATGTTTCTTTTTGCTCCCCACTTCAAATTTTTTTTTTTGAATTAGTTCATACTGCCGTTGAGAGAGGAGTTGTACATTCTCATTCAATCATTTCGAGTCACATGGGATCCCAAGCTACGGTCGAGAATTGAGAATGGCAGATCGGGATTTAGGTGGGCGGGATTGACGACTCTGTATGCCCAATGATCATGCTCTTATGCTCCTACTTTTCCTTGTTCCCTTCCTTCTTCTATATCCTCTTTTTTTAAGGTACCAAATCGCTCGCTTGCTTTCTCATTATTTCAAAAGGGAATTCCTCTTTCCTTGCCATGCGTCGATGCCGGTCTTTGACGGGATGTTCTGGTCAAAGTCCTTCTCCAAACTATTGTTGACAATAAAGCTGCGTTTGGTCGTTCGGATTTCTAAACAGGATAGGATTGGATATGATAGGATAAGAAATCATGGGATTTCTTCATATCATGTCCACTGTTTGGTGGACTACGGATTTAAAGTCGGATAGGATAATTTTTATTATTTTTTTTTGCTATTCACGGGTCCGGAGGAGTCGGTGAAGGAAAAAAAGTCGAGAAATTTTTTTGGTGAAAGCACACAAGGTGTGGGGATGAAGATAACGGCGAGTGGAGCGTAGGGTTTTTGGAAAAATAGGTATTAGAAATCCTATCCGGGTTTATCCTACCCCCTCCCCCCGGATTTTTTTATCCGGGCTATATCCGGTCTATATCCGACTTTATCCTATCCTGGACCACCATCAAACACAGGAAAGGATAAAACATATCCTATCCTGACTTTTATACGGTCGACCAAACGCAGCCTAATTGTATATGATGAGCGGATGAATCGGAGGATGGGAAGGGAGATGCCCACATGGACTGTTGTTGAACGGGAAGCCATGAAATTGGAGGCATCACATGGTTCTTCCCGTGTCTTGGCCCTCGTGAACCGTACAATCAAAAAGATGATACACGAGGCAAAAGTTAGTCCTATATGGATTATTCATTAGGGTCTCGATTCTTTTCCTTTTTTTGGCCTCTATTTGTGGACATAAGCACGTGTTGTTCTCCTCGTCGTTCTTTTGGTCGGGCCCTAAGGGCAGGTGGTTCGCAGACTAAACGTGGACTATCCGAAGTGGGTCTGCACTCGACTGCTCGTATGAATCTAAAGATTGCAAGGGGTTGACTTGATGACTTGGAATTGGGCCAACACTGTGTCATACGTACCGGGCCAATTTCTATGTTTGCTTAGTCTTATAATGAGCCTTCTGGGCTAGTCCACGATGGGCTTTTATCCTTCGGCATCTGCAGCAAAAGGGCCCAACAAAAAGCCTATTGACTTCTTCTGACCATGACCAAGATAGAACCTATAGCTCATGTCCACTAGGGATGATTGGTTTTCGGTCCGGTCCAATCTCACCCAGGAACCATGAACTGGACCAGGAGGACCGGTTTTCAATTTCTGGAATCGAGAACCGGACTGGACCGGACCAAACTGACTGATCCGGTTCTCGGACGGTCTAATGGAACCAGTGGAGTACCAGCAAACCCCAGCACCACCACTCTACAATCTTACTAAAAGGACACTTCAGTTTAGCTCAAGATTTGGTGGATGTAGTGTGATTCATCCTCAAGAAAGCTCTCTCTAGTGAAGCTCATCCCCACCAGCGGCTGTCAAGCAAGAATTGACGACGAGAAAAGATACAAGGTAGTTTTGGGTTATAAATTTTTTGTGTGGAAAAGCGTAATAATTCATCGAGTGGTATTTTGAGCCCACGCAAAAGAGATGCCGCAAGCGAAGTCAGTAAAAGAAATGGATCTAGTAACAGCACATGGGCGTCCTCGTCCACTTTCTTTCTTCAGCCGAGACCTTCAACGCGTTACTCCTCATCACCAATTCCGATCCCCCCACCACCAGCAGAACTCCGAGGATGACAACCTCAGCAACAACAGCAACTTTGGCCACTGCTAGAAACGGGATCGTGACGACTACTCCTCCACCTCCGCCGCCACCACTTCCTCCACTGCTAATGGGAAAGAAGCTGTTGTACGAGAAGGTAAAGAGGTGTCGAGGAGGCTAAGGGGGCGGAGAACAAGCCAAAGCCCTCATCATCATAACCCGAGACAGCCCCGATGCCCTTCGCTCCCACGTTGTGGAGGTTGTGGGTGGCGCCGACATCGTGGAGAGCATATTGGGCTTTTGCGGAGAAAGTGTCAGAAAAGTTCTAAACCTATTGCACTGGTCCCTATTTAGTACTAAACCTTTTTTTTTTGTGCCTCTTTAGTGGTAAATCTTTTGATAAAGTAGCAATTCAGTCCTTTCACCTTTGGTGAGGAGCCGAGAGTGAAAGAGGGTCACTGCTTAGAGCCGAGAGGGAAAGAGAGGGAAAGAGGGTGATTGTGAGGAGCCGAGACGGAAAGAGAGGAAAAGAAGAGGCGTGAGACACTGAGAGTTGAACAGGGAAAGAGCCGATTGTTAGGTTTACATTTTACACATTGCTGTTCTTTAGGAAATAAAAAGAAAAAGAGGTCCGATCCGAGCGGTCCGGTTCCCACCCTGGGACCCGAAACTGGACCGGTCGTCACCGGTTTCAATTTTATGAAACTGGAAACCGGATTGGCACTCCTAGAATCGCTCAGAACCGACCGGTTCGGTGTTGCGCACCTGTAATGTCTACCATTGTGTACTGTAAAATCATGATTTATCACTACAAAAAAACATGGATTTTGCGACGGAAATTTGCGACGGGGATTTTTTTCGTCGCAAATTTGCGACGGAATTTGCCACAAAATAAAAATCCGTCGCAAATTTGCGACGGAAACAAAATCCGTCGCAAATTTGCGACGGAAAAAAAAAATCCGTCGCAAATTTGCGACGGAAAAAAAAATTTGCGACGGAATAAAAATCCGTCGCAAATTTGCGACGGAAAAAAATCCGTCGCAAATTTGCGACGGAAAAAAATTCGTCGCAAATTTGCGACGGAAAAAAAAATCCGTCGCAAATTTGCGACGGAAAAAAAATCCGTCGCAAATTTGAATCGGAAAAAAATCCGACGCAAATTTGCGACGGAAAAAAAAATCCGTCGCAAATTTGCGACGGAAAAAAATTCGTCGCAAATTTGCGACGAATTTTGCGACGGAAAATTTCCGTCGCAAATTTGAATCGGAAAAAAATCCGACGCAAATTTGCGACAGAAAAGAAATCCGTCGCAAATTTGCGACGGAAAAAAAAATCCGTCGCAAATTTGCGACGGAAAAAAAAAATCCGTCGCAAATTTGCGACGGAAAAAACAATCCGTCGCAAATTTGAACCGGAAAAAAATCCGACGCAAATTTGCGACGGAAAAGAAATCCGTCGCAAATTTGCGACGGAAAAAAAATCCGTCACAAATTTGCGACGGAAAAAAAATCCGTCGCAAATTTGCGACGGAAAAAAAATCCGTCGCAAATTTGCGACGGAAAAAAAATCCGTCGCAAAGTTGCGACGGAAAAAAAAATCCGTCTCAAATTTTGCGACGAATTTTGCGACGGAAAAACAAATCCGTCGCAAATTTGCGACGAATTTTGCGACAAAAAAAAAATCCGTCGCAAAAAATTTGCACGGAAAAAAATCGGACGCAAATTTGCGACGGAAAAAAAATTCCGTCGCAAATTTGCGACAGATAAAAAAAAAGTCCGTCACAAATTTTCAGAAACCCGTGTAGAAAATTTTCAGAAACCCGCGCTCTATTCCCCTCGCGCCATCGTCTCCCCTTTGCTCGGTCTTTTTATTTCCTCACCACCACAGCTTTCCCTCTCTCTCTCTCTCTATCTAACTTATCTCCCTCTTTCTCTCTCTCTCTCTCTAGCCTCCTTTGCCGCTCCTCCACCATGCACCACTGCCTCCACCAGCCCCACCTCCCCCCCTCCGACTCCCCCGCTACCCTCTCCTCCTCCGACGACGACGACGACGAAGACGCCACCGCCAAGCGCGGCAGCTACAACTGTGGCAGCTGCGGCCTCCCCAAGAAGGGCCACTCTTGCCACGCCGGCTCCTCCCTCTCCCTCGCCGCCGACTCCTCCTCCTCCTCCGCCGCCCCCACCGTCGCGGCCTCCTCCATGCCCGTCAACGTCGCGGCCTCCTCCATGTCTGAATGGATAAGAGGCATGTTCTCCACCTTCCATTGATGATCATGTCGTCGAGGGCGTTGGCGTCGACGTGAGGAAATAGAGCGACGAAATCGAAACGTGTGCAAAGGGTAGGGATTTTTTTAAGGTGCGGAGAGGAAGAAATCGACGACCCTTTGCTGCGCAGAGCGTGCAGAGTTCAAGTAGAAGAAGAAGAAGATCGTTGACGCAGAGAGAGGGAGACCCATCTTGTTCTTGTTCTTGTTCTTCGTCGTCGTCGGTGGCGGCGGGGGCGTTGTCTGGCGATAGTGTTCGTTTTTGGGTCTTCCTGGCCCGCGAAAGGGCGCGCGAGACCCTCTACTTTGAGGGCAACTCCTTCTCCGGCGAGCTCCCTCTCTTCCTGTTCGCCCTCCAGAACCTCGTCCGCCTCAACCTCGCCTCCAACAACTTGTCCGGCGAGATCCCCCCGGCGTTCGGCAACCTCACCCGGCTCAAGACCCTCTTCCTGGAGGACAACCGGTTCTCCGGGTCGATCAACCTGTTCTCAACCTCACCGCCGGGGGGAGCAGCAAGTCCGACGCCATCTCCGACGCCATCTCCTCCGAGCAGTACACCGAGGACGAAGTCGCAAATATTTGCGACGGAAAAAAAAATCCGTCGCAAATTTGCGACGGAAGAAAAATCCGTCGCAAATTTTTGCGACAGAAAAAAAAAATCCGTTGCAAAAATTTGCGACGGAAAATAAATCCGTCGCAAATTTGCGACGGATTTTGCGACGAATTATTTGCGACGAACTTTGCGACGGATAGTGTTCGTGGCTAATTTGCGACGATTTTTGCGACGGATTTTGCGACGGATTTTTTTTCCGTCGCAAATTTGTGACGAAAATTAATATTTTCCGTCGCAAAAATTTGCGACGGATTTTTGCGACGGATTTTTGCGATTTTTTCGTCGCAAAATCCGTCGCAAAAAACATGTTTTTTTGTAGTGTATAATTTTGTAGAAATAAGCTGATAACCAAAAAATGAATTACTCATAAGCGGCGGTGAACATATAGAGAGGATAGAAGCCAAATGAGTCTTGCCTGAGGTTGGAGACTTGAGAAAAGAGCAAAGGCAGAGAGAGAGAGAGAGAGAGAGAGAGAGAGAGAGAGAGAGAGAGGGGGGGGGGGTGGCCTTGAGACCTGAGGAAAGAACAAAGCCATAGCTGTGGTTTCTCCAAGAAGACGATGATGCACCGTGCATGCGCTGATTCACTTTCGTGGGTTACTTTTGTTCACCCGATTAAGGCAGAATCCGATTCCAATCTCTCCCACTATATACGCATAGCCATGTCTCCACATCTCTGTCGTCGTTCTGGTTTTCTTGACCCCCAAAATTGTCCTCGTCAGGTTCATCAAAACAGAGGAAGGAAAGAAAGAGAGAGAGAGATCGAGAGCACATATAATGGGTCAGCTGTGGACAACGTACAAAAACTTCCGAGCACTCGCAGGGTAATCTCGTGCCTCACTTGTGTCAATCTGCATTGATGATTTACAGATTTTCTTCTTGTTTTTCTTTGGCAACTGTCTCTGACACGGACTTTCTTCCTTGTGTTTTTTCTTGGCATTGTCGGAAAAATTCATTCAGGCCAGTACTCATGCTGCTGTATCCTTTGTAAGGAAGTCCCTCTCTATACTATTTGATTATTTCGTGGTTTAAATAAAAAAAAGAATCGACAAGACTACTTAGTATAAAGTAATCAATTCTAAGTACCTCATTACGGATTCAAAATTTGATTAATGAAGTAATAAGACAAAAATTATCAAATGTTAGTTAGGATAATAGGGTCATGTTCAGTTGGCTGGGCATTTTTCTGGCCTGAACAAATTATCAATTAAAAGGAAAGGCCCGGGAGCCCCGCTGCGGCCCTGGTTCCAGGGTCTGGACCGGGTTGCGGCTTTTTTTTTTTTTTCCTTTTTCTGGCACGCCTATAATATACAGATTTTAATTGCCACATCCTCTAGAAAGCAAAGCTGTAAATGATCTATTTTAATAGACAAAGCATGAAACTATTGACTACTTACAAACATACGTGGGTGTGGAAAATGAATTGCAGACAAGCATCAGTAGTGGCCATAGAGAGCAGACCCATGAATGTGGAAGAGAATGAGCAATGGCTCGCTTACTGGATCTTGTACTCGTTTCTCACCCTCATGGAGATGTTACTCCAGCCACTTTTGCAATGGTACCCTTCTCTTCATTTTATTTCCGCATCATTTGATACATGCTTTTCCAATGCTGTGATCACTGATATTACAAGGGCTAATCGATCATGGTCGCGTCTGGCACGTGCGTGCCGACATCGTTATTTAGGATACCCATATGGTATGACGCCAAGCTACTGTTCATCTTGTGGCTGGTCGTTCCCCACTATAAAGGTGCGGCTTTTCTTTACGACAAGATTATGAGAGGGCATGTTCTCAAGAAACTTGGACAGATCACGGACCGTTACAAGCCGGAGTGACGCTATTTCTTCTATGGATGCATCTCTCCCCCTCTCTGCTCCAATGTAATTAATGGTGTTCTTCCTCGTGATTTGGCAAGAAACTCAATCAGACGAAAAGGGTTTAGCTTTGATATACTGAAGACGAATACTAGTTATCAAATAAAGTAGACACATGGAGAGCTCCTCTATGTACATTTGTTCGTGCTGTGTATATCAGTCATTGATGCTTCTTTCTCTAACTCTCATCATATACTGCCATAAGGCGATCGCGATTCGGCCCCTCTCCTCACAAATTCATGTGCTATTTGATAAACTTAGCAAAAAGTATGGTTATAAAATTGAAATTGTTGTTAAGGGTGTCCTCTCAACATCTGCTGGGTAATGAAATACCGGAAATTCTCACTTTTGAAATTCTTACATGTAATGTTCGACTAATGTGATCCGACCATATCAATAGTGATAATGAAAATAACAACATCAGCAACAATATTCTAATCCCAAATACCACCGGGGCACTTGTTAAATAACTATATGAGAAGGGAAGTTAACATTCTGAATTTTTTTTTTAGTTAATACCATCAAATACCCTAAACTGATACACCTATGATAAATTTATCCAGATTAATTTTTTAATCACCTAAAATCTTAAATTGGTACACCTGTGACAAATTTACCTCTATTAGTTTCTGTTAAATTTTATAGTCAACTTGCTGAGTTGGATAACAAATGACAATTGACTGATGTACCGGTTCAGGGTTAGGTTTATGATTGAATTGGAAAAAGTACAATAGATTGAAAACTTTTTGGACAATTTTCGCCCAAAATTCACCCTTTATTTCCTTTTAAGTTCCTTTGCCATTCCCAATTATCGTCCCTTCAGCTATAGCTTAATACAAAAAATTACTATTTGAAAACTATGTGATTCACGTGCATTGAGCTCACATGAACCTTGTGGAGCTGGTCCAAGCTAGCAAGGCCGCTGTTATTAGTTCCTACAAGGTATTGGAAGATTAAAGATTCCGTGGGCATTACAATAGTGACTCCTGGGGTCATCAAGTCAGAAACGACAATGCCCCGGCATTCCTCAAAGGTTAATTCCATGCGGAGCAAAGCAGAGGATAGCCAATTGCATAAACTTCACGAAACATGAGTTATCATAGGATTGTGATTTCATATGTACATAGGCTTTTCGGGAGTGAGGGTGCGTATATTTGCTGTCCAAGCCAAGCACAGGTAAGCAATTATAGCCATAACCAAGATTTGTATAAATGACCCAGATACTGAACCAACAAACATGAGTTGCGTCTATATCCTATTAAACACTTGGTCTTGTCTACATATTAGGCGCACTTAATGGCAAGCTGTTCGATATTGGCACTGATCCTCGTTTATTATTTTTTATTTATTAAAATTCGAATTTATAATTATAAAATAACATTTGTGTCCTATTGAAATAGCATGACTGTTCGCAATAGTTGCGGTTATTTTTTATTATTTAATTTCGAATTTTATTATTTTTGCCTAACGGTTATTAGGCGCTCTTACAATCTTTAGAAGGTCGAACATAACCTCGAAAAGAACAACCTTTTGAAGATTGTGTCTATTCTGACCTAACTTCTTAATTTTCGAAAGGTTGTATTTGTTCAATGATTATTTCTCAGAATTTATAATATTCGAAAAAATAAAAAATAATAATTATATATTATTATTTTTAATCCGAATTTTCAACGTATCTTTTGAAAAAGTATCTATTCACTTTGCAACCTTTTTTGAAGGGTTGTTTCTGTTCTAAAGACTGATATAAATTCGTCGAGGTTTTTTTCTTTTGTAAAAACTGATATAAATTCGTTGGTTTTTGATCTCATAAAAAGTCTTAATCAAATCTTCTTTCTAAGAAAAAGGCAAAGTCATGGATTATTTCCTTTTGAGAATTCTCGAAAAAATACAAAAATTGCTATTTGATATTCTTGTTGAGATTTTGTTGGAAAATTTTTGCCAGGCCAAATAATTCCAAGAGTCAAAGTCCGATTCAATTCTTCTTCTCGATTGCTTGACTTTTCCCTAACGGTACATAGGCTTTTTTCTCCAGGAGTAAAGGCACGTTTATTTGTTGTCCACGCACGGCTAAGCTATACTGCAAGTCATGACCAAGATCACTGAGCTCACATACATGAGTCGACTTTGTATGCTTCTTAAACACCTAGTCTTGTCCACAGTTGTTGGATGACATGGGCAGATGACATGGTCCAGCAGCTTGTTTCAGTGAAGTCCGGAAGGTGAACACACGGAGGATAGAGGAATTGCTTTAACCCAGTTAGCTCCGATAGTTTGAGGTTGAGTGCATTCTCCTCTCTGAGATCTCAGTTCTGGCCACCAACAGCAACCGATTGCACCATTCCACTACCTCGGGGCAAAACGCCTTCCAGTAGAAGGTCGACTTCACCCGCGCCGGTTCCGTCAAGTAGTTGTCTCCACGGCATGCCCCTTTCACTATTTCCTCCGCCGCCGCTTCCACTGGCCTTATCGGCATCACCCCCACTTGTACCTAAGAAAATAGCATGAATACCCACTAACATTAACCATTTTGAGCAGTTGGCGCACATAATAACGACGGAGTGATTGCACTTGGATTAATTGAATTAAATCGATTTCATGAGACGGCAAAAGCTTGTCCCATGCTAGTCCCGCTTAGGCGAGATTCTGATAGAAACTGCACGAATATCTTAGATGATATCATACTCTATGATTGTACCCGAAAAAACCTTTCGTCTCTCATTTGAGGATCCAAAACCATGCGACCTTCTTTCGAAAGGAACTTCGCTCGAGTCATTTCCGATTCAATCAAGCCTGGAGTCACAATGGTTATGGTAATCTCCGATCCCAATTCTGTCCTCAGTGTCTCGTAGAAGCTTATTAGGGCCGCCTTGCTTGCCTGAGGAGATCCACTAGTTTAGGACAATGAAATTCACAACCTTCCTAATGAATTCCCAACTTTCACGGAGCTATTTGCTTTCAGTGTCAAGAGTTAAGCAACCAGTAAGGAGACATTACCTTTCTCGTTGTCTTTTTTTTTTTTTTTATAATCCAGGGAACCCCGCACGGCCGATAGTCGGGGAGTAAACCCTGGGGGATTACCTTTCTCGTTGTTGATAGTAAAGAAATTCCAAAACCAAATCAACAAGCAGGCAGTGGCGATGATTCAAGCGTTAAAGCAAACAAGTGATAAGTGATAGGAAATGGCAATATCTTAACGATTATAATTCGACTGACTGAGGAATGCACATGAAATGATCTTGCCATCCTAATAAGTCAATGGACTTACATTGTAGACGGACATTCTTGGGGCCGGAAGCCACCCAGCTGCCGAAGCTATCCTTGCAATCTTTCCTCTGCTTCTCTTCAGATAAGGAAGAGCAAAGAAACTGCTACACACCGAACCCCAGAAATTGTTATCCTTTACATGTCACGCATCAAAGGCAAGCTTATCAGAGTTAAGTTCCCAATTCCCAATCTTCTTTTAGTCTGAAGAAAAATTTGAGCTATGTATTGGAGGATCAATGGTTGAGAATGTCTTCACTTCAGTGCAATTCAATCAGAAAAGGAGATCAATTGATGGACTTATATCGGACATAACGTATACCATTGCAGGGGCGAGCCTAGTGACATTGAGACATTCTTCAAACATGCACAAGGGAGCTATCCCGGCATTAGTCACAAGGTGATCCACTGTCTCGACACGAACCAAATGACATCAAATCGTGCGCTAGTGTCGACCCAATGATCAACATATTATTATCAATGAAGAGATACTGTAAAAAGCGACGTGCTTACTGCGGCCAAAATGGTCAATCGTTCGATCAACGAACCTCTCGCAATCTTCGGCCCTGGACACATCTCCTTGGATGATGACCACATCAGGAGAGCCCAGTTGATAAGTCATGCTGGCCACATCACTCAAGCGGTTCTCCACCAGCGGCCGAGCATGCCCCTCCCCTCGCATGCTCGTATGCGAGGTACTTAATTCACGAGATTAAGTAACAGAGCATTAGTAGCAGATGCAGGACTCAAGGTATGCTAAAAGTTACTCTTAAAATTGATATACTAAGTGATGCAATAAGTCTACACATGGACATTTAACCAAATAGCGCATACTCTTAAATGCAGTAATAATCCGTCACATTACTTTTTTTTTTTTGGTAACCGAGGTATCTGGGCCAGTTTGCGCACACCTCGACTATTCCTCGGAAGAGACTAGCACAGCAACTCACCGCCATGACCCCCCACTTAAATCACAAGTGCTCAACTGGGAAATCGAACCTGGGATCAGTGCGCCTAACCACACAATTCTAAGTACTCTCTCAGTTATTCATGGGTGAGTCGTCACATTACTTAATCACTTCATTTATACCAATTTGGTAAGCTAATCATAATATGCATAGCATCTCTCTTCTATTAATGGGCCGAGATGCACAAATTTTTCGCAGTGGGCGAGATATAGAAATCCTAGATCCACGCGACCTAAGGGTTGGGATGCCTCACACGAGATGTAGGAACAATTGCCCCACTCGCTTTTCGATGACCTACTAACATATCTTTAGTTTTTTTAATATTTTCATTTTTTTTCCCGAGAAGAATTAAGAAAAACATACAAGAGAAGCTATTATGCCACATTTTCCATAATTTTTGCCCCCATAATTATGAATAATAATAGGCAGTCGTGTGGTTATAAAGAATTAATTAGGTCACATACAAATTCCATTTATTATTGAACATATTTAAATACAAAAAGCCTTAAAAATATTTACTTAGATTAGTAAGATTTACAAAAACATATATCATTAACTATTAAGTTTGCCCCCACTCAGAAACGGCTCTAGACATGGGGAGTTGATTTGCATAAGAAATGACGGCACGAAAGAAAAATAAAAAAACTCGAAACGAGAGGGCCAAGAGAAGAGACAAACCTCCCCGATGCCGGAGGAAGCTCTGGTGATGAGGACGACTTTGCCGGCGACGTCCTTGCTGAAGGCGGAGCAGAAGGTGAAGAGGAGGAGCTTGAGGAAGAGGTAGGGCGGGAGGATGAAGAGGAGGGCGGCGACGGCGACCCAAGGGAGGCTGCGGTTCAAGAACTTGTGGATCAGATCCGCAGTTCGTCCCGTGGAGAAGAGGATGATGAACGTAGCCACGGAGATGATGTCCATTCTTTCTTCTTGATTTCAGAAGTGGTAGTGCCTTTGCCTTGTGTTCCTAAAGTGAGTGAGCAAAGTTCTAGGAAACGTAGCGATTTGCAAGGACCGGATTCGACACGTGGGCTTGGTCATCCCTTGTCCTTTCGACAGCAAGAGAATGAGACCCAAAACTGACCTGGATAATACGGAGGCAGTGACGTAATAATTTTTAGATTTTTGTTCAATTTCCAAACTTGAATCCTTGGTGGTGGTTACCAAATGTAACTCACCAAAGCAGGGAAAGCATATGCTTCTGATTGGAGCTGTCTTGCCTGTCCAGATATATATGCCGGGTGAGCTGAGAGTATTGCGTTCTTTATTTTAACATATCAGTAAATTTGTCGAGAATTTTTTGTAATTAAAAAATTAAGATAGAATAAATAAGTATATCAATTTTAAGTTTTTCGTGATAATAACTCTTTTTTTTATCAAAAATAATTCTGTAGCTTCACGGAATCACTCATCCATGTATGATTAGACTTGTCAAATGGGTGGGTCGGGTTGGGTTTGGGTCGGGTCATAAATGGTCCGACCCAAATTGACCCATTAACCCGTTTATGACCCATTTATGCGCAATGCAATTTTGTTGACCCATACCCGACCCGACCCATACCCGACCCATACCCGATTAGACCCATATTGCTAAAATACTTTCATATTTAATTAAATATAGGAAAATTCATACCCAAGCTGAAATGAGAGTGTAGAATGAGTGAGTGCAAGATTGAGTGAGGGTGAGAGAAATGCGTTGAGTTTAAATAAGTTGTAAACTCATTTATGACCCATTTGCGACCCATTTATGACCCATTTAACACTAATATAAGACTTCTACCCATTTATGACCCATTTACTAAATATAATTAACCTATTTATGACCCATTTACTAATAAATGGGTTAAGAAATGGGTTTATGACCCATTTTGACAGGTCTATGTACGATACAAACACTCGTAGACGAGGTGGCATGACATGAGTGGGTATGGCATTGACTGTCAAAAGGGCTGTGACGTTGACGTTAACTTACCAACCACCCCCCTCCCCCCGCAAAACTCGTTTGAAAGAGGCAAACGCAAGCTTGGTCAACCAAAACTCAAAGCTCTCCAAAGTTACCCAATGGTCTCAACCCTCCCTTCTGATGCACCTCCGTTCTAGTTCCCAGCTCAGCTCCTAGTTAGATAACCAAAACCCAAATGGATCTAATCCACAAGATCTTCAACCTCTTGCTCCCTCCGCTCGCCCTACTCGCCCTTCTCTCGTGGTTACCCCTTCACGTCGCCTTCGTATTGCTCAGGTTCATCAAGAGATGTCTCGTGCGCGTTGAGGATGACATCGCCGGAAAAGTTGTGCTCGTCACCGGAGCAGCCTCAGGGATTGGCGAGGTTATTCAGTTCATGCTCTTTCATGCATAGGCTTAGTTATTTACTGTCGCCGTGCGATTTGATTTTAATTTTGTACACAAATGGTGTTCGCAGCAAATAGCGTATGAATACGCGAGGAGAGGGGCGTGCTTGTCTCTGGTGGACATAAGGGAGGAAGGCCTTGAGGCGGTGGCGGGGAAAGCGAGGCTGCTCGGGTCCCCGGATGTGATCACCATCGGAGCGGATGTTTCCAACGACCATCACTCCCAACGTTTCGTTCACCACACGGTCGACCACTTTGGCCGGCGTAAGTTGTCTGTAACCTCGTGATGACATTCCTGTTCTTTGCTTTGGCTTTTTCTCTTTTGTTTGACCTTATGGATAGACTATACGCCATGGGCAAGGATTAGGACGATCCACATGAATTAGTGAAAAGTTTGATTAGTCTTCTCCAATGGGCTGGGCCAGCCCGCAGAGTAGACAAGAAAACATCAGTTAGTCAATTCCCGCAACCGCGATGAAATTTCCGAGCCGCCGGATTAAGAAGCAGACCGGCCGCGGGGATGCATTCGAAGTTGCGTCCTTAAAGCATGCAGGAAAAGGTCCTAATGACGTCAAGATGCGAGTTTCAAAGAGAAAATTACATAAACATTCTATAAATTTTGATTCAATGTGCAAGGTGATCACTGAACTTTTAATTTGTTCAATATCATTCTTGAACTTTCGGTGCATATTAAATTTAGTCGTTGAACTATATGAAAATGTTTAATACAATCCTTTCATTAATTCCAATACCACATTAAATAAATTTGAAATTTAGGGACCACATTGAATATTAGGCTAAAATTTAGGGACTACATTGAATAAATTAAAAGTTCAAGGATCACATTACACATTAGGCCAAAATTCAGGGACTGTTTGTGTCATTATCCCAGTTTCAAATTTTTGTGATATACCATCATAGATTTGAAATTCAATTCAGAAATGGGTCGTCCGGCATCGCCTTTTACTTAATTAAACTTATGGCCTAGCGATGAAATGGGGATTGCGATCGAATCTATTTATGGTAAATGTTAGGGAAAATTGTCCTAAAAGTCTTAAACATACTGTACTTTTGTTAGTTCTGTCCTAATTTTTTTAATTTTGCCAATTGAGTCATAAACCTTTTCACGTTTTACCAATCAAGTTAATCCAACCAATTTTGGCTGGAAATCGTTGACTTTGAGCTGGGTCATCCTGCATGACATGGTTGGCGTTGAAGTGGACAATTTTTAATGATATTTTAACATTTTTGAATTTTTTTTACTTTCACCTCTGGTCGGCAAGGTTGTTAGCCACATGCCTGGTATGGGTGAGGGCCGCAACGCCCTCACAAGCTAGAGATGTAAAAAAAGAAAAGAAAAAAACATCGAAAAATATTAAAATATTATTTAAAAATTGTCCACGACAATGTCGGCAATCCTACATGGCACGGCTGGCGTCCACGCAAGCAATTTCTAGTTAAAATTGACTGGATAAATTCAATTGACAAAATTAAAAGGTTTAGAACTGAATTAACAAAATTGCAATAAATTTAAGACTTTTTGGAAAATTTTCCCATAAATGCCAAGTTGAAACCAACTAAACAGCCCAAAAGAAGAGCTATTTTTTATTTTCCTCCCTTTTTGAGTCCATAGCTTGACAATTAAGAATGACACCATAAATGGGAATAAATCATTAGCTGATTGTATTATTTCTTCTTTACTATTTTCATTTCCCATGTTTTTTTGGGAGCGGTCAAGTGCCCTTTTTGCTGTAAACGACAATGTTGATTGCAGTGGACCATTTGGTAAACAACGCTGGGATCTCGAAACATGGCCTCTTCGAGGATCTTAGCCACATATCAGACTACACTCGCGTCATGGTATTTCATCGTATCCTTCTTCTAATGTATAGGACATGCAAGTGCTTGACTGCTTGTACAAACTGTGCCAAATCAGACTCCTTTTGTAGCTTTTTTTCTTTTTATAACAGGTGTTTCATCCTTTTGCTTCTCCATTTCGTTAGGATGTGAATTTCTGGGGAACGGTCTACGGGACCCATTACGCCATTCCTCACCTTAGAAAGAGCAGAGGGAAGATTGCTGTCATTGCTTCCTGTGTAGGATGGTACCCCGTTCCAGGATTGTGCTTCTACAGTGTAAAATTCACCCTCTATCTTCCCTCTTAAGTTCAACATGTTGGATATATTATTAATATAGTCCAAATAATATGTTCACATACAAGCCCAATAGGTGTAAAGCATGGTTATTTTGGGCCCATATGGGCTGGAGCCCAATAGCTTGCATATAAACTCTAGGGTTTTCCCTACGCTGGAGGTAACACTGTTGAGCATTCCAAACTTGATATCTCTTGGTGTAATACTTCAAGCAAAACACTTTTTCTCTCTCAAACCCATAACCTCCAACACAACATTCCCAATTATCATTCCTCCAGCTATAGCTTATACGAAAAACTACTAGTTGAAATCGAGCTTATGTGATTCGCGTGCATTAACCTCACATCAGCCTTGTCGGATGGTCCAGGCTAGCAAGGCTGCTGTTATTAGTTTCTACGAGACATTGAGAACCGAAATTGGGGATTCTGTGGGCATAACAATAGTAACACCCGGACTCATCAAGTCAGAAATGACGATGCCTCGGCATTCCTCAAAGGTAGATATTGGTGTTGCGTGCGTCTAAGATCATTGGTATCAAGAATTTCGCTAGTGTGATAATAAGCTCATTGACAGATTCAACTCATTTGACTGAGTGACAGGGTAAATCGAGGTATATTCTGGTGGAGTCCACGGACAGAGCCGCGAAAGCAATAGTGAGGAGCACGTGCCGCGGGGACATGTACTTGACGGAGCCATTTTGGACGAGTGTCTTTTATCCGTGGAAGGTCCTATTTCCTCAGGTCACTGAGTGGTGCAATCGCTGGATTTACATCACTCTGCGAAGGGCTTCAAGAAGCGCAGGGGCTTGATCTTGAAGCGTCACATTGCCGTCCATTCAAACATAAATCGCATCGCAAGTCCACTTTCAGATCAAACAATGAGCTGCTGTACAAGCTCATCCTGTGGTTACTCCACATGTAATATGAAGGACTATGAAAGTGATCTGAATTCCATGCAGGGCAGAGACCACATAGCAAACCAGAGCATAACCAAAAGCGTAAACTTACACGAAACACGAGCTATCATAGGATTGTGATTTCATATGTACATAGGCTTTTTCGTCCAGGAGCAAAGGCACGTTTGTTTGGTGTGTAAGTAAAGCTGAGCGAATGTCAGTCATGACCAAGATTTCGTATACATGACGCATACACTGAACTCAAAGACAAGAGTCGGGTCTGTATACTTTTGAAAACCTACTCTTGTCAGACGTGTTGGATGGCATCGGAAATGACCTGGTCTACCGACGTAGTCTGGCGAGGTCTAGGAATTGAACAGATGGAGAATAAAGGAAATTGTTTTAACCCTGTCAGCTCTAGGGTGAGCGGTTTCGGATTCCTTATAGATTCCACCTAAAACCTAGAATCTACCATCGACTACAGATTCCTCATTTTTTTGAACCTGAAACCTACTCGTCGAAATCTTGAACCTAGTACCTACCCGTCACAGATTCCATGATAGGTTCCAAAGTCTAACAGGTTCTTTTTTTAATTTCATTTTTAGTTAAACAAAACAAAAATGAACATAATAATACTTAACAAGCTTGTCATTCACCAAAAAGAATACAAAATACTAGTTTTCCTGACATTACGGTTCAAATAAATACAATCAAAATGATAAGTCATTGTATGAATCGATACTAGAGATGAGCGGTTTCATGTTCCGTACAGGTTCCACCTAGAACTTGGAACCTACCTATAAGAATAGGTTCATCATTTTTTCAACTTGGAACCTATCCTATCACAAGTTTTAGGGTCTGCCTAAGTTTCATCTGTATTATTAATTGACAATTGCAGCGAATCATCACATTTGATAACCATCACTTGTTATTATGATCCATTGACCACAACTTATATTTAGACACACGAAAAATATGAAACATTAACAAGTCATAAAATGAAAACTCAGACTAGTGGTTTCAGATTATACACTCATCATCTAATGTCATGAAACACTACATGATCACATGAAAATATGGATCAAGAAAAAACACAAAAAACTTGTTTAGGGTTTAGGTTCCAAGTTCTACGTACCTAAAACCTAGAACCTACCCGTTGAAACAGGTTTTTCAATTTTTGAAATCTGAAACTTATCATGTATATCTTGGAACTTGGAATATGTAGGTGACTCAGCTCCAATAGTTTGAGGCTAAGCGCATTCCTCTATGAGATCTTGGTCCCAGCCAACAACAGCAACCTGTTGCACCATTGAAGTACCTCGGGGCGAAACACCTTCCGGTAGAAGGTCAACTTCACCCACGGTCGTTCCGTCAAGTAGATGTCTCCGCGGCATGCCTCCCTTCACTATTTCCTCTGCCGCCACTTCCACCGACCTTATCGGCATTGCAGTCACTTGCACCTAAATAATAACACGAGTACCCATTAACATTATCCTTTTTGAGCAGTCGGTGCGTTCTAACAACCACAGGGAGTCATTGAACTGGGATTAATTGAAACAAATCGAATTCATGAGATGGAAAAAGCTTGTCCCATGCTAGTCCCGTTCGGGCAAGATTTTGACCTCTTGTGATGTTTATTTTTATCGGATGGTATATGACAAGCCTCGTCAGAAAATGGAAACTGCACGAATATCTTATATGATCTATACACTTCCACGGTACACGAAAAAACCTTACATCTCTCAGTTGAGGATCCAAAACCGTGCGACCTTCCTTTGAAAGGAACTTTCCCTGAGTCATCTCCGATTCAATCAAGCCCGTGGTTATGGTTATCCCCGACTGAGGGTAAGTTATAGGACATGGCTATTTCTTAACAATAATAATTCGGCCGACTGAGGAATGCAGATGAAGTGATTTTGCCATCCTTATGAGTTAGTGTAGACGGACATTCTTGGGGGCTGGAAGCCACCCAGCTGCCGAAGCTATCGCTACAATCTTTGCTCTTCTTCTCTTCAGATAGGAGAGAAGAATGTAACTGCTATACACCGAGCCCCAGAAATTGATGTCCTTAGTGAGTCGCACATCAGATATATACATGCTTACCAGATTCAAGTTCCCACTTCCCAATCTTCTTTATGTTCGAAGAAAAATTTGGGCCGTGTATTGCAGGATCAGTGGTTGAAAATGTCTTCAATTCAGTGTATTGCATCAAAAAAGGAGATCAGTTCATGGAATTATATTAGATATGAGTTATAATTTATACCATTGCAGGTGCGAGTTTGGTGATGTCGGGGCAGTCTTCAAGCATGTAGGTGGGAGCTATCCCAGCATTAGTCACCACGTGATCCACTGTCTCGACACGAATCAAACGACATCAAACGGTGCGCTATTGTTAACCCTATGATCAACAAATCATTATCAATGAAAAGATATCGTGAATAGCGGCGTGCTTACAGCAGCCAAAGCGGTCCATTGTTTGATTGATGAACCTCTCGCGGTCTTCGGCCATGGACACATCTCCTTGGATGATGACCACATCAGGAGAGCCCAATTTGTAAGCCAAGTTGGCCACACCTCTCAGGCGATTCTCTCTTCTAGCAACCAGCGCCAAGCGTGCCCCTCTCTCAGCATATGAGTAAGCAAGGTGCTTAATTCACTATTCTTCAACTTGTTATACTTAGTCAAGTGCTGCAGTAATTCTACAGATGCACATTTAACCAAGTAGCCCGCGCTCAATACGCAATGACTAAGGTAATCATAATATGCATGGCATCTCTCTTGAATTGATAGGACCAGAAACACAAATTTTGCGCATGGTACCAGATATAGAAATGTTATACAAAACTTAATAAATTGAAGTGCGCAACTATTAAATATTGCACCAAACGGCCAGGGGAACAACACCAGCCTGCCCTACACTCTCCGTGCCATAACATCAACGATAGGGACTAACCGTGGAACAAAATTCTTAGATGATGCGGGTGCATATATATCCTTGGTTACACGTAGGATCCACGTTATCTAAGGCGGGGCTGCCTCACGCCTGAGAATGTTTCGTGATGTGATGTGGGGAACAAATAACAATTGCCCCCTCATTTTTCGATGACCTACTAATATATCTTATGATTTTTTTTGTATATTTTCAATGTCGCCCCCGACAAGAATCCCAAGAATACAATAAGAGAAGCTATTATTCCACATTTCCTTACTTTTTGCCCCCATGATTAGGAATCATGATAGACAATCGCGTAGTTATTAAGAAATGATTAGTTCAAGGAAAAGTGTTATTGAACATGCAGCCCATTATTTTAAAAATAGAACGCCTAAAATTTTTTTGCTTAGATTAGTAAGATTTGCAAAAACATATCATTAATTACTAAGTTTGCCCCCTCTCAAAAAGGGATCTAGATATGGGGAGTTGATTTCGCATAAGAAATTACGGCACGAAAAAAGGAAAAACTTGAAACGAGGGGGGCCAAGGGAAGGGACAAACTCGCGGATGCCGGAGGAAGCTCCAGTGACAATGATGACTTTGCCGGTTGTTGACACCTAAATTTTGCTCAAATCATTTAGGGTTTTATCTTATAAAAATTATGGTTTAATCTTTTAATCCCTTAACAAAAATATTTTCATTAAATTGCATATAGACATTAGGTGCATTTGCATTAATGGGATCGATTAGGACATATTTTATTTAAATTTAAAAAAAAAAGATTTCCGAGCTAAATTAGTCAGCTCATCCTTTTTCTTCCTTTTTTTCTTCGTGTGGCCCATCTAGTTTCTTCCTTCTTTTTTTATTTTATTTTCCGCGCGGGCCGGCCCATTCCACTCGGGCTCAGCCCGCGCACTGTTCAAATCTCCCCCCCAGTCAACATTTCTGAGCCTTAGGGGGGGAGAAGACCGGAACAGTGGCAGAACGCCATAGGTGAACAAAAAAGCAAAGGCTAGAGGTGCGGGGGAGTGTCGGCGTGATCTGCGGGTCGAGCGATCGGTTGGTACAGCAGGTTGGCGGTGGTAAGGGCCATGCGCGCCTGCTGGCGGGCCGACCATCCTTAAAGCGAGAGAGCTAAAGGGGGGAACGGGGGGAGACGGAGAGATTGGTGAGAGAGATCGAGATAGAGAGACCCGAGAGAGAGAGTTCCGGAGAGAAAGTGAGAGGTCGAGATGGAAGAGTCCTTTGCCGGCGACCGCCGTGCCCAAGTCACGGCCGAAGATCCTCTATCACGGTAGGTCCCGATCCCGGGCACTCGTCGGGTTTTGTTTCGATTTGGTTCGATTTGAGGTCGATATCCAGAGGATCCCGGCTTGTAGGTGTGCGAGGCGCGCAGATGTAGCCCGATCTACCGCGTTCGCCCTCCATTCGCCACCGCCGAGTTGGGTAGGGACTATAGCCGCCGCCCCTGTTTTTGTTTGTACTCTATTTTTTTGGGGGGTCACTGGCTGGAGCTCGCGGCCGTCCGGCTTGCGCGAGTTCCGGCCCGTGACACCTCGGGCTCGGTTCTGCTGGTCTGTGTATTGTTGTGTGTGAATTTCGGATGTGTTTGAGCCTCGATCGTGCTTAAAATCCCTCGCTTTCGTCGACGCCCGCAATGTGTTTGATGATATGCTCGAATCAACTTTTGAATTTGGCTTTGTTTCGCTGCGATTTTAGGGACGTCGGTCGATCCCGACGTGCCGCCAGTCGCCACGGCGGTCCGGGCGTAGCCATGAAAGGGAGCGAACAGCCAGTCCCTTGTCGGGATCTGGTTGGTTCGCAGCCGCTCAACCCCTTGTTGGGGCTTGGGTAGTCTCACTTAGCCGCGGCCACCACGGCGGTGACCCGAACGGAGGACGCCACGGCCCCTCGTCGGGGCGGCGTTGCGAACGTGAGTTGAGGTGCGGCCAAGCAAGGGCTCGGCCACTAGACCGGAAACCCCAGCCACAGAGGCTGGGGCTTAGAGAAGTCGGCGTTCTGGCCGGCCGGCGAAGGTGAGACGATGGGCGCGGTGTTGAGCGGCCGTAGGTCAGGGCGACGACAGCTTGTCAACTCTGCTGGAGACTTTTTAGAAGACTTAGGCTCTTTATCTTGTTGAAATACATCCCTAGCGTGAATGTTTTTACCATTGACCCCTTATTTTGCAGGTTTGGGATTTGGGGAATGAATGTTTATTTTTCCGGATGCTTGAAGCGTTGTTTGTTTGTAAACTGTTGTGCATGCTTTAGATGTTTTAACACTACACTATTGCACACACAACCATGCTGCCCGATCTGGGCCGCGATAGGACGCTTTAGGATGGTGTTAAGAAAGATACAACCTCGAACGCGAGATCGCAATGTAGAGGTTGCCTTTCTTCTCCCCGAAAATTCTTTCTTGGTGTCGTAAGTGTTTATCCTTGTCCGCGAGACCGCGTGACTATAGGATATCTCTTTCGACTGAGCCAGAGTTAAGAGAACCTAACACCAACGCGAGACTGCGACGGTCAGATCACCCTTTTAGCTTCACTTTATTAAACTGTCTAAATAGAAAGCGAGCCTCACTTTTCATGCGCGTGTCTTTGTGTTTGCCATGGTTTTTGATAGAGTAAGCCTTTATTCCTCCTGTTATGCAATTCATTTATTTTTTTTGTTGGTCCATGGCAAATTGGGTCGGTTGTTAGTCTCAATTTATATACGATGGGAAGAGCCGATATCCAATTCATTTCCACTCCCAAGAAAGAGCTCATAGCGTGGTGGGATCAGTTGGATCAAAATGGCCAAAGGCAAGTCGAGGCAAGGATTGGCCATCTCCTCCCGTTACTCAAAATCAACATCCATTCCTGAGTTATGCAAGCAATACCGCATTTTTGGTGCTCTCAAATATCAACCTTCATATTTGGTGAGTTTGAGCTAACTCCGACCTTAGAAGAATATAGCATTGCCATTGGAATGCATCTTAGAACCGAGCTTGTCAAGCCACTCATAGGTATAGACCCCATGTTCGAATTGTCGCAATTTCTAAGAGTTAGGGCCGAGGCAGTAAGAAAAGTTGTTAAAGCTAATTGTTACGCGTGCCCATTCCCGTTTTTGGCCGAGTGCTTTTCAAACCAACCAATGGCTCAAAGGAGCAGGATTTTCATTTTAGCATTTGTTGGGCTCATCATTTTTCCTCATCGTAAGAATGCCATAAATCCTTCAATTGCTTGGGTGGTCAAACACATGTGTGCTGGATTAAACTATGTCAACATGATTTTAGCCGAAATATTTTTGTCCCTTAATCGTTTTAAACAAAGCGGAGAAAAAATCATGCGAGCTTCCCTGGAGATTTTGCAAATATGGTTTCTTTCTCACATAAGGGGATTTGGGCACCTTATGCAATTGTTTCAAGTAGATGAGTTTAGGCACCCAATACAGAGGTTCCAGGTCTTAGAGAAGCATTCCCCTGACAAAGAATATTCCCGTTGGATAAATTTCCTAAAAGATCCCGAACCCAAGGCATTTCTATGGCATGCTAAATGGTTCCAGATTGAGGAAGCCCGCTTCGCTCACAAGTTTGCTAACCCGATCCCGCTGCTCAATCTCTTTTGCGCCACTTCCTATTACCCATACAGGGTGGCCCGTCAATACCGAGCTCTTCAAGAGATTCCGCCACCTCTCAAGACGGAGATATTTCAGGCTCGCTTCACCCGCACGGACTACGACTACTTTGACGAAATTCGTGTCATTGAGATCACATGGAGCGAATGCCGTCCTGAAAGAATTGTCATGCCTAAGAAATTGAATAGGGAAGAAGAGATTCATCACGCATCCACATTCTACATCCGCAGTCATCGAATTTCGACCATTCTACGACCGCTGGTCCCTAAAGTGACTGACAAGCCCACCCAGAAAACGCAAATTGAGCATCTTGAAAAGAGGATGGAAATGGACAAGACTCGCATCTCAAAGTTAATTCAAGAGAATAAGCGGCTCCGCAAAGCCGCGAGTTCCCCATCACATATAAAATGAGTTGCCTCGAGAAGTTTGAAATGACACTTAATTTGTCATCCTAGTTTCATGTTTGGGAGGTTCTATTGCTTTTCTAGTTTCAATGTTTAGGGAATTTCGTTCTTCTTATGTTCTAGAAATTTCATGTACTTCCGTAGTTTCAATGTTTAGGTAATTTCTTTTTTTCTAATTTCGAGGCTTAGGAATCGTTATGTACCTTCTTTGTTTCAATGTCAAGAGAATCTCATTTTCTAATTTCAATGTTAAGGAGTTTTCATTTCATTTATCGGCTCTAATGTCCAAAAAATCCAAAATCTCGATGTTTAAAAAAAAAAAAACTTTCCCTCGAGGGACACAAAACGCCTAGACCATCGCCATGGGCTAACCTCTCATTTAAGTCGTGTGCTCATGTATGCTCATTTTTCAAGTGTTCGCAAATCGCCTGAGCTCATTCAACGCACGAAGAGAGGAGTTGAGAGATCAAGAGGCCGGAGAAAGAGATCTTCTGGTGATCGCGGTGTCCACACTGAGTTTGACAGCCCGCCAACGCTCCCTTTCTCCACCAAGGCAAAGCTACGGCTTCGAGTCAATTGCCGATTCGAACACGATCAAGGGCCACATAAATGAATATCGAAGAGCAAAACGCCCGTTTCGCCGCTCTCGACGACAAGATCAATGATCTTGCGGCTCAACTCACTCAATTCACCAATGATATAAGGACCGCGTTGGCAGCACCAAACGCTAGTCAAGTCGCATCTCAAGCTGTCCCCGAGCCCGTAGAAGAACCTATGAGAAGAAATGTTGTTGAGGAGGCATTAGGTTCCACACCTGTAGTGGTCGAACTAGACCCTATTTCGGAAGCCGTCACTGCCCGATTGAAGGAAGAACACAACAAAAGGTTCGTGAAGATAGAAGAGAAACTCCGTATGCTATGAGGATACGAAGAGCACATGATCGAGGATCTGTCTCGATATACACAGATGAGCTTTCTCGAGAAGTTCAAGATTCTCGATTTCACTAAGTATGATGGGACTGGAGACCTAAAGATCCACTTGAAGTACTATTTGAACATGATGGCAAAGTATGCCAAGAAGGTCCCATTAATGGTTTAGACTTTCCAAGAGAGTTTGACGGGGCCTGCACTGCAATGGTATGTGTTGTCGGAGCCCGAGAAGTTCGAGAAGTGGGAGGAGTTAGCTGAGGCGTTCGTCCTGCAATACAAGTATAATACCGAGATAGCCCCCATGCGCGAAGTATTGACTCGAATCAAAAAGAGAAGAAGTGAGTCCTTCAGAGCCTTCACTCAAAGATGGCGTACTCTCGCCGCTCAAGTTCGACCCTCGCTCAGTGAAAAGGAGCTATTGGATCTTTTCCTCAAAGCCTTACCTAATGAATTCTATTTAAAGTTGGTGGGTTATGGATGCTTGATCTTCTCTCAGCTGGTAGATGTCGGAGAGAGGATAAAGGCAACCATGCACGATGGTAGATTGAATGAAGGGACTAGTCGGAAGGTCCCGAATAAAAAGGAAAAGGACGTGGAGATCGCATATGTACAAGCGCCAGTTGCGACGAAGCCCCTTGCCTCATCCGCTCAAGGCCCCCTGTGTTTCGAGAGAGGACATATCAGAATCATGAATTTGAAAGGGGAGCACTGAGGCGGTTCACCCCCTACTTAGGCCACTATCCAAGTTGTTGCCCATGCTGTTGAGAAGGGAGATGATAGCTAAAGAAGTGTCTCGGGATAATCCTCCAAGATTCCCCGGGTTTGATTTGCTAAAGTCCTATGAGTTCCATAGAGGCGAAAAGGGTCATGATGTGGACAACTGCTTCACTCTTAAGATCAAGGTTTAGAATTTGCTCGACAAAGGCATTTTATCCTTTAAGGATGCGACCCCTAATGTTCAACAAAACCTGTTGCCTAATCATGTTGAGAATGTCAACGTGGTTATTGAGAAGGGTGATGAGAGTAAGCATATCTTTAATGTAGATGCTCATAGACTTTATAAATTACTAGTGTGAGCTAGACACTTTGAAGATGGGGAAGATATTTAGATGGAAGAAAAATTGAAACGTATCACTCAGATGGTGGACATGAGAGTAATCTATAATATGAAGGAAGATAATATGACGGCCATGATGGCTGTTATTGACTCATTTTGTGAGAAGGAGTCGAGGAGACACCTGCTGAGCCTATGGAAGCTAACGAACCAACTGATGAGAGTGTGTCGGAGAGTCTAAATGTGACCAACAGTGAAGGAGAAAATTCGTATGATGATCTTAAGTCTCAAGCTAGCAATGTAGATTGAAATCGAGAGTTTATAAGACTTGCTCACGAGAATGGAGAAGTGGTTAACACACTGAGTCAACCCAGCGGCAAATTCGACTATCTTGTGAAGTATTCACCGTCACCCAGTTTCTTCATCGATCTTAGGGATGTTGTTCCTGATCGGTGGGGAGGTATAAACGACCCATTTGAGCCTGAGGAAGAGACGATCAATATGATCACCCCCGTGGTCATCGACCTATTAGTTGAAGAAGATCTATCAGATCCCGATGAATGAGATGCCGAGCGTGTAGTCATCGACCTTATGGCCGAAGAGTTCACTACTCTAGAAATCGAGGATTATGCCGTGAAACCGATGGTTATTGAACCCCTGCCCGAGGATGAAGAAGACATAATAGTAAAAATGGCCCCTAGTTACAATGCTAAGGCGGTCCCTTGGAGTTACAAGGTGAATGAAATCGGTGTTGTCACTCGCTCTGGTCGATGCTATGATGCCACCAAGGTGGTTGAGAAAAAGGCTGTTTCAAATAAAAAGGCCGAACAGTTTTTAGCAATTATTAAGACTAGGGAATTTGATGTTGTCAATCAGTTGAGGAAGATGCCGGCCCATATATCACTCCTGGATCTTTTCAAATCCTCCGAGAAACATAAAAATGCACTACTCAAGGTTCTAAATGAAGTGCACGTCCCCGAAACCATCGATGACACCCAATTGGAGGAGTTTATTGGGTCTATCTTGCTGAAAGATCAGATTTCTTTTGCCGATGAAGATTTTCCTCCAAAAGGTCGTAATCATACTAAGGCGCTACTCATCTCGGTAAAGTGTCGCGATAGAATGGTGGCGAGAGTGCTAATTGACAATGGATCGGTATTAAACATTTGCCCACTTGCCACCCTTTATCTTTTGAGGGTAAATAAAGAGAAAATGCTGGTATCTAAGTCTACCGTTTGTGCTTTTGACGATATGAAGAAGGAAGTAATTGGTAAGGTTGAGCTTGAATTGTTAATTGATCCAGTCCTTTTTCTGGTCAACTTCTAAGTCCTTGATATTCCTAGTACCTTCAATTTTCTACTTGGACGACCTTGGATATATACCGCTGGAGCCGTACCCTCAAGCCTGCACTAAAAGGTCAAATCCATCGTTGATGGGAAGCTGGTAACTGTTCATGGAGAAACTGACTTTAAGGTCTTTCACGACACTGCGATCCCATACATGGAACCCGAGAACAAGGCTGAATCAAGTTATTAAACTTTGGAGTTAGTCTCGATGGTCCATGTGCCCGTTGGAACTATTATGCGAGACCTAAAAATGGCTAAGCCTTCGATTATGTCGAGCAAAGTGTTGCTCGAAAATGGTCATGTCCCCGGAATCGGCCTAGGACTGCATGGCCAAGGTATCAAAGAACCCCTTCAGGTCTCTAAGTGGCGCAAAAGGATAGACCTAGGTTATCATGGAGGCGATTTTGGTGGCCGAGATAACCATGGAGGATGAGGTAGTTTCGAAGGTCGAGATTGGCATGGGGGTCGTGGTGGTTGTGGAGGCCATACTAATTATGGTGGCTAAGGAACCAATGAAGACCATGGCGACTATGGAGACCTAACTAATCATGGAAGTTACAGAGGTCAGGGGAGTTTATTTTGGTTAGGAGAAAGTCGGAAGGGTTTACTTCTTCCGGAGTTAAAAGGAATCTTCCCGGATCCGCCCAAGCTGCTACAAGAAGAAGAGGCCGTTCTTGGTCTTGTTGATTTATTCGAGGAGGAGTTTACTTGTGCTGTCACAAAAAATGAAGAGGCCGAGCCTTCTATTACCACCGCCAACCTTTTTGAGTAGGGATGCTGCTTTTCTTTCCTGTTTTGTTTTGTTTAAGTCTATGTTCATCCCTTCCATGGGAGGTCTGTTTAGGTCTAGGGTTATTTCTCTTTGTAATCAAAGTCTTAAACTGCGAGCCGTCGGTTCAAGATCTCGAGTCATGTAAGCGGCCTCATCTTATTAATGAAATCATGATCATGTTTTATTAAGGATGTGTGAAAGTACCCAAACCAGACTGATGATGATGTTTTGAGGCCTGGACTTCCGCACGCTTCCTGGTTTCCAAAATCATTTGCAAACAGGGACGCTCAAGGATATGAGGACGGATCCCTCATTTTCAAAAACTCTTTCAAAATGATTTCAAAACGCATGCATATCATTAGTTGCAATAAAATTTGCCAATTTAATCACTAACCTTCTTTGTGGCATCTCAGGCATAACATTTCACAAGATCATGATAAGTGTATATGTGAGTCGGATTTGCTCGACGAAAATTCCTCTGGGACCGAGGATGACAAGGATGACTGTGATCGGAAAAGCATCGAACAAGATTGGATTCGGCATGAAGAGTCTAAGCCATTGACCGCAAAGCTTACAATCACAATAAATATGGGCGATTCGGAGAATGTTAGAGGAATCAAGATTAGAGCTGGCCTTTCTGAAATCAAGATTAGAATGATGGTCGACCTTTTAAAAAAATACTAAGATGTGTTCACATAGTTATATGCGGATATACATGGGTTAAATAGAGAAATTTTAGAGCATGCTCTACCAACTGATCCAAGTATCCCGTCAAAGAAACAAATTCTCAAAAGAACAAAGCCCGAATTATCCAAGAAAATCGAAAAAGAAGTCATGAAGTTGTTGAAGGTGGGCTTTATAGAATTGTTGCACTATTCTAACTGGATCGCCAATGTAGTCCCTGTTATGAAGAAGGATGGTTGGGTCAGAGTTTGTATTGACTACCGCGATTTGAATTGAGCAAGTCCAAAAGATAACTTCCACTGCCTCACATCGATGTGTTGGTCGACAGCACCGCGGGATTTGAGTTTTTCTCTTTTATGGATGGGTTTTCTTGTTACAATCAAATTCGGACGAAAGAAGAAGATAAAAGTAAGACCTTCTTCATTACCCCTTGGGGGACCTTTTGTTACAAGATAATGCCTTTCGACATGAAGAATGCCGAGGCAACGTACCAAGGAGCGATGGTCACCCTGTTCCACGATATGATGCATAAGGAGGTGGAAGTCTACATAGACGATATGATTGCCAAATCCAAACATGGAGAAGACCATATTGAGGTGTTGCGAAAGTTGTTTGACCGACTTTGAAAAATGTGTGTTTGGGGCAAAGGCTGGGAAATTATTAGGGTGCATGGTCAGTAGTCGAGGCATTGAAATTGACCCATCGAAGGTTAAGGCCATTTGTGATTTGAAGCCTCCTTCTACTGTCAAAGAGGTTCGGAGTTTGCTAGGGAGATTGAACTATGTGGCGAGATTTATTTCTCAATTGTCTGAGACGGCTAAACCATTTTTCAAGCTCTTGAAGAAGAACGCCAAAGTTAAATGTAATACCGATTGTCAAAAGGCATTTGAGAAAATAAAGCAATATCTTTCTCATTCGTCGGTCCTAGTGCCACCTGTCCCTAGAGTGCCATTGATACTCTATTTGATCATTCATGTTGAATCGTTGGGAGCCTTGCTAGCCTAAAAGAGACCAAGCGATGACAAAGAATGTGCGATATATTATCTCAGTAAGAAGTTTACTTCATCCGGAATAAATTACCCCAGAGTTGAAAAAACGTGCGTGGCTTTGGTGTGGGTATTACACCTCTTACGCGAATACACACTCCATCATCGGATCTTGCTCGTAACTGAGAATGATCCCATCAAATATTTGCTGGAAAAACCTGCGTTGGTTGGAAAGTTAGCAAAGTGGCAAGTTCTGGTGTCCGAATTCGACGTCCACAGCATGACGCGAAAATCCGTCAAGGAAAGAGCTATAGATGACATGTTGGCAGAAAACATCGAAAGGTCGAAAGACCATGATTAGTCAGATTCCATGGAGGAGCGTGTTTTAGAGATAGTGGGTGATAAGTGGACTATATACTTCGACGGTGCCGTTAACCTGGCTGGTTCTAGGACTAAGGTAGTTCTTATCTTTCCGACGAGTCAACATCACCCTGTGGCCGTCAAGTTGGTATTTCCTTGTACCAATAATATCTCAGAATATGAGGCTTATATACTGGGATTACAATTGGCCGTCGACATGAAAGTTCAGAAGCTGCAGGTTTACGGCGATTTCGCCCTCATCATTCTTCAGACAGAGGCCCAATGGCGAACCCGTGATTTCGAATTGATTCCTTACCACGAATTCCTTGAGGAGTTAATAAAGAAATTTGAGGAGATTTCTTTCAAGTATTTACCCCGATCACAGAATCAGTTTGCCGATGCCCTGGTCACGTTATCATCAATGCTGCAAGTCATGGAGGGATTAGACATTGAGCCACTGAAAATCGAAATACTGATACGTCCAGCTTTCTGTTCGGCGATCGCAAATGAACTTGATGAGAAGCCGTGGTATCACGACATCATGAATTATCTTCAAAGGGGTGAATATCCTCCTGAAAGTGAACTAACCGATCAGAAATACATAAGGAAACTAGCGTCGAAATTCTTCATCAGTGGCAATGCTCTTTACAAAAGGTCCTTTGACTCAATTTTGTTGAAATTCGTCGATATCAAAGAAGCTAATCAGTTGATAAGGGAAATTCATGAAGGAAAATGCGATCTACACATGAATGGTCATCTTTTGGCCAGAAAAATCATGAAACTGGATTACTTCTGGATGGATATAGAGGCTGACTGTATTCGACATGTCCGTTATTGTCATCGATGCCAAATTTATGTAGATAAAATCAACATACCGTCAAATGAATTACGTCAAATATCCGAGCCATGGCCCTTCTCAATGTGGGGAATCGATATGATTAGGCCAATTAATCCTACGACTTCTAATGGACATCGCTTCATCTTGGTAGCCATCGATTACTTCACCAAGTTGATCGAGGCGAATTTATATGCCAATGTCACCACCAAGAATGTGGCCAAGTTTATTCGCGGTGACATCATCGCTCGCTATGGAGTCCCGGAGGTGATCATCACTGCCAATGGCTCAATTCTGAACAACAAGGTTGTAGATGGCTTACTTGACGAGTTTCATGTTCGTCACTTGAACTCCTCATCTTACCGTCCACAAATGAATGGAGCTATGAAAGTAACCAATAAGAACATAAAGAAGATCTTGTCAAAAACTGCTGACAATCATTGAGACTGGTGTGAACGGTTGCCTTATGCGTTGATGGCATACCGAACTTCGATCCGCACTTCGACAGGGGCGACTCCTTTCTCTCTCGTTTATGGTATGGAAACGGTCTTACCCGTAGAAGTTGAAATCCCTCGTTAAGGATTCTCTCACATGCTGAGCTCTCTGAGGAAGAGTGGACTCAACAGAGATGGGATCAATTGAACATGATTGATGAGAAGAGGCTAAAGGCTTTATGCCATGGTCAATGCTATTAAAAGCGAGTTGCCAAGTCCTTCAATCGCAAAGTCCGGCATCGACATTTTGAAGCCGGAGATCTCGTACTAAGGAAAGTGCTGTCCATCACACCCGAATTAGGTGGGAAGTTCGCCCCAAATTATGACGGTCTGTATGTCGTTAGGAAGGTTCTACCTGGGGGTGCTTTAATTCTTATAGAAATTGATGGTCAAGAGTTGTCAAAGCCTGTAAACGCCGATTCGGTGAAAAAATATTTTCCTTGAATGAAATCCAAGGCCCGAGAGCCATTTTCGATGCAATCCAAATCACTGTAGGTTATTCACATCATGCATATCATGCATACATGCACACATGTTTACTTTGTAGGTCCCAAACAACCCACAAATTGATCCACAAACGACTCAACCGTCTTAACAAGCATTCAACAAGCTAAATGCGAAGGAGGGGGTTACCAAGCCACTAGGCCGCAGGTAAGTACCCTTTTCTTAATATCAAAAGAAAGTCGAATGAAAAATTTGCTTTGAAAAAAAAAAAGAAAAAGAGAGTTTTTGACAGGTTTGAAAAAAAAGGAGGGAAAAAACAAGCATAAAAGTTGAAAATAAACTTTTGAATATCATCCTTGTCCAAAGTTATCTTGATACTTGGTGGAAAGTTCATTTTGAATCAAAATTCTCTATAGAGATCAATCAACTCAGGTGATCTTGGCAAAACAGGAGGAAATATGTTAATCATGCCAAGCGAGAAGCACTTAGAATGAAAAAAGGCGAACCGTTCCCAAATACGTCCTATAAACACTTTGTGAGTTGAGTGCAAAAGTCGTGTTTTAGGACGAGAGATTCATTCGCAAATTGTACATGGATCAAAATGAAAAGAGACATTTCTTTCATCCATCCTACACACTACAGGTAATCATAGTTAAGCCCTTTTAAGCCTTCATATGTGAAAAATTTCTACAAAATACCCCTGTCAAGAGCCATCCCACGATGGGGCAAGATTGGAGGTTTTGATTGACATTCTTTGGAGGGAAAGATGAGAAAGATTTCTTTACTCTTATTTGCATTAATCTTTTGTGGTAACTTCAGGTGAATCCTTGTGGAAGCTCGAAACATCCCAAAATAAAGAAGAGCATTCATTTTTCCACCCAAACACTCATACCCTTTGTTCAGCCAAGTTGAGCCTGAATATTCATTTCTAAAGCCCAAGTGGTGATCATCTCCTTATACTGGGACAAAGCATGTGATTTATCAAAACAATGGATACTTGTGAGACAATGTGAAAAACATCTCGAAAGTCCTAAAAGCTCAAAAAAATTAAAAGTCAAATGAAAGCTAAGGGACATAAAAAAGCAGTGTGCCTAGTAAAAGCAAGACCAATGCCCATTAAAAAAAAGAGAGAGAAAAAGTAGAATCAAGAGAAGAATTCTTTTATGACGAAAAAGTGTCAAAAGCAAAATGCCTGCATGAAAAGAAAATCATTGCAAATGCAAAAGTCATCAGAGAAAAGAGTGAAGCTCTTGTATTGAAATGATTAGTTAATGGACTTTCGAGACAAATTGGATTTCAAAAGTCAAGTGTCCTCAAAAAGGTTGGATGATATCGTAATGATGTCATGGTAATCACCAACTTTTGAATCCCTTTTGAAAATTTCTGAGCCTTTCGAGCCTTTACCCAAACCAACATTACAACCCTTTCCCGAAGTCTCTTCTGATTGGGATGGTTCGAGCAGAAGTTTGAACTTCCAAAGAAGCTACCGCTTGAAGAAGTGGGGGCAAGGTTGTCTTATCTCATCTTAAGGTTTCTTGACTTGTAAACCTGGCAAAGATACCGTTCCATAATTATTTCATTTCTTGACCGATAGTGTTAATCCGTTGTTAAAACCAAGATCAAACCTGTATTACGGTCCTTAAAAGACCTCTCCGATTGGTCAATGCGTACTTATTGCGAATGATCCTCGAAGCCTTTGACACTGATAGTGTGAGATATATAGAGAGAACATATCTATCTCCCACATCAATGGATGGGAGCAAACAGCCTTCTTTAAGAGCTTGCGAGAAGCCCTTTTTGACTAAAGAACTCATGTTTGGCATATTTAACGAACCCTTTTTATAAGCCGAGGTCTTTCTGACAAAGGTTTATCTCCTTAGAGAATTTGATGATCAATGACATTTCCTAAGCCCAATGGCAATTTTGTGATATTGAATGATGTTAAACGTTTTCTAAAAAATTAAAACTAGTTTGATTTGCTCATGCAATCAACACTTTGTTAGTGATGCTATTCTTTTGATAGTGTCCTTCATGACATCCGAATGATATCAATCTCACATGATATGCTTTCCCTACCAGGGCATCTATTATAACATGTTCCGTTAGATGCGCAGTGGCCATTTCGAAATCTTCTTGATTGATAAGTTTAGAGCCTCAGAATTGCACGGTGAGCTTTTGCAGCCCGAAGCACCCTTATTGACCTAGTGAGCTTTTATAGCTCAGAGTCTTTCTCTTTCCTTGCCCGATGAGCTTTCACAGCTCGGAGCACTCCATCGACCTGGCAAGCTTTCGCAGCCCAGAGTCTTTCTCTTTCCTTGCACGGTGAGCTTTTGCAGCCCGGAGCATCCTTATTGACCTGGCGAGCTTTCACAGCCCAGAGTCTGTCTCTTTCCTTGCCCGATGAGCTTTCGTAGCCCGGAGCATCCTTATTGACATGACGAGCTTTCGCAGCCTAGAATCTTTTTCTTTCCTTGCCCTGTGAGCTTTCGCAGCTCGGAGCACCTTTATTGACCTAGCGAGCTTTCGCAGCCCAGAGTCTGTCTTTTTCCTTGCCCGGTGACCTTTTGCAGCCCGGAACACCCCATCGATCCGTCGAGCTTTCGCAGCCCAGAGTCTTTCTCTTTCCTTGCCCGGTGAGCTTTCACAGCCCGAAGCACCCTGTCGACCTAGCGAACTTTCGTAGCCCAGAGTCATTTTCTTTCCTTGTCCGGTGAGCTTTCGCAATCCGGAATACCCCATTGACCTGGCGAGTTTTCGCAGTCCAGAGTCTCCTTCTTTACATAACAAGGCTTCATGCAGTCGAAAGCCCGTTCTTACACAGCATGGCTGCCTTTTCATTCAGTCACAAGCCCGTTAATCATCTCTCATGCATCTTCTCGTGCCCTCCATAAACAAAATTTAAGTGTCTTTTATCTTTGAAAGGAACCTTTTCGAACTCCTCTTCAAAGAGGGGCAACTGTTGACACCTAAATTTTGCCTAAATCATTTAGAGTTTTATCGCATAAAAATTAGAGTTTAATCTTTTAATCCCTTAACGAAAATATTTTCATTAAATTGCATGGCACATAGACATTAGGTGCATTTGCATTAACGAGATCGATTTAGGATATATTTTACTTAAATTTAAAAAAAAAAAAAAGATTTCCGAGCTAAGTTAGTCGGTCCATCCTTTTTCTTCCTTTTTTTCTTCGTGTGGCCCATCTAGTTTCTTCCTTCTTTTTTTATTTTACTTTTCGCGCGGGCCGACCCATTACTCTCGGGCCTGGCCCGCGCACTGTTCAAATCTCTCTCCCCAGTCAACATTTCGGAGCATAAGGAGGAAAGACCGAAATAATGGCAAAACGCCACAGGTGAACAGAAAAGTAGAGGCCAGAGGCACGAGGGAGTGCCGACGTGATCCACGGGTCGAGCAATCGGCCGACCACAGCAGGCTGGCGATGGCAGGGACCACGTGCGCCTGCTGGCGGGCCGACCATCCTTAAAGCGAGAGAGCTAAAGGGGGGAACGGGGGGAGACGGAGAGATTGGTGAGAGAGATTCGAGAGAGAGACCCGAGAGAGAGAGAGAGAGTTCTGAAGAGAGAGTGAGAGGTCAAGACGAAGAGTCTTTCGCCGGCGACCGCCGTGCCCAAGCCGCGGCCGAAGATCCTCTGTCACAGTAGGTCCCGATTCTAGGCGCTCGCCGGGTTTTGTTTCGATTTGGTTCGATTCGGGGTTGATCTCCCGAGAATCCCGGCTCGTAGGTGTGCGAAGCACGCGGATGTAGCTCGATCTACCGCGTTCGCCCTCCATTCGCCACCGCCGAGTCAGGTAGGGACTGTAGCCGCTGCCTCTATTTTTGTTTGTACTCTGTTTTTTTGGGGGGTCACTCACCGGAGCTCGCGACCATCCAGCTTGCGCGAGTCCCAGCCCGTGACACCTCGAGCTCGGTCCTATTGGTCTGTGTATTGTTGTGTGTGAATTTCGGATGTGTTTGAGCCTCAATCATGCTTAAAATCCCTCGCTTTCATTGACGCCCACAATGTGTTTGATGATATGCCCGAACCAACACTTGAATCTGGCTTTGTTTCGCTGCGATTTTGGGGACGTCGGTCGGTCCCGGTGTGCCGTCGGTCGCCACGTCGGTCCGGGCGTGGCCATGAAAGGGAGCAAACAGCTAGTCCCTTGTTGGGATCTGGCTGGTTCGCAGTTGCTCAACCCCTCGTCGAGGCTTGGGTAGTCTCACTCAGCCGCGGCCACCACGGCGGTGACCCAAACAGAGGATGCCACAGCCCCTCGTCGAGGCGGAGTTGCGAACGTGAGTTGAGGTGCGGCCGAGCAAGGGCTCGATTGCATAGTCGAAAGCCCCGACTGCGAAGGTCGGGGCATGTCGAACGACGGCCGAGCAAAGGCTTGACCACCAGACCGGAAACCCTAGCCACAGGGGCTGGGGCTCAGAGAAGCCGGCATTCCGGCCGGCCAACGAAGGTGAGACGGTGGGCGTGGCGTTGAGCGGCCGTAAGTCGGGGCAGCGACACCGGTGATGTCCTCGCTGAAGGCGGAGCAGAAGGCAAAGAGGAGGAGGACGGCCATGGCGACGGGAGGGAGACTGCAGTTCGAGAACATGTGGATCAGATCCGCGGCTTGTCCCAAAGGAGGAGGATGATAAACGTAGCTACAAAGACGACGTCCATTCTCCTTTTCGATTTTAGAAGTGGGAGTGCCTCTGCGTTCCTATAATGAGCTAGCAAAGTTTTGGAGATTTAGGGCGTGAATAACAACCATTCTGTTCCAGAAATCAATTTTTGGCCAAAAATTGATTTTCCTATTTTTATTCCATGGACGAGTTCCTGAGCAAAAACACGCATTTGATAACGACACAATTTATTTTGAAATAGAAATTCGTTTGATAAACGACACAAAATTTCTCCCTTCCGAGCGGCTGGCAGGTGGCTGTAGGAGGTGGCCGACGTTGGGTAGCTGCAGAGGATGGTGGTTGGTGATGGAGGATGATGATAGGAGGCAGGCGGCGGCAGGCAACGGAGGATGGCCGAAGGTGGTCTGAGGGTGGGCAGGCGGGCGACGGCAGGAGGTGGCCAATGTTGGGCGGCAGCGGGAGGCGGACGACGGTGGTCAACAGTGGGGGGCGGCGGCTATGACGCCCCTACCTTGGGGTCATTAACGTGACGTCCCATTCGTTATTATCTTTCTTTAAACACAAGTGGAAGCATATCTCGGGACAATCACATGAAAAACAACAGCGGGATTAAGACAAATAGCATCATGAGCAAACCTTGTATTTATAGGACATGCAATCATATTTTACGAGCCAACTTAGTCGATTTTAGCCATTTACACAACAATAACAAATGGCTCGGGTGTCCTAAGCCCACTATTTCGGATTCACCGCTCCCAGCTTTCCCCGAACTCCAACATGGCTCAACCTCCCCCTGTTGCCACCGTCCGTTCGACCATCCTATGGACCTGAGGGTGGAAAAAACGGGAGATGAGTCGGGGAGACTCAGCAAGTGAAAACACTAATATCAAGCGAGGATATATTGATCGCCGTTAACATAAGTCGGCCTTACCGCACCCGCATCGATGGCAGATCAATAGCAAAGTTCAAACAAGAAAACATCACACATGGCCACATCATGCACACTTTACCAACCAAGGCTCGGTTCTATCTCAAAACAACATCAAACATGAAACATGATCAAATCGAGAAATGAACCAATTACGACCAACCAAACAATCGAGAAACGGTCCAAGCAAATCACGTCACAACGCATCTTAACATCCTTTCCCGGTATTAGGGAATTCACTTACACTAAACGAAACCATAACTAGAGAGTAGAAAATGGATGGGAAAGACGACGGCCTCGGGATCTCGACAACTCACGATGTTGACCCCTTTCTTTTATTTCCCTCGGCTTTCTCTTTCTCGGTTTTCTCTCTCTTTCTCTCTCTCTCGATCGGTTTGTGTTGTGTGGAACTAAAGGGGGACTAAGCCTATTTATAGGCAAGCCAACCTTGCTCACCAAGTTTAGGAGTCCAATGAGGTAAGCGCACGTGTCATCGGGGGTACGAGGTAAGCGATGACTTCATTAGGTCATGATGACGGTGCCTCCAAAGTCTTGATTCATTAATTGTAAGACATCATGAAGGGCCACTAAAGTCCAAGCAATTAATACAAGTCATGATGGTGGGGCATCAAAGTCCAACTTTAATAAATAAGGGTCATAATGAAGCTTGGAGGATAAGTTTTGACTCGGTCAAGGCCTTATCCTCTATATTCATCTACCAATTTTCCGAACCGTGGACTCCTTAGAACCTTCTGGATTTATTGAATTCTCACGCAAATGACTCAGGCCAATCAGGTCACACGAAATATATCATTTGGCACAAAAATTACAACCCACATCATAAACATCTAACTTATTCTCCAAGGGTTTTCTGCGATAAACACGCATAATAATTCCATCCAACCCGAGATTTGGCATGGATATGCTCTCAAATATCACCAAAATATATCAAGTCGAGATTCCAATATTTTTCATATAACAATTGATAAATTTTTGAAATCTGACAAAACCGAACAGCTTTGCACTGTTCACGAAATCGAACTTGAAAATATAGTAAATGAATTCCGAAAATTCTCAAATTCAGATATGTCATAAACAAGACCTTAATAAACACTTTTTATGAAGAACACAAAATCTAATTCTCTCTGTAAATACCATTTTCAATCGCTCAAATACAAACTAAAAATAGCTCACTGGAGTAGAATTCTTGTTTCTTAAATTAAGCTCTGTCTAGAATCCAAATCATCTCGAAAAATTCTCAAATTTGTACACGTTATAGAAAAGAAAGTTCTCCACAACTTTCGTGAAGGAATCTTTTCCAAAATCGGCCCAGAAAAGTTTGTAGAAAATAAAGACAGTATAAATATAACCGAAATATCCATTATGGGCAGTTTCACACGGTCCGAAAATCAGGTCATCGTACCACCCATATCAACTCCAAAAATTCTGAAATTAAATCATGTAAAACTTCATGATGTTTGGAACAACTTTCAAGAAGAAAGTATTTGGAAATTCGGATCACAAGCATCTCCCCAAAAAAAATAGAACGAAGGGGTACAAGGGATCCGAACTGGGTTTTCCAAAACAAGAGTAAAAATTTAGTTTCAAATTAGAAAACCACCAAACTTAAACCATAGCCATTTCCCAGGGATGAAATTAAGGATATTACCATTTACCTGCGGCTTCCTAGGCCCAAAATCGGGATGTGACAGCGGCAAAGGATGGCAACGAACTATAGGTGGCGGAGGACGACGGCTGGCAGCGGGAGGCAATCAGCAGATGACGACAAACGGTAGGCGGTGGAGGATGACGACTAGTAGCGACGGTGGAGGGCGATGGGTGACCAGCTAGTAGTGAGGACAATCGATAAGAAGACTTTTTATTTCTCATTTCTATTTTAGAAATAGAAAAGTAGAAAGATTTTTACTTCTGATTTCTGTTCCAAACTTATTTCTGGAATAGAAATTTGTTACAGAAATAGAAAAATGAAATTGCGTTACCAAACTGATTCCTATTCCAAACCTGTTCCTGAAAATAGAAAAATAGATAAATAGAATGATTATCATGCGCTAGAGATTTGCAATGACTGAATTCAACATGCAAGCTTGGCCATCGATAGTTCGATAGTCCTTTGGACAGCAAGAGAAAGAGAAAGAGCTAACTTGGATAATATAGGGATGCATTTAAGTTCCTCAAACTTTAGCAAATGCATAGTGTCCTCTCCACTAAGGCCGACAAATAAGTGGATCGGGGTCAGGTTTGAATTTTGTCGAAAATAATCCAACTCGAATTGACCCATTTTAGTGCAATACAAATTTAAGGACCACACCTGATTTGAAATTCACTTTTAGCAAAATTTCTTCTCAAATTGTTACTATCAAAGTATGGGCGGCTCCATGGATCGGCTTGTTGAGTTAGTGAGAGAGCTCAGGAATTGGATTATGGATGGGGCCACAAAGGTAGTGGTGAAAACTCGGCTCGAGTCATCCATAAATTTTTAAACGAATTCAGGTTTTGGTTTTTTTGCCATAAATAGACAAGGGATCTTAATGTATTGTGCTTGATTAAAGCCGCCCTCATTACAAATCTTTTAATGGGAAAATTCCATAGGAGAGCACGAAAGAATTTCATTTTCTCGTATAATGACTTGAAATGGTCATAGCAGTTTCGAGCAAAGGGGATGACCTCGACGGCTCGTCAAGGGCATTTTTGTCCAAAGGTAATTTTAATTTTAAATTATTTTTTCCTTTTTCCCTTTTTCTTTCTTCCTTCCTTTTCCTTTCCTCTTTTTTTTTCTGGTTCCCTCTTTGTTCTTTGCCGGTGGCCGGCCACTGGCCACTAGCAAATCCCGAAAAGGGCTCTCGCCGGTCACCCTCGCCTGATTTGGCAAGACCCTTATTTGAAGTTGCCTTGGCAAGACCGGCAGCGGGAGGCCGACCCTCTCCCAGATCTGGTAAGGCCGGCCTCACCCATGGCCAGCGAGGGTCGCCTCCCCCAAGTAAGATTGTCCCTCACTTGTTACTAGTGAGGATGGCCCTTGCCCAACCCTTTCTGCGCGATGGACACATAGAAAAAAAAAGAGCGCTCTCTCCCGAGCATGAAATTCCCGGAAGCTTCTTTCTTTTTCATTTTGAACCCCGCCCTCTCGTGCAATCTGCCCGCCCTCACCCCAAAATTCTCTCTCTCTGTCTCTCTCTCCTGATTCCTCAGATCGTCCCCCCACCCCTCGCTGTTCTCTCTCTCTCTCTCTCTCCCTCTTCTCTTTCGTTTCTCTCGATAAACCTTTCCGCGCGCTCAAATCAGCCGATCGTTCCCTCCCTCGCTCTCCGTCTCCCCCACCTTCCAGATCAGATCCATCCCACCCCCTGCTTCTCCTTCTCCTTCTACCTTCTACCGTCTTCCCTCCCCCCACACGCCCGAACCTCTCCCGCTCGCTAGGGTTTTCGGTACCCCTCCCCGCCCCCCCGCGCTTCCTCCCGCGACTCCTCCTCGGCATGGCCTCCGGAGCCCTAGAGGCCGCGCAGCCCGAAGGGGCGGCTGCTCCCCACGTCGAGGGCAAGGAGGACCTCCCCGAGAAATTAGAGGAGGAGGAGGAGGATGAGGAGCCGGAGCCGGAGCAAGAGGACCCGGGGATCGCCGCTCCGGAGGAGACCGAGGCTTCCGACGAGGAAGCGGCCGAAGATGACGACGACGGGGACGACGCCCCGGAAGAGAAGGAGAGCGAGGAGGATCCGAAAGGTGGGAGCTCCGTGGAGAAACGGAGCGTGCCCAAGAGGAGGAAGAAATCGGGCGCGGCGAAGAAAGATCCGGCGACGCCCGGAATCGAGCGGCCCACCAGAGAAAGGAGATCGGTGGAGCGGTATTCCGCTCCTGCCCTCGTCAGGACGCCCTCCGGCAGAGGCTTCTCCATCGAAAAGGTACTGGCAGGCTTTTACTCGCTTTTTTCTTTTTTAATCTTTTTTCCAAGGGATTAATGGCTTGCTGGTATTTCAGGGTCGTGGTATACCGCTTAAGGACATTCCCAATGGTATGTTTCCAGCTTTAATTGTTTCGTCAAGTTTTACAGTGGGTCTGCCGCCTCTTTGCCCAGTAGTTCTCTTGCGGGGAGCTACTTGTTATCTTAGTATATATGCTTTTTTGAGTTGAACGGCACGTGCCCTTCAACTATTTCCGGGTTCATTGTCTTGAATTTGTTTATGTTGCCCTGAAAATTTCAATGTCTCAAGCTGTGCGGAGGCTGATTTACCCTGTAAAGATGGTTTTGCCATGTTTCACATTTTGTGTGATGTCTGTTCCTTAATAATCTGCATGCTAGATTGTAGTCTATATGCCTGGAGAATCTGCATCCTAGGCAACATCAAGCTTTATAGTCTAATTCCTCTTTGCCAAAAATTTGTGTTTTAATATTCGCTTATCGTCATATCCACAGTCACTTTGGCTGAAATCCAACCATCTTGTGGGGTGTAATGGCAAGAATAATATACTGCCTGGCGTGAGCTTCTGTTTACGAACTTTTGCTTATTTGATTTTTGTTGAAACTGCACAGCTAATGGTCCATCAATATGAGTAATTTGGGGAAGTATCGCCTTCATGATCATGAACTCTCCATCACAATTTTTGGAGCATTTCTATGGTTTGAAGTAGCAAAACAGAAATTGAGATTACGATTATCAGAAAAACAAATTTTAGTGTCAGCATTTGGCTAGGATGCACCGTTCTGTTCTTCAGAGTTCTTCAAGCTTCTTCACGTACCTCTGTGCAACAAGTTCTTTCATGCCCTCTACCAGAAACCCAGCTTTTGAAGTTTTGCAAATTACCCACAGAGAATATTTTTGAAGGCTAGCTGCTCCTGCTCAGTAGTAAGTGATAATTATTTCATCAAGCGGAGAGCAGACGTGGGAATCATTAAAAATATTATTTTGGTATTTTCAAGCATACTTTTATCTTCTGGAACACTTCTCGAAGGTTAGCATTCGAGTGAATACTGTTTTATGTTTCTAAAATCACGAAATAGCTTTCTAGAACATTACCAAACAAGCCGTAACTTGGCACTTCCCTTTCTCTATCCAGTTTTCGGATCTCTCTCCCTTTTTAAGAATTTTTCAGCTTCCTTGGTGCTAAACGATAGTCAAGCAGTTTGCTTGTACTACAATTAATCTAGTCGTGACCAATTTCTTGCCTTTCTACCCCTGGGAAAGCTTCTTTACGTAGTGCCTTTAGTCCTTCTCATTATTATAAATAGCGGGATGTGTGTTGAAGGCATACTAGGACTTAGCCACAGATACATGATGTTGGTTTTGGAAAGTACATGACATGGAGAATATTTTTATAGGGTAATGCTTTAGCTAGTTATTAGCTCATGAGAGTTATCTCCTAGATGTTGCTATTGCCCGCTAGCGCATCTCTGAACATGAACTAGCATAAGTAGGTGCTTCTATGGGAGATAAAATTTTTGTTAGGCTTACAAAATATGCCCGTCAAGTCGCCATTTTTAGTGCTTAGTTGTAATATCGAGGAAAATAGTAGCGTGGCTAGCTTGATTTGGAAAAGGATTGTTCAAATGAACTTGTGGTTTTGGCTTTAATGTTTCCTTATTATATAGATTTGACATTGACTATTATTATTGTTTCGAAAGCAGTCAAATGACATGATATATAGTGACTATATACTGTTAGCACAAGCTTATTGTGCCTTTAACATAGGGTATGATTCGTGTTCTAGATGAAGTCGAAAAGTAGTGATATATAGTGAGTACTTATTATTAGTGAGACCTTTTGTACTTTGAAAGGCTATGCAGAGGTTCAGGGAAAAATGCTAATGACTTAGTACTCATATTTGCATGTTTCCACAAGATGGTTGTGCGATGATATCTTCATTTACTAAGCAAGTGAATAACATTGTCAGGTGTCGTATTGTTTAATTATTTGTATTAAACTTAACAGCTTGCTTAAATTTGAAGTGGTTTTTGATTCATATTGTAGCTTGATTTGTTTGGAGAAGAATACCGTTTGTAATATCATATGAGAACTGATGAAGTTTTTATTCAAACCAGCATCTTAGAATGCATAGCAAGTTAAGTTGGCTTAATAAAGAACCCTGTGCAGTGGGCATATTGATTGGTAGGTCTGTTAATCTAGGCTTCTTAATTTGCTCTTTTGGAGGATCAATTAGACTGAAAATGTGTCACCAGAAATTTCTAGTGGTCTGAAGATATATAAATGTTGTAAGTGCAATCCTTTTTAATTTTGGTTGCGAAATTTTGGCAATGTAGGCGTTTCACTTTCTTCTCTGTGCTTGTGGGACTTTGAATTTTCCTTGCTTCCATTTGTTTTTGTTATCTTGTCTAGGTGACTGCTCTTTAGCCCCGTGGGCGGCACTGTGTAAATTTTATTTCCTCCTGTTTACAGCAGCTCACTTTTTATCCTGATATTTTTTAATATTTCAGTTGCATTCAAGTTATCGAAGAGAAAACCTGATGACAACCTGCAAATTCTTCATGCGGTACTTTTTGGAAAGAAAGCTAAGGTGACCTTTCAATTTAATTTTATTGGCTATACTTACTTTGCGCCACTTTTTTTTAGGGTATGCAGTTAGATGTAGAGGCTCGAAGACTCGCCCTACCTAGTCTAGTGGTTGTTTACTAGAATGCCATGAATCATGGGGTTAATAGTTTGCACAAACAGTTTTGCTTTTCTGTTGATAGACAAAAGCAGCTGCTTAGATAAACAATCTACAACTAGATTTGTTCTAAATTGTTTTTTATTCATATTTTCAATAAATTAACACACCCATCTTTGTCCTAGCATGGCGGAAGATACGTCCTTGATTAGAGCTGAGAATTATAATTAACTAACCAAATCATATCATTGGCTGTTTCGCTACCATTGAATTACATATCACATTAGAATGTTGCTTGCAAAATTTTGCTCCCTGTGGATTCATATCATGCTTCATCGTCTTGCAGTCCAATGTAGTGAATTGCATACTTTGTGAAGATTTAAGTCAAATAAAGGGTATCCATCATTTCTTAGTTCTTATTCCCTCATCAACCTTGGGTTTATCAAATCGCACCTGTAGCTTTTGTATGATTGGGGTGTCTGAGATGACTTTTGCTTCAGCAACTATAGAGAAAGCATTGTATGATTGGGATATTTGAAATTACTTTTGTTTCAGCAACTTCGCGGAAAGCTGCATTATTGAGTTAGAGATGTTGACCTGTGTGCTTACTATTGTTTAGCTCCAGATTTGGACTGCACTTATATTGTGCTGTTATTTCTCATGCATTCAGCAATTAAAATTGTCCAACCAATCCTTACCAAAAAAAAAATTGTCCAACCAATTTGGGAAGCTATTCTTCTAAGACAATCAGAAGACTGACATCTCTCTAGGATATCTTAGGCCTATTTGGTTTGAATTCTCCAAATTTGTGTTTTCGTTTTCAGTTGGAAGGGAAAACATGCCGATGCGGTACTCCTTTTGTCAATTTTTAAGTGAAAATGTGAAACTACCTTTTTGTTTCCACACCTTTTCAATCCAAAATCAAAATGCGGTTTTCTTTTTGGACTGAAGCCTTCTATTTTTATTTTTGTTGCCAATATATGAAGTTTTCACTTGATGCGTTTTCTTCAAGTCCGTCTCAGATTCTTGAGCCAAGTCATAAAAAGAGAGAGTGAGAGAGAGAGAGAAAATGGTCCATCTCTTGAAACCAGAAAAACCAGAATGCATGAAAGGGAAAGAGGGAGGACAATCTCAGTTTCACGAAGTGGGAGGGTGGTTGTCTGCTTGAGGGGATGAACGTGAGCATTTACATAGTGGGAGGGATGATGTGATGTCTTCCAACTGCTCTCTTGAGTCGGTGAAGTCTTCGCTTCAAACGAACGGAAACAAGCTTTACAAACCATGGGTCATAGAGTTTGAATCTGATTCTTTTAATCTTTGAATAATTATTTCTCATCCTTTTCGTTAATTGAACCCTCTTCACTGCAAAAGCCCCCAAAGCTTCATTTGAAAGAAGCAAATCTCCTAAAAAACCTTGAAAAGGATAGTTGAAAAAGTAGTCCGCCCTTTTCATTCGATCAAAAAGGTTCTCCTTAGGAGAACTAGATGAATTCAACATTTTGTGTTAGGTGTGCTGTGTTGTATTTCAAACAGGTTGAGGTTTTGAAAGTAGGAGCCAATAAAAATAGCTTTGAAAGAACATATACTTATATGGAAATTGTGATGCTTGGTTTGATAGTTGCTGTAGCCTGGTTGCCGTAGGTACTAGACTAGGTGGTAAAAGGGGGGCACGTGTAGGTTATAAGTGTATTTCCGAATAGTTTGTTGAGAGTACTGCTATTTGATTACATTCTGATCATAATTATTGCATTCTGAAGAAACTTGACAGCGCCTTTAGATGTTGTCTCTGTTTGTCACTTGACATCATACATGGCGTATTACATGCAGGTGCACAGCTTGAAGAGAAACATAGGCCAATTTTCTGGCTATGTGTGGACCGAGAATCAGGTATATGCCTTTTCAGAGCCTTCTGGTTTATAGTCTTTTGCACCTACATATTTTGAATCGTGTTGGCTTGTTTAGTGATACCAGGAGGTATGGGTTTATTTTGGAGATTTTCTGTATGCACATTTTAATATTTGGGAAGATTTTATGAATGTTCATTTGAAGGATTGTAGATGCTTCCCTTTCAGTTCTCTTTTTTTTTCTCTAGCAGGAAAAACAGAGAGCTAAAGTGAAGGAAAAACTTGACAAATGTGTCAAAGATAAGTTGATTGACTTCTGTGATGTGCTCAACATTCCAATAAATAAGGCAGCTGTGAAGAAGGTATGTGATGATACAAATGATTTTTGTTTCCAGCTTCCTGTTTGATATGCATTCTTCCATCCATATTGGATTGGGCATTTTCTAGGAGGAGCTTTCTGCTAAGTTGTTGGAATTTCTGGAATCACCGCATTCTACTACTGATGTTTTGCTTGCTGGCAAGGAACAGGTACTAGTATCATGCAGTCTTGCTTTTGAGTGTCTATCTTTTGTATTTAATTTTTCTTGATGATGATTTATATGTGGTTAATGTTAATTGAGAAGGGCCAAAAGCGTAAAAGGAAGATCACATCAAGCAAACCTTTAGTCCCTGGAGAAGCATCTAGTACGATGACAGTCAAGGTTTCTTTTCCTCTCTTTTGCTGTATTAATACCATTCTAGATCTGCCCTTTTTTGCCATGTACCAGTATTTTTTACGAACTTAATGTCACTACTTTTCATTCCTTTTCTTTCTAAAGTTATTGTGTGATTGCTTAAAACGGTACTCAGCTTACTGATGTTGTTATTTAGTTTAGCCATCCTCAGTTTACACTCGGGAAGGACTGATTTGGCCAGATAGTCTGTTTTTTTCACCTAACTCCTATGATTCCTGATCTAATTTTGATCTTTTGACAGTGTTATTATCTCCATATAAGAACTGATAGGGACATCAACTTAAATAGCCAGGTTTAGGGAGAGACAAAGTACATCAGCGTTAAAGAGCATTTGGTTCTATTCAAGTTCAGTAACTCACTTTATGTGTTGCAATGTTTGGTATTGCCTATTTATCTCGTCTCTTCCTCTTGAAAAGGGGCCTACAAAACAATGGGAATATAACTACAAGATCGGCCAAAAAGAAAATAATGTGCCAGCGGGATCTTTTACTATCACAGAGCATTAAAAATATAAAGGTCATTTCCATTTGGGATTGTTTTGATTGTTGTGGGTGTTCTAAGCATTTTATTTTGTCTATTACCACCCTCCCACCTTTTATCTACTTTTGATACTTGGAAAGCACTTGAGATTTTTGTTTTTGTGTATCATTTGCTGTAGAGACAAAAACAAGCACCTGACTCTGTGAAGAAGAAATCATCTGAGATTGCTTCAGAAGAGGACGATGATGATAAAGGTGACAATAAGGAAGTCAAGGACAATTCTGATGTTAATAGTGATGATGATATGGTGTCAAAAGAGGAGAGCGGAGAAGAGAAGAGTAAGTCAGAGGAAGAGGATACACCAAAGGAGCTGGTGTCGAAAAGTTCTTCTAGGAAAAAAACGAAGGAGAGCTCAGTGTCCAAAACCAAAGATACCTCGGAGCCTGCCAAAACGGTCACTCCGGCAAAATCTGCTAAGAAATCGTCCACCTCAGCCTCAAAGAAGAGTACTGTAGATGGGGTTGGTAGTAGAAAATCACTTTCTAAGTCAGAAGGATCCATGTCGAAGAAACAAAAGATTGAAAAGAGCAATCAAAACGACCAGAGTGTTTCCTCAAAGGCGAAAACCTCTAGCAAGAAACAGTCTACCAAACCGTCAACTGAGGCTTCAGTCAGGGATCGAGGTAAATATGTTTGCCTTCTGTAACCTGGTTCAAGTGATCCAAGACAGATGATAGGAATGTGTGATATATGTTAATAAATATTATCCTTATCACAGTTATGAATATTGGTCCTTTAGGACTTTTGCTATTTTATAGGTAGAGAAAAAATGTGAAGATTATACTGGTTGTATGATTGATAAAACTATAAATTAGTTACCTAAACTATGTGTCGTTAATTAAAGATTTTTATATTTTGGACATTAAGTAAAGCGATACTTACAAGTTCTTTCTTTTGTGGTTGTATGAATTTTCTATATCTATTTTTGCAATGGTTGTCACTGTCATTTCTTCTTTCGGTAGAATGTTCTTTGTAACATTATTTCTTGATTTTCTTCTCAAGTCTATATTGATATTAAAAATATGTTTAATGGTCTACCTGTGTGCATTGTAATTTTCTGCCAAAACATTTTTGTTGGGATTCTTATCCGATTTCTTATTGTTTTGTGACAGAACTAAAAATTTGTAGTTCGTTGTTTACTGTGATTTTATCTTTACTTCATTCAGCGCCCCTTTTTATCAGTTGAGAACTGAATTAATAAATCGTAGTTAAGGGTGTTTATGTTCATGACGCAGCGAAAGGCAAAAGTAGCAAAAAGGCGAAAGCTGAACCCAGCAGAAAAGAGATGCATTCTGTTGTTGTGGATATTCTCAAGAAAGTGGACTTCAATACTGTACGTTTTGTTTCTAAATCTGTTATTACATTGTTAAAATATCTCTTTTTGTGCTTTCCTAAACCTCATTTATTTATTCTAAAATGCAGGCAACCTTATCTGACATTCTCCGGCAACTTGGTATGTTTCTTTTATTAAGAGAACGCTATATAATCTTCTGTTACAATCATGACTAACAGTGCGTGCAAACTTCAGGTACCCACTTTGGTGTGGATCTGATGCACAGAAAGGCAGAAATCAAGGATATAATTACTGAGGTCATAAATAATATGACCGACGACGAGGATGAAGGCGATGACGAGGAAGCTGAGGATAAGGCCGACGCCGATGACAATGAATGAGAAGTGAATAGGGATCCGATTCGCAAGTTTGATTTAGTTCATCAGAATTACAACAGGCATGGTAATTTCTAGGTAGATTGTAGTTTCTGCGAGCAAGCGAGACTGGCCGGTTAGTTCTTGTGAATTAGTTGGAAGAGATCAGTTTGTACCATATAGCTCCAGACTGGCTTTTCAGAAGTAGAGTAGACCTTGCTGATATGGTTTTGTTAGCTTAATCCCTCCCCCCCAAAAGATTTTCTTCCTCAAAGGTGTAAAATGAATTAGCGGACGGGGACTGCCTGTCGAGATTGGTTAACATTGTGAATGAATTTTAGACGTCAATAATGAGACTGAGCATCTTGGAGTCTAACCGTGAAGTATCTTTTCAGTGTCTACTTGTCTTTTTTATATTCTGGGGTGCGCGAAACGGTTTTGGTGGTTTACTTTCCGGTCCTTCAATCGACACGCCCGTTGGAAGATCACTAAGTTCTAACCAAAATTTTGTCATCTAGTCTCGACGCATCCCACTCCAAATGTCCAATAAATTTGTCAGCAATTTCATCGGTTTTCTTAATAGGCGCATTGATATCACCAATGACAGTGCCAAAGTTTGCGTTCTCTAAAAAAACTTGATATTTTTTTAGTTCGTAAAATATAATTTGTGCCATTCTAAATGATCTAAGTATAGTGAAATTTTCAATTTATCCATAATATTAGGGTGATTAGTTTTAGAGAGTGGGTGATTTACACTCTAAAACTAAGAACTGTCCACTAAGGACCAGTTCCACAAAATGAGAATTGTAAACCGCCCGTCAATTTCATGGATTCACCTAGGAACCGGACTCGTCCGACTCTTGGTATGCTTTCCGGTAGAATTGAGAACCCTTCACCAAGGACCAGTTTCACAAAATTGGAATTGTGAGCCGCCCGTTGATTCTATAGATCCATCCAGGAACTGGACTAGTCTGGCTTCCAGTCCAGTTGTAACATACCCAAATTTGGACCCCAAATGGAACCGAGATGACCAAAGGAACATGCCTTGGAAATGGTGTGTGGACCGATCCAAGGGTTAGTCATGGATTGGTCAGTATGGACGGAACGGTATCTAAAAGATCGGTCATGGTTCGATCGAAGGATCGTCCATGAATCGGTTAAGGAATCGCCAATAAAATGATTTCCTGATCACACAAGTCGATTAGAGTGATTCGACCATGGATCAACCATTCAACCAATGGAACGATCCTGGGCAGCCATGGATCGACGTTGTGCAGGCATGTGTCGATCGTGGGTGATTTTGCTTAGCCATGCACCAGTCACGAGTGTCTATGGACCGACTCCGTGCTACTCGACTCCGTGCTACTCGATTCCATGCGACTACATGACAACCGAAGGTCGACTATTGATCGTTGATGCTTGAACATAAACCGATCGCAAATCAACCATGGATCGTTGCGTTAAATTAGGCAGGCCATAGAGCAACCGTGTGCCCGTTGGTCAGGCCACGGGCCGACCTTGTACTTGTCCGTGTGCTAGACACTGTGCCCTACCTTTGGCCGGGCTTTGTGCCCATGGGTTCCGGTCCAAACCCAGTTTTGTGCTGTCAGACTTGGCCACAGGCTGTGCATTGTGCCTTTCATGAGCCAATGCGCACGTCCGATCAATGAATCGATCCCTTGTCCATGCGTCTTGTCCATACGCACGGCACGCTACTCGTGCAACCCGGCACAGTGCCCGTCCAGGCTAATTTGTGCCCAATTGGGCTTGTCCGAATAAGTTCAGTACTTGGTCATTCCATATTTTGGTTCAATATCACTTAAAACATTATTTGGCCCCGAACCTCGAATTTCTAATGGGAAGGTCGATCGTTTAAGGCATCTGAAACTTTGATTCTCTTAGTTCTTTGCCAAGCCAAGTTTAGTGAAATCTTAGTGTCCACAGAAGGAAGTGCCATTAAAACTAAGCAAGAACCCAATTATTGAGTGTTTCTTGATATGGTTATATGATTCACGCCTAGCATGTTTCTTGAACAAAAAGACATGATGACTTGATTATTGCTAACTTATTAGACAAGTTGATCAATAATGGAGATCAACCCCCAATAATAGAGCTTGGGTCAATAATAAAGTTGTCTTTCACAAGTCAATAATTGTGACCTCTAGAAAGTGATTCACACCCAAGGAAGAAGCTATGGACTAGAGGACAAATTAGTAACTTCTTTTGAAAGTTGTCTAATAATTGAGATATAGCACCAATAATAGACAACTTCCTTAGAAAGTTGTCTATGATAAAACTTGACCAAGAAAACCCCAATAATAGAGATAGGAATGTGGTAGAAGATTTCAATAATTGAGTCTTGAATACCAAGACTACTATTCATGCCCAACTTAGAGGCTCACAACAAAGGAAGGTAAAGAGGGAGAGAGACCATGAAAATTTACTTAGACCTTAAATGAATTAGTAAGGCCTAATGACCCCAAGGTAGAAACTTGGAGACCAAGTTGGAAATGAATGGCCTCAATTAAAAGCTTACCAAAGACTTTCAAGGTCTCATCATAATGAAGCTTAGACTTTAGGGCCCCTTCATTAATAGACTTCGGCCTTAGCTCATTAGGACTATGAGTGAATCATACAATAAATAGGCTTGAGTCCTCCTTAGTCTCCTTTTTCCTCACATCATCACCATCTACACCTACCCCACCAACCAGTTCTCTCTTGTTCACGCTACCTTCCTTTTGCTCACGCCAACCACCACTTCATTTGGTCCTTACAAAATCTTGCTTTGTCAAGTAGAATAGGTAGATTCCCTAATCTCGAGATAGGATAACCCAATACATTATTAGCCAATGTTTAATCTTAAACCATGCTTGAACTTTATTTAATGCGGATTTTGTTTGTATGGTTGTCCATATAAGCAAAGTATGAGTCTAAACACGTCTCAGGCGCAAGAAAGGGCATGTACGCCTCGTACACATGCCATGGTGCATAATCCGAATGAATTCCGTGTGTTTGTTGATACGTACATCATGGAAATACCATGTTTTATGTTTGCTTGGCAATTCCATTACATCGTGAGTGATGTTTGGACGGGGAGCACATTTTTGCTATTGATCTGCCGTCGATACCCAGGGTGGTAAGGTTGAATGCATATCTGATGATGATTGATTCCTCCTAATTTGAAATTAGTGAATTTACTTATTGAGTCGACGACTCATTCCTCGTTGTTTTTCCCTCGGACCCATAGGATGGCGGTTCCTTCTATCCTGTTTGGAACCCGTGTGGAGATGATTGTGGATGCAATCGACATGGCCGGAGGAAGAGCATATCGTATGGTCATTCCCAAATCATGGTTAATGAAGGTCTTGAACAAAACGTTCCACATGTGTTCGAAGCTTGGTATGAGTGTACTGAGGATTGCGGATTGATCGAACCCCTTCGTGGGTTTAATGGCCCGTTCAGGTGTGTCCATGGCCTAGCACTTGGGACCGCCGCGAATGGGGTCTAGCTGGCCAATCGGACTTGGAAATGACTGAGCGTCAGTAGCTAGCGAGGTTAGGAGTAACCCAACCTTTGTTATAGCGGGTATGCATGCGTGTATCGGTTTGTAAGAAAAGAAAGGGCCATGTAAATAAGCTTGACATGTAAAATATATAATTATCATGTAAATATATGGTTTGTTGTTGTTGTTTGCTTTAACCTCGTTGTTTGAATATTGTTGTGATTGTCCCAATTATATACTTCTGCTTGTCTGTAATTGCAAGATAAGAATTTAACGGGATGTCACAAGTATGTCACGGGTTACGGTCTTAGCCGGGACGTGACACTAGTTTCTAGATGAATCCATGGAACTAATCTTTTTGTGTGTGCACGCTTAGAAGGATTCTCTCTTCAGTATCAAAATAATACTATGACAATTGACAACCTTCCCTACTCTACTCTTTTTCCAACTTTCCTCGAACGTTTAAAGAACCAAAAGGATAAAAAAAGAAAACTCGGAAAAGAAAAATTCGGACCTTTCTAACCCTCTTCAAAGAGCCTTGAAAGAAGAAACCCAGAGCAACCATGATAATGACCACAATCGCCGCTAAATATGTTAGGGTCTTGGCCAGTAATCTCCCTTCTCCTTACATTTTAACACCAACCCAAAGCTCTCTCTCCCTTTTCTTTAAATCTCAAACACAAATTCAAACCCATTGATACAAGAAAGAGACCCCAACTCTCGGTCCGAAGCAAGAAAGGTCGTAACTTTGAAGAGGTGACATTGGTGTAAGCAAAGAAGGGAGACCATACATTGAAAAGAAAAACACATTTAAGATGAGGCAAGAGAGTCGAAAGGGCTAGGGTAAAGAGTGTTCGTGAGAAGGTAAAAGATAGGAGTGTGCAAGAGCTATATATATAAAGCTTGACTAGGGTTTTTTCTTTATATATATGTGCGTGTACCGGTCTAGGTTGGTCATTCCACACCAAAAACGGGACCGGACCTCATGAGAACTGCTGATTCTTGACTGGTTCAGTTCGATTTTGGGCGGTTTGAGCAATTCTCAATTCTTTTGCAAAGCACCTTCGAGGATAGATGTGGTGAAAATAAGGTCAAAAACAGATTCAGCACGTCGAAATATCTTAGGAACACGTGAAAGATCATGAGGAAATTTCAGTATATGGCTTATCTAGGGCCGATAAGTCTGGGGGTGGTGTTGGTTTTCTAAACAAGCACATAGTTCGTTTGAGGGGGATGAGTCTGATGATGGAATTGGTTTTTTAAAACGAGCGATAAAAAAGTGTCAGGAACAGCATTCAAGGGTGACAAGTTTGGTGAAAGACACTTGACATGTTACAACCATCGTGTAACTAGATGGGCCTTACTAAGATAATAAAAGCTCTTATACCAAGACAAGGATAATGAGGAGAATTGAAATTTTTGCATATTTCATTGTGTGTTTGGATGAAGAGTACATGGGCTTGGGCCTTACAGGATAAAGTGATAAGATATCACAATATCAATAATAATCAATCAACGATATACACAATCATAAGAGATATAAAGAATCAAGGAAGATATAAAAAATCCCTCGATATCTTTCAATGTTCTTAAACAAAATTGATGTGATGAGCCAATTTTGAAGTCCAATATTTCAAAAACTACGGGTTCGGGGTACATAAAAGAAGCTATAGGCGTGTTTCGCTGAAGTTCAGTCATCCAACACCTCTCTCTTGCATCTTTGCTCTTCCTCTTTCTCTTTTTTCATTTGATAGGTGGTGAGTATTGCTGGATCCCTTGTAGGCACCATGTCTTCACATAATTTACCATCTAAAAGATAAAGATCACAGATATTTAGGACGCGTTTGGTAACGCTTCTGTTTCTCTATTTTTCTATTTTTCTGTTCCCTGAAACAAAAAAAGAATAGAAATTCGTTTGGTAACGCATTTTATTTTTCTATTTCCTGAAATAGAAAAGTGGCCAAGAAATAGATTTGGAGCAGAAATAAGAAGTAGAAAAAATCTACTTCTTTGTTCCCATAAATAAAAATAGAAATAGAAAGGTCTTGTCCTTAAGTCGCGACCTCAACTCCTCCTCCATCCTCCGTCGTCTGCAAACCGTCTCAAAGCACCGGTCCGGTCCATTCTCGGCGAAAATAATAACAAAATTAAAAAATTCCAAAAATTCATAAAAATAAGAAAAATTCTCAGAAAATCCATAAAAATCAGAAAAACTCAGAAAATCCATAAATATTTGCAAAATTCCGAAATTTAAAAAATTAAAATAAAATTCATAAAAAGCTTTCTGGAAAATAAAAAGAAACGGATTTTGGGAAAGTGAAAAGTTTTAATAAACTTTTCCCCAAAAAAAATAAAAAATAAAAAATTCACATAATGGCTTAGAATAAATTAAAAAATTCCGAAAATTCATACAAATTAGAAAAATTTCAGAAAAATCCCATAAAAATTAGAAAATTAAAAATTCCCAAAATTCATATAAATCAGAAAAATTCTCAGAAAATCCATAAAAATCAGAAAAACTAAGAAAACCCTTAAATATTTGCAAAATTCCGAAATTGAAAAAAATTTTAAAATTTCATAAAAAAATTTTGGAAAAATAAAAAGAAACAGATTTAGGGAAAGTAAAAAATTTTAATAAATTTTACCCCAAAAAATATAAAAAAAATTCAAATAATGGCTTAGAATACTTGTGGCCACCCATTTTGAGTGAAATTTAAATTTTTGAGGTGCCCAAGTGGTATTTTTGAAGATTCCTTAGTTTAGGGATTAAAAGGGGTTTTAAACCCCTAAAAAGGATTAGACAAACCAATAAACCATGCTTATTGATTTTTTTCATTTATAACTTGTACTTATAGTTAAATAAAAGATATATATTTGAATGCAAAAAATTGGGAATAGAAATTTTATGCAGTTACCAAACGCATTTCTGTTCTTTTTTTATTCCAGAAATAGAAATTTTGTGTAGTTACTAAACGTATTATTTTGCTTAGAAACTCTTTCAGGAAATAGAAATAGAAAAAACTATTTATGAAAAGAAATTGTTCTCAGAAATAGAAACGTTACCAAATGCGCCCTTAGTCTCCAACTTGTCAAACGGCTAATATTTGTTGCATTTTAATCCAATAGTGAAAGATCGAAAAAGCATCGTGTTTCACATGGACTATAACTTGACCATTAAACCAAAGCAAGGCATAGGCAAGTGTACTGGATCATGATAAATTTTAAGTTTCCATATACATGATTAGAATAGATTTCAGTCACCACTTAAACAATCTTGTGAATCTCGAACGATATAAATGAAACACAATTTCAAATTAGTGGATTTTGAGTATATTTAACTGTTTGTGTCTTGCATATGTTTTCAAATTTGAGTAGATGTCACAATTTGAGTAGTTTCCTATATCGAATAAGTTTCCTAAAAGGCGTTTCCTATTTTGGATATAAAGATAACATATAAGAGATGAAATTCTACTCAATTGTACGGCGGAGCAGACAAGAAGAGTGTTAGGTTTTCTCTTTGCGAGTTTTCCAAGTAAGTTATCTGCGGTAGATTCTAATATGCTCCTTCGTTACAAGTATTCTACGATAGATTGTGAAATAACACCTTATGGGTTTTTGCTCTGGGTGTAATCTAGGACGAGGAAACATTCGAGAGATTGAGTTCTGCACTCTTTGTGGCGGTTGGCTCTTCTTCTAGAGTAGGTACCGACGATTGACCTGATAGTTTCTATCGTTCATCGCCGATTTCTCTTGATAATTGCTTTTTTTCTTTTGTTAGACATAAATCACAAGATAATCAGTTTTCGCGTTATTTTCACAACAGTCCATCGCTCTATTTTTATCACCGACCACAAAAATTTCGGTCCAAACATTTTCGTGGGGTAAGAAAATACCCCGCGTTGATCCGTTTGAAAAAGCGAGGTGAGCAATTGTTTTTCGAAAAATATTTTTCGGAAATATTTGTTTTTTCGCGAAATAAAAAGGGGAGTTTTACACGCACCGACCCCGAGAGAGTCGCCGTCAATGCTAACGGCGAGATTTCCGTTTCCGTCTTCGGCGCACGCGCCGCTTCGGATGCTTTGCTGGCCTTTACTTTGTTTACGCAGTCGTACGGCACTCCACAGGAACTTACACGCGCGCACCGGAATTTCCAATTCCTATTCCGAATTTCCATTTCGATTCTTCGGAAACGATCGCAGATTCGATCAAGCCCTCCTTTCCCTTCGCTTCCAGGGAATTCTCGAGCCATCGGATCTCGCGCCCGCCGTCGCGCCGGATTCGTCGATCGTCCTCCCTCCTCGTCCTCCTCCGCCGCGGCCTTGCTCCGGGGGCGGGGGGAGGGTCTTGGTGGGTGAATCCGCCATCCGCGAAAGCTACGGCGGTTGCCGCAGGGTTATCTGGCGTGTGTGTTTCGCAGCCATGGACGCTCGCGTGAAGCAAGAGTCCGCCGTGTCGTCGTCGTCGTCGCGGAAGGACATTGTCCCGGACGAGCGGCCCGTGTCCTTCATCGACCTCAGCGACAGCAGCAGCAGCAGCAGCAGCGAGTCCGACGGCGACGACGAGGGCCCTTCCAAGAAGAGGAAGCTGGGCGTCGTGATCCCCGAGGGCTTCCTCCAGCCTCTCCCCCCGCTGGGGCAGTTGCCGGCGCCGGCGCCGCCGGCGCCTCCGCCTCCCGCGGCGCCCGAGTCGGCGTCGCCGGCGGCGGCGGCGTTGCGGCAGCTCTCGCAGGCCGGGGCCACTAAGCAGTTCTGGAAGGCCGGGGATTACGAGGGCTGTCCTGGTGGCGGTTGGGATTCCTACTCAGGTGACGTTTCGTTTCGTGTACTTGCTGATGTTGGATCCTTTCTTTTTTGGGTTTAGGTTTTCCGTTGCTTCGGTTTTGATGCCGAGACACATTGAGCTTGTGGTGGGGAGAGGGTACATTGCATCTTTGCTTCTGTTTCGTCGTTGTTTTAATTTATTGAAATGCATCCTTGGAAATAATTCCAGGAATTATTCAGTTTTGGAGTGCATATTGTTGGAAGTTCTGGGGTTACAGCATCAGGCTCTTGTTTGTGGTTGTGTGGCCTTTCTTTGAGCTCTGTGTGTTTATGTTACGGGTGCATATTCTCATGTCTGTTTGATGATTCAGGGGGCTTTGATCATGTCAGGGTTCATCCGAAGTTTCTACATTCTAATGCAACCAGTCACAAGTGGGCTCTGGGAGGTAACCTTGCCTATCTTTCAAACTTTGATCATCTCTGTGTCTTGAAGTTAGATTGTCTTTGAGCTTATACAAGCTACTTGTGCATCTCTCGCAGCTTTCGCAGAACTTTTGGATAACGCATTGGATGAGGTGTGCGTAGTTCCTGTATTTATTTTAAATTATGACTTGCTATATTTTTTATTGTCTTGGCTTCCTCTGTCTCGATTCAGGTTCCTAGCGGGGCAACATTTGTTAAGATAGACATGCTAAAAAATAAGAAAGATGGGAATAGAATGTTGCTGATTGAAGGTATTTTGCTTTGCTGGTTTCTTTCTGTTTTATTGCATCCTCAGTTTTCCCTTCTGAAATATATGCTTTTTCTCGGGATCATATTTTAAGCTCGTACATGCACCTTTTGGAGAGTTTTACCCAGTGTTGATGGTATTTGGGAAGGGTGGTGGCGATCAATTGTAACAAACGCAATTGTAAACCAACTTCTGCAATGTGAAACCCTTTAGGAAAAGTGGGCATCAGAAATAATTGACATGCACTCAATTAGATTAGATTGCTAATCTTGTACCATGCGGGTATCTACAAGTGGAGTAGAGCCTGGACTGTTGGTATTTATCTAATGATGAGCAATTAGGATAGTATGTAAACATCTCCGTGCGTAGATGGTATAGAGAAGTTTTAAAGTCCATGGACATGGGGAGGTTATAACAGTCCACACGCAGTAGACTAAGCAACCATCTATGGTCATAGGATGCTGGGGAAGTGATGAGCTGGACAAGAATGTGGTTTCTAGTGTGGAAACAATAGGAATGACCTTGGAGATGGCAGTGACACCATGGATCTAGTCAATTTAACACAGATGCTGTTGGAAGTGACTGGGTGTCTGTTTCTGCATTCTTTTCCTTCCTTTCTGCTATTTTCAAACAGGATGAGGGCTCCGCTATCACTGAAGTATAGTGAATAATATATATAATTACTGTATAATCTATATTATAGATCTCAAACTGTTCATTTTGTAGCTTTGGGAATTTCTTATTAGACAGCTGCTGGAAGAGCTGTGGGGTCTTTTGAGTTTTTTTGTCCTTCTCTTCAGTTTATTAACATAAGTGATGTGATTTTGTTTGTGTTATTTTTGCTTCTAATGTGGTTCATGCACAGCATATCTGTTTAGAAGTGTATTTGGTGGGAACCTTTTCTATTCTTTGTCTAAGAGTTGGCTGTGACCCTTGCTCAAATGATGACCTTCTATTGTCCTTTAATTGTAGATAATGGTGGTGGCATGGATCCAGATAAAATGCGGCAGTGCATGTCTTTGGGGTATTCTGCTAAAAGCAAACTGGCAAATACAATTGGACAATGTAAAAATCTCTAGGAAGAAAATTTTGGTGGTTTTTTCAAGTTATATGTTTGATAGCATGGTGTTCATTCTTTTCCAACTGCAGATGGTAATGGATTTAAAACGAGCACCATGAGGCTTGGGGCAGATGTGATAGTGTTCTCAAGATGTCGTGGAAAAGATGGGAAAAGGTTTGTATTCAATGTTTCAAAAAATAACTCTTTGCGTCATCTAATATGCTTAGCACGTATATACTTCCCACACTTCCGGTAGTTCTGTTAAGCAGTCATTGCACAAAGTTTCAGATATTTCCAAGAGTGCTGTTATTGTCAAATGAAATCCTCAAAACAACTTCTAACTGTTTGAGCCATTGCCAAAATATCTAGCTCCCTCCGTCCTCAGTTTTGCCTGTATGTTCACTCAATTATCTGCAACTTTCTTTGTCCTGTAAATGGTTTTGAATTGTCAACTATCTTTTATTCTTTTCCCCAGTGTTTTCAGATATAAACATTTTCGAGAATTTAGGTATTGCTACAAGGCCACAGCTTCTTGCTCGTTACTCAGTTGCACTTTGTTCCCCTGAAATCACGGAAATAATTGAAGTTGATATACCTGATATATGTTCCTCTTGATGTAGAAGCATACCTTCCCAATATTTATCATGTTGTTAATGCTCCTCTTAGTGCTATTTTTTGGGATGCATAATACTTGATATGTCTTGTTTATGTCCTGCTGACCTGCTACTTTTTCACTGGTCTGTTCTCCTTTTTGAACTTGATTGCCTTGATACCTTTGATGTGTATTTTATTCTTCAGAAAATATAGATTTTGTTTTCAGTAATATTTGGACTTCTCTCTCAGTTTTACACAGAGCATTGGGATGCTTTCATATACATTTTTGAGGAGCACGGGGAAGGAAGATATTGTAGTACCCATGGTAATGACATCTCAAGCTACTGTTTTTTTTTTCATTTGCTGATGAAGTACATCTATCTTTCACTTTCTGGTGATTTTCTACATATTGCTCTTTTTGTTAGTTTACTAGCCTCAACACAATTTCGACTGAAAAGCAGTGCAATTTTTTTCATGGGTCCGGGAAATTTATATTTCTGTAGTATTTTGACTAAATTGTGTACATTTGGAAAGACGATACCAAAAAAATATTTATGTTTGATCTATGTATGGAACAGCTTGATTATGACAGACGCGAAGGCAGTTGGAACCAGTTGATAAGGTCTTCATTTGGCGATTGGAAGAGAAATCTCGAAACAATAATACAGTGGTCTCCCTTTTCTGCTGAGGAGGATCTGTTTCAGCAGGTTTTCCCCTTCCCCTCCGCATGAAATTTGCTTTATTATGATTATAGGTGATCTGGCTGCTTTTGTTCATCACAAGGTCAAAATATTGGGAGCAACAAGTATTCTTAATATATTTTAAATTACATAACTTTGGCATATTCTTTGCCGAATCCTGTCTGACACTGACCATATGGTGTTGTTACTTGATGTGACGTGTATCTCTTAGATTTGGCTATTCAACGAGAGAATCTTTCATGAAAGTTTTAGTTGTGCACATTGACTCTTTCACTAATGATTTAGTCGTGCATATTAAGCACTATACAAGCTGTCCTGCTTCTCTGTTTGGGTGTGTTGTCTTGATGTCCACCGATCACCATTGGCAGCTTAATCATGTCCTTTACCTTTTGTTATACTACTTTACTACAGTTTGGTCTGATGGGAGATCATGGTACACGTATAATTATCTACAATCTTTGGGAAGATGATCAAGGATTTCTAGAGCTTGACTTCGATGCAGATCCACACGTGAGTATCTTTCATTGATGCTTTATAGACTGGTAGCTCTCACTACTGTCTGATGTGCATGTTTGTACGAGTATCAGGATATTCAACTTAGAGGGGTCAACAGAGATGAGAAGAACATACAAATGGCAAAAAAGTTTCCCAATTCTAGGCATTTCCTGACTTATAGGCACTCCTTAAGGGTAAGTGGTGGTTGATGCTATACTATGTTATGTGACTGAAATTTGTCGTTTCACTTAGTCTGTTAGCAACAAGATTTTAGTCTTACTTTGGTTCAGTTGAATGCATGCTTGGCTTCAACTAGATATCTTATTAGTGAATTGATGCTGCGCCTTCATTGCATTTGCACTTCAAGCAGCATGGATAACCTGATCTTTTGACATTCTTTCAACTATTTAAAATTAGATAGATAACTTGCAAATGTCAAGTAGATTTTCTCGATGTTTATGGGCATTTTACAATAAATTAATCAAACAACCAAGGAATGGGGGAGTGATTTGCTGCTCAGAAGACCCAATGCCAGTTCTCATTGGGTCAACATTTTCTGCCATCTTCAATTGTGGGGTTATTTGAAATATTTAGGAAATTCAAGTTCTAATAGTCAGCATTGACAAAAGTGTGGTAGTAGAGGTCATGATGGTAAATTCGAATGATAGATCTGATTTTCTGTATAGCAGGAATTCCAAAAATGACTCCAACATCTAAATTGTTACCTCTTTCTCTGTGATATGCACTTAAAAATGCACAGATCTGTTTTATGTCCATATCGTACGTGTTTTGATCAATAAATCGGTAAGATGCTCATTGGTGAAGTTATGTCAAGAGTGCATACCATACTATTACCACCATGTGGAGCTTAATAAGGCTCTAAGGCTGTGTTTGGTCGTCTGGATTTCTAAACAGGATAGGACTGGATAGGATAGGATAAGAAATCCTGAGATTTCTTCATATCCTGTCCACTGTTTGGTAAACTACGGATTTAAAGTTAGATAGGATAATTTTTATTTTTTATTTTTTGCTATTAACGGGTTCGGAGGAGTCAATGAAGGAAAGAAAGCCGAGAAATTTTTTTGGTGAAAGCGCACAAGGTGTGGGGATGAAGATGACGGATAGTGGAGTTTAGGGTTTCTGGAAAAATAGGCATTAGAAATCCTATCCGGGTCTATCCCACCCCTCAGATTTTTTTATCCGAGCTATATCCGATCTATATCCGACCTTATCCTTTCCCGGACCACCACCAAACACAGGATAGGATAAAACATATCCCATCATGGCTTTTATCCGGTCGACCAAACACAGCCTAAAGGTTATTTTCATCATCTTGTTTACTTGTAAAATTTTATCAAGTGGATTTGGCAGCTTGTGGGCTGCTCTCGGTCCACATGCATGCAGTTGCAGTATTTAAAATTGTATGCCAAACTCTGGTACTTTGCCAGTAAGGATCATTACAACCTTTTATTTTATTTTGACTTTTTTTGGGTTTGAAGATTTTTCATTGCAATTCTTTATATTAGCCTCAAAGTTATCCTTTATTAATGGAATGTTAGCATTCTAAGCGAAAAATTTAGTCATAAGTGAGTTGCAGGCTATATAAAGGGGTGACGGCATGAGTAGAAAATCCGCAATTTGCTTTTTGATACCAGCCCTTTGTCAGATCTTTAAGGGATTCGGTCTGATTCTGGTGTATTTATGTCTCCTGCATCCTGAATTGCTTATGAACAACTTGATTTCGACAGAGTGGCAAAGAACCAGAGAAAAATTATAACATTAGCAGGTGTGACATGGATGTCCAGTGATAAATAAATAGACTATTTTCTTCCGTGAAAGAGCGTATGCCTTTAGCCCTTTTCCTCTCGAAGTCTATAAATTTGATTTGTTTGTATGAAGTCATTATTACAATGATCCCTGTGTTGTAGTAGCTTCAAAATAATTTATAGCTCTCTCTCTCTCTCTCTCTCTCTCGCAACTGACATATTTGCTTTTTTTTATTTTTATTTGAAGAGTTATGCTTCTATTCTCTATCTGAGGATTCCCCCCAGGTTCCGGATGATTGTTCGAGGGAAAGATATTGAGCATCATAATATTGTAAATGATATGATGCTATCTCAAGAAGTTACTTATCGACCACAACCTGGTGCAGATGGAATTTATAAAGACACTGTAATGCTTCACAACAATGTTCTTTTGGCTTTTGCAGATATTCCTATTGATAGTATGCCTACTTATGTGCAAATGTTGTTGTCAGATGACTGCTGTCGTTACAATTGGGTTCGTGAAGGATGCAAAGCATCATATTGATGTCCAAGGATTCAATGTATATCACAAGAATCGCCTGATTAAGGTCTGTGTTCTTCTGGTAGAAATAATTATGGCACTACTTGAACTTTTCCGTTTTGGACGATGCTAGTTTTAAGAGTTCTGTTACCACTTTACCATCTAGTTGGTAGTCACTGATGGTTGGACTAAATGACACCTTGACATCTTTGTTCATGGTGTTCTTGTCTTATATGTGGTCAATCATTTCTTTCTGTGGTGCTTTTACTTTGTTTACGTTGTTTCGACTTTTGAACTTCTTTATCATTGTCAGAATCTCAGTTATTATTATTTTGTGTTATCCAAGAATTCAAATAGCAAGATTGAATCTAGTTGCTTGGATCGTTTCGGGCTGCGATCTTCCTCCTCTTTATGTTGGCCCCTTTACTCTTTGTGCTGTAGCAATCCCTCTGTTCTATTTATGTTCTCTTTTCAGTTAGTTTGGCAGCTAAACATGGTTTCTCGTTATTTCTTTTTTGAATATTACGAGGATTCTTGAGTGCTCTATTTTCTTCCCTTATATAGATGGAATTATAACATGACCTCATTCATTCTTTTTGCAGCCATTTTGGAGGCTTTGGAATCCTGCTGGAAGTGGTGGTCGTGGAGTGATAGGTTTTTCTTTGGCTCTGATATCCAACTTTTTACTATGTGAAATATGTGTTTTGTAATATGTTTCCGCTTTCGGCCAGGTGTTTTGGAAGCTAATTTTGTTGAACCAGCTCATGATAAGCAAGGGTTTGAGCGAACAACAGTGCTCGCAAGACTTGAGGCACGGCTGATTCAAATGCAGAAGAACTATTGGTATAAGTTTCTCCCTTCCCATCATCTTCTCCTGATTAGAATTACTTGTTACTAATTCTCTTTGCTGATTTTCCAGGAGCACAAACTCTCAAAGAATTGGCTATGCTTCATTAGGCAATAAGAAACTCCCTATTGAGTCTGCAGGGGGAGGTAGACATCGCACTTTATGTCATTTTCCTTTCATTGTCTTCCTTTCAGCTACGGTATTCATTTACAATGAATTTCGCTAGATCATTCATGATTTAAAAATATGATTATCCTCTTGACAAGAATGTTCATCCTGGTAGATGATTCTCCTGATTATGAGCCGCGAACATCTTTAAGATCAGGAAGGCATACTGTGTCAAGCAGTAAGCCGACCATACGAAGTTCAGACAAATTCTCTTCACGCTCTAATGATGGAAAGCATACCTCCTCTGGAGGCACAACGAGGATGGGCACCCGTTCTGAAACAGGAAGAACTTTGAATTTGAGAGAATCATCTTCACCCCCTTCTATAGAGGCTGTCAATGGCGATGACGTGTCACTTCACCAACCTGATTCAAACGGTGGTCATCACAAATCGTCTGTAATGGGGGTCCAGATTTCTTCATCGCTTGCATGCTTGGGTGAGGACTCCAACCTTAATTATGATTCAGGGGGAAAAACTGATGGTCTGAGCACGCCAACTCCTCTGCAGGTAATTCGGTAATTTACAGTTCTCCCCTTGGATAGTTCTATGTATGTCAATCTGGATGCTGCGAGGTGTAACCTATGATGGTTAATGCTTTTTGGTCATATTAATTTTGTTTTGAGCCATATTAATTTTGTTTTGAGCCCCTTCTAGAGGCTTTTTGGTGATTAATTGATGTCCATATCTTTCCCCATTTAGAAATAGGAGTGGAAGGCGAGTGACAATTAATGTATGATGATTCTTTAAGAGATAGCTCGAAGGGAGAATGGTGGTGTGAAGATAAATTCTTATAAACCATCCATTTATGACGATAGCAGAGGAGTCATATATTTTGAGGAGTCATAAATGAACAGTTGAGTTTGACATAGTTGATGCAGCGTGACATGACAAGATGTAAAAGCATGTCAAAAGTAGGCATGGTGTCTTAGCAAAGAGTTGTCTCAGCTGATTGGATTGGGAGGGAAGAACTAAAGTTCAATTGACACGAGGAAACTTAGGAGTATTGATTAAAAAGTATGGAAAGAAGTTCAAGAACTTGTGATATTGGAAACTATTTCTCCGAGAACCATACCTGTCTGAAAAATATGAGGAATCGAGTTTTAATGTAAAAACTTAATAAGGATGATATCTGCCTTTGGCTGTCCACGCTGTGTGAATCCTCGTAAATACTATTCTTGTCACAGTTCACGGATAAACGCTTATTTACATACCAAGTATGTCTTTGTTTTGAGTTGAACCAAAGACATGGAGGGGATGGAGATCAAGATGTCCATCCATCCCAGCTTACATACCTATGTGTCATTGATGACATGCATATTAATGTAAATGTTCTTCGAACCACAGTCCAACCCGTACGACAAATGGCAGGTTTAAAAATCTCGCGGAACCCTAACATTGCCATTTAAAAGTTTTACTAATATATTTATGTTCCTAATATATTTATGTTGCTTCCTTCAGTGTTAGCTTTGATTAAGTCGGTTTGTTTTTCTGGCAGGTAGTAGATGTAGAACAATTAAGGGAAGAGAATCGTCAGTTAAGGGAAAGGTGAATATGATGTGCTTTATTATCATTCACTGTGCTTGGTTTTTTCCCTGTTTGATTGATTCTCTACATCTAATTGATCTCCTTGTTGTTTACAGATTGGCACAGCAGGACGGAGAAATTTTGAGTAAGTTGCAGAGTGATTTGAAAACTGAGACAGAGAGGTGCAGAGCTCTCGAAAGTCAGGTGAGTGCTTTGCTATTTCAATGCCAAGATGTTACTTGTGACATTTCTTCGACATGGACTCATAACTCAGAAATAGTCTTCAGAGTCTTTCTCAAAGTTATCCAAATTAATGTGTTCCTCTAGTCCTTTTAATTCTCAGCCAAGTGTATCCTGACCACTATCGTCTCTGTACTACTTTTTCAGCTCCAAGAAGCCCAAAGTAAAATAGACCAATTGAACAGGGAGCAAGAAACTTTAATTGATATATTTCAAGAGGAAAGGGAACGAAGAGATGCTGTCGAGCGGAACCTGAGGGAGAAGCAGAAGGTCGTCCCTAGTGTCGCCAAATATCACTGCGCTATAGTGTTTTCTTCTTGTTGTTGTTTGGAATTGGATGGTCTTCTAACCTTTTTTCCCTGTTCATCTACATTTGCTGTAGGATGCTTCTACTACCATCCAAGATTTGCTGGACAAGGTGAAGCTACTGGAACAGATGAAATCTCCCAATGGAAAATCAAAATCTTAGGCATCGGACGCGGGTGGCTAACTGCTTCATTCTTAGAAGATTGTAAACTCTGATCTACTGTAGTCATCTGTAATTATGGTCAGATTCTGCTAACCCTCTGATTCTAGAGCCGTTTAGTGTAGGAAGAAGTAGTCCATTTAGGGTGGGGGATCTATGGTCTGATGATGTGCTCGAGCCAGGATGTGCTGACGCGATTCTGCTTAATCTCAGAGTTGGCCCCCCATTTTTTTGGTCGAGTCAGTGGAGTCTTGCCAGCTGTATGGAATGGTGTAGTTACAATATAAACATTAGAGCTTTTTGTCACATTCAATTATTTCTTCGTGAACTGATGCTTACTTTTCACTTAAATGGAGACTGTGGAACACACATGCAGCCCAACTATTGAATGGCTCGACTATTTTGCTTGCCTTGTGCTTGAACGGAGTAAAAGGTCGGAATGTTGCTGTGCAGTGTCCTGTTACTGGTGGGGTGGGTTTAGCGTGAGATTATATGGTGGAGTCGCTGTAACAGCGACTGCTCGCGCTATGTGCGCCAGGAAACAACTTTGTTGATTGACCCACTGGTGCACGGTAGGTGAATTTTCCTTAGTCTTGAAAGGCCTTCTTTCTTTGTTTTTCATTTGGCCATCAAGCGACAGTCGGCATTTGGATTTTCAGAATCCAGGAAATGAAAGAAGAGCAGAGACCACTGGGAGGGTATTATACCCGTAAAACCTGTGGTTTTCCGATCGGTATTAGAACCGTGGCGTGGTGTCCCCAGTTATTTAAATGGTGTCAAGACCTTCCGTCCCAAGCTCTGGCCATTGCAAATATGGGATCGCGAGCTTATCGAACTTTTAAGAGACTCTACTGGAATTGCTGCTGCGTGCTGAGTTTAATGGGGGAAGCAAGGACGGGCAGGGGAGACTCATTTGTCCCAAAACAGTCGATGCTTTGACTAAATTTACGATTCGGCGGTCGTAATGAGACCGCACAAAAAAGGCATTGGTAGTGATGATTGGCCAAATTGACTACAGAGAGGAACCCCCTGTTTGATGAGTCTTGGGTTCTTTCTTGTTCTTTTTGTTAAATGGCCAAAATCACTGAACCAAAGTCTGGCAATTAGGAGCAAGCCCATGTGAATCCGTGGTGAAACGAGGCAGATGAAATAAACATTGCGCTAAACCGGCTTTACTAATGATGGTGTCAGAATGCAATACCCTCTGCGCCTACGGACTTGAACGATGAAGTCGTCAAGGCTCCATTTTATTTCAAGAAAAATAAATGATTTGAAAAGTATTTTCATAAAAACAGTAACCTGTATCGGTCACAAAAAAGAACGAACGAAAGAAAAATATATCTACCATCCAACTAAATGTTAAGAATTCATTTTTTTCGCGAGGAGCCTCAAGATTGGGCTATCATGTTTAGGACTCTCTTCGTGTTTTGCACGCGTGTTTAACTTTCTCTTTAAATGAATGATGTATACATACATATATATATATATATATATATATATATATATTCCGCCCGTAGTAGCTGTCTAATCCCGAGACAACTAACTAATAGTTAGATGATAATGCTTTCGATGAGAGGAAGGGAGGGGAGGGGGGAGCACAAACAGCAAATGAATGAATTTAAAAATGGCGGTGTCGTTCCATATAATAACCAAAATAATTAAGCACGCGCGTTTTAAGCGATGGTAACTAACAACGCCACGTGCAACGCCATCATTTAATTAATCATTTGATTGGTTTACATTGCACAAAGCGAGCGAGCGAGCGAGCGAGCGAGCTCTCTAGCTTCTGCATCCTCTCTCACACTCCCCCCCCTGCTCCCAAAACCCTAAACCGCCTTCCACTTCTAGCAGTTTCCTCCTCCTCTTCCTCCGCGCACGCGTCTCCGTGTTGATTTGCCCTCTCTCTCTCTCTCTCTCTCTCTCTCTCTCTCTCTCTCTCCCCCATGGTGGACGCCATTGTTGCCGCCGCCGCCTTCCACTGACGAGTACGTGCTCCCTTCTTCGCCTCTCTCTCTCTCTCTCTCTCTCTCTCTCTCTCTCTCTCTCTGTGCGCGGCGCTCCACCGATGCTCGAGCGCGTTTCCTTCCTCTGAATCTCCTCTTCCATCAATGCCCGCTCCTGTTTTGTCTCTTCGACAACACCCTTCTTCTTCCCCCTCCCTCTCTCTCTCTCTCTCTCGTACCGCGTCTCTCCGTGCTTCGTCTGCGGTGCCTGTCCGTCTGTCCGTCTGTCCGCCGTCTGCGCTATGTGTGTGTGAAGTGAAGAAGCGTCGTAGTTTGTTGCGTACTGCTACTACTACTTACAGTACTACTGGAGACGCTGCTCTGTCCGTCTGCTGGCCTTGTCGCTCGCGTCGCAGTAACTTTGGCTGCCCCACCCTGCCCCCCATATTCTCGCCGACCGCATCGTTCCTCCTCCTTCCTTCCTTCCTTCCTTCCTTTTCCCTTCTCACCCGCATTGATTTCTTTCCCGGAAATGTCCACCTTCGTTTTCCACCGTGGGGTTTCCATTTCCCATGTATCTGTGTACCCCGAGTTGCGCGTGGGGCGTGTCGCATGTCGCCGTCGCTTTCCCCCTCCCCCTCCCCCGTTTCGAGGTCAAACCCTTTTTTCGTTCTTAGCTTTTCGGCTCGGGAATCGACGCCTGAGCTGTAATGCTGCATGCATTAATGGCTCTCGCTCTCTGTCTCTGTCTCTGTCTCTCTCTCGCTCTCGCTCGCGCATTGACGGTTGTTCCTTTGATTGATTTGATATCTGATGTGTACATATTCCCTCCCCTCCCTCCCTCCCTCACTCATTCCCAGCTCTTTCTTCTATGCAGGGTCCTGTTCATCGCTGTCTCTCTCTCTCTCTCTCTCTCTCTCTCTCTCCTGCGGACGTTAATGGTGGTTTAGGGTTCCTGGTCGGACTTGCTGTCGTGGCTTGATAGCTACATTCGTTCCTTGACTTGGATTCTTGCTGTGCCATGGAGGGTTTCTGGAGGCGGCGTCCCGTTACCCTCGCTTTGGCCGTGTCGCTTGCCATGATGGTGCTGCTCTCGGTTGCGGTTTTCGGAGGTGCGTATGATTGCGTTTTCCGTCCTCGCCTTTCTCAGATTCTCCGCCCCACGCTTTTTCCGGCACATTCTTTGGTGTTGATACGATGCGTGTTTTGTATATGCATGGGCATGGGTTTTGTTTTCTACTGCGGGTACGTTTTGCCAATAAAGATTTCAATGATGCGCGTTCGTTTCTCCTTTGTTCTCTTTGTTTTTTTGTGCGTGAATGGCGTCTCAGTGGGACATGGAGGTCCCTATCTCTCTCTCTCTCTCTCTCTCCCTGTTCTTGTCGTTTTCTTTTTCAGCAACAAGCTGGTGTGGTGGTGATCTGCTCGTTTTACACTTGTCTCTCTTGAGGAATATTCCCTCGTTCTATTTAAACACAGCTATATCTCCCTACCATATTCCAGGAGGTGTGATCGACGGGCATTGGCCATTTCAGTCGAGTCTAATGGCTGTTAAGGGTGACAGACTGAGGAAATCTGCACTGCATCGGAAGCTCCTTCGTCTTGGTAAGTAAGCTTCCCTTCTTGAATCATCCTCCATTCAAGCTTTCTGGGTTGTGGGCATTTCTTTTGCTCCTTTTCTGGGTCATAAATTTTGGGGATGGATGGGGAGTTGGAGACCGAGTGCTTTCCAGCATCTGCAATTCTGGGTTTCTATAGTCAGGTGTCTAACCTATTTCTGGGGCTTCTGAGCGTGATCAGTATCTTTGGCATAATTTGCTTGCGACGCGAAAACATTGAATGCCCCTCCAAAAACAGTCGCGGGAAAGCTCTTCTCTCATGCTCAAGACGGGTGAATACCGCTCGGGTGTCAGAGGTGCACGTCTGGGGAATTTCCCTCTGCCTCATTCTAACGTGCGCTTCTTCGTACACAGGAAGGGACACGGCCCCCCAAACCCCCTCAAAAAACCCTTTGCTTTATCCTTCTCCTTTTCGTTTCAATCAATGTCGCTTCAATATTCCATCATCAATTGCTTACTCACTGGACCCCGTCGTGCGCAGTAGTTAATGGGCCGCGCATCTTAGCAATAATCATTCATGTGGTCGCGGTAGTCTTTTTTCTTTCTAGCTCTAGCTGTCTCCGCGCCTTGCGTAGGGATGGCGATTTTGAATTTCCAAGGTAATGGAATGGAAGTCGTTTTCCTCAAGCGAAGCAGGGCCAGAAAAAGAGCGGAAAAGGTCCGACAAGAGTACAAACTTAGGCGAAAAAGTTGCGATGAATATCCCCACCACCCCCACCTTTGGCATTTACTCCATTATAATAATTCCTGCGTTTCGTCTCTGAAAAGCGATTTTTGTCGGTAGATGCGTCCGCTTCGTCTTCACCGTAACAACTTTCTTCGTTTGGTTTTGCGTTTGCTTTATGCAGCATCGGCAATGGAAGAACCGAACAGGATGTGGGGGGAGAGATGCAGCAAGGCCGATATAGTGATAAGCCAAGGACCGACGTCCCCGCTTCCCAGTGGCATACCCACCTATACCGTGGAGATCATGAACGCTTGCGTGACCGGGTGCGACATCTCTCGCATCCACCTCAACTGTGGCTGGTTCAGCTCCGACCGTCTCATCAACCCGAGGGTCTTCAAGCGCCTCCGCTACAACGACTGCCTGGTTAACGATGGCGAGCCGTTGACCAACGGGGACACTCTATCCTTTCAATATGCCAACACCTACTCTTACCCTCTCTCCGTCTCTTCCGTCGCGTGCTCTTGAGGGAAGGAAGGGGACGACAATGGGTCTCACGTTTGACAACAGTCAATTCAGTGTTCATAGGATAGATACACGGCCTTTTCAGTTACTTGCTTTTTGTTTGTATGTCTGTTGGTGCCACTGACTTTGTGGAGCTTGTTGCTTGCTTGGTGGTTGAGAGGTAAATACTAAGTAGTAGTCGCCTTGTATTTTGGTCCGGGCGCGGAGGCCGGGACACGGCAGACTGTGCTGCCGGAGCTACTACGATGATCTTTTCTGTTTTGGGCTCGGAGTGGTCGATTTCGGAACGATTCCATTTTGCGGGGGCGCAGAGTGTAAATAGCTTAAAACAAGAACATGTGATTACAGAATGCTGTCTTGTTTGTTGATGAGGGAGGAAAAGATGATACATTTAATGAGCCTTTTACCTTAACCGCCTGTTCTTTGCTCTGTTTCAGCCGCTGTATGAAATCTTCCATTGCTCATTGCTGCTCTCGTTGGTGGAAAAAGTTGTGCTATGCATTAACTTTGTCATACTTCATTAATTGCGATTTTTATGACACGAGATGTTGTTAACTCACGACAAACTGGCCAGAAAAAAGTTCTATGACCACATGTTACTTAGATTCACTTAGAATCATTTGGTTTCATTCGTTGCAATGTATTGATCTGTTATGATGGTGGCATAATGAGCCTTCTCTTTCGTGTTTCGACCTCGCCATGAAACACCGAACAGTGAAAACTGGTGACGGTATACATTATACAACGTTCCAAGTTCAATCCCTAAGGGGCCAAACTATATATAACCCTCGCCTCGCCATGAGTTGCATGAACTGTTCGATGTCTCGTTCAGTCTAAGGGATGGAAGTGGACCCTTGTCCATATCACTAGGGTGTAAAGAGAACGGTGGCAAGCATGATCACGAGCCCAGCCCATGAGTAGCTAAATTCTGCTCATCAGAAAATTTGATCCATAGATCTCTTTGGGCTCATGGGCCATTGGCCTTGCCAATGATCGGGAAATCCATGAAACTAGTGGGAAGTCAGTTAGAACTAAGGAGCACGCACAGCTTCCTTTGTTTTCCAAACTAGCTGGTAATGATTTGCCTACAGAGAACAACCAAATGACATTCATCACAGCACAAAACACGTCCCTCGTTAAGATGCGATACCATTCATCTTGATCCAGGGATCCGTACATCTGACATCTCAACTATATTGTAAAAATAACACCGAAGAACTATGAACCAACGACAGATAGAAGAACTTATGCTAGCACTACTCATTGAAGGCCATCAGATGTGCACTTACCATCCAAAAATTTGCAAAAGAGATACGAATGATATAGCAACAATTTTAGAGTATATGGACAGACGATTTGCACTATACACTTGTACACGTCCAGAAACAACAGTGGAATGATTGGCGGATATTCCCAGCGACAAAGCAGTGATGCGAATATAAACTATTCTGAGAGGCAACACATACATGCTCTCACAATACGGAGCAAGAGCAGACAACTTTCCTTGGGGAATCATCAAGTTTCTTCTCTGTTTCAAAACAAGTCCATGTGTAAATCGAGATGAATATTCATCAATAGGCTAAAAAAGGAGTTTTCAATACTACTACGAAACTCTAAAAAAGGCCTGAATTCTCCAAGAGAACAAGTCTACTCATTCCAGATTAATAACTGAGTCATGGTCAATGAATCAAAGAAATACGCTTGTTTACCGCAGGTAAGATCTAGATCTTGTTTCACAATGACAAAGCAATTGATGAAGTCTGGCCAGAAATACTAGACATCACGTAATAAGTTTGTTCTCAGTTCATTTCTAGACAGGCGAACTTGGTCAGTGAAGGACCTTCTAATCGGCATATGAACCAGATACAGTAAGCAGACAAAACTTATATCTGAAGAAACTTTGTTAACAAAAGTCCTTTCCAACTCTGCAGAGCATTCTAATATAAAAATATCGCAATCAAACCTTCGAAGCTGTTAGATGTAACAAAATAGTAAAAATACCTGCTCTTTTTTTTGTTAACGATGACTGTACAACAACGTGCATTATGATACCTCCTCCGCCAACATCACCAAAAGGCATTTTACACTGACCAACTGTCTTAGTGTTTTCCAAAACTTTACCGGCATTTATCAGTTTTACTTCACTTGCTGCCTTTGGTATGATCGTCTTGCCTGAGGAACAACGAACAATACAACCTCAGCGGAAAAGAAACAGTTCTTAATCTACAGCTAGTTAGCAATGTCAGAAAACATTCACTGGAGATTAAATCCTTAGCTCGGGTGTATATGTTATCATCCATTGAATTGTTGTCCATGTACACGGTTGAAATTAAAAATGCCGTTACAGCTTACAGAAAAATGCCTGAGTAACTAGTAAGAATAGATTTGCCAACATGATTCTCTCACATGGTATTGCTAGCTGACAAGGATTTGAGGGATTTCCACAGTAAGTGGAATGATGCAGATGCATTCATCTATACAGCCAAAGCCAGGCTATCTCTTCTCTAGGGCCGCAAATGCCCTCTCAGACATTGTTTTGTAACAGAACAAGAAACAAAGAAAAATCAACAAATTATCATGTCACACCTGTTGCCCCTAAATTAATCCAAATTCTGTCTGTCCTTATCAGGAGACACCTTCCTCAGAAAAATATCTGCCTTACAATTGCTTTCGGAAATATATGTTCAGCACATTACTCGTTATTGTTATGTAAACGTCTTTTCCCTTTCTTACATCTATGCAACTACATATCATCATGGGCTTAGCCACTAATGTTATAGAGCCACTTGTTGCCCCAACTTCCCCGTGGCAGGCATTTAAGAATTGCAAGCAAATCTGTTTTTCCTTGCACGAGAACATCGGCATTCATACCACCAGGGAAAAAAGATTTAGAATCCATAACGGAGACCGAAATAATGGACAAGCAGTCCGAGCACATGCGTCCGTTTATTTTGGCACGCGGGCTTGCTTGTAATTCTACCTTTTCTTGCGCCACAGGCGAACTTTTTTCATCATCTCACATTTATCATGTAAACGGCAACAACAGAGACAAAAACAATCACCCAAAGAGAAGATCGCAACTCTTCATGATAGCGACATGACTCATAACCTTGTGGTCACTGGCAGCCGCAAAGATGAAATTTTAAAGTAGGGTCATCAATAACTTAAAAAAAGGCCCAGTTTTTGACATGATCTCAGCTCCTACACAGTTCCTACATTCCACAAGAAAGAGTTCGAATAGTCTAGGATGCAAGTATGACCCTGCTAAGCTGTTGAAATCTATCACCAATCTCATAGACCATATCCGAACAAGATGAAGATATCCGATTATAAGGTTATTCAGCACAAATCACATACTTAAACGAACATAGGATGGAGAGGTGGAGGAAACCTTTGGGCCAATCAGAGACAACTCTCTGCTTCAACATATCGATGGTGGATGCCGATGAGTACTGGAAGGGACCCATGTCCGATCCATCGAACAATCTGAACTTTATATCCACCAATTCCTCTTCCCGCATTTCCTTCTTCTTCTCGATCACTCCCGCGTGCCCGTCTCTCTGCTTCGTCTCAAGTTTAACAAGGACCTTATTGGGTCATTCCATCTAAACCAGCGAAAGAAGTCGAGTCGATGGTATGGGCAAGCAAATGGGGAAGATGCAAAACCAGGACTTGATGAACTCCCAGAAACGGGAATCAAAAGATATGGCGTGGGAAAGCAAGCGAAGATAGCGTTTAGTTTAAACGTATTGATGGGCAGGAGTAGCTCGAAAGAAACATGTCATACCTGGGCAAGTAGGTGAAGCTAACGAGTGAAATGCGACATCTGTTTGGTTCGGAAGATCGGTGTCTGTCTGTTGGCGAGTCACCAAACGACCGGAAATGTAGACTAACGACAGTTTAAGAGTATTGTCTGGACGGACAGACCGGACAGAACGCGGGAAACGACGTCGCTTTGTCTCCGCTACTGCAGCTCCCGCTCACCTCAAGTGGTAAAAAAGGAAGCTCCTTTTCCTTCGACGTATCGTATTCGTCCCCGACGCCGTCGTTTCTAACTTGTTCGTTCTTTCCCTTTCCTCGTTCGTTCGGTCGATGGTCGTCGCAGGAACATGAAGAGGAAGAGGAAGGAAGGAGGAGGCGGCGGAGGAGGAGAGGGAGGAGGGAGAGAGGACGGGGAGGTTGTGTGGCAAACGCCGTCGAATCCTCCGGACCGCCAAGATTACATCTTTCATCAAGGTAATTTCTTTATCTCATGACCCCACTCTCAATAGAGTTTTCTTTCATGGGTCAAAAGAAGATTGATCTGTTAAGAGAATGCAGGGAGGCGCTACGTCACGCCCTACCACTTCGAGTTTATCTCTCACGTGAGTCGTCGCTATCTCGTCTTTCTTCTTCTGGGAGTGGAGTGGAGTGGTTTGCGTACTTCACCTGTGATCAAACTTTTATTTGATGAAGACCCTCGTTGAGAGTTTTATGCTTCGATCTTTGAGCTCTCAGTTTGGCTAATTTTCTTGTTATGAATTATGATGTGTATAGGTTAAGAGTCGCTGGGCTGGCAAAAACATTGTGGATTTGTTTGCCCACGAGTTCAAAGGCAGACCTTATGAGTATTATGTAAGCATTTTCTTCATTGCATAACGAATGTTTAGTTCTGCGCGTGATCATGACTTTTAACCATGCGTAGTCATAACCTGTAGGTCAGTGCTGTCGAATGTGGACGGATACAAGTCGAGGGGAGGGCCGTTCCTGTCTCTTACATTGCAAAAACGTCAGAAAAAATAAGCCACTTTGTACACAGGTGGGTTTGAGCTTTACGCTTGCTATGATCTCTTTATGAGACGTTGCTATTCAAGGGTCTAATCTAGCAATGATATATCTCTTTGGCTGCATCAGTTTCTTTTACTTAGGTTCTCTTTCTTTACCTTTTGTTTCTTCAGGCTTCTTTATTCTTTGTTCATTCAGGAGTCGAGAATTCTGATCTTAACGTACAGTTTTTTCTAGAAGTTTTAGGGTATTCTTTGAATTTGTGTTAATCTTGATAAGGTTGTAGGCACGAGCCTCCTGTGATGAGCCATAATGTCTCCATCCTACACAAAGAACCGGATGTGGTGACTGTTTGTAAGCCAGCATCTATTCCAGTAAGGAGCAACACAATTATGTTTTTCCTCATTTCAAATGAACAACAAAAGAATGAATTTGATGAATTCGTGTGGATTTTCATCAGTGCTGTAAAATGACTGATGAGATTCAGACAGTAATATGTTTACAGCAGCCCTGCTTGGCCTAGCTATCTTTGTTGGTCTTATGGGATCTATGTTTATAGAAATTTCAACTTGTTTATAGGTGCATCCATGTGGTCAGTATCGTAAAAACACTGTGGTTGGCATCCTTCAGGCAGAGCATGGGCTGGCACCCCTATTTCGTATCCTAAGTAGCTCTTTCACATGCATATGCATTTTCGGCTCAATCGAAATCGGATTGGGCATATTCTGTTTCCCTGTGATTCTTGATGTCTGTCATTAACTCCTTTTTCCCTCCTCTGACTTATATCTGGTGTCACATCCAAATTGTGGAGTTCGTACGTCCTCCTTGATATTATAATGCAAGCTGTTCACCGACTAGATCGCCTTGTCTCTGGACTCCTTATATTTGCCAGAAACGCGTCGAAAGCAGATCTTTTCAGGCAACAGGTGAGTGTCGTATTGAAAAGCATGCTTTTGGAACCTTTAATCATTGTAAGTTCCTATTAGCTGCAATACTGTGTGGGTGATCAATTGTCTAAATGGAAGTGGGGCTCTCTTACATTTACAGCAAGGGTAGTGGTAGTTCTCTGAGCATTGTGCTGTGTTATGACATCTTGTTCATCATTTGTAATATTGTCACACTGTGTCATGTACATTTAGTATATTGAGTGACTTAAAGAGGTCTTATAGTTTCTTTCTGTGATGTGCATGTCCTTGGTATATATCTAAAGTCTGTAGCGTTCTAATCCGTGTCTGGTGACTGTTTCTCCTAATACGAATAGTGCCATCACGTACTATTTCTGCTACTGACTTCATTCCCTTGAGTAAAATTATCTAGAATAGCCTATTATATAGGGCTAATTCCAAAAAAAAGCACAAACTTTACCTTGCACGACAATTATGGCCCAAACGTTTTTTTGTCTCGATAAAAAGCACCGACTTTTACTCGAGTCCCAAATCTGGCCCCCATGACGTGTAATTTTCAAATTGTTCGAGCTAGATTTGGAATTTATGTGAAAGTTGGTGATTTTTTATGAGACAAGAAAAATTCGGGCCAGAATTGTTACTCAAGGTAAAGTTGGTGCTCTTTTTGGGAATTATGCCTACTATATACTATTAATAAGTCATATTCATGATGTAGCAAGGTACACATGATACTTGGCCTACAATTTAAGTTTCAACTGACATTTAATTTCTTCAGATTGAAGGTGGTTTGTTGCAGAAACAGTACATTGCAAAGGTGGTGGGTGAGTTTCCTGAGAATAAGGTATCTATTGCTTCAATCTGGTGATTTTTGAATATGCACTCAAAGTGGATAATTTAAGAGTTGAAAAATCCTGCAGTATCGCACTACATCAAGGAGTTTAACCCTGAAGAATTGGAATTATGAGATGTTGAAGTAGATGTACTTAATATAGCAATGTGATTTCTTTTTTCCAGTTCGACTATTTCTGTTTGTTTGTTGAGTTTTCTTGAGAAGAGGTAACACTGAAAGGACAAGTCTGTGTGACAGGGTTAGTTGTTAAAAATCAAATGCACATCTCAGGTGGCATCTTCAGTTATTATTACTGGAAGATCCAGCTGTGGTTTCCCATATCATTTTATCAAACCCAAGGAAGATCTACTTATTTAAGAACACAGTCAATTAGTCCTTTTCTTTCAGGTCCTGCTCATCAGAAGATCCTGGAGGCTTGTTAGATCGTTTGAAAAAGTTCTAGAGAATGTGGTATCAGAAATGCATTCTTAGTAGATCTCATCTGATTTATGTGTTCTGGGGTTTCTTGTCAGCTGGAGGTCAATGCCAACGTCAATTACAATGCTCGAGAAGGAAGGAGCACAGTGGAAGTGAGTATCTGCTCAAAACCTTGTTATTTCAACCTTTTTCTGAGTTTCCGACCAAAAAAAAAAAAAAACCGTTTTCTGAGTTTACATTGATATCAATCATTGTTTTATGTGAGGCCATGAGCATCTGAGCATTGGAGAAGGGTCTTGAAATGATGGCTTTTTGATAATGCTTTTCAATGAATATTATGTCATGCCGCCATGTGTATTTATTTTTTCTCCTTTCTTTCTTTTTGCTCTCCTTTTCTTCGCGAAGGAACGCTTTTGTGACCAATCAATATGAGTTCATTTTGGGATGTGATTATGAATGTTATCAGAGCGCTATAATTGGAAGTTAATGCCCTTTCTTAACATTCTTACAGAAGCATGTAAAAATAATTATATAGTTTTTGTAGATTTCCATTTATGATGGCCTCTCAACACTTTTTAGGAACATACATATATATATGAGCCATGGTGGACTGTTATGTAAGTGATGCACAACACGCTTTTTGAAATGGAATTGAGAAGTGATGTGTGACGGTAATCCAAACTAAATTTGTCAGAAGTTAGAGCTCTGAGCTCGTGCCATAGTGCTGGCTGATGCAAAATCTGTGAGCCTCGGTAAATGAATCAGCAAATCTAAGATACTGCCAGCCATAAGCAAGAATCCACAGTTTCCCTATTTATTAGCACATATGCCGTGTCACTTTACGAGCTCATTGCGATGCAATAGTATGTGATTTGGATTTTATACGGATGAGTCGTCATATAAAGGCTTTCTAATCTCTAAGGAAATTAAAAATTGTGGTAGGTAGTCATCTGCCACCCTTCTCCTAATCCACGTGGCATGGTGTGTCATAATGTGTGACCTCTCTTAGAGCTTTCTTTTTCTTCTACATTTAAGAAACATCTGCCCTGACTGTTTCATAATCGTGTCTTAATTTCAACCAGTACATTAGAGAATTGGCAGTGAATGTAAGAATGTGCTTAATGCGATTAATCTGATCAATATCATCTGTTTGTACAGGCAGGGGACACTACTTGTGACACTGCCCTCTTGAAAGGAAAGGCCGCTAGTACAAAGTTCACAAGGATCAGCACCAATGGAACTCATAGCATCGTTCTCTGTGAACCAGTCACTGGAAGAACTCATCAGGTAAGGCAACATGCTGCTAAAGGATGCAAATAATCATGTAGAGAGTCTGATACTTCTTTTTTCTATTCCATAAGCAGTGAACCTTCCTCGGTTGTTTTGCCTGAATGTAGCCTAAGGTCAATTACATGCGTGCATAGATGTACCCACACATACAGGAAGGACATTGCATTTACTGTTAACTTTTTGAGTTATATGCGCCTTCTTTTCTGCACTTTTGTCCCACCATAAACCCTGTCCTGCTCATTTTGTAAGATACTTTTGGATCGTGCTTATAATATACCTCACCGGGTTTGGTTTTTTTTTTTTCTGGTCAGACTCTGGATTTGGTTAAGTCATCCTGTTTTTGTTACCTTTTAATGTGTGAGGTTTATTTGATATATGCTAGTACTTGCAGTGCTTTCTTCTCTCAACCCTGCTCGTTATGTGCAGATACGAGTCCATTTGCAGTTTAGTGGCCATCCAATTGCCAATGACATGCTTTACCTTTCTGAACAAAGGACCAATCGTTCAGCTGAAGGAATGGTTGCTGATAAGGCTCCTGGTTTGTCATCAGAATCCAGTGTAATTGATACCTGGCAGAATGAAAAGGAAGAGCAGCCTTGCATTAAATTTAGTGCTGACCCTATGTGCACGAATTGTCCAAATTTAGCTCCAAAAGGGTGAGTGTTCCTCCTCTTTCCCATCTTGGGCACTTGTCTTTGCACATATTCTTGCTTGCACACCCTTGCCTGAGTGTGTAAGAGAACCTAAGATTTGATTTCTGAGTTTCTGCAAAATGCAGATATGATGGAAATGAGGAGGGATTGTGGCTACACTGCATACGATATTCTGGACCCGGATGGATCTATGAGTGCCCATATCCAGATTGGGCATCCCTTAGCTAGCCTGAGAACATTCCAAATTTTCATCTCGAGGCTGTTCTCTAAATTTGCTCTAAAATTGTAGCAAGTTCACAGTAATGCAGCTATTTACTTTTCGAAAAAGCCTTGAAAGAATCTGATACAGTGAGAGGCAATTGCAAGCCTGCAAATTGTTTCGGCTAACACAATAGTGTTGTCTGCCGAGTGCATGCTCATAGGTCGTAGAGAAGAGAGCTTCCTCATTGGTGAAATTGCTAGTTAAAGTCCTTCATGTTTGTGGGATGAGAATTGACTGTTGATCCCGCTTGACAGAAGAAACATTTTGCTGCGACTCAATTCTTTTATTGGCAGTCTGATTGAGGAACTACTTACTGTTTACTTTCCTTTTAGGGGGAAGTTCCTCTGATCTCTCAGTGGAAGGGATATCTATGGTGTGCTAAGAGTAGTTTTTAACTATGATATTGTGTAATAACGGGTTGACGGTCCGGTTGGATCTTGGCCTAATGGTACATGCTATCCTTGGTGAGTTTAATACCCACTTGAGCAAACTTGAACTTAAAATGTCATCTTAGGGCACGCATTATGTGACCACAGATATATTCTGATGAATAGGCAAATTACTGAATGAATGTAAAAAGATCTCCCAGAGTGTCTCGAATATTAGCTCAAGATCCTAACTAGCTGGATTTCAAAGGAAAAATATGTATCATGAGCGGGTGGGCCTCGTGACCTGGTAAGTATATGATCTCAACCGATCAGCAGAGAACGGAGATTATCAAGAAAAAAGAGGTAAACATTCGCAGACAAACACGCCACCCGCCCAAGCACGCGCACGTATACACTCGCTTACATTTATATTTTACATAGCAGAAGCAACGAGTAATCTAGATAGGAGCTGCTGGAAAAAAAGGCTGATCAGGCATATGAGTAACTTGAACGCCTGTCAAACTTCAGATGGAGTGGCCACTGGTCCTTTATCAGAAGCTTCAATAAAGACGATGAAGCTTCTCTCGCGCTTCTCTTTGTCCTTGTCAAAGACGACGGTATCAATGTGGGAGGCAATGGCATGCGCATTGCAACTTTGTAGATCAGAGCTCAGCTTCCCAGTACTGGTATCATTCTTCTCCTCCTCCATCACAATCATATTCCCCTTTCTGTATATGGCATGCAGTGCCATCTGAAGCACTTCAAAGATGACTCCTAACACGTTTGGACCCTATACATGCACGCGCACACATAAATAAATTTTTCATTCTGGGGAAAGAAAATAATGTTGCCACACCTCGCCATCTTGATTTGAACAAGTAGATGAGCAATGCATACCGCGACATACAAGTCCTTGAGGAATAGGCCATATAGGAGCCATGTCACTGCGCTGAGCGTTAGGAAGAATGATAAAGAGAAGGGCATGAACTCCACGCTCTTGGTGCGTATTACCATTCTCTGCACGCACGTATACAAACTCACATGTATGTCGAAACCTAAATGCATGTCATGCACAACTTGTGTCACACATTAATACGCAAGACATGTATTTTACTGCATAAAAAAGTGAAGGATATAATGGGTGGACCGCCCAAGATGGGCCAAACCCGGCCCGTGAGCCACAAGGGCCCACGAGGTAGTTATTTCTTTTATAATACTAGAAGGCACCCTTTGGAATCAACGTGACTTTCATACATGCAAACACACTCTTTCAAGAACGTGGTCTTCTCTGTTTCTCTTCGGGACGAACTCGAATGCGAAAGACGATCGAAGAACATTCAGGCGCAAAGTGGCACTTAATCTGTGACAATACCGGGTATGTTCATTGTGTGATATGCCTGTACGATCGGTGATACAAGTTAGATGATTCTCGGGCACGTTTTCCGCACTAATCGAATTCGTTCCGAATATGTTTCCAACGACTCGATCGGGATTGAGTTTTCCCAACATTGGTATCAGAGCCCGCTTACTTGTTTCCCGATCATGCTTATGTATCGTCTGAAGTGTATACTGTTTGTTTTCGTTTTGGCCTCGTTTTTTGTTCGTCTTCGTCGCGTCGCCGAACTGTTCATGCATGTTTCGATTTCTGTTTTTCGTCAAAACTCGAATTTTATTGCATAAACGGAAAGTACTCGTCGAGACGAGAAAATTGATGGGCGGCGCGTCCCCAGATGACGCCGGACGCGCCCTCACGCGCCGGCAAGGGCCAGGCGCGCGACGGCGCGTGACACCCACGCGCGGCCCCCGCGACACGGCGCGTCGGTTGCCGCGGGAACCGCCGACGATGACGTCACGCTGACGTCATCAGTCCGACCCGGCTGACTTGACCCGACCCGTTGACCATTGACCGACCCGTTGACCATTTGACCCGACCCGGTTTACCGACCCGTTGACCCGACCCGAGTTGACCGTTGACTCGACCGTTGACCGTTGACCGGTCAACGGTCGAACCGGTCAGACCGGTCGAACCAGACCGGTTCAAACCGGCAGATTGACCCTTGTGTCTTCTATCGGCCCGTTCGAGCTTATTTGAGCTCCGATTTGGGCGTTCTTGGTATCGATGTGCTCGTATCGGAATGCTCTACGTTATGGTGTATTCATATTACATTTTTGCTGCACTTATGAATGTGAAAATGCACGATAAACCCTATGTACACGTACCTAGGGGCATATTTTTATGGCATTTTCTGCAGTATTTCTCTATAGCCTTTTGAAATACAAGTGTCAGCTCATATGTATATGAATAAGCATTCATTACCTTAATGTATCATGGATTATAAGTAATCCTTTGTTCTGCATTCGTTGCAGGAACAATGGTACATTTGAGACGCACTCCGATAATCCCAAGAACGGCGGCTCAAAAAGAGAAGCTTGAGAACCTAAGAATCAAGCTAGCCCTTTATCGATGGGACGCCAGAGATGATATGATGACACACATCATCAAGGTCGACAAAATGATACAGGATATCATTTGGAACGGCTTTGTAATGCCGGAGTATGTAATGATCGGAGCCCTAAAGTGCACTATTCCTGAGGAGTTGGGAAGAATGCTTGATAAGGTTAAAGAAACCTTAAGTGGTCCAAGCTATAAGATGCTTGTGGAGAATTTTGTGCAAGAATACATAAAAGTCGGGGCAAGAAGGACATCAACCCTTGCATTGAATGGGTCTCGGGGCAAATCATGGTCAGGATCTAGGGGTTTTCCGGGAGCTTCTATTTATGTTCCGAAGAAAATAAAACTTTCTGAGGAATTTTATGAGTCCTTTCCTGTCTATGTGTTAGATTGGTACACTTGATGTTGTTCTTTTAGAATTTGGAACTAATTCTGTACATGTCTTTGGTTGATATAACATATTCTTAAACATTTGTGAATGTTTTATGATATATATGTGGCTATGAATTTTTGATGTTTTTCATTTTATAATTGCCATATTATGTGTTATGTTTATGTGGGAAGTTCTTTAAAATTTGTATAACTTTTGAAGAACCAATATCATTACATAAAATGATTATGTTAATGGTAATTTCAAATTAGGTTTTTTAGACGATGATTGGGAACATTGTGAACTTTTGACTCTAAGACCTTTAGTGAAACTATTCATTAACATAATTAGTTTATGTAATCATGATGCTGATGAAGCATTTAGATAGGCTTTAATAACTCGTGCGTATGTGTCTGAAATGTTCAGATACGATGGCTTCAGCAACTAAGAACATAGTGGCTGAACTAAATAAGGGAGAAAAATTGAATGGCGACAATTATGAGATTTGGAGTCTCAAAATCCAATATGTGCTGGAAGAGCAAGAGGCACTCGAAGCTCTTAACCAGATTATGGAAGAACCTGAGGAAGGGACAACTGCCCAACACAAGAGGGATAAAGATGCCTTTACTGTTTGGAAAAGAAAGAACTCCCTTGCTCGCATTACGTTGCTAAGCAGCATGGACAATGACATCATGCGAGAGTTCGGACGTTTCCAGAGCGCTAAAGAGATGTGGGCTGCACTGGCATCAAGATTTGGTCGAACTTCTGTGACCAAACTGAGACAACTCACTATCCGTTTCTACTCTTACAAGATGTCTCATGGAAAGACCATGAAACAACATTTGAGGCAGATGTCGAATATGATAAGTGAGCTAAAGGATGCCGGGCACATACTCACTGATGAACAACAGGTGCAGGCAGTAATCCGCTCCTTGCCTCAAAGCTGGGAGCATATGAAGATCCATTTGACCCACAATGAGGGTATCAAGACCTTCGATGATGCTATGCGGCATCTTGAGCTGGAAGAGGATCGCCTCATGGCGGCTAAGCCAGAAACTGATATTTATTTTGCTGGTTCTAGCTCGCATGGAGTTTCGGGCTCCAAGAGGAAGCACCCTACTGGGTCAAGGAAGTGGAAAGGCAAAGGGCCAAGTCCTTCAGGGAAGAAGCCGAGGCTCAACCAACGGGAGAAAGGAAAGCGTCCTTTCAAGAAGAACATTTCAAGAGTGAAATGTTTCAACTGTGGCAAGAAGGGTCACTTTGCTCGCGACTGTGGCGAGCCAAAGAAGGTAGAAACCCTTAGCATTCATGAAAATGCTACTTATGTGTCAAGCTCAGTGTTTCTAACCGAATCTAATCCTTTGTGGACTGTAGACTCGGGAGCCACAGACCATGTAGCGAAGGACAGAGAAGCTTTCGTGGAGTTCCGACGAGTTCCACAAGGAACGAAGTGGATATACGTGGGGAACAATTCAAGAGTGGAGGTCAGAGGCATTGGCACCTGTCAACTACTTATGCGCGGTGGACGTACATTGTTCCTACATGATGTACTATTTGCTCCAGAGATTCGTCGGAACTTAGTTTCAGTGTTGGTTTTAGTTAGACTTGGTTTTGCTGTAAACTTCCATAATAATGGTGTAGACTTGTGTTTAGGAACAAGTTATTATGGTTCCGGATATTTCTTAGATGGTTTCATTGTACTAGATGTTGACTATTATGAAGTTAATATTAGTTATTCCTTATTTACATCATCTGATTCTTATGAGAATGATGTGAACGTGTGGCATGCTAGACTTGGTCATATTGGCCAACAAAGAATGAATCGATTGGCTAAAGATGGCTTATTGGGAAATATTAAAAAGGTTGATTTGCCCATATGCGAGCATTGCCTAGAAGGAAAAACAACACGGAAACCATTTGGAAAAGGAACAAGAGCTGAATTTCCTTTGCAGTTAATCCATACTGACATCTGTGGTCTAATGAATATAAAAGAAAGGCACGGGTCTGTTTATTTCATCACATTCATTGATGATTATACTCGATTCGGACATGTCGATTTGATTTCTCATAAGTCCGAAGCTTTAAATTGCTTTAAAAGATTTATGAGCTTAGTGGAAAATCAATTAGACAAGAAAATAAAAGCATTAAGATCCGATCGAGGTCGAGAATATCTGTCTGATCAGTTCAGAAATTTATGTGATGAAAATGGAATAGAAAGACAACTGACTATTCCATATACTCCTCAACAAAATGGTGTTGCGGAAAGAAGAAACAGAACTCTAATGGAAATGGTTAGATCAATGATGGCACATGCTAACTTGCCCATCACCTTTTGGGGTGATGCTTTGTTGACTGCTGCCTACATACTTAACCGTGTGCCTTCTAAAACAGTTGCTTCTACTCCATATGAGTTATGGACAGGCAGAAAGCCTGATTTAAGCTTTCTAAAACCTTGGGGTTGTGCTGCCTATACTCGTGAGTCTTCTCACAAGTATGGAAAATTAGGCTCAAGAGGCAAAAAGAGTATTTTTATAAGATACTCAGAACACTCAAAGGGATATGTATTCATAGGTGAGCAAGAAAGCGGAAGTATAACTGAATTTGAATCACGGGATGTCACATTCTTAGAGAATGAATTTCCTAAAAAGGGCGAAGTAGGTGGTAATTACTCACTATATGAATCTGTGGATCGTGATAGTGAAGTTAGTGGGAGCATTGTGACAAATGGAGAGTTGAATGCAACCCAGTCTCAATTGCAACCACTTAAAGAGACGACACCACCATTATCTCATTCGAGTGGGAGCGCAATGGAACGTGGTGAATCATCAGGAGTACAGCATTCCATACGACAGTCGAGTCGTAATAGGATTCCCCGTCGACGTTTTGACATTGAAGGAGAAGCCTTCATGATTTCCCCACAAGATGAAGATGAGCCGAAGAATGTGAATGATGCTCTAAAATGCCCTGATAAGGAAGAATGGATATATGCAATGGAAGAGGAAATGGAGTCATTAAGATCAAACCAAGTTTGGGAATTGGTTGACCTTCCAAAAGGACGCAAAGCCATTGGGAACAAGTGGGTTCTCAAAATAAAGCGTAAGGCTGATGGCTCAATAGAGAGGTATAAGGCTCGCCTTGTGGCGAAAGGATATAATCAACAGGAAGGAGTTGATTTTGAAGAAACTTTTTCTCCTGTGGTTAGATTTACCTCTATTCGCCTTATTCTGGCAATAGTAGCTAGTATGGATCTAGAATTACATCAAATGGATGTAAAGACTGCATTCCTCAATGGAGAATTAGAGGAAGAAATTTATATGGAACAACCTGTTGGTTTCATTACAAAAGGCCAGGAGCACAAAGTGTGTCGACTATTGAGGTCGATATATGGCCTTAAGCAGTCTTCGAGACAATGGTATATACGTTTTCACAATGCAATAATGACATATGATTTTGAAATGATTAGTGAAGACAATTGTGTATATATCAAAAGATCCAAAGATCAATTTGTGATCTTATCATTATATGTTGATGATATACTAATTGCCGGAAGTAGTATGGAGTTAGTTAATACAGTCAAGAATTGGTTATCTTCCAATTTTGATATGAAAGATATGGGTGAAGCTGCATACATTCTTGGAGTTAAGATTTCAAGAGATAGCTCAAAGAAATCCCTATCTCTTTCACAAGAGACGTATGTGAATAAAATTCTTGAGCGATTTCGTATGCAAGACTGTAAATCAATAGATACTCCTATTGCAAAGGGTGAAGCATTAAGCGACAGAATGTGTCCTAAGACTTCACAAGAAAAGAAGCAAATGGAACAAGTTCCATATGCTAGTGCTGTCGAAAGCTTGATGTACGCTATGATGTGTACAAGACCAGATATTTGTTATGCAGTTGGAATGGTAAGTAGATACCAATCCAATCCAGGTCAAGCACATTGGATCGCCGTCAAAAGAATCCTGAGATATCTAAAGGGAAGTGCCGACTATGCGCTGACTTATCAAGGAAGTGATCTACACCTTGAAGGCTATACAGATGCTGACTGGGGAGGAGATTTAAAAGAAAGGAAATCTACTTCTGGATACGTATTCTTACTGAATAATGGCGCCATATCTTGGAGCAGTAAGAAACAACAGTGCATAGCCTTATCTACAATGGAAGCCGAGTTCGTGGCTCTATCAGCAGCGGCACAAGAATCTGTTTGGCTTAGAAGATTTTTGGATCACTTAGGTGTAACTGAGAAAGCTGCAAACCCAGTATTGGTCTATTGTGATAGCCAAGCAGCAATAGCTTACACTAAGGATCCCAAGTACCATGGAAAGACCAAACATATAGATATCAAGTATAACTATGTCAAGGACATGGTTGCACGAAAGGAAGTGAACGTGAAGTACATATCTACACAAAGGATGATAGCAGATCCTATGACGAAGCCGATTCCTAGAGAAGTTTTCCATGGTCATGTGAGATCTCTAGGATTGTGTAGAATATGATGTACTGTATATTGTATTTTTCCCAGAATGTTCATTATTAATGAAGTTTGTTATTATCAATGCCTATAAGTTTGTATGACGTTTGTGAATGTCGATGCTGAGTGCATTATATTGAAAAGGTATGTCGGACAGATGAGAGATTAGCCCACTCACACGGGTAATCGCCTCTACTCACTGTGTGATGAATAGAGATGAGACAATTTTAAGCTTGTTATCTAGGTGATAATTGAGAGCTCAAGCTTGAAGTATGGACGTCGCCTTAACAGAATGTTAAGATGAGGACATATAGATTATTATGTCCGAAAGTGAAATGACCAACATATTTCACTTTACCTGTCTTTAATGCCAGATGTGAGTTCTGATAGATGCTTATGAATAGAGTAGATTTGTGAACTCAAGTTAGACATTGAGTATGTCTAAACTATCATCTGTACGGTATTGAGAGTAAAGACATACGCTCTATGGGAAAAGGAGATAATACCGTAATACGTATTTCATATTACGTATGCATGAAACGACCGATAAGAGTTGACAAAATTATGATCTCAATTTTTAAGTTGTGTGAGACTCTTGAGGAAAATAGTTTTTCTCAATTAAAGTGCCCTCACGACTCTTACTTATTCTCAAAATTTCTATTCAGTGTTTGCTATCTTAGGATGTTGCCGATGATCATGATAATTCGGTCTAACGGGGCATTTCTAGAAAAGCAAGTTGGACTGAAATGGAGAGGTTTAAGGAAAGAGGAAGATCAATTTAACTCATGATGTCACATTCTATATTTGTATTCACAGGTCGACCAATTATGATTTTAAGTAAATCATAATTGTGAATACAATATACGAGATACTAAAAGAGATCAAGAGAGATAAAAATGTGACTGATTGATCTAGGGAACTGCATACTAATTCTACTCTGCATAGTGCCCAAATCTGAGCTGTTATATATTCCTAACAGATGTATAACAACGAGCTCTCGTAGTATGCTGGTCGCACGGATTATTTGCCAATATGAACTTTGCAAGAAAGAGAGTTGTGTTTAGCCCATCGTGAGCGAGTGGGAGATGAAGGATATAATGGGTGGACCGCCCAAGATGGGCCAAACCCGGCCCGTGAGCCACAAGGGCCCACGAGGTAGTTATTTCTTTTATAATACTAGAAGGCACCCTTTGGAATCAACGTGACTTTCATACATGCAAACACACTCTTTCAAGAACGTGGTCTTCTCTGTTTCTCTTCGGGACGAACTCGAATGCGAAAGACGATCGAAGAACATTCAGGCGCAAAGTGGCACTTAATCTGTGACAATACCGGGTATGTTCATTGTGTGATATGCCTGTACGATCGGTGATACAAGTTAGATGATTCTCGGGCACGTTTTCCGCACTAATCGAATTCGTTCCGAATATGTTTCGAACGACTCGATCGGGATTGAGTTTTCCCAACAAAAAGAAAGGAGTTACATAGTAGTAAATTACAATGACGCTTAGAGGAGCGGCGAAGACTGCAATGGAGAGCACAACGCAAATCCACCCAAGAAGTTGGACCCTCGTCGATCCCTTTGCCAAGAAGTGGGACAGAAGAAGAATGGAACAATACCATCCCAAATTCAGCTGGATCAGCAGCCTAAGTGTCAGCATCTGCATCCAGTCTCCAACAAGTAAAATACATGAGGTGTGTTCCTCGCGAACAACGCTGTAAGTACGTACCCTGGCTTGTTTAGGAGCATAAGCAACGTAGACAGCATTGTAGATGGTCTCTATGACACATCCGACCGAGTTGACCGCGATGAGTAGGAAAGCGCTGGACTCCGACTTGAGGGATGCATAGTAGAGCCAAAGCATGGCGCTGAACAGAGAAACGACGTATGGAACTGATTCAAACCCTTCAGTCGATTTCCTCCTGCATACCCTACAAAATGTTGGCCTGCCAAAGAATTTTAAATAAGTCCAAACCTTATGTTGTTAGCGTGCATGGAGTGAGAAAGAGTTGAAACTTACACTGGGGCCAAAAAGACCACGATGGATATGATATTACCTACGACAAGAATCATCCAAAGGTTGACAAACGCGTAAAAACAAGCCATTTATTGTGGCTTGATAGTAACTAGAAAACAGTTGAATAATGTGTGTAAAGTACCTAGAACTCCAAAAGTGAGAACCCATGGATTTTCAGTCATGAAGATGGCCATTGTCCCACCACTCTCTTCCTCTCAGAACTGAAGATATTCAAATGGAAGATTTCGAAGCTGAAAACAAATAAAGCTATGTTGTGAAAATTGTATTCACGTTGGCCTTGCAATTTATAAAGGAGACGGAAGGCAAAGTTATGCTAGAATATAGAATGATTTATGATGGTGGTTGGTTGAGGAGACAATTGTCTGAAGAGTCCTAGACCTATTATATGGCAGCCAATCAAGTTCTAAATTTTTTAATATGGTCAATGTAGTTTTAAATCTTTTGACAAATTTTAAATTTAGTCCTTCTGACCAATTTAGGCCGGAAATTGCTGACATAGCAATCCAGTAAGTACCAGTTGTTCTACGTAGCACGCCCGCTGACGTGGATGATCTTAACACAATGTCATTTGGCAAATTTTCTTTTTAAAATTGTCTTTTTTTTTCCTTTTCTTTCTTTTTTCTTTTTCCTTATCATATTATTCATCTTTTTTCTTCGCTGGTCGTTAGAGCCTTGGTGATGATGGTCTGCGAAGGTCGCTGGCCACAAGCGATGGCGACCCTTGCATAGGCCACCCCTTGCGAGGGCATTGCAAGCCACCCCTCGAAAGGCCATTACGGCCTCGCCAAATCTGGCAAGGATGAGCCTAGCTTATGGCCAATGGCCTTTGCCCTGATTTGGCAAGGGCTATGACCCTTGCTTGTGCCCGACGGAGGAAAAAGACGAACAATCAAAATAGGAAAAAAAATAGATAAAAGAATAGAAAAGAAAATAAAAAAAAAATTCAAAAATTCTTGATTCAATGCAAAACGATATCGTTTCATATAAGATCCGTCTTCGTCAGCTACAAGTCTAGTGCTGACTAAACCATTACGTCAATGATTTTTTTGCCTAAATTGGCCAGATGGACTAATTGAAAAATCGTCAAAATATTTAGGACTATAGTGACTGAAATTGAAAGGCTTAGGAATGATTGGTTACCGTACAAAAAATTTAGGACTTTTTAGACAATTCTCTAGTTAATTAAGTTGTGTAATGATTTGTAATCTAATATTTAAACAAGTGATATTTAAATAAGTAGAGTCATGTATTAGCATTTGAAAGGAACTTATCGCGTCATTTAGTATACCAATTATGGTGATAATCATAATACCTTTTAATATTGTTAATGGAGATAATGATCGCCTAATAATTGCAGGTGGTATGGCGTAGGTGATTGTGCGCCCGTAAGCCAGCACCTTATCAAGGCATAAATTCTATATTCGATACTTTCTAGGTCCTAAAGTTACGTGTGCTTCGCTGCCAAAATATTTCCACCCCGTTTGATCACGTGACCACTCCTGTTGAACTTAAGTTACATAACCTAAATGTAATTTGGACAAAGGATTTATATGTGCTAAGTTAACTAAAATTGATTTCACGTAATTAATATATTAAGTGATGTGATATTGTATTTATTGACCAGGACCCGCTTGTTTAAAATGCACACTTACAATCTGCTATGTCACTTTCAAATACCATATTCTCAGATAACCTAGTCTTACAAATATCAATTTCATACACCTATGACGATGTATTTGATCAATGCGAAAGGAAGGAATCATGGGGCAACAGAAGTCCCTAATCAACATACGTTTCAGTATAAGAGGGCTACAAATTGGCGAATTACGTGTAAAACTCTCTCTTAAAAGTAATCACGACTTGTTTTCAACTTAGTCGCACATGACTTTGTCATAAAGTAAATGACTCTTGTATTTTCAATTCTTGAGTACAATGTCGTATCTTGTTATGCATGCCTTTAACTCATCTTTCGTCTCTTTTTTCACTTTATTGTGGGAAACTCTAGGAAGGGAGAAGTTATTGCACGATTTATATGGATCATGTGGAACGATATCTCTATCATTCTATAGACCATAACAATAACTTTTCCCGAAAGGAAACTACACGAGGCCATGACCTCTTCACCAAAATTCTTATTCATATACTATGAAATATTTATACGGAAAGAAAAGATTAGTCACAAGAAGATCTCCCCTGTAAAATAGGGTTAGGAGTATAACAATAACAACAACAAAATTTTTCACAAACTTAATTTTAATTAGAAATTATAGTGAATTGAAATCTGCAAATAATCAAGTAATGAGTTCAAATTACTCTTGTTGTGGCTCAGTAACGTAACATTTAGCACTGCATGTTTTTGTTAATCTCACCTGACATGGATGAAATTACTTTTTCCTTCCAATTATCGTTGTTTCCTCACAAGAGATTGATTATATTGTCTTCATCCATATTAATTATATACTGATTATATATTGATGTTATATATAGACATGCCTTCATCCACAGAGCAATCTTAGTTACTAAAAATAAGACAAACTAGATATGGTGTGGCATATGTTTCTTCTTGAGTGAAATTTTTTTAAGAAAACTTAATTTACAACATTTTACACAATCATCAGCGATGGTCATCCAGAAAAGAAAATCTCAGGTGGATCGATGTAGACTCTAAAGGTCGAGGGATTGGGATGAATCAGGGTCACAGCTGGATCTCCATTTGGCCAGCTTTGGAATTTGGCAATGGACAGACGTCAAGAGAAGATAACATTGATCCATCCATCCATGGGGTGGCGTCTATCATCCCCACCCATCTTCCGTACATCCCTCCCTCCACAAAAATGGATGACAGGTGGTTTGCCGAACCGAAGTCCGGATCAATTTGCACTTCCCTTTTTCGTTAGGGACAAGCAGGATTGCTTAATTTTCATACGGCGCTCACATAAGTGTTATTTTTTTTATTCAATTGGGTGTTATATTGAAATAAAATCGATCATTTGAGTAGCATTTTAGGCAAATCATCCTACGCTTAATTTTCCGTTTCCACTTGGATTTTTCTAATTTTTTTTTTATTTTTTTTCCTCTCTTTGCTTTTTTTTTCCTTGTGTCGGCAAGGGTTACTGACAACCCTTGTTGGCTATGAGGGCCTTGCCCAAATTGGTCAATGGCCGGCTCTTCTTCGGTTGATGGGATTGTGAAGGCCCTAGGTGAGGCCATCGCCAATCGTGAGCGAGGGCCTTTGCAACCCTGCTGCTGTGGGCAAGGGCATAAAGGCCTTTGCTAACGAGGCTGCAAAGACCCTAGCTTTGATCTAGTGAGGGCCTTCGTGCCGTCGCCCATGGTTGGTGAGGCCTTTGCAGTTGGTGTAGAAAAAAAATGAAGAAAAAAAGCAAAAGAAAAATTAAAAAAATTATCAACGTCAACACCGGCAATGTCACGTATGTCGATAGGCGTTCATATCGAATTTTTGGTAGGGAAAATCACACTGACACTTAAATGATTGATTTTCATAAATTTGTGGCCTCTATATGAGAGAAAAAAAAATTATGATACTTAAACGAGCACTATATGAAAATTATGATACTCATGCTCTTCTTATCCCTTTTTCACTATTTAAGGTAAATCATTTGGGTTTCATGTCGTTTCATATGGCTAATCAAAGCATTAATTAATGGGTATTATTGCCCTCTATCAAGAAGCCTTTTTGAACGTGATGTCAGCATAAATCTTATCGCCGATTGCTTGCTTTGGTAATATACGTCTCATACGAGAACATACAGTATCTGCCCTTCGACACATAACTCTTTTCCCAGATTCATTTGGTGACATTCGCATTTGAAGTTTCGTGCACCAAAAAGCTGGAGAGCTCTCTAAAGTGGGTAGGTCTGAGGTTGAGTGTGGAATTATAAAATGGCCACTTGAAGGGATAAGAGCTGACAAAAGTCTCTAACGATGATTCTACCTTTATGTAATCATGGGCGTATCATATTTAATTTGGCAATTGGTACATGATTCGCTTTTGGCTTTAGATATTTATGCTAATGCAGGCGATATCTCTAGTGGGGTTGTTCATGCTTGTGTGAATGTTCTGATTGGTAGTTGTATCATTGTCCAAATTAATGGACGAGTCGTTAATTTGCAAAAAAAGGGTTTTCACTTTTGAAGCGACTGTGGGTGTGAAGTGTTAGGATCAACGTGTGAGTTTTTGTATTAGATAAATCTCATGTCGAAGAATTGGTGTGGTGTCGAACAGTTAGTATATCCTAGTTAGCTCATAACTCATATTTGGATCCAATTAGCTGGTTTACCAAAATTCACAACATTTTATAATCTTGGTCGTGCCTACCCTTATACCGAACGGCCGTCTCTGTACGAGAATTCTCTCGTGTTCTACCTTATTGTAAATGAAGATTTAGGTGGCTAGACAACAGGTAGCCTACCAATGTGCTTAGTTTTGCGTCTTTTCCTCTTAGTTGCCGATAGCGTGTTACTTTCTTGTTGCGCTCTAATTGGATCATTTCCGAAGCAAATCTCCGAATTAGTACCATGAGAAAAGACCTCCATACGAACTTAGGTCAAAATGTCCATCTTTGTAACCACCAAGAAGTTTGATTGAACAAAGCCTTCTCCGGCCGAGGGTGGAAGAAAGTATTGCCCAAGCAAGATAGGAATCATCCCCAAGCCTTGTGTTCGTCAATATACATCGAGTCAAGTTAATCGCCAGTACGTAACTTGGCCTCGGTTCAATGATATATTACTTGGTTAAATCAACTTGATTGATTTAGAGTCGAGCTCGAAGAGTCTACTTGAACCTCTTATTGAGTCGAGCTCAAGCTTGCCATTATAATTGTGATAGAATCAAATACAGAGATCCTTAAGGTTACAAAGTACATCCACACATATATGAAAATCCAAGGAAAATATTCGAGCTATATGAAGCTCTAAAAGATCGAGTTTCTTTATAAAAACACTGTAGTCCACATCCGAGACAAGTCAACCTCGAGCATCTATCACCTTTAAGTTTAAGCCGAGCTGGGTAAAACTCTAATACCCGATCGAGCTCGTGTGAAGTTTCGAGCACTGACTTGCTTGCCCTACAATAAATTAAACATTTCCAAGATTTTTTCCCAACATTTAGAAATGTTGCCCGTTTCACTCAAATGTAGTTAAGAGTGGTGTCGGCAAAACTTTTGGCGGTATTCATCCTGTATGGTGGAAAAAAACATTGACTAATAGTGGCATTTGTGCACTAAATGGTGCTAAATATGTTATTGACGTCCATCTATGCTGTTATTAATGCCATCAATTGAGTCATTAAATCACTATTACCAGCGATTAGGGAAAGGCTGGAAATAAAATGCTGGGGCATAAGAACTCTGCTGTAGTGGTGACTCGATCCAAGGTTGGCTCAACATCAACTCGATTGGCACCCAAGTACCTGACCAAGCTATGGAAGTTTCACAGATTGATGAGTAGATATTGCCTCAATGTTACAAAGCTATGTCATTCTTAAAGAAGTACAATGGATTACTATGTGCGTGCACGCGTTTATATATAATAGAATATAATATACATTTACCTTTGATCAAAGAAAAATACCTATACATATAAATGGTGAGACCATACGCATACACAATGTCACGAAAATTAATTTCAAGCCCCCTATTTCTGGGCTAGAATGAGAGGCCCCGATGGAAGTTGTGCCAGGCTTTTTGTATTTGGTAATCTCATACCAGATGATGACCCCTACACATAGACAACGTGCATCCATGAACTTTTACTGAAATGTTCCTCACTAAATGACGCCGATGATGATGTGTTGATTATTAGTCTTCCAAAGAGTGGGCTTCTCTGCTTTTCAAGGAGGTAGATGGGTTAAGTTTACCTAGCTCGAAGGAAGTATGGATGGTTCAAACTGTCTATTATGACGAGCATCTTTCACGGCGGATTTCGATTCAGGTCGCAAATCATGATCTTCATAAGTGAATCGAGGCAAATTTACCATTTCTGATTTGAGACAAAGCGACCTAGATATATTTGTTCAAAATATGGATAAAAGAGACAGTAGAATGAGTTCATTTACGAGAGGAAAGAGACCAGAAAGATTATAATTGCTAGACAAAACATTGCATTTCCGGAGCATTTATGCGCGCGCTCTTAATCGCCACTTGCACATTCAAGTTAAGACGCGTGCAGTAACAACAGAGAAGAACGAACTAAATTTAGCTTCGCTTGCTACTAGAAAAATAACAGCGGAGGCATATGCAGCGACTTAACCCGTGTCAAACTTCACATGAACTATTCACCACTGGTCCATTATCGGAAGCTTCAAAGCTTTTCTCACCCTTGTGTACATCATCTTTCCTCTCTTTGACATCATAAACATCGATGATGCTGTCATTAGAGGCGGTATTGCAACTTTGAGTACCGGCAATCGGCTTTGCACCATTGAAATAACCGGGTTCCTCCAAAACCATCGCATTCCTCTTCCTATATATCAGATACAATCCCATCTGAAGCACTCCAAGGATAAACCCCAATATGTTTGGAACCTACATAACGATCACAGTCACGTTAATGAGTGTATATCAGAAAATAAAGTGATATCTAAACCGTCGTCTCTGTGATAAACTTTTTTCTTTGGGTAATAGAAAACTCTTTTTAGCATAATTTCTAGGATTTGCAGAAAGTCAGATGCGTACCGCAACGTGGATGTCCTTGAGGAATAAACCGTAGAGGAGCCAAGTTACCGCACTCAGCGTGAGGAAAAATGAGAGAAAGAAGGGCATGAACTCTACGCTTTTGGTGCGTATCACCATTCTCTGCACAATATTCGTCGAAAATAAACGTCATGCAAAGCTTGTCTCGCATAACTGAGTAGCATCGTGCATGAAGAAAAATATATAATTAGGGAAAAGTGAAAAGTAAGGAATCAAGAGTTACTTCAATTATTTACCATAACACTTAAAGGAGCTGCAAAAACGATGATGGAGAATCCAACACAAAGCCACCCAAGAAGTTGGACCCTTGTTGATCCCTTTAGTAAGAAGCGGGACAAGAGAAGAACGGAGCAAAACCCTCCAAAGCTTATCACCATCAACTTCAGTGCAAAAATCTGCACGCATGCATGCACATTTATCATTAAAAAACCTACTTTTACAACATATGCTGTTACATATCAACCGTGTATGAATAGTGACGATATCATATATATGTGATCAGACAGGTAAGTACGTACCTTGGCTTTTTTAGGAGCATAAGCAAGGTAGAGAGCAATATAGATGGTCTCTATGACACATCCCACTGAGTTGACAGTGATGAGAAGGAAATTGTTGGACTCGGAGTTGAGGGTTGCGTAGTATATCCAGAGCATGGCGCTGAACAAAGACACCACGTACGGAACTGATTGAAACCCTTCGGTTGACTTCCTCTTGCATACCCTATAAAATGTTGGTCTGCCAACATAAACAAAGAAAGAATTGCAAGAGCCCTATTAATTAGTCGTCCATACTTCCAGACCCATCTGTTAAGCTAAACAAAAAGTTGATCAAGAGGATGAACTTACACTGGGGCCAAGAAGACCACGAAAGATATGAGATTACCTGGGACAAAGAATTATAAAAAAAGATGACAAATAAATCAGTCCATGCCCTTACGAGGGAAACAAAATCTTAATGAGAGAGGGGTTAGTGATGGCACAACTTATAATGTACATGTTAACTCTAGTTTGATGAAGAAACAAAGTGAGATTACGAGTTCGATCATGTCTGGCTAAAAGTATATACCTAGGAGGCCAAAAGCAAAAACCCAGGGTTTATCGGTCGAGAAAATGGCCATCGTCCCTCTCTCTACTTCTCAGAAAAACAAGGGTGGAAGCTCAACTGAAGGAATATCTGAAAATGAAAGGTTTCAGAGCTCAACACGAGATGTCCTACTTCTGTCTCTACCCCTCAGTGATGAGCCATGCTGTGAACTCCAGTTACGCAGGCCATGCAATTTATATAGAGAGGAGAAGAAAGACCACTCCGTCTTGGCCATGACGAAGAGTCTGATCACCCAATAATTGGTTGGGCGGTTTAGCACAGACAGATTGTGCACCCGAAAGATCAACACCTAATCAGATGATTCCCAAAAAGATCGACTTTTTTAAAACAGGTCTGTCGTATAGCAACGATTTGAAGCAATTTTTTTATTTATACACTATTTCGAAAACCCAAGGACTCAATCGTATGGATACGTAAAAAACAAGATACAATGCTCAAGTCAGGGCTCCATCCAGACAATATTGTAATTGTAAACAGATTTTTTTGGTCTTTATGAGAACCTTTAGAATCTAGTTTTGTAATGAGCTTGTGATTTAGTTTTTGATGTAGCAAGTAGGCAAGTCGACTGATGTTGAAGAATCAACGGATGAGTTGTGCGCATTATGGTGAGACCACTGCTGAGTGAGCAGCCAAGAGATATTGAGAGAGATCAAGAATTCTCACTATTTCTTAGGTTCATGGACCCAATTCAATTCCGTGGGATCTTTCATTCACATTTTTTTTCCATCAATAGCGTTTTATAAAACTCTTGGACTCCTGAATTTGGAGTATCCTACTTTCACACAATTCACGGGGTTTAACAAGCACTTGATATTTCACGATCAAAGGTGTAGTACTATTTATAGTAGCGGTTCGGAAAAGTCAGAATAGGAGAGAGCTCAGGAAAACCATCAAGAAAGAGCAATAAATAAACCTTTATAAGCTCTCATATAAAGATTTATTGATTCCCTTTCACTACTAATGTAGTGTTTAATTACCGGATCGTGAATTAGATTGGATAACTCGACAGAAAATCGAATTAGTTGTTGTGGAAAGGGCCGAAGATTCTTTCTATATAGACTTAGGAAATTCCCTAAGTCCTCGGTATCCAATAATAGTTTTTCTCCGGTCCTACAAGGACCAAAGAAAAACCATCCCCCGGTCGAAAAGATGTGCCTATGTTTGTATTTGCTTAGGTCAAAGTAACTCTAATTTGCCAAGGTAGACCTTCATCATCGCTCGCACAACACAAGTCAAGCTTAGCCGCCTTCTCTTTCATTCTTCGGGTGGTCTGTGATCTCCCATGCATGGATTCAAAGCATAGAACTGAGACAGGTTACCGTCCCGTACAGGTCTTCGATCTCCGACTCTATTCCTAGAGCTTTGGATGGACAAGTTGCCAAATGCAACTAAAAGAGATCCCTCGGTTGTGGTGCACCGCAAGCAAGAAGTCGGACTCCATTATCACGACAGAAACTTAAAGAGGGTTCATCTCCTGCCAACGTTGAATTGGCCAAGGCAACATATATGACTTTAAGCTCTCACCATCAATATTTTCTGCCAGACTTACGTATTACAAACTTTCTCTTCCTCTTTCACGCAACCATCCCACCATATATTTGAGCTTCTAAAGAGGTTTTCAAATCTCTTCCGTAGGTCTTTAGACGTTTATCATTTAAGACTCCCCTTTTATCAGTTTTGGCATGCACAAACGTCGAGAGGGCAATGTGAACTCATCCGCTTAGCGACCTATCATGGCACAAATGTTCTGTGCCTCCCACATGAATGGACGACAGGTGGCTCCTGATCAACATTTATGCGTTCCTTGAACTATGAATGGCAAATCTTTTCGGCCTAAGTAATCTAATGTTAAAGGACTCAACGGTATTGCGCTCTATCTGCAATAGCTTTTTTGACCGTCACGCGTGCGTAGGATATTTGTAACATCTTTTTCCTGTAGTGGTACAAGTGGCAACGTTTGATCTCTATGACAATTATATTTAACTACCTCTTACAGAAGAACATATATTTAAAGGTTTTGCCCCGGATCCATCATTTTTTTTTTTTGGTAAGGATTCCCTGGATCCATTATTTGATGTCATGTCACTCTAAGTTCGCCTTGTTATTAAACTGAATAGAAAGCTACGCTAGCTTCCCGTAATTGACTCCTCTTTATACAGTAGATTATTAAAAGGTCAGAGATCTTAAAGTGGTAGGTAGATCTTGGAATATATGACCACCCGAAGTGATAAGATTTGCTTTTACTGAGTGCTCTAAGCTCTGGTGATCCGACTGCTATGATTAGCTCAGCGGATCACTTGTGATATACAATGTGCTTAAGATTTCATTAACATTAGCATGCAGTACTTCTCTTTGACTAGTGGCTAGATATTTGCAGCAGCTCAGGTGATTTCTAGTGCATGCGTGTGGACACCTGGGATGTGTTAGTGTCCTGAGGACTCAACATCTGTGAAAGCGTTTCGAGTTTTTGTACCAACCGAGGGAAGGAAGTAGAGTGATTGAACCTGCTCACTTTCCTACCAAAAGCTTGGATTTGATTTTGCAGCGGAATCCAAACGATCGAACAATAAATTTGACAGAACAAGAAAATAAATCGGATACTAGATTTATGTGACTCGATCATAGTGACCTATATCTACGGAAAGAACAACACAGAATTTTACTATAGATCAAGCGATACAACGGAGATTACATCTACACTTGACTCACTCAAATACTCTAAATATTTTCTCAAGCTCCAATTACACTCAATAATTCATGCAGTGTTTAGTCTCACAATTCCTCACGAAATAATCTCTCAATCTCGAAAAAGAATTAAAGATTTAATCGCTACGAACACTTGAACTCTTAATATAATTCCATGAAGAAAACCTACACCAAGCACTCGATTGAGCACGGCGCTTCAAGAATCAATTCTTCGTTTTGGACATGGACTTCATGAGAACCACGCCGCTCTTCATCAACGCCTGCGCTCGGAAACCCACAATCCACTTTTATATGTATAGTCAAGAAGAGGATGTGGCCGACTCAGAGTTGGATTTGGAAATTTGGATGACTTGGTCAACCAAGCATGGCTTGGAATTTCCTTTGTTGACCATGACTCCTACAGGAATTAGAAAAGAATATTTTATTATTTCTATTTTCCTTTTCTTTTGTTTGCTGCCAACTGTTGCATACTAGGAAAGCAAATTTCCAATATTTCCTTTTGCTCGATTTCGGACGTCCACAAAATATCCAATTCGAAATATTTAAATTTTTGCTTTGGGTTCAAATTCGAGATATATTTTAACAATCTCCACCTTGACTCGACATTTAAGCAAAGTCATAATCGCTTTGATACAATCTAAATTTTGCTACTACTCTTCCATAGTTCTCATAGGGTTCAACCGCCATAGACATCTTTTAAGTTCAAGCTTCACTTGAACTTGTCATAGCCGTGGACATCATCAAAACACCAATTCTACATGCACCTTTAACTGCTCTATAAGGATTTCTCGACACAGCCTCCTCAATCGCAGATAAATCAAAATCATCACTGCATCTATATCTGTCAGGAGATCGAATACGCACATTGTTAATATTAGTAGTTATAGCAACTGTCGGTTCTATAGGCTCTACTTTGCTACAAACACCATTTGTGTCAATTACTTTGCTAGTACTTGCTACCTTAGGAGTTTCTGGTTGTAACTCCACCTCAAGCTGAACACCGTCCATATCCATATAAACACTGCCACGAACACTCATAGCCATAAGTACTGGAGACTCATCAAATCTAACTTCTCTGCTGAAAATATGTGAATTTAATTCCATGCACCATAACTTATAGCCATGCACACCATGTGCATAACCTAGGAACATGCACTTCATTTCCCTTCCATCGAGCTTACCATCACTAACTCGAACATAACATAGACAACCAAATATTCTAATAACAGAATAATCAGCAACGTTACCTGACCGCACTTCTTCGGGAGTTCGATATCCAATTGTAGTTGATGGGATCTATTCTTCATGTAGTTGGTCATACTAAGCGCATCCGCTAGAAATCTTCTAGCCATACTAGCATTAGAACATTTTATGGGCCGTCTCTAGTAATGTTCTTTTCATTAACTCTGCAACATTTTGTGGTTCATTGGCATTGGTGCGGTGTCTCACTATGCCTTCTTTCGTGCAGAATTCGTTTTAGCTTCGAGTAAAACTCCACACTGTTGTCAGTCCACACCTGCTTGATCATTTTACCAGTTTCCTTTTCGATCAAAGCTTTTAACTGCCTGATCCTAACAACAACATCAAATTTGTGCCTAAGCACAAACATCCAAGTCTTCCTGGAGTAGTCATCAATAACTGTTAGCATAAATCTAGCACTCTTCCTCGAAGGAAACCGTGACAACCTGAGAATATTTAAGTGAATCAATTTTGCAATTTTCGTGGTTTCTCTAACAACCGTATTGAACTGCATTTTCCGTCATTGATCTAAATCACAGCACCTGCATACATTCAATTCATCAGCAACATAATCACATAGCAAATTCTTTTCACTTAGAACCTTCAGGCTTTTCTCATTAATGTGCCCCAAACACTTATGCCATAATTCAAACTCTCAAACAGATATATCTGACGTCTCCATAGCGAATTCCGTCACTGTCTCACCTTCAAGGTCATACATGCCACTGTGCTTAATTCCTTTCATTATCACTAAGGCACCTCGAACAACTTTCAGAAGTCCACATTCTGAAGAATAACGACACCCAGTTGAATCTCGGTTTTTTCTTCAATTTTGGAACATGCCTCACTTCAGTCATTGTCCTCACAATACCTTCATACATTCTAATTCTAACATCACCAACACCAATGATATTGCACTTCACATTATTCCCCAACTACACTTTGCTACTATCTGCGCACTGATAAGTAGTAAACCAGTTCCTGTTTGGTGTCGCATGAAAAGAACAATCAGAATCCATAATCCATCCGTCAAACGACAAATAATCAGTAACAGACAAGACATAATCAGCACTATCGGAATTACCATCAGCTATAGCTGCAACATCATCCGTAGGATCAACTCTAATTCCTTTACCCTTGTCGTTCTTTAGCTTAAGACAATCCCTTCTAAGATGCATCCTCTTGCCACAACTCCAACAGACAATACTACCAATTCTAGACTGACTTCGTCTATTCGAGTTCATACTACTCCTGCTAACACGTATACCGATTCTTTCTCTATTTTCACCTACTAAAGCAGTAAATACATGTTCGCCAGATTCTATTCTACGGATATCCTCACTCATAATTAAATCTCGAACACCATCAAACATCAAACTTGTTGACCCAGAAGAATTACTAACAACAATAACAGTAGTATTCCAACTATCAGATAATGAGGATAATAGAATTAAAGCACGTATCTCATCTTCAAAGTCAATATCCACTAAACTCAATTGACTTATGATCACATTAAATTCATTAATATGATCAGCAACTGACGCACCTTTGCTCATCTTCAAATTAAATAGACGTCGCATCAAACAGACTTTGTTGATTGCAGAGGGCTTCTCGTGCATGTTCGACAGGGCTTTCATCAAATTCGCAGTGGTCTTTTCTTTCACGATGTTAAATGCAACGTTATGAGTCAACGTTAGCTGAATAACACCCAAAGCTCGTATATCTAGCAATTCCCAGTCAGCTTTCGTCATCGTCTCACGCTTCTCTCACAATAAGGGCAAGTGCAGTTTCATCTGATATAGATGATCCTCAATCTGCATCTTTCAGAAACCAAAATCCTTCCCATCAAATCTGTCGATTTTCACTTTTCCTTCTCCTATCGCCATCGATTTGCTTTAACTCAGCCAAGCCTAGCTCTGATACCAATTATTACGGAAGCCAAGCGATTGAACAATAAATTTGACAGAACAAGAAAATAAATCGGATACTAGAAATCGGATACTAGATTTACGTGATTTGATCGTAATGACCTATGTCCACAGAGAGAGTAGCACAAAATTCCACTATAGATCAAGCGATACAACAGAGATTATAATCACACTTGAATCACTCAAACACTATTTTCTCAAGTCTCAATTACACCCAATAACTCGCGCAGTGTTTAGTCTCAAAATTCCTCACGAAATAATCTTTCAATCTTGAGAAGGAACTGTACACAAATCTTAACACAAGATTTAATCGTTACGAACACTTGAACTCTTGGTGTAATTTCACGAAGAAAATCCACACCAAGCATTCGATTGAACATGGCGCTTCAAGAATCAATTCTTCGTTTTGGACATAGACTTCATGAGAACCATGCCGCTCTTCGTCAATGATTGTGCTCGGAAACCTACAATCCTCTTTTATATGTATAGTTAGGAAGAGGACGTGGCCAACTCAGAGTTGGATTTGGAAATCTGGATGACTCGGTCAACCAAGCATGGCTTGGAATTTCCTTTGTTGACCGTCACTCTTACAGGAATTAGTAAAGAATATTTTATTCTTTCTATTTTCCTTTTCTTTTGTTTGCTGCCAACTCTTGCATATTAGGAAAGCAAATTTCCAACATTTCTTTTGCTCGATTTCGGACATCCGCAAAATATCCAATTTAAAATATTTAGATTTTCACTTTGGGCTCAAACTTGAAACATATTTTAACAAATTTACCTGTAAAACTTTGGTCACAGTTTATACTTCCCCGTCAAAAGTTTCAGTTTTTAGTTTTGAAATAGATTGTATGGTAATTTAGTGAGGATAATCCATTGAAACTGTCTTCTTCATGGTGGTCTGTTGCCTGACCAAATCGACCAAGTCGATCAAACTCCTGCCGTCTTATGTGATGGTTCAGCATTGTGGGGACAAGATAGATCCCATTTAGTATAGTTGCGACTGAATTGTAGCTTTGCTGTGCTATATAGCTGTACCGTGAAGTATTGTGATTTATATAGTCCGTAATTTTATATTTAATTTTAAAGTTGCAGCACCTTAGAGTTGGGTGAGACGGCTTTCTAAAATTTGCTACAAGTTATTGTATTTTTTGAGACGTTGAAGTTGAGGTGCTTGCCAAGCATCTTTAAAAGTTGTTGCCTCCTTTTCAAAGCTAAAATTGTCGCATGAAAGTTGCATCAAGTCACGTCTTAATTGTTGAATATGTGCATTATTTACCATACAATCTATTTCAAACCTTAAGACAATAAGGCCTTTGCATATGAGGTCGATATAACTGTCTGGTACTGTCTTTTGAAAGTTGAGGTTGGCAAATTCCAGTCAATTTGATAAATTGCCAAATGTTGTGATAATTCTTGTGCCACTTTAGGTTAGTTTTTCCAATACATAAGATTTCATTTCTAGTAGTGAATATGTTGTTTGCCTATAAAGTGTGATGGTAAATGTCTCTCAAATTTGGTAAATTATCAAATATATGAATTACCGTAAGTGCGGTAATTTATATTTTTTTGAAAAGTGCTCCTAGAACAATAGTTAAGTTATCATATAAGGAAAAATTGCAATTTTCAATGCACTAATTGAGCTTGCAGTATGTGTTCATTAGTACATATTATTCCAATGTTTATCTATTTCCAATAAATATTTATATCTCACCTCTCCAGGATTAGATTATTGCAAAATTTTGCTCGTTCTTAGGTTAGATTTATGCCCTATCTTCATCATTCTTATTCTAACAATTTTCGGCACGTCATGTTTTCTTGACATTACGAGTTTATGAATTTGAAAATGATGTTGCACATCATGTGCTCGTCTCTGAATATTCAATAATCGAGAGCGAAAATTACCAAAAAAAGTTCTAAATATATTACACTTGTACCAATTCAGTCCTAAAATTTTTATGTGTCAATTGAATCCTAAACTTATTCATGTTTTTCTAATTGAGTCCATCTGGCCAATTTTGATTGGAAATTACTGACATGGACCATCATATGTGGCACGATCGGCGCTAAAGAGGACAATTTTTGCAATTTAAAAAAAATCAAATTTTCAATATTTTTGTTTTTATTTTTTCTTTCTTCCTCTGCCGGTCACCATGGCCGTTGAGGACCCTTGTTGGATCTGGCGTGAGATGACCTCGCCAGCGAGGGCTAGTCTTGCTCGAGGCCAGCGATGCTCCAACTCGAGCCTCGGGCGAGGCTTGAGGGGAGCCTCGGGCGAGGCTTGAGGGGAGCCTCGGGCGAGGCTTGAGGGGAGCCTCGCCCAAGGCTGGCGAGGCTCAAGCTTGTCAGGATTTGGCGAGGTCGGCCCTCGCCTCTGACCGGTCGCAAGAAAACTAAGTGGTTGTGTTGGAATGAAGATGGTGGTGAAGAAGAAATAAAAACCTTGGGGTTGCATTGAATCAATACATGAGAAGCAGCTCCAAGCCATGTCCAAAATGAAAATCGTCAGAAGAAGGTTTTAGATATTCTTTTCCTGCTTAGACGGATGAAATTCATAACTGCGGCAGAATCTAACTGTCAGAGAGAACCATATTGGGCTACATAGCGGGCCAGATTTGGATCAAGATAAAGCTCCCTAAAAGCCCAATTACCTACCCAGGCCCTTGCGCAGAACTACTTCCAAGAAATTTCACAGGAAGCAATGCACTATATATCATTGTGATTAAAGATTTAACTGTGTCCAAGAAGTGAGGGGAGGTGAGGAAAATTGGGGGTGGATGGGGAATGCTTTGGCTTTGTCCAAGATTTGTGACTTAAGCTCAATGTCCACGATTGATTGAATAGATTGATCATTTACCTTGTGATATTGTGAGCTCAATGCCTAAATTCAAATCGACATGCTATTGATTATTTGTCCCATAAAGATGGCATTAATAAGGTATCGAAAGCATCAAGTTGCGTTACGGGAATATCGGATTGCAATATAAATGAGATGGATTCACTACCGACATCTCGGTCTGGTGGCAAGGGCAATGAAGGGTCCGAGAACGTAATCAGGTTTGATCTCAAAAAATGTCAACGAAGTTATCATAACAAAAAAAAAAAAGAATTCGAATGACATGTGAACTTGCGAGTGATGTCATGTTTATCGCAAGCGGACTGCGAGATTAGTGGGATACAAGTTGGGCGTATCCTAAAAAAATAAAGTGATATTGGACGACAGCACCTCGCGGACTACAAATAAGGAAATTGTATCAACTGCCTTTAGGGTGATGCCCTTTGTGACACGAGTGTCTGGTTGGTAGACAATGAATCTTAGACCCCGTCTACGGTATATGTTGCATTCATAACATACGTGTGTTCATGTGTTCGCTTGATTGTCACGTCATTGACATGAGATTGTTTAGTGCCTATAAAATGTGAATTTAAATGAGGTCATATTCATCAGTGATGTACGAGTTATTATAATAATCGAATTGAAGCGGAGCGGAGTTGTGACCGTCTAGGTGACCGATTGATTTTTAAAAAAATTATCTTTAATTGATGCAATAAGGGAGAAAGATCTTCCTATTTTAGATTTTGAGAATTATTTATGGAGCGAGTGGTTGCTCACTTCTTACTTATAATTTTTTCAGGTTAAAAGGTATTGAAGTTGGACATTTTGATCTTTTAGGTGAGGATTTTGGAGGACTTACTTTTGGTTTTACTAGTTCCATTCTGCATATAGCTACTAACGTGTACATTGTGTGTCGCTTGAGGTTATACGTTGCTCAGGAGAAATAGTTATTCATGTTTAAGAATAAGTACTTCTTATTCGATCAGAATGTCAGCTAAAAGTATGGAGCTCCTCCAAATATATAATTGACTGATATTATTGCTAATTAAAAGGAAAAAGTACCAAAAAAGTTATAAACCTATTGTATCGGTACCAATTTAGTCTTAAACTTTTCAATTGAATCAATTTTCATCGTAGAATAACTTCTTTTTGCTTTTTTACTTTTTAACTAGATTTATTTCAAATAAGATTTCATTATAGTACACTAAAATTATTTTTGTGTATATTTTATGTGTTTAGGAAACCTAACATTATAACGTCTTTATCTGCCATGTATTAGCCTTAGGCCTATAAAGGGAAAAATTATCAAAAAAGTCTTAAATTTATTGCACTTTTGCCAATTCAGTCTTGAACCTTTTTAATTGTGCCAATTAAGTTCTAAACATTTTTATTGTTTTGCCAATTGAGATGATCCGACCAATTTTGGTTGGAAATTGTTGATGTGGACGTTAACTGTCCGGCGTGGCACGACTAGCACTAACATGAACATTTTTAAATAGTATTTTATTATTTTTATGGTTTTTTCTTTCGTTTTCTTTACTTTTTTTGTTTTTTGGGGTGAGAGCCGGTGAGGGTCGTAGGCTCTAGGCAAGGGCCGCAACACCCTCACCCAGTACTGATGGGGGTTGCCAGTTGTCACTCCAAAAAAAAAGTAAAGAAAATGAAAAAAAAACCATAAAATTATCAAAATATTATTCAAAAATATCCACCTTAATGTCGGTTATGTTACGTAGGGTGGCCAGTGTTTACGTCACCAAAATTGATCGGATGGACTCAATTAGTAAAGCATGAAAATGTTTAGGACTCAATTGACATAATTAAAAAATTTAGGATTAAATTGACAAAAGTACAATAGGTTCGGGACTTTTTTGCTAATTTTTCCATCATCTAGAGCATTCTTTGCACATCTCTATTAAAATCGTTTATTTCTTTTGCAACATATATACACGTCAAGAAAACTTTCTAAAGACTCTCTCGTTAAAATACTTAAAATTTTAAAATAGTAACATGCGAAGCTAGTTCTTCACATACTAGAAATTATTAGGTGAATGCTCTATATATAATTGAAGGATTTTGGACATTTTCAAAAAGTTGGTTCCCTATGAACATATATGAATTCCACCAGATTAGACGGTACACGTTGACTTAAAAATATAATGCATGCACACCTAATAACTCTTCATATTTAGCATAGCCCAGTTGTGGCTAATTATTCTATGAATATACCACATAACTTATGTTAGGAAATAGTGGGTATGGCTAATTCTATCTTTATAAGACATTGTTATGAGATGATGATCATGAGTGCACATGGTCTTAGGTAGGACCATTTTAAGTATAGAAAATTTCTCCCATCAAACTTAATAGGTAGTCTCAAACTATCTGTCTAACAAATGAAAAGGATAACTTATAACACATGCCAAATTGAGATTCAGCGGCGCACGAACTAAAATGAATAGTTCCGGATCCATTTGACTTTTCACCTTATAACACCAGATTTTAAAGATGATATGTTTTATCACCTCTAGATATATTGATGGACTTATAAGTAAAAATATCGATAATTAACAATCTATGCCACATCGTACCGTAAAATATCGAATTCGTATGCATGCAAATAACCCTTGCTAAATATTGTAGAATCATAAAACAACAATGCCTAATTATTCCGTCTAATGAAATTAAAGTAAAATTCCGCGAGTTATAAGCATCAAATTTTTGTCGCCGCGCGACAAAATACACAGCATATAGACGAATAAATATCATATTAGACACCATATATCAAGTGTGTTAAGTTTAAGAAAGGTAGAAAAACCAAAAAGGAAATATGAGAAAAAAGAAGGAATTCTTTAATGGCATTGGCAGGCCTCTCCGTGTATTATCTCGAGACATTCCATATACGAGCCTCTTTCAAACTGGACTTATTGCCATCCATTTACTAATTTTCCATCCACGTGTCTCGTTTGGACGGATTTCTCTCGTAATTGGTGCTGTCGCGCACGCACCCATCTTTGTGGCAATCATGTGTCTGCGTACTTCCTTGGTTGGGTGACTAAATAGGTTTGGTACTTCTGGGTTGCGGAACTGGCCTCATCACCCGCTTTGGATTGGAATGGTGTGCGAAGGGAGAAGTTGAATATTCGGAGCAATTGCAGCGGGCCTGAGGTTGAGTGCGAGAACGGGTCGGAATCGGACCGGACCGTGGCGTGGCGTGGGGCTCTTTCCAAACTCCAACATTCCTCTGCCAAAGAACAAAAGACACAGCAGGCAACGCAAAAACAAAGGGGCAATTTGAATTTGTTTAGGGTTAGAATTGAATGCGAGTGACCGAGTCGCCGACCGCCGTGACGGCGACATTTGCCGCCGCGAGACGCGACGGTCGTTGGGCGGAACCCGACGTCCCAACTCCGACTCCTCCGAAATTTTGAACAGTCAACCTCACATCACTGTTTCAGGTTTTTTTTTTTTATTCTTCCCGCCTTGCCATTTCGCCCCGTTGACTCCTGCAGATTGCATTGCGCAGAGACGCGGCGAGAGAGAGAGAGGGAGGAGGAGCAGGGGAGGGGAAGAAGATGATGGCGGACGCAGATTACCCTCCTCCGTCGGCGGGCGCCGCCGCCGCCCCCCACGCCCCCGGCGGCGCGGGGTTCGTCCGAGCGTACAAGGTCTGGGAGGGAAACAATGTGAGTGTTCGCCTTCGCTTTACTTTCGATCGCAGCCAACTTTGCTCCTTCTTAGTTCGATCGCTTCTGGATTTTCGAATCGCGCGCTCGTACATGGGGTCCGAGTTTCGCGGCGGATCGCGCGAGCTAGTGTTGGTTTTGATCGTGTGCATGTTCTTCTTGCTGGAGCCGTAGTCGCTGAGCAAGAACGTCGGATTGACCCGAGGTGTTTCTGGTCCGCTGAATCCGGTCACCGTTCGCTTTGGGTGGTTTTAATCTGAACAAGAACGTCAGTGTAGTGTTGTTGTGTTTCTTAGTTCCAGTCAAACACCGTGGTTTAGAGGAGCTGTTTGATAGTTTCCTCTTCTGCCGATTTGCGCGGGATATATTGCATGCTAGTATGTGCCCATGTACAGAAATGATCGAACTTTTCTCTATTTGATGCATGTTGAACTGTGTTTTGAGGCTAGATCACATACCAGCATGTAGGCAACGTAATCATACCAGTTAATCGCCGATGAAGCACGAAAGTTGGAACGGTTTGACTCCATAGATAATACCATCGATTCGATTTGCATTGGCATAATGGGAACACAAGGAGGATTCCCCAAATACTGAAATTGGACATGACTCTAGGAAATGTGGAATAGTCGAAGAATCTCTCCAGTGGACAGCTGATGTGGCTTAAACTAGGCACAAGTCGTTGTGTTGCTGCCGCCGAGATTCACGTAGGCATGCTCATTGTCCTCATAGCAAGGAAGTCTTCATATAGCATGTCCTGTCCTGGTGGTATTCATCCGGAATTCTTATTCAAATCATGATTAATTCTGTTGGGGCAGGATAATTGGGAAGTGCTAACTCTCTCGAGGGTTTTAGTGTTCTTTGACCCACAGCTGGCTGCCCTACTAACTTGTATATATTTCATCTACTCGGCATATTTATGTTTGGTTGTTCCAATTTGCAGATATTTCGTCTTCAAGGGAGGCTAATATTTGGACCTGATGCGAGCTTTCTTCTCTTAACTCTACTGCTTATCATTGTTCCTGTTGCTGTTTTCTGTAACTTTGTCGCCAGAAAATTAATTAATGATTTTCAGCATCGCTTGGGTATCTCAATAATGGTCATTGTTCTTGTATTGACCTTATCTGTAAGTCTGGTTCCTATCTACTTTAAAATTTCCTTTCTGCGTTGATTCGAATTTCACTTAGTAAAGGTTTACGACCCTCATATATTTTCTATTAGGTTGATGGCAACGACCGGTCAAATTAGTAAAGGATTTATAGATGGAAGGAAGAACATCAGCTAATCCTTCTGGTTTATTTGTGCTGTCCTCTGATATTTCTTTGTATCTGTCCCATCAGGTTCTGATTTTCCTTCTGTTGACGTCAGGAAGAGATCCTGGTATAGTTCCTCGTAATACTCACCCACCAGAGGAAGCTAATATTGATGAGAATTTTCGAAACGAGGAAGAGAATTCTCAAAACCAGGGAGGCCATTCTTCAAACGGACTCACCTCACGAAAGAAAGAGGTGATGATCAATGGAATACGAGTGAAGCTCAAATATTGTGGTACTTGCATGCTATTCAGGCCTCCTCGATGTTCTCACTGTTCAGCATGTGACAACTGCGTTGAAAGATTTGACCATCATTGCCCTTGGGTTGGGCAGTGCATAGGATTGGTAAGTTCATCTTCGTATCAGTTTTTTCGTTGACCAATTGTAACAAAAAGCTAATGTAAGTAGAAGATAAATTGAAAAGAAAATTTCAAGTTTATATTTTAAGCAGTGATCCACCCGTGCCATGTACTTTGCTGCAGAGAACATGTCAATCATAAAATGTTACAGCATGTTGTCAACTGTTTTTCTTGTGGGAGCAGGAAGGTTCATTACATTGCAGAAAATCATTTTGGATGGTGAAAGTGTAAATTGATTGGCACAAAAAATTTTCTGCTTCAAAACATAGTCGGAACAAATGCTTTCTTGAAAATTAGCCAAAATAGATTCTGCAGCTGTAATCTTTTAGCCAATTACCTTTATATGCTCAATTGGTTTGGGTTTTGTTTAACCTTATTATGTAATAGAAACACCTAATGCCCTCTTGCTCAAATGATGATTGTCTGATTTGATCCAACTACTAATACAAGTACTGTGCACTATCGCATATGTGCTGTGAGAATTACCACTACTGCTCTAGAAAGTTTATTAGCTAGTGGCTGTGATGTTACTGAATAAGGCTCTTTTTCCCTGTGTCAGCGGAACTACCGATTCTTCTTCATGTTTGTTTTCTCTTCAACACTTCTCTGCATATATATCTTTGGCTTCTGCTGGGTCTATATAGCTAGAATCATGGACGGCGAGCAAGTCTCAGTCTGGAGAGCATTGATCAGAAGTCCCGCCTCCATTGTGCTGATAATTTACACTTTTGTATCAGTTTGGTTTGTCGGAGGCTTGACTGTCTTCCATCTTTATCTCATCAGCACAAACCAGGTTAGCAATTTTTCTTAAGTTATAGCTGCATGGTGAGTTTGGGAAAATTTTAAAAAGTAGCTTGGGACACCCAAGGGCCTTTGAGCTGCTTTGGACTTGGGGCTTGGGAAAGGCAATTTTTGGGTTCAAAGAGTTTCATAATAGATTAAGCAAGCACAAAAACTTCCGGTCAATAGTCTTGGGGAGTTGAAAGCTGCTTTTCAAAGTTTTTCCGGACTCACCATCTTGTGGATTATACCTCTCTTTTCCTGTATTTTACATGTCATGGCAGGAGTTGCCTTGTTATGTTGAAAATCCAAGACATCAGTTTCACATACGATATGACATGTCCTTTGATGCTTTGCAATGTTGATGTGCTCCTGCAGACTACTTATGAGAACTTCAGGTATCGCTTTGATCGACAAACTAACCCCTTTAATAAAGGGGTCTTAGGAAACTTTAAGGAGGTATTCTTCTCTCCGATACCTCCATCAAAGAACAACTTCAGGGCTAAGATACCAATGGAGCCTCAGTTTTCTTCTCGAAAAATGAATGGCGGTTTTGTTGGCCGGAAAATGAGCAAAGCCATCACTGACATAGAATTGGGGAGCAATTCAAGCTGGGATGGCTCCATGAAAGACTTTGTAACTGTTGACAGAGAGATCTACATTGATGATCGAACAGAACATGGTGGGGATAGCGGAAATGAGTCAATTTCTGAATCAAAAAGAGTCAGTAAGGTGAATTTACCAAACAAGCCTCAACTTTCACACCTTATGGAGGTTGGAATTACAACTTCTAGGACGAGTGAAGCCATTGCCAATACAGAAACGCAGATGAATCCGGCAGGAGATAGCGGAAATGAAATTATTATTGGAAGGACTACTGATGGTGGTTTCGAAAATGATCGTTGATTGATTGATTCGCATTGGAACTCTGAGGGGTGAGTGCAGGCTGGAATATGTCCAATGAAGTTTTTTGCATTGCCAACTGGAGATGATGAAACGGGATATCAGAGATTTGGAAACCTTAGGCAGATTCATTAGACTTTCTGAATCGGAAAAATATCTACTGTTTTATAGCAAAGATAAAAGAAGACGATGGATATGACAAGGGTATTTGTTGTAAATGTTACTATAAATATGGATAAGCTGTCAACAAAGAGCTACAGTAAGGCAGCAATGGTATATAACATGCCGATACGACCTCCTTTTTATTAGACTATTATCTTAATGAGACATTGCATGATTGTGTATTCCCTCAAAACACACTCTGGTTGTGAGTTTGTGGAGCTCGCTTGACTAGGATCCTGAGTCACGGACCAAGCCTTTGCCAGATTGCGTTCTTGTCAAGTGTCGACCTCCATTATGTTCTCATGGATTTCATGTATTACACCCTTTTTTTTTTGTATTTCAGAGATTATTTGAGTTGTTCCTGTCTGGTCTGCTTTTTTGCAGCATACAAAGATAACAAACATGCCTGAATTGCGAAATGGGATATGGTTTTATGATTCTATTTGATCAAACAAACGTGGACTGACCACCGGGTGAAGTTTTAGGAAGCAATTCCATAGCGCGTATGCAGAATAACGACATATAGTTACCGGCGAAGGCAAGAAAATGATCAATGAAGGCCCACGGATCAATGATCTCTTGTACGAGACGTGGCATGTTGTTTCCATTCCGTCACATTTGATATGATCGCTGGCAATCGTTGGTGGGGATCTCGCCATAAAAATTCCATGCAAGAATGTCCAAGATGGACATACAGAAGCTTTGCTAGACTCGCCATCATCTTTATCGAAAGATTGTCGGGTATACTTCGCGTTTAAGAAATACCCAACTAGTCTCACATATGTATCACGTTTGAATTCCAAAACTTCATAGATGGGACCATTTTGGACCTTAATCGAATGGATTTCAATAATATTTCCTAGTCACCCACCCAAAGCGTACCATTTTGCAACGAGCAGGAAGACGCTCCATAAAGCGAAGAGCCCCAAGGGGCATCCAAATCTCCCTTTCTCTCTCTCTCTTGACACGATCACCTTTTCCTTCGTTTCCTTCCGGTACCGGGAGGAGCTGGTCTAGGGTTTCGTGTCGCTCCGTTCTGAGGCCGAAGATGATCGACTTCGGCAGGGTGCAGAAGGAGCTCCAGGAATGCAGCAAGGACTTCCAAGCGTCGGGCATCAGGGTGAGCCCTAAAGCCGACAACCTCGCTCGTCTGGTCGGCACCATACCCGGTCCCGTCGGCACCCCTTACGAAGGCGGCACTTTCCAAATCGACATCACCCTCCCCGGTACATTCCCGCCCCTTTTCCGATTGCCTCGTCGTTTGCTCGGAGTTTCCCGAGACTTTTGTCTTGGGGCACATTCCTCGTATGTCGTTTAGGTTTTTCCTCCGGTTTCGGTATCTGCTTTGGTATCGCGCGGGAGTGAGATCGCCGATAGGGGCCATCGTTTTGGGTTTCAAGACGATGCGATTGTGTAATCTCTGTGGTTATTGGACCGAAAAGGCAGGTGAAGCGCGAGTTTTTAAGTCATAAGCTTGTTTGTGATCTTTCCCATTGTCCCGAGGATGTTGGACTCCCTCGCAGAAACTGAATGGTACTCGCCATTTGCGTGTGTGCGTGTGTGCCGGTGGGAGGGTGGATGGGTTGGAGGGGATCCTCCTTAAAAATGGCAAAATTGAATTCAATACAGTGATTTAGAAAACCTCCAATGTCTGCAACGCAGTTTTCTCTGTTCTGCGCTGTTATGTGTTCCTTTCTTTCTCGTTCATGTGCTATAGTTTAGTTTTCTGTTGTTAAGTGCAGAAACAGATACATTTTGTTCTTGCATTGTATTGATTGATATCAGAGACATTTTGTTCTTGCATTGTATTGATTGATATCGACCATATTTCCTTTTCTTGGTGCAGATGCATATCCTTTCCAGCCCCCCAAAATGCAATTTGCAACCAAAGTTTGGTAGGTTGTAATCTTGTTTGCTACTTTTTTCTTGGCATTAATTGGTAATGCATATGGTAGCTATTTTGTTGTTCTAGAAAGATTAAATTGAACCCCAAAATACATCTAGTAGTTGTATGTGTATGATGGTTGCTGAGCTTGTGATGGGCACTCGATGCCGTCACCCTAGCCAAGTTGGATAACCAGGAACCAAAGCAAATTGCGTGCCTTGACTATGGCTCGTTCATTGTTCATATTTTGTGAAACTCCTGTCTAGTCCAGATTCCTGACCAAACCTTAACCATGTAAATCCTCTGAAATAACCCTGTTGATATCCTTATCATTTTTCATCATTGTTTCTGTGCTTTTCTTAACTCGAGGCCTAACTTGTTTGTGTATCTTTTAACATTCCATTTAAACAGCATCCCATTTAAATGACTCTCAAGCTTGAGTTGGGTTTCTCTCTGTACTTAGCGAGCACTAAATTCTCTTTTGTGAAAGTTTAATTAATCGTAGAACATTTTCTGGATCCAATTTGAGGCCCCTCATTATCTCATTACGTGTGGATTAGGATGCTAAAATATGAACTCTAGATGTAATAAGTTGCTAAATCAAAATTGAGATTGACAGATATAAGGGTTGTGCGCGTAATTAAATCGTGTAGGCACCCTAATATCAGCAGCCAAAGTGGAGCGATTTGTTTGGACATCTTGAAGGACCAATGGAGCCCAGCACTCACTTTGAAGACTGCGCTCCTTTCTATACAAGCATTACTCTCCGCCCCTGAACCTGATGATCCTCAAGATGCGGTGGTAGCACAACAGGTTCCCTTTGCTGCTGGCCTTGTCCCTTTGTTTTCATATTTTTGCTGATGAAGTTAGTTGTAATATAATAAAGTGTCTGTATAAGGATATTACAGTATCTTAAAGACTACCAGACATTCGTTGGCACAGCGCGATATTGGACTGAAACCTTTGCCAAGACATCTGCCCTTGGGGTTGAAGAAAAGGTAATGCTGCTCTGTATTGTGTGAAGACGAAAATGTGCATTTATGTGTGCTTTCGTGTATATTACTGTGAAGGGGAAAACATTAGAATGCTTGTCTGTAAGATTCCCAACCAACATGAGTTTGAATTTTCCTACAGTATTCGTGAAACCAGGTTTGCATCACTTAGCAGTTATCACCACATCATATCCTTAGTGACAATATGCTTATATGACGGCACTGGAATAAGTCAGTTTTCTGATCCAGGTACAACGACTGGTGGAAATGGGCTTCCTTGAACCTCTTGTGAGGAGTACACTTGACGCTGTTGGTGGTGATGAGAACTTGGCTCTTGAAAAGCTTTGCTCTGCCTAGGGTTCGACAACTACCGAGTGTAAAGTTCCTTTGCAGTGTCCATGATTGAGATCCAATAGTATAACTTGCAAAGATTTAATTACATGGAGCTCACCTGCTCAGTTAATGCATGGTTTTGGATGCTGTGGACTATAGCGGTCCTCCTTATAGACAAGTATCTATGCTGGATTAACTAGTTTAATGACATGATTGACTGACAACATGTAATGATGGAAGTGAATATAGTTAAGAATTTTGATGAGGAGTTGTGATTATGAACTCCTGCTAATGAGAAAAGGGTCTCTGTTGAAATGGGAGATACTTCTGCAATTGGTTAGTATTTTTACTTTGGCAATGAATGTGCTTGTGTAATTGGTTCACTATTCATAAATCATTTTAAATTTCTGAACCTGTGCACCAATTGCATCGAGTATTGCGCCAGGATTTTCTATTGGTGGACTTCTGAGTTTGTTTTGTAATGATCGTGCCTAATTGGTTACATGGGAATGGGATATATGCGGTGGGATTGGATCACTGCATTTTGCAGAATAAAGTCTGTTCGCTGAATGTCGCATGTGGTAGCTGGAAAATTTGGTGCCATCTTCCTTTTTTTTCCTACAAAAATAGAAATCAATGCCTTGGCATGTAACAGAGATAGAACCTTCTCTTCCACACTGGAAATTTATGCTAACCTCTTTTGTCAGCCTGCAGATAATTTTCTCTAAGCTCATTTTCATACTATGTGAGAGATTATTTATTTATTTATTTGGTCAAGAATGCGAGAGACTATGAAAGAATGAGTTTGGTTGCTTTTGACATGAATTGGTCTGAGTTAGCGAAATCAAAATAGTTGCCCGCCTTTCTTTATGTTTTGTTGATTTGCAGCTTGTGATGTTGGCAACTTGGCAGTCAAGTGAAACCTCACTTTTAATGAGACATCAAATTTTGGACTGCACAAAATGCTGTAAACACGCGACCCCTCTCTCTCTCTCTCTCTCTCTCTCTCCTCACTTTTAATGAGACATCAAAAATTGGACTGCACAAAATGCTGTAAACACACGACCCCTCTCTCTCTCTCTCTCTCTCATGTGTGACCAGCAATGCTCCTTTTATAAGGAGACTAAATAAGCAAATCAAAAGGATTGCGTCGAACTGAACGTAAGATCTTTTTCAGTAAGAGAAAAGATGAAAATGTACATAATTATTCAGTGGCAGCGATAAACGGTGATTCTCCTATGAGGGTATGGCTGACAGATGACAAAGAAGAGCATTGCGAGTACCAGAGCCATCACCAACCCTATCAGCATGCCATTGGAGTCTGCCTCTTCGCAGCATATCGCCATTTTGCTCCAGCTTCTTCAAATGAGAAAGCTGACTATTGAGATGGGCTGAGCTGTGATTCAAGTGTGAATGTAGCATGGACGGAGAAATTTGCAGGTCTCCCAAGTGTTTTATGGTGTGGAGCACATGGGGAGTCGTATCCAAGTATCTGGCACAGCCACAGATGAGTTGCCACGTCAATTCGTAACTTTTGTCTTCTCCTTTACCTCCTTCAATCAATGGGTGCTTCTTGTTTTGGTCCGTATGCTGGGGACTCTGTACACTTGATTCGGAAGACGGGCAATGGCAGGCGTGGAGCCTACTCATCTTGGTGCTACGAACGTTAGCGGAGAGAGAACTCAGACATGTGAACTTGCGTTGCCGACATCTGCGCGGCGGAGTTAAAGCAAAGAAAAATGGGTTTGTCTTTTCTCAAAGGCTGCATAACGTGCGCAGCAGGAGACTGCGAGTTTGATTTCCTGGGAACACGCACGAGGGTCTAACACGCTATCCTGAAAAATTAGGCAGGCCAGTCGACCCATCTTCAATGGATGGGCGGACCGAGTCAAGATGTGTGTTTTGGTTGTGAAAAGCACGGGGATAAGACGAAACACTGGAACTGGATGCGACAACTCCACATGGGATGGGATGTGACCTCTGCGATTGACTGATGTTGTGTTTTCTCAAATTTCACACTCGCACAACCACCCGTTTTCGCGGCTTCCGCTAAAATTACGTTGATCAATTTTAAGGTGTGCAGATTTTAGGTTCGAAACTTGAAACGTACACTCTTAGGGTTGGTTCACTAATCTGATTGACCCTCGAACCAATGGGGACTTTTTTTTCGTTTCATTTTATTGTATATACAAATGCATCGCGTCAAACATGAATAGAGTTTTTTTCTACTTGAGGAAAATATATCAAATATATACAAGATTGAATTGATGAAGAAAAAGAGCAAAAGAACTTAATTAGGGCTGGGTTCGAACCAGTTGGGTTTCAGGTTCTATTCCGATACCGAAACGGTCAAGACCTGTTTCGAATTTTTGGAACCGGGAACCAAATCGGTCCCTGTTTGAACCGGCCCATAGGCTCGCCCCTACCTATTATACACCTTCTTTCTCGCCGGTGGCTTTGGGATATATTTATATGGAACATGGAAATATTCCCCAGCTGTGAAGGGGGTTACTTGGGGGGGAGGCTCAGGGAATACGCATCTGCATCGCATACAAAGTCCAAAATGGGACCTGTGCCTCGCTTTGCTTTTTGTAGCCCGAAGAAAAGCTTTTATTCTTCGTCCTCTTCTTTTCGATTCATTCATCCTTAAATTAAACTTTGGGCTTAAATTACACTTTGGGGAATCTCTTTGACATTGCAACCGGTCACATCTCCCCATCACGCATTCAATTCTAATTTCCAGCACCAACAACTAGTGCCTACTTGCGTAGCATATTTTTCCCACTCGACCCTCCTTTTTCCATCTCCTTCCTCAACGCTCCCTTTCCGCTTTTTCCTAACCACAGCAACGCCCATCCAACACGCGGTTTCATCCGCATCTTCGGTTGGTCGCGGGTCGTCGCTCGTGGTCGTACAGTCTTGACCTCGTGCACCGGAGGAGGAGGCAAATTCCGTGGGGGAAATTGTTGCCGCAGAGGGTGTTTTGACTAGAGCGAGATTCTTTTCTGGAATCGTCTCCTATCAAATCGTTGACGGTGTCCGGAAGAGTGAGCATCACGGCGTACGCGCAAAGTCTATGAGAAAAGTAAAACATGCAAATTGCAAAGGGTAAGAACGGATGCAACCCCGGATTTAAGCTCGTTAAAGTCGCCGTCTCTGGACGGTAGGTGGACGTCTCACTGTACACATCAGATCGTAGAGATCGAAAAGGGGGAAATATACACCCCCAACGAGTACTCCGTTCTCAACGATCAAGGGATCGGAGCAGACAAATACAATTATAAGTAAATCAGATAATTTGAACGCTCTCAAAATCATAAGATCAAGCATTTGCTCCAAAGGAAGCAAATTTTATTAGAATGAGCAGTTCTTCCATTATGATCGTGTTATGGCCCTCAACTTTTTCTCTAGTCTTTCCTAAACACTAATAGCATCAAAGCTCTTCCATCGGAATAATAGGTCTCTCCGGTTCGACTAGGATCCTAGTTCCACTCATCCTCGCATGTACTGGATAGGAGTCGCGAGGATCGACAAGGGAAACAAAATAAAATTACTTGGCATCTTGCTCGAAATAAGCGTGACCCGCGAGAAAACACAGACTTTTCTCCTCCGGGATTTCGTTTATGGCCGGCGTTGATCATTCGTCCGGACGCAGTCCCCATCAATCAATGGAAATTATACAATTAAATAATAAAAAATATATTATTTCAATAAGCATCGCTGGAAAGAAAGGAATTAAAGGAGGAGGAGGAGGGTGGGGCCCCGCGAGTTCAATTGGTTGCCGGGGGGAGAGGGGTCAAGATGAGAAGCCAATGCTGCTTGAATTCGGACCCCAAAACATCGATCAGAAGACTTTGTTGTCCATGCTATTGACTTTTGGGGGAAGGTCCATGGGCCCTATGACCCCACACGACCTGACCACTCTCCACTCGCCACCATTTTTGCTACCCACAGCATACAAAAAAACAGAAATGAAAAATGAAACAAGCAGTCCCTGAATTTTGACTTAATGTATAATTTGATCTTTGAATTTTTAATTTGCTCAATTGAGCCCATGAACTTTAACTCGATGCGTAATGCGATTCTCGAATTTTTAATTTCTTCGATGTCATTTATAAACTTTTGATGCGTGTTCAATTCAGTCTCTGAACTATATGAAAATGTTCAGTGCAGTCCTTTCTATTCATTCATGTTTAGGGATTATATTAAATATTTTCATATAGTTCGGGGACTAAATTAAACATGTACTAAAAGTTCAGGGATGATATTGAACAGATTAAAAGCTCGGGAACCGCATTGCACATTGAGTTAAATTTCATAGACTATATTGAATAATTTAAAAGTCCATGAATCAAATTGCACATCGGACCAAAATTCATGAATTGTTTGTGTCATTATCCTAAAAGAAAAAGCAAAAAAGATGCCATGGCTGCTAACAATAATAAAAAGCACTCGAGTTTATCTTATCTGGCAAGGGGAACAAGAAAGTTTATCCCTTTGCTTTATCACATCAAAACCCATCTTTTAGAATATCACATTCGGCCAAAAAAAAATTGTCACGAAATGACAATTTCTTTTACGTTTTACATTGAGCAACGCCAACTTTATCGAGACTTGACATGGAAAAGTTGGTCACCATACGATAGGCTACAAGTGGACAGAATCGATCACATTTACATCATCCGATATATCGATTTTAAGATATCAGCATCTCCCCAATACATTCTCCTCTCGCTTATTACAAGTAGTAGTAGATTTAGCGCATTTCCATTGGTTGTTTAAATGAATTCGGATATAGTTTTTCCTTTACGAGAATATGGTGAAGAAGGTATTTGTAGATGCTCAAATATGAAACAAAACTATGTTTGGACATTTACATACTTAAATTGTGTAAGATCACATCTTTGGTTGGCGGGTGGCAGTTTGGATATATCGCGCCAACTCCACGACCCAATTCCTCTGACTGTTGCTGCAGTTCCTTGCCATCGCGGGCGCTCTCTGTTTCTCTGTTTCTCTCTGCCCTGCGCATAAACATGCATATATGTATACACAAAACCCATGCGTATACAGGTATAATTTGAACGTAACCATCGTTTTTCCTTCGTAAATGATGCAGCAGTGAACGTAGCTAAGCTTGCTGGATCGACGAAGCTCTTCCGAATCTTGCCCCCGTCCCATGCTTTGCAGTGGCTGACCCATGATACTAGATGGGTTGCATCTCGACCATCATCACTGACAGCCGTCGCCGCACCGCTGTTAAGCATCGCCCAAATCCTCGCCGGAGCCCGAGCGAGAAGGCGCCCGCCGCAGCTGCTGCCGCCGCCTCCACGGGCTCCGAGGAAGATGAGCCCGGCCGCGGCGATCAGGTGGAGGAGAGACCGCAGCCTCTGCCGGCCGCGCCTTTCGTCAGGAACCAGCAAGGCTGGCCGCCGTGGTTGGTCGCCGCGGTGGGCGATGCCATTGGTGAATTCGTCCCTCGCTGCGCCGATACCTTCCGAAAGCTCGACAAGGTACCTCCGAGGCTACTATGCCACCTCCGGTGTACTGTTCTTCGATTTTTTTGGCGTTTAGCATTCTTTTGTTCTGATGGTTTGATCGTGTGATAGATTGGGGAAGGAACGTATAGCAACGTGTACAAGGCGAGGGATCTGGTGACGGGGAAGACGGTGGCGTTAAAGAAGGTCAGGTTCGATAATTTGGAGGCAGAGAGCATCAAGTTCATGGCGCGAGAGATTCTGGTGTTGAGGAGGCTTAACCACCACCCTAATGTGATCAAGCTCGAGGGGCTGGTCACTTCGCGCATGTCGTCAGGTCTTTACTTGGCTTTCGAGTACATGGAACATGATCTCTCCGGAATCGCTGCCCGCGAACACGGCAAGTTCACTGAGGCTCAGGTGACTTTTTTTTTTTTTTGGTTTTTTGCAAAACCTGTCCTGCTTTCTTGATTGCATATTCTTGTGTGGTTCTGTTGATTCACCACGGTTATTTGAAATCATCCTTGATTTCGATTTCCTTGTGGTAAACTGGTGATCGATAAGAGGCAGGTTTTCTTTGTTCTAGACAGTTTGTTGCTTTGGTCTCATTATACCACTCTAGCTCTGTTTTCTTGAAGGGGCTTTTGTGGTGATATGAGCTTTTGGTCATACACTCGACGGCCAATTCAGCGTATAATTTGTCATGGCGAGCGGTTAAACTATGTGTTGGGTGGGGAATTTGAATGATAGATCCAAGTAAGAGTTGAATTAGAATGTTCGGAAGTTAATTCAGATGTGAATGTTCAGTAAAGACTGAAGGGAGGGGTTTGTAGACTGTCAAATTATCAAATAGTAAATTTGCGGATTGAGGAAGGATGGCTATTTGACTTCTGAATGTCTAGTGAAATCGTGCGGCTAACGCACGCAGAGGTGACTTGCAAATCCTACTCAAGTTTTGGATGTTAGCAAGGATCTGTACTTCTTACTAACCAACCAGATGAACAGTCCGCATACTTCTCTAAATCTCGAGGCAGCTTCTGGGAGCTCGTTTTTGCCACATGAAAAGTTTTCTACATGCTTCTGCATCTCGGGTGCTGGCTGGCACAAACTAAATGGAGTTGTTCTTTGTTGGTTTCTCATCCATTTGTCTTATCCATTTGCAATACTTGCTCAGGGAGCAGAGCATGTTGGTCTCAAAAAGGAGTATCACCTTTTATTCTGGTTGTAGGAGATCTTCTAGGGATGATGAGGTATATCTAGGGAGACTCGCTGCATGCATATAAACTTCTCGAACACGCTGAGCCATAAAATTTCGTTAGAATATTCACATGTTCAGGAATAAGGTTTTCAATATTGCAAACAAGAGGATCAGTTTCAGGCTGCGCACAAGCAATGAGTTTCATCGCACTCTTCACATGTTAATCAGTTTTCACCTTCGGAACTCATGGAAAGTCAGTGGTACATGGAATTGTTTGCTCTCTGTTTGTTTGATTTAAAGATATCTTTTTCCTTTTGTTTCCAGGGTTTTTCACTGGACTTCAAAACATCGATGATTTGACATAGTGAAATCTCAAGTTTTCTTTCAGTCTTCTTTTGGGTATCCTCTTTAAAGATATGCTCGGTCAAAGTCCTCTGCTGTTCTCTTACCCCTCCCCTCAACCCTGTTGTCTAATCTCTAAAATATGAACTCCTGTCCTCTCCAAAAAATGTGGTCAGGTCAAATGTTATATGAGGCAGCTGTTGTCAGGGCTTGAGCATTGCCATAATCGTGATGTCCTGCACCGTGATATTAAGTGCTCCAATTTACTTATTGACAACGAAGGGAAACTTAAGATAGCTGATTTTGGACTGGCCACGTTCTATGATCCTGAGCGCAAGCAAGTTATGACGAATAGAGTCGTCACGCTATGGTACCGAGCGCCAGAACTTTTGCTTGGGGCCACTAGCTATGGAGTTGGCATTGACCTCTGGAGTGCAGGCTGCATTTTGGCGGAGTTACTCTACGGAAAGCCGATTATGCCAGGACGGACCGAGGTACTTTTGACGTCTTACTCTATAAAATTGTAGCCTGGTGGCATGGTTATGTCACTATATGTACAATGGGAAATTCTTTTCTAAGTGATAACCATGGGTAGGGAAGTCATTTGTTTCAATCAGTATGTTCTGTAACACGGTTGAGGACTTTATTTTCCATACGTTTGTGTGTCGAAGCACCTCGGATGGCTGGTTAGCCACGTATCATCTATATTGCAATGTAATAGTTTGCTTTGCTTGCTTTGCCTTAAGGTTGAAACTTGAAACCCGACTTGCATTTGATTTTTTTCTCTCTTTCTTAGGTAGAGCAACTGCATAAGATTTTCAAATTATGTGGCTCACCATCTGAAGCATATTGGCACAAATTCAAATTGCCAAATGCCAATATTTTCAAGCCACCACAGCCTTACGCTCGTTGCATAGCAGAAACATTCAAGGATTTTCCACCATCTGCTCTAGCTCTCCTTGAGACTCTGCTTTCGATAGACCCTGATGAACGGGGCACTGCCACAGCAGCACTAAATAGCGAAGTAAGTTGTGGTTACTCAATCTGTTGAACAGAGCAACCTAGTGTTTTGAACTTGGATGGAATGAATATCATGCTAGAGTGTTCTTGACTAGTTTCAGTTGGTTCTTTTCTTTCAAGAGATGGAAGCAGTTTGTGAAGCCAGAGATTTTCCTGAAACAAAATCATTCATGAAAATCATAATAAAACCATGCCGTATATAACCCTCTTTTTATGTACTTTGTGTGCCCTTGTTTTTTATTTTTCTTCTTGATTTCTATCATTTTCGAGAATGATATCAGGGCAAGCATAATGCAGTACTTTCTTATCTGAAGCACTATCACATTTACATAATCCAAGCTAAGAAATATGTGAGTGGGGTAGATGACAATCCCCCGTTTGACCAATTCATAGAAGTTTAACTTAGTTCACTTCCCTGCGTAGTTCTTTGCTGCTGAACCACATGCATGTGACCCATCAAGTCTGCCAAAGTATCCTCCAAGTAAAGAGATGGATCTAAGGTTGATTAAGGACAAGGCGAGAAGGTTGGCATTCTTTCATTCCATATTTCTCTCTGTCTCGGCTATTGATGTCAATGTTTCTCAAATGAGGTTTCCTTTTCATGTTCAAAGAGATTCAGGCAAGAGACCGGGTGCAATCCATGGTTCCAGGAGGGATGGAGTTCATGATCGGGCTGGGAGGGTAAATCCAGCTCCAGAAGCCACCGCAGAGAATCAGGCAACTCTACATGTATGTGATGCGAATTCTTCATTTGATGTTCTTGCATGTTCTTGTACGTGCCCCAGTTGTACGATCCAACAGCAAACGTCATTTACAACCGGATCTCCATTTGCATTGTTTGAATATCCTAGGACTTTTAACTCCTTAGGCAACACGTGCATTTGCCCACTCATGCCCTGGCACCGTGGAGTCATTATCGTCTTTCCTTTGCATTCACTGTGTCGAAATGTTTCCTAGGCTTGGAGCTCAATATGAAGGTTAATGCACTTGATGCTTGTCCAATGCAGAACTGCTATCTCAGTGAGACCAAAGTCGCCAAACATATAACACGTTCTTTTGTGTGGAGCTATGCATTCTTTTGTTACTGTTTAGTATAGGCAAAACTGTTAACCGCTGAACAGAAAATGCAAAACCGACTGGAGCCATAGGACGGCACATGTCTTCACGGTTATCTGCTTAACTTTCTGTCGTGGATCTGCAGAGGCCGAGAGTTATGAAGAAAGCCAATCCCATGACCAGAAGCGAGAAATTCCCACCTGCCCATCAGGACGGAGTGGTCGGATCGTCTGCCATCACACGGCCAACCGGTCCAGTATCAAGTGCCGCATCCAATTCCCAAGTTGGAAATGCTTCGGATGGATCCTCTGCAAGCCAGAGAACGTTAAAGGCGACTCCCAAGTTGTTGCAGATGGGTAGCTCGTCTTCGCATTCGTGCCATCGGATGCTTGTTCACGGATCCACTCTCACAATCAGCAGTAAATAGTTGGCACTCCGGCTCTCGATGCTCTCTCTAAATCGGAAAAGAAGAGCAATACACAGACTGGACAATGTTTTTGTTGGCTTAGGATCCTTTAGATTTTTTTGCCCCCACACGAAGTTCTGTATCAATTTTCAGAGTAACAGATTGTTGTACAAAAAGAATAAGGCTTTTGCATTGTCAGAGTCAACCTATTACTTCTGTCCTTCTTTTCCCCGTTCATTTCCATAGCGGAACCGGCTCTACTAACCGTACCTTTAGTCCGTAGCATTATATAATCCAACTTTGGTCTTAATTTTACTTTACCTCAACCAAAACCAACTATACCCTTCTCTGAATTACTTGCTTTACGTCGATGCACGTGCATAAGAAGTAATTTACTTATGTAATCGCTTGCCTATATGATGAACTATACCTCCGTGAATTTGGAAGATCATAATGTAACTAAGCCAACAAGGATTGAGGGGTGAAGATTGTGAACCCTACCCTCGTACATTAAAATTTATTCAAATAAGAAACTCACTTAACCCACATTTTCTTAACGAATAAATCCGATTTCTCTCACTTAACCCACTTTTTCTTAATGTATTTTATCTTATGGAGGATAGAATATAACTCTTATTGCCTGTGGGCGGAGGAGAGAAGCCCAGACTCTTTATATAGGCTATCAATAGATGCATTCAATAAGTGTCTTTCACTGAAGCACATAATAGAATATTCTATCTTCATAAAAGTTGCAACTTTTCATAGCCTCTTTTAGCATTTAAATAGTTATTAAACCATTAATAATATCACGCGGGCCACAGTTATTCTTACATTCTCCTACTTTGCCCATATGACCTTTCTTTCATGATTTAATAAAGACCATAATGTACACAATAACATTAAGTAAATTGATTATCACATAATAATCATAATTAAGTAAAGAAAACTAATGTGAGTCATAGCGGTTGTACGTAATTAATCGACATAGTTCCTTTTGTGTACTGCAATTACAGTTCTCCACTTAACTTGATTCATAAATGAGAAGTATCGTAATGATCCAACTATAATGTTTTTGTCAGAGACTACCCTGTTGAACATTCATCTATTATCATCATGTATACTAAATAGAAATAGAAAATATCAAAAACATATAAATAAGCTCGGAGTGTCAAATAAATAAATTTAATGGAATCATAATACAATATCATTAATGGCGTCAAACAATGCTCATTCTTTCAACATGATGGGCAGCGGTCCTTTTTAGAAGGGATCTACAACAATAAGATTGGTGTTAATTTCGATCGGAAATCGCTGATGTGATGCTCCAGCTAATGTTGACCATCCCACATGGTGCAGCCAGCATTAACCTGAACAATTTATAAAAAAAAATGAAGTTTTTTATTTTTATTTTTTTATTTTTTATTTTCTTTTCTTTATTTGGTTCCAGCAGAAAATAGGATAAAATCAAATATAAAAGAGATATAGTCTAGATAAAAAATCCTATTGGGAAGGTGAGATAAGGGTGGATATGATTTCTTATATCCATGGCATAAAAGCTATTTTTCTCAAATAACATAAATTTTAAATTAAATAATTAAATAATAATTAAATATAAAATAATATTTGCATTCTAATATAAAAATTCAAAATAAAAAAAATAATGATATAATTTATTTTTATTTATATATTTGAATTTCTATTCTATAATATATATTATGTATGTGTATATATATTTAGTATCTATATTTATTACATATTTTAGGTATATTAGTATAGTTTTTTATTTAATAAATTTTTTATTAAGAAATGACGGAAGGGAATAAAAATAAATAGAAAAAGAGAGAGGCAAACTAATTAATAAATAGGTATATAAAAATGAAGTAGAAGAAGTCCGATTTTAAATGAATAAATTCAAACTTGAAATAGATCTTTCTAATTCGCTCTCTCTTCTTCTCCGTATCTCTGGTTCATATTGAAGCTTTACTACTCCTTCGTAGTTCATTATTCATATCAAAGTTCCATGAAAACGATAAGAGAGTCGAAACTCCTTCTCGTCTGTAACTCTCTGGTTCACGTCAAAAGTCCACGAAAGTAGCAAAAGATTCGAAACTCCACCTTTCCTTTACCTTGTGTTTCATATTGAAATTTTACGAAAGTGATGAGAGAGTCAAAGTACTACACTTTTTGTAATCGCAAAGGTGGATAATCATGTTTTCTCTTGCTGATCTAGCTTGTTAATGTTGTTATAACTGGTTTATATTTCTTATCATTAGCGAACCTGTAGCTTTGGAATGCTACAATGAGCTCTTTTTTTGTTTAAGATGTGGATTTTTTGTACAATAATTAGAATTGATTGATGGAGATTATCTCCGTTTGTATATCTGTGAATTCTTAACTGTGAATCACGAGAAATTTTTATCATCTCGTTTATGCATTTTCAAGTTCATTTATATCAATATGCCGTTTATAACAAACAATGAATATGAATAAATATGAAAATACCCGATTTTATTACTGCAATTCATCAAATATAGGATATGATATAATAAAATCTCAAGTTTTTATATCATATCCTATGCAGTATCCTAGCTAAAATCCAGACAACCAAACAAAACTCAACGGAATTTCAAGCATATTGGGTCTTAACAACCTGATGCATTCCTTTTTTATCAGGAGACATCCATAGAGGAAAAGCACAATTCCTATGAGGTGATTAGGAAATTGCGAGGATTATCAAATGACTTGCAACATGGTAGCTTTCTCTATGGAATCCCAGTCCCCATATTGAATGCAAGAAAGGATAAGAGGCTTCATTCATAAGTGACGGACCTAAATGCATTCAGCATTAATGCCCCAACCCAAATACTTAAGAAAAATCATGAAAAAGGGCAGCGAATATGTCTATTTACAAAGCCTGTCATGAACCCCTATTACTCTACCAGGACGTGAATGGGGTGTAGCTTTTTAAGGTAGGAATTGGGTCAGCTTTAGGAGTTTCGAGTACTGCTCCTCCGAGAGCAAATCTCTTGCTGCTCGCATCGCACCACCAGTTGATGTTCTGGGAGCTTTATACTCAGGTGCCCATTCAGAGCTAATCTGACTTCTTGTCACTTTTTTTTAACAATAAGTCCTAACATCCTCTAGTTTGATTTCAACAATGTTCATCTCGTCCGATAGGCAATGTCACACTGTACTATTGTCATATTCCCCTCCGGTTCTCAACTTGGTCATCATAACGCTAGCGGCACAAGCTGTGTCGTTCAGTAACTGTTTTGAAAGCAAAGCGAGCTGCAGATGCCGTGTTCGGTAACTGTTTTGAAAGCAAAGCGAGCTGCACATGCCATGTCGTTTTAGTAATTGTTTCGACAACAAAGCCAGCTGCATCAGCTTTTTCCTATTTTGATGCCAGCCACAGCGGCCACGTTCATCCAGCTATTGTTTTAGTTAGTAAAGCCAGCGGTATCGACCGCTTGCTTTTTTCCCTTTAAAAATTAAGAATAAATATTAAAAAGATTATAAATTCCGTCAACGTTAGCACCGGTGTCCAGAGTTCATGTCAGTAATTTCCATCGTCAAAAGATTTAGGACTTAATTGGTACAATTAAAAATTTTAAGACTTAATTGGCACAAGTGCAGTAAGTTCACAACTTCTTGTACTTTTTGTTAAAATATATCTCGAGTTTGAGCATGTAAACGAAACCTGACTAGTGATGAATTAGTATTTGCGGACGTCCAAATATAAGCCATGGAAATCCAGAGTTTCCTTTTCGGTGTAAAAGTTTCGCTGGATAAGGAAAGTCCAACTTTGGACGTTGTTGACCGAACTTCACGGTTTCTTATTCCGTGTTGAGATGGCCACGGTGCTTCCTTTCTTGAGTATATATATATTGGATCGTGGGATTTGGTTTAGAGCGCCATTGTTGATAAAGAAGTCTTGAAGCGTAAAATCTTGTGATAAGATTTGTGTATAATTCTTTTGCGAGATTGAAAGATTATTTGGTGAGAAATTGTGGGGTTAAACATTGCGTGAGTTATTGGGTGTAATTGGAGTTTAGGAAACACTGAGAGCGTTTGAGTGACTCGAGTGTGGTTTGTAATCTCCGTTGTATCGCTTGATCTATAGTGGAATTCCATGCTGCTCTCCCCGTGGACGTAGGTCACTACGACTGAACCACATAAATATGGTGTCCGATTTATTTTCTTATTCCGTCAATTTTATTGTTCGATTGCTTAGCTTTCGCAACAATTGGTATCAAAGCCTGGCCTTGTTTAAGTTGAAGCGAATCGATGGCGACAGAAGAAGGAAAAGTGAGAATTGACAGATTTGATGGGAAAGATTTTGATTTCTGGAAGATGCAGATTAAGGATAATCTATATCAGATGAAACTACACTTGCCCTTGTCTGGGGCGAAGCCAAAGATGATAAAGCAAGCTAATTGGGAATTTCTAGATAGACGAGTTTTGGGTGTTATTCGGTTGACGTTAGCACGTAACGTCACGTTTAACGTCGTGAATGAGAAGACCACTGCAGGTTTGATGAAAGCCCTGTCGGACATGTGCGAGAAGCCCTCTGCGATCAACAAGGTCTATTTGATGCAACGTCTGTTTAATTTGAAGATGAGCGAAGGTGCATCAGTTGCTGATCATATTAATGAATTCAATATGATCGTTAGT